>OX422215.1:347077600-348277600 GCA_949130495.1 Sambucus nigra
ACTAGAACCTGATGCTCTCATACCACCTGTGTACCCCGCCTAATTAAATATCGGGCGATCACTCCTTTATTAAATTAAATCAAGGTAAACAGTTGGCTCATTCTCAGCATCACTGTCGATAAAAATAACTTTTCCAATTTAACACCCTAAATAATTAAGCTAAGTGCCAAAACCATTTTCATACAAAACTTTCCAAATTTTATTTAAAGAAAAAAATTTATTTTATTAACAACATTCAATAAGTAAGAATCACACCATATTAAATTCTGTAACATAAACCAAATAATATAATACATTCGTCAATCGAATGTCAACATACGAAAACTAAAGTTACAAATCCAAACTGAATAAATCCCATAGAACAATACTGGAAATAACTTAAATATAAATGTCCCAATAACAATGAAATAAAGGAAAAGGGTGACACATACCCAATAAATGAGAATGCTAGAAGTGGAGTCAATAAAGGAAGCCGTCTACGCAAGTGACCTACAACTCCCACCTAAGCTGCAGCACGTTCCTTTCAAGGGATCCTAAGCAAGACGCCCCTGTGGCTGGGCACCTGAAATTTATACATATATATACAAGAGAGAGAGGGAAAAAGAAACGGGTCAGAGCCCGAAAGTGTGTTTGATTTTAAAAATACGTTTAGCAAGTATTTAAATTGATACAGCCAATGCAACAACATATTAATGCGTCGCCCTCTTGAGAAATACTCACCTCTCTTCTAATGTTCACACCTATCGCACTAACCTTCCCAATGGTTTCTAATAAATTTTATCATACTAACCTTCCCAATAATTTAGCGTAACTTAGCTTACTCATAAGATTTCAAAACCGAACAATATTTTTGTTTAAAAAGAATACTTCCAATTAGCCGCACAACTCTCGTTTTAGCTTTTATTAACTTATAAAGGTTTCCCAGTGACATATTATACTTTCACAAAACAAGTATTTACTATTTGAGTCATCAACCATGTCCTACTTATCAAATCACAGTAGGCAGTTTCAAATTTCCAAATCTCATATATATATTAACTACTCGTATAATATATATAAAATAACAGCACCCCACATAAAACTATGGTGCGTGCATACTCTACTATCCAAAGCCCCATATCACTCATATTAAGGGGAGTACATTCGGAATCACTCTCGAATTGTATTAACATAAATACACAAACAATATTGAGGCGAAGAATAGATTCCAAGTCTCTAAGAGGATGGCACATGCCTGCGTCTCTTAGGACCGTCTGAACTATCACATCGATAACCTGTACCAAGGATATCTATCTTCTAGGGTACAAGTCAATATCCCCCATAAAGGTCCCATCGAGATAAGACTTGTCCCAGCGCGGTAACCTCAGGGATAGCAAGTAGCGTGGGCATGATTTTCACAAGTATATAATATATGTACACACAATCATATAAATATACCACTTTATCATATTAATATAGGTTCTTCTCGTCACCCATAATTATACCATTTATTCTACATTTCACATTATTAGTATTACGTATAAGGTTTCATCTCTAACCTTAACTCGAAGGGTTTTCACTTAATACGTGACATTCGTGGACTCTATCCTTCCAAGTGGGAAATTCAGTAAGTATACCTCTATTTACTATCGTAGCTATTCGCCGCAATCTCTCACTTGAAATACGTAATTTCATCGTTCATTATATAATTATCCCAAAAACAAGATTCTCGTCTTATAATAAAGTTCCCGACACTTATTCATATGTCCTACTGGTCTTTCCTATCTCCCAAAACATTTCATTAAGAATACTCAAGAATTATTTCACGGTAAATTTAATTTAACTAATTAAACAAGGTAAATAAGAGTCTGCCAGGAGGGGTCGATCGATCGAGGTCTGGGGCTCGATCGATCGATCAAACAGGTCAGCGAAAATTCTGCAGAAATGCAGTTACGGGTTCTACCAAATTTCTTCCTCCAAAACCATGTTTTTCCATTCCAATCGTCCCAAAAATCCTACTACTATCATTATAACAATATGCCAGATATTTTCAACGTAAAGCATGTGTATATCTAACATTAAACATGGATAATTAACCCAAAATTCATCTAATCATCAAGAACCCTAGAGTTTTTCTTAATCAAGGTTCTAATCTATTTTTACCAGAATTTCCTTCTAATATATCATCAAAATTTCGTGGGTTATATTCCTCTACATGGCAAGGATTCCTGAATTTCATTATAATCAATACTACATGCATTTTCATAACACAATTTGGGTTTCCTTCCATAGTTTTTATCTCTAATCAATCCTAAACTAATATCAAGATTGCAATAATGAAAATACGCAAGTTAAATACTTGCCTGGGATTTTCAGAAGTCCGGTTTGCAGATGAATCCGGTGTGGTTGCGTTCCCCTTCTCGCGATCTACGCGTTGGTGGTGGCGGCGGTGCAAACCGGTGACTTTTTGGCCTTGAATTGCCTTGGAGCTCTCTCCTCTCTTCTCCAATGGCCGTCACTTGTTTTCTAAATATTCTAACCCTAAAAGACTAACCTAGTTGGCTGATATAGGTTGCTGAAATTCGTGGGTTTAATTACCCAAAAAGGTGAAATGACTAAATTGCCCTCCCGGGGTACCAAATAGGGCTAAAAATGCCCCGAGGCCCAAACTAAACCCCCGGGTACACTTTTCTGACTATCTCGACCCTTCCGGACACGTTGGCGGACTCAAAATGACCATACGAACAACTTATAAAATATTCACTTTTTATTTAACAAAATTAGTCCTGACGTGACACGGGCACGTCCCGACTTAAATTTTCGAAATAGTCATTTAATTCACTCATGACATACAATATAACCAATATAATATATTACCTTGCTCATTAGTAATATACAACAAGTTTCCCATAATTACTAACTCTCGTCATGTTAATAATTATAACATAATTAATTTCCGGATTTTTATTAAATAAATCATTCACGTTAAATTTAATAAATCCCCAAATTAATATAGCATAAAAATACGGGGTATTATTAACTATATTTTTTTCATTGCTAGATTAGCATGTGAGACAAGTTTAGTGCGTATAACTATAAACGTTGTTATTATGTTAATATTTTCCCTAGTGTAGCGAGATTATCCTTAGTGTTATCCGCGGATGATGAATGGGTGTATTAATAGTGTTATATACTTTATTATGATTACTCATTTTAGTGATGTGATATACGAGTATGATATTGTCTTGGTTATAACTTTATAGTATTGGTTAGTACGATAGTAGGCAGTTATTGCGAGGCTATCGGAGTGGTTGCCTTAGTGCAATATGTTTTGTTCTGGCGCGGCTTCACCTGCGAGAGGGCCAGACTCGCACTTATATTATCCATTTTAGATATTTCGGAGGGGATAGTGGTCTCGAGATATTCGATCCCGGTGTGTGTAGGGACTTTGTTGTTATGATTCAGTATGTAATAGGCTTACTATTGAGCGAAAAGATTTAACTCATTATTATGTTTAGCGCTCAGGACTTGCTGTTAGGAAAAGCTCATTGATATATCTATCCTTTAGAGATGTGAGAGTTAAGAGTTGTACCAATATGTTTGGGGACAGGCTTTAGAGAACCCCGACTGTATGTATTCGAGATTTATGGAATGTGATTACCACCAATACTGAAAGATAATTCAATTGGCAAAACAATCTTTGTTCAAGTAAAATTTCAGGAGAAAAAGTATCTGTCAAGAGATGGAATAAAGGGGTACATGTTATGGACGGAGGGCCTGATGGATTTTAATAATCGACAATGCTAGTTAGTAGTGTATCGGGGGGGTTCCATATTTGGATTTCACTTTGCGAGTCATCCCACGAATGAAACTTAGCGTAAGATTGGAAGTAGGAAAATGTTGCTCATTAGTCTATGAGTTTGGTACCTCGGTCGTAGTAGGAACAGGTAATTATATCTGTAAGTTGGAAGTTGAATTATGATTTAAGGCCAGAGGAGCCAGTGGTGTGGTAAGAAAGCATTGAAAGTTTTGTCTTATCACCACCAGTTAAGGCGTGGAACGATGATAAGGAGTATTAAAAAATTTGATTTCTAGGGTGATTGAAAGTACCCAAGTGTTGTAATCACGTTGTGAGCATAAGGAAAATAAATAATTGGGTGTTATGTGTGAAGCGTATGTGATGCTTACGCTAGTATGCGCGATTTATTGAGTGTGTGGGCATCCTGGTTAGTTTATGTCAAAATCGTCTGAGTTGAAGACACGTGGAAATAGACGTGTGGAATAAATGTGTGTGGGATTAACATAATGAAGTGGAAGTGGTAAAGTGGATTGGGCACCGTGTGAAAGACGATAAATCCATATATTTGTGTTCAAAGTCGCACACCGAATCTAATTGGAAGGCTATGGGAAGCCATTTAAAAAGGGGTATCCCTTGAGAAGGTTAGAATTCAATTATTATGGAGTACACTCCGAGCGGAGTTATAATTAGTCAAATGTTAAGAGTGGCTGACACGTACGAAGGGTGAAGATGCTAGTATAGTATACAAGGTCCGAAAGTGCACATCGTGGAGAAAAGTCATGGGTTGAAACTTTCACTATACGCAAAGGAAAGAAGGGGAATATTAAGTGTCACTTAATGTGAGACATTACAAGTAGAGGTCGATGTCGAGCGGGACATATTGAGTAGTCTCAGTGGGAACTACTCATAAATAGAAATCGATTGGAATAAGAGGAACAAACCAGCGAATTTTGTGGCTATCGACAATTCCTATAATGGAAGAGGCCGGTAAAGTCAAGAAAGTTTCTTGGATGAGTTGAAAACCTCAAGGTAGGATCAAGAGTTCCTTCGAACGTGTGGAACAAGATTTCCCAAGAAGGAAGTGATTGACATTCCTTTGGGGTGATTCACAATATTAGCTAGTGTGCCCCGATCTTCCTTTGAAAGGAAGGATCGCATCGGTACGTGGTCCTACATGGTATTTTTCTGACTTAGATTAAGATTTTTGAATCCCACCTTCAATATGGAATTTCACGAAGCAGTGGGGACAACTTTTAGTCTTGATCAAGGTTGTATCACCCATAACTCGGGGGGTAGGCGAGCGGTGATTAACCATTAGTGGAGCAGTGTGAAAGTAATTTTGGATTCATTATGATTGTTTCTCTTCCACAATGGGTATAGCTAGCGAGTGGAGTATAGTTAGTAATTGGGGGAGTATATTACCTAATGGTAGGGTTCCGTGGGAGCACTCGTATCTATTTATTGTGAACAAGATACTTATTAAGGTTCTGGTGCGGAAAAGCCTTAACTTTCGCACTCTAAATGTTAAGAAATGGACGGATAATGAGAATTTTGGATTGGTTGGGTAAGACTCTGATGACTATGGTAGAATTCCACAACTGTTTTAAGCGAACAAGAGTGGTCAGATGTTTGTATGGTTTCTCCCAGCATGTGAGTTTTATGTTTAGATAAATCTGAGTACTTGTCATGTAGTGAGGTGCTACCTCCCAATGATATTGAAATAATGCGAATTAATAATGTATAGGCATGTCTTATGCGAATGTTGTCGGATAGGAGCACAATGTGAACTGTATTTAATGAAAGTGTTAAACAAATTTGATGTGAAGTAGGGGCTATGATGATTGAGCGCCTTACTCTGTAGATAGTTTGCGTGCTGATAATGTATCGAAATTTTTTTTACCAGATAGGCCTTATTTTCCGAATTTCAGGACGAAATTCCGTTATTAGGGGGGGAAGTATGTAATACCCCGTATTTTTATGGTTTTAACTTTAGGGATTTATTAAATTTAATTGAGATAGATTAATTTAATATTAATCCGAAATTCTGTTTTAAATATTTACTAGCGTGACGAGAGTTAGTAATTATTGAAAAAAAATTATTTGTTAAATATTACTTATTGAGTAGAGTAATACATAGAATTGAATTTATTAAAAATTGTCACGAGGGAATAATATGACAATTATGGAAATTAAGTCAGGACGAGCATGTGTTGTGTCGGGATTAAATTATTATTAGTAAAAGTGAATAAATTATAAGTCGCCCGTATGGCCTTTTCGAGTGCGGCGATGTGTCTAAAAGGGTCGAGATAGCCAAAATAATGTGTCCGGGTGTTTAGTTCGGGTCTCGGGGCATTTTTAAGCCTAATTGGCATCCCGGGAGGGTATTATAGACATTTTACATTTTTGGGCAATTAAACCCACGAATTTCCTTAGGATATATCTGCCTCTAGGAGTTGTCTTCTAGGGTTAACAAACACAAAACCCAAGAACGACCATTAGAGAAGGAGTTGGAGAGCTTTCCAAGCAACTCAAGGCCAAAGACTCACCCGTTTTCACCGCCACCACCACCAAAGCGTAGATCACGGGATGAGGAACGTAACCATACCTCTTTCGTCCACAAATCAGAAACTCAAATCCAAGTCAAGTACCTATATTGCTTTTGTTTTAGTTACTGTTTCATCCAACTTAGATTATGATTTTTATACACATGTTCCATAGAAGAATTTAAGGAATTTGAGGATTTAATCACATGTTTTGGTGGAAATAATTATCTTCTGCACATCCCAATCATACGTAGAGGATAACCCACGAATTGGTATGAGATTAGAAGTAAAAAATCTAGAAAAGAAATTAAAAGAAGGGAAGTTTTATGAGAATTAGGGTTCTTGACAGTTAATACAAATTGGCTCGTTAATTCAATTCCGTTGAAGAAATTATATATGTCTTACATAGAAATTCATGCATATATGTATATAGAACTAGTAGTAACCTTAATTGGGAGTTTGGGAATTCTAAATGGCATTTTGGAGAAGATTATTGGTTGAAACCCGTATGTTAAAATTGCAGTTTCTTGGTAAGAACTGCTTTAATCGATCGATCGACCCAAAAACATCGATCGATTGAACCCATTCCCTCGATCGATCGATCCCTTCTTAAAACTACATATTTTTTCCCTTTTTCTTTAATCCAATTTAATTACGTAGGAACCATTACTTATTATTTATGGAATACGAGGAGCCGCGAGGAAGACCAGTTGGGTCTAAATAAAACCCATTGAATGAAATTTAGTATGGGACGAAATAGTGGGTTAACGGGGAATTTCGGTGCACATTAGAGATTGTGATTAAATTCGTTAATGAATCGAGGGACTCGTGAAAGACTTAGGCCGGAAGGTTAAAGATGGTATACCTATTGAAATTATACTTAGTGAGATAGAATACTTCGAAAGATGAAAGTATGTATGAAATAAATTATATATGAGAATAAAAAGATACGAATCCGTTATGCGAGATAGTTGAGTAAATTGTGCTAATTTAGAAAATGTGAATATTTATATATATGACTGTGCAACTATTCATACATTATGTATTTGTGTAAAAATCATACTCGGGCTACTTGCTATCAAGGAGGTTTCCGCGTCAGGACAGTCTTATCTCGATTGGACCTTTATGGGGGGATATTGACTCGTACCCTAGAAGATAGTATCCTCGATACAGGCTATCTGAAAATGATAGTCAGATGTTCTAAGAGACTTGAGGGTATGTATTGACCTCTTAGGACCTGAAACTATTCTTCCCCTCTATTTGTTTGTGTATTGTGTTAATACAGTTCGAGAGTGATTCTGAAATTGTATTTCCCTTAGTTTGAGTGATACAGGGACTTGATAGCAGAGTATGCCAGCACCATAGATTTTAAGTGGGGTGTCATTAGTACATATATTATATGTGTGACTAATTTAGTAGGTGTCTTCCATCTTATATAGTAGGCATGGAGCATGGGGGTAAAAATGAGAAGACAATGGTGTATGGGATATGGAAGGTATTTGGCTGAGGGTATCTAGGAAATTATACACACATGTGCATGGGTTGTTTGAGGTCATTTGGGAAGTGAGGTGATAAAATCTGATTTGGTCATGGGTTTTGAAAGGTTCAAGTGCAGTGATTTGTTTGGGGGTATTTTAGCAATAAAGGGTAAATGGCTTAAATGGTTTTAAGTGGGTTAAAAGTATGTATTTGCTTTTGGCTTTGTTCTTTATTTTGGCAGATGTGGAAATAGATTTTGGTATCAAATGGGTCATGGTTGAAATCGGTTGGATTCTCCTAGCTAGGGTTTTTTGTGGGCGCAGTTTGAGGGATATGGGTCGCAGGTATGGAAGGCTAGGGCGAACACGTGTTAAGATTTTAGGGGCTGCTGAAATTTCCGAGTTAGGAGTGGTTTTGTTGGATTCGGATAGGGCAGGGGTGAGTGGCAGGCTAGTTTGGGAGGGTCACAACGGTCGGTTGATTTCGGGTCGCGGGCACGGATTTGGTATTTGGGTTTGAGTTTTTCGGCCAGCGAAGGGGTAAGGTTCAATGAGGGATCGAGCATGGGTTGGCTCCGGTAGGGGTTGGTATTGTGGCGCTGGGAGCGGGTATTATTGGGTCGAGGTGTTGTCGCCGGGGCAGATCGGGTTAGGGGGTAGGTCAGGAGGTTGGTGGGCTGGTAAGGTGGTTACAGGAGTTGGTTTTGATGATGGAGGTATGTTAATGGAATTTAGAGAGAGGAGAGAGAAAGTGTTTGAGGTTGAAGATGACTTAGGTGGGGTTAGTGTGTACGTGGGTGTATGGAAATGTGGGTGAGGGTGAGTAAATGTGTTTGGGTGTATATATGGCATAAGGTATTTGGGGTGTGAGGGGTTGTGTGTGTGGATGAAAGTTTAAGGGTGTTGTGTGTGTGTTTAAGTTATGACCCCTAAGAAAAATAAAATAAAATTTTAATTAAAATAAAAAAAATTAAAATTAAAAATTAACTAAAATAAAAATGACACAACATGACACACTAAACAAACTCTAAAAAAAACTAAACCCAACTAAAATAAAAATTATAAAATAAAACTAATAAAATATAAAATATAAAATATAAATAAAAGAAAAATAAAAATAAAATAATAATAAACTAACTAAAAGCTATGAAAATAAAAAAATATATAAAAACTAATACGCGAAGAGCTAAAAATATAAAAATCCTAGAAATATATAATGAGTCAATATAATAAAATAATAAAATAAACCCTAAGAATAAAATGACAAAAATAAAATAAAATGGGACAAACTAAACACACACGGTTCGGGACATGTTTAGGTCGGATTAAGGTAGGCTAGGGTACATGACAAGTGTTTTTAGCTCCATTCAACACGCATTTGCCTCGACATATAGATTTTGACACCGCAAACGAACGTTTGACCTCTAAGATAAGCATTTAAGCACATAAGACCCAAATTGCCGAGAATTAGCAACTAAAATACATTTATTTGGGGTATAAAATGTACACTTTTGGGTGCTTATCAACATGTTCCTTATTCCTTTATCTTTTTCTCAAAAATTTCCAATAACTGCGTACTTTAACGGGCTCCACACCGTTGGCGATGTCACCATATGATATGGATGGTGTTTTGGGTCGTTCACCCCAGGGCTCTGAGCCCTCCTTAATTTTTCCGGTGTCATTCGAGTTTCCTTTTAAATGTGTTTTAACATTTTTAAAATTTCCTCATGATTCCACTTTCCCTTTTCACCAGCCAAATCCAAAACCCGAGGTTTCACCCCAACTTGTGTTACACTTCAAAATCGTCATTTTCTTTCTTTTACACTTTAGCATTGATTTTATTCCAAAATCATATTCATTTAGAACCATCATATGTAACACCCTTTTCTATATTTTTATTTCATAAAAATATTCCACTTTACATAAAATTACCGTTTTACCCATTTATTTCCAAACTCATCTTTTAGTCCATTTTCACAAGTGTTAGTTTCTGAAAATACCATTAATTTACCCATACTAACTTCTTACCTGTTTTTAACACCTTAACAACTTTTTAAACTCTTGGAGTAATAGTATTCTCAATTGGAAACACCTTTAATTTAGTACTTTCATTTTCCAAGAATCATTGAACATATAAGACTACTTTATAAGAAAAATACCAATTTCCATTATTAACACATGTAGTATTGAAATCCTACTTTTTTAACACATCTCAACACCCATTACACACACCATAAGGGCTAAATTTTCTTATTTCTTCATTTCAAGTTTAATACAAATAAAACATTTATTAAACTTGCTTATATGTTCATCATCCAACCACTACAAGTTTATGCACATGAGAAAATGGGTTTTAACTCCAAAATTCCTATTAAATGGGTTAAACATACAATTATTTTTAGAAAATTCATAAGACTTGTAAATATATACTTTATAGACTAAAGGAAATTTTATTTCTTAAAAACTCAAACTAATGTTCATCTTTTCTAAAATCGTCATTTTTGCAAGAAATCCAACTTAATTTACCAAATATCGTTAGCAAGATAAAAAAAAGTAAATCTAAAACATTTTAATTCCACAAAAAAATTTAGCAACTAACTTCTTGAAACAAGCCATTAACATGAATATACCAATTATTCAAAGAAAAAATTGAAATATTTACTCCTCATTTATTTCTAACAAAATAGCATTTTTGCCAACAATTTTATTCCGTAAACATGTTTAATGCCAATTCTGTTACAAACCCAACATTTTATCATATGAATTCTACTCTTAAATTCTAACATTAAGACTACAAATATATAAAAATCAAGTCTTAAACTAAGAGTAGGTTGTCCCACCTCAAATGGAGCTCCAACAATGGTAGGCATCAAATTTCTAAGAAGATGGCGACCTCCCTGTAACACCTCGTATTTTTAATCTTTTAAAATCGGATTAATTATAAGTAATTGTGGGATAATTGAAAATTGATCTGGATTTAAATATTACTTGAGAATAAAGTAATACGTGATTTATGTTTAATATTACGTGTGATTAAAATTAATATATATGATTATGACTTTACATATGATTGTGATTTTATAAAATTATTGTGAGTGGTGAATACGACAATTACGATAATTAAGTCGGGACGAGCGTGTGAGTCATGTTGGGACTATATTTAAATGGAATGAAAAGTAAACTATTTTTATATCATTTGAATGGCCATTTTGACTGCCCTAAAGTGTCCGAAATTGTTTAAATAGTCAAAATTGAGTACCTGAGGGTTATGTTAGGGTCTTGGGATTTTTTTAGAATAATCGGGACTTATTTAGGTGACTTTTGGCCTTCTTAATGGTAGGTGAAAAACCCAAAAACGGGATTTCACCTTTAAAATCAAAGGATGGAATTAGATAATAGTCACTTTCACAAACCCAAAGGTTAAAAAAAATATATAGGGAGTTAGAGAGAAGATTGAGAGAATTGGGAAAGAATTTCAAGAGCCTAAGGGGAGGATTTGAATAATTTGTGCAAGAACAAACCTGGAGTGAAGATTTAGGAAGAAAATTCATGGAGGCTATAATTATTCTTCAACGGTTCAAACCTACAATCTAAAGGCAAGTGATTAACTATTGCAAATTCTAGCATGTAAATTGTCCATGTTAGGTTGTTTAGAAAATTCTGAAAAGTGATATGAATTAAGACAATTTTTTAATGAATCTTTGAAATGATAATTGTGTATGATTGATATATTTCTAAGTTTAGAATAAACTCCATAAAATATATGAATTACTTGGTGAATAAATTTAGGATTTACATGTGTAATTGATGATGAAGTCAAAACTAGAATTCTTGAGATTAAATATGGAATCTGGGTAGATTTATACATGTTAATGATGTTTAATTAAATTGGATACGTTAGAATATATGATATGAGTTAAATGAATATAAATTTGGAGATATTTAAATATGATTTTGAGGATGAAAAGTGTTAAAACCAGTAGGTAAGCATATGTAGAATCTGGGAAAAAATTTGGTCGATCGATCGATCAACTCAAGCATGTCGATCGACTCCCCCTGGGAATGTGATTTAATTCCTATTTTAATATTTGTTTAAATCCCAACTTTGAGAAATATTTAGCGGTGATTAATTGAAAAAATAGGGACTTAGAAGAGGGCAGTAGGGTATACTTAAGACCTGAAAAATATTATGGATGGAATGGGGGAAATTAACGAGTGTGAATTAAATTCGTTACGGTGGAGAAATATATAAATTGGGATTTAAATCGAATAAAGGATGATTTAAGGTTAGTATCAGTAGTAAGGGAGTTATTATTATCGGAATAACCTTAGTCATATATGGGATTAACCCTAGGGATGGAATAAATGGTTAAAATTGAATTAGGGATTATCGAGAAATAAACCTAATTGGAGATAATTTAATTCATAGAAACTCGAGAGTTGTTATGGAATGGACTTGAAGGGTGAGGATGTTCACCAACTGAATTTATATGAGAAATAAATTATTACCCTTCGAGTGATGAGTGAATATCTGGAATATAATTTGAGAAGTAAAGTCATAATTTGTAAAAATGTAGGATATGTGAAATAAAAATACTACATATGGAAATATTTATATGGGTTGTGTGTGTGCCCTATTGATATTATATATAGGTGGGGTGAATGCCTATATTTTATTGTGTGTATGACATACCTACGCTGCTTGCTATCGGGGTGAAGGTTGCTCATTGTGGACAGTCATATCCTTGTGTATCTTCGGGGGGATTTTTATTCGTACCCTAAGCATAGGACCTTGGACACATGCTATCGGTTGAGAATGATAGTTTCGACGGTTGAATGGGAGCATAGGTATGTACGTGACCCATTTGGGTGGGGAGTATACTTGCCTCTAATATTTGTGATATGATATTTATTTCTTGTGAGAGATGTCGAACCAACAATCCCTTGTAGAGTGCGAGATGTACCCGAACATGATAGCAGAGCATGCATGCACCGCATTTGAGTCTTGTAGGGTGTCATATTATATATATTATAGAGTGAATAGATGTACATATGATATTATCTACTGTGTGACATTTAGTAGATTTGAGGTAATGTACCGTGTGAAATTTGTAGAGTAAAATATATATATTGTGATGAAATCTACTTTGTGAAATTGCAGATGAAAAATGAATAATAAGATCAGATTGAAATAAGTATGTGAATACTTAATAGGGGTGGCAATTCGGGTTAGTCGTGTCATTTTTGGGTCGTACTGATTTTAAGTTGAGTATAAGTTTTGGGTACTCTTAAATCTATACAAGCTAATCGTGTCACATTCGGGTCATTTCGGGTTATTACCATAAACGGGTTATCGTGTCAAAAATTGCCACCCCTAATACTTAATCTTAAAGCTATGAAATTTCATATTAAATACAAATGAACAGGTTTAATTATCATTAGTATTGTGTGGGAGATACGAGGAAATGGTTTGCGATGGAATCCTAATTGAGAACCTTAATTAGGGAGATAATAAGGTACGTTGGGCGTGCACACTAGATGAGAGGTGAAAGTTCTCAAGCGAGAGCCCAAAAGGCTAACATGTATATAATAATTTCTTAATTTCACTTGTTATGCACTAGTTATTTTTCAAATCTTTTACAATCGGTCTCTAACCCGTCTCCTTGCGTGTTATTTTCTCTATTGTATCTTGTACATCAGGTATCTAGTATCAGGGTGTAACAACCCTCGTTTTTAGGAGGCTAATTTTATATTAACTTACCATATGAGGTAAGTATATAAAATGTTGGAACTGGAGTAAATATTAATTTTATAAGTTGAAGGTTAATATTTACTAGATTGTTGCATATTTACTGCATGTGAAAGTAAATATCATTATGTTGTATGTTTTATAGTGTCATGCATTTTAAATGACACTGTGGTTTAAATTAAAATGGAACTTGAAATAATTTATAAAAATTTTGGATGCCATTTTAGAGGGTGTAGTTAGTCCCGGAAGGTGCGAGACAGTCAAAATAAGGGCCATATTGTATTTTTATATTTCGGGCACTTTTACCTGGTTTTAGCTTATATGTGTATTTGCGAGTCGTTTTAATGTGGTATTAACCACTTAAGTTGGGAACCTTAAACTTAAGCCCCGATTTTAGTCTTCCAAATCCCCTAATTACCCCATTTTATGTCTTAAACATAGAGAGAAAAGGAGAGAAAGAGAGCTTGGGAGAAAAGACGAGAAAGAAGAGAAAATCGAGATTGGAGATTTAGGGTTGCTACTACATAAATAAATCTGAGATTTCAACTCTAAGGAAATTTTTCTACTTGCTAATATGTGATTTAAGATGAATAATTTGTATGATAGTTTTTTATTTGCATTTATGGATCAAAAGTGGAATTTATGGGAATTAAACCCTAATCTTAGCTTTGATGATAAAATTTTAGATTATAGTTGTTAATAATCATGTAGGATGATTTGGGGTAGATCAAAGTTGATGGATGTATGTAAAAATGGAGTAGAAATTGGTTTTGGGAAAATTTAGGGTTCATAACCAGTATCCCAATTCTTGACCAAATTGCAGGGGTGAATTGATTCGACCTTAGGGCGAATCGATTTGCTAAGGGGTCATCCTACAGGTCTGCAAACATGAATTGATTCGGGTTAAGGCCGAATGGATTCGGCTGAAGCAGAATGTTGGATTTGTCATCCGAATCGATTCGCTTTTGGGCGGATCGATTCGTTGCCTAGGGCGAATCGATTCGTCCCTTGAGCGAATCGATTCGGAATCAGGTTGTTTTTGAGTTGTTTTTCTAACTCAACTTTTATCCTTTTTCTTTAGGATTAGGGCCTAGGAACCTTCTATTATGAAGTAAACATAGAGTACTAGAGTGCTAGTTGAGTTCGTTTAGTACCCTACATCAGAAATGGGTTATGTGGGGGCTTTTCCGGGGATATGCCAATTGATGTTAGGGCATTCTATCTTCTAGTTGATTGTTATTAAACCAGGAGTTGTAGTGTTATGTTCAAGAGACTTTAGAATCTCAATTGAGCTATGTTAGTCTTGATGGTTTACAATAATACCACATATGAAACTTTGGAGAATAAAATAGAAGTTTAATTATTCATCGAGGTTACAACGATAAGATGTATTAAGTATGGCTCCGAGTACAAAATGAGGTATTTACAAAATTGTAAATGATTATGGTTTCGGATAAAATGAACTATATATTTGGAAAGTAAAGGAAATGGAAATAGTAATAATGATGGTAAAAGATAATTTACTTAATCATGAAAACAGTAAATGATAATTTACTTGATTTTGAAAATGGTAAAATAAATGGTTTAAACACACCTCTCTAAATGACATCATAAGGGAAGTTCGTGTGCTTGGTGATGCCCCCTGGCTAATGAATGCAGGGTGGATATATTCCTAGGCCATATGCGTGGATATGTTATGTTTTCTGCGCTGGTGAGGAGATTCCTGGTGTGGTCTTGACTCTCCCGCAGGCATATGGCCGCTTCCCGACGTCTTGCGTTATAGGTGCCCAGACTGCCTTATTTGATAGGCCCCTGGAAGATGATGGTCATTTAGGGGCGCGCCCAGTGGGGAAACTCAGAGGGGTGGTCTTAGAATCGTTATATAAAAATAAATCCAACTATTTTGTATCAAGTGGGACTTGATGAATTATACATGCCACAAAGAGCATAATGGAAGTGCCATAAAGAGCACATATAAATGCCACAAAGAGCATTTGGAAAAGACTATTTTCCTGATAAGGAAAGGGTGTTTACAAAATGTAAAATTGAGATAAAATGCCACAAAGTGCATAAAATTGTGATTATATATTTCCTGTTAAGGAATAGATATATGAAGTGAATCAAAGTATACGATGAAAGTTTAAATTATGTGATCATTCTTATTTTTCCTGCTTAGCTTATGCATTTCATTTGTGTAGGTAGATCCTTATTCCTGTTAGTCATGATTACCATTCATAACTGTCATATTCTTTATTCATCTGGTGATCATATAAAACCGAGCCCTGACCCGTTCATATTTGTTGTTGCACATGCATCTGGTATCCGCTCAGGTACTCCGCCGTAAGGACGCCTGTTCTGACTTTCCTATTCTGGTGATTTTGCGAGCCGTGATGCTTTGCGGGTATTACGGGTTATATGGTATAGTGGCTTTCATTTTTGCACTCTAGTTAAGATCAAGTCTTTTACTCGGGCGGGAGGCCCAAGCCTTTGTAATTGTTTAATGTAATGTATTAGATAATTTATTGAATTTGTTTACCACTGTTGTAGAGTCTGTGGACCGACAACATATTCGGTTCTTTTATTGTATACTTGTTGTTATTATACATATATATGTTTTTGGGGTATCCACCTTATCTCTTCAGTATGGGGTTGTTTAAATTCTTTCTTTAACTTTAAAACAAAAAAAAATTGGCAACCCGTTTTCTGAAATATTGGGTGGTTATCCTGGATACTCTATATTTTATTTTGATGCTAAGAATGATTCCATCCGGGGCTCCTGTTATATTGGATTATTTGGATGGCCACCCCTTATTTTGGTGAGAGGGTTGTCACACACGGATGCCGACATAGAATATGGATATCTCGACGGGTTATAGCTGCTACTGGAGAGGTAAATTTTTTTAGACACTTCCATTATGTTGATTCTCACATCTGTAGTGTCTACTTTCATTTAGGGATGTCGCCTAGGATTCTAGTTATTTCATTTCTATTCTAGAAATTGTAATAATTTATGTCAGTATTGTTGATATCAGTTTTATTTGATGGTAATGAAATATTTTAACTGGAGAGTTATTCCAGTCAAATTTAGTATTGTTCATATATGATGTGATTATGTCTATTATTACTACGCTTTGTGGAATGATTTTTAATTAAATTAAAATTGGAAAAGTCTTGACACTAACTTAATAATTTATTAAGTGAATAAATCAAGAAATGGTTTTTCGATAGTGATGCTAAGAATGAACCATCTAGATATTCTGATTTAATTTAATAAAGGACTGATCACCCGGTACTTAATTAGGCGGGGTGTCAACTCCCACCTCCCAAGGTGTCCTCAAGGAGGTTCCATATCTCCACCAAGATTGTCTCTATAAAAGTCCTGTAAAAACCCCTCTTCAAGCTCCATGAAAATCCCATTTTCATCTTCTCCAAAAAACCCAACGTCACCTCTAAAATTTGTAGCTCTCCTTATCCATGGTTGAAATAGGTATCTAAGGCTTGGATAAGGTTGTATACTCCAAATCTCCAAAACCCACAACATCGCCTCTTTTCTCTATATTCTCTAAATTTTCAATTTTAACCCACATATCTCCAACAATTACTATAAATCCTTCAAAGCCCAAGTAAAAATCATTTGAAAATATTTAGCAAGCATTTAAATTTCAATTTAAATGAAAAGGTATTAGATACACATGTTAGGCTATGAACACTCCACTGAGTTCCTCAACTCTCATTTATAGTGTGCACCTAACGTTTCCCTAATCAACCCCACCTAGTCATTCTACCCAATACAACTAGGTCACCAGTATCTAATAAACCCCAAATCAGTCTAGCTCATCCGTACCTCCCATACAATACGTTATAGAATACCCTTAATTACTATTGAATCCTTACTTAATATTCTCCTTAACTTACTTGTACCGCCTATATAGTACGCTACCAAATACCTTTAATAATTAACATATTTTTATGTTATTATCAAACCCAAGTTACCATTTCACGCATGTTATTCTTCAAACCTTACCATTTAAGTTTCTCTACATGAAATTATTTTAGATATTCACTATTTATCTTCCTACTATTAACACATTAGTAGATTCATCATTATTTAGATGTACACTATCAAATTTGCCTACTATTTACGCTTTAGTAGATTAATCTTTCTTTCGATACATACTATCTCGTCTCACCACTATCACACATGAGTAGCACAAAACATTCATATATATATATATATATATATATATATATATATATAATAAGGTAGTAGACTTATGTATGTCACAAGTTGAAACTAAGATGTCATCGGATGAATTTTTTCCTGCATTTCCTCTTTTGTCCCTTAAATTTTGGATTCCCCCTGTTTTTCTTCTCACCAATGAATTTTCATTATTTCACTTTTTTTCAAATTCAAGGGTATTCTGGTCTCCCCAGTTTGGGGCTAAGATTGAAAGTTGAGTTCTACATCTCAGTTGCTGAAAATGATGCAGAGTATACCTCACAATTGATCGCAAGGCTCGACAAAAAAAAAGACGATTCTCTGTATCGCACCTAAAGCCCATTTCCCAAATACTTCACTTTAACTCAGACCTCTGTCCAAATTTTTTGATAATAATACTCCACCTCCATACTCATCACATCTCTACTCCTCTACCACAAAACGAAAAGACCATTCCTCCTCCTTTCTCTCTAACCTCGAACGTGGGTCTTTCTCTCTCGATGTCTCAAATTCGGGACTACCCAGGTGAGTATGTACTTTTTGTTCATTATTTTTCCTTCCTCTATACAAGTGTCTCAATGTTTGACCTATGTATTTGTTTTTAAATCGGGTTTACAGATCAGGGTTTCTATTGTTTGATTTGCATGTCTATGAGAGTTAACCATTAATTCCAAGGTACTTTATAACATCTACTTCTAACACCCATGTACGTCTTCAAAACACCATGCCTCTGTTCGGACCCTCTGTTCAAGGTGAGAAACTACTATTAGGGGTTGTACCATGGGAGCGTGGGGGGCTTGGTTGTTGAAGAAACCGTGGATGAATACGCGTGGGGGATAACTAGGTTTTTGGTTTCTAGGGTGTGTATTGGTCAGATGGTATTTTTGTGTGTATGGTCGAGTTGAAATGGTGAAAGGAGAGTTATGGGTTGTTGGGTTGTGTCGGGTGGGTCTCAAGTTGGGTAGTAGTTGAATTGTTATGGGTTGTATTGCTGGCTTTAGGTGGGTTAAGGAGGAGAGAGAAATAGGTGGGTTTAGATTTAGATGGTCATTGTGTGTTGGGGGGGGGGGTCTCGAGTTATGTGTTTAGATTTAAAAGAACATGAAGTACATGGTGTTCAGGTATAACATGTGTTGTGTCAATATATGCACCTGATCTGCTCTGTTGAATTATATGTCTGATTTGTATGTCTGATATGCACCTTTAGTACGATTTTCTCTGTTCAATTATTTGTAATTAATATTTTCCCCAAACCATTATAGAAATGGAAGTATGGCAAAGGTAGTCTACAACACATACAGCAGAGGTGTTCCCCAAACCAGTATAGTGTAAAACAGTTAACAAATAGTAGAGGTTTATCTAAGGGTATTATGAAGTTCGTGAGTGGTCATGTAAATTCTCTGGAAATCTCTGGCACGCCTATATTTTGAGGCTATAAATGAAGGAATTATGTTATGTGTACCTTTAAATTTTCATCCACACCAGCATTCCTTAAATGGAAAAATCACAAAGTGCAACTGATTTTTTATCGACATGAACTGACAATCTAGCAGGACTTTGACTACCATATATCTAAATGAATTCGAATTGAAATTTGGGTCTGAATGAGAAAATTGGAATTTATGTATATGAGCTGCAATGGATGTTGTTTAAGTTTGCAAATGTTTTGTTGGTATTATATGTCCAGTGTTCAGTAGGAAATTCATTTGTTGAACTTTTTGATTGTACATGGTTCATTAGGAAATCTATTTGTCCAATGTTCAGCAGATCACATGTAAGAACTTACGACTGCACATATGACTCAAATTGAGTGTATGGTCTGATTATTTCCATTTGGATTGGTCCCTCCTCATGAGTTTGTCTACGCATAAACTTCCTCGGGACATCCAAACGACACTAATTCATCTGACAGTCACCCTCTTCCAACATCAGAAATAAAAAATGTGACAAGTATATATTTTCACCTATTATCATGATATATGGTATTTTCATTATGTTGGTAGATTAAGTAGAAGGTATTTGAACTTTTGTAGTGTCTACAATGGTGCTTCAAATAATATTTGTTTATTTTTAATCAGATTGTGCATTTATTTATCCAAGTATTTGAACATTACATTTTTTGTTGTTTTTCAAAACTCTAAAATTTATACTTTCATATTGAAAACAATGGACCACGTTAACAGTTGTTCTTCCATTTGCCAGGTTGTTGATGACAAATAATTGAGTATTGAATCACTGCTGTTAGGATGAGATCTTCATAAATGGTACCGATTTATGATAACTTTTCCCATAATATATGAATCATAAAGAGTCGGGTCTTAACTTCATACATATTATATTGGGGGGATGCTGGAGAGAATATTTTGTAGGTTTCATGAATTTTCAATATTGTTCATTATCTACATTGTTAAAAATTGAAACAGTTGGAATACTTTATTGAAGTATTAACGTATTGGTGTTATTTACTTATATATTGATGTATTGGTTTTATTTCCACGAATTGAGTTGAACTGATGATTTTATTTATACGATGTTTAGGACATAGTATTATTATTGTTATTACGAACTATTAGTTTTGTTGGTGGTACATTTTTTACTTCTTTAGCAGGGTGGATAGTCTAATAAATAAAGGAAATTCTGCCCAATTTTTTTAAATTTGTTTATAATTATTTGTCTTATATATAAAAAATAATGAGAAATGCTCCATTTGTAATATATTTATTTTATAAGATGCTCACCTAGAAATATATGAATTTAATTGAACGTGTCCAAAATGAATTTTTGTAAGCAGTTTGGGTTTCATGCCAAGTGTTGGTGGCTTTGACAACACTATTTGGTGTAAAATTGTAAGGAAAAATAAGAGAAGTTCCAAACCTAATCACTCTTACCCAATATTCGGAACTTATTTATAATTGTGTCTTAATTATGGTCTCCAATTTGTCCTCTTGGAACAATACATCACATTAGAGACAAATTAAGATAAAACAGTTTTTTTATACGAAAACAATTAAATAGTATATGAGAACTGTTTTTTATATAAAAAAATAGTTATAATGTATATGTATAAAAAACATTTTTTTTTAATAGTTAAAATAGATTTTTTTTTTATATTTAAAACTAGTTAAAAAATATCTTTAGTAAAAAATAAATTCTGAAATAGTATTTACCCCTTATTATATTTTGGACGAAAGTGTTCCCATTCTTCCAAGAATTATGTCAAATATGTCATCATTATTGGGGGTTAAGCTCAAATTTTAAAAGACCATTTTTTTAAATTACACTTTGTTTTGTTGAGAAACGATTTTTTTTTTCATTTTTGTGATTACGTACTTTGAAATTTTTTGTAGTTTTGCGATTACATATTTTAGAGAATTGTCATCGTGCCTTCAGGCACGGGATACCCTAATATGTATATATATATATATATATACAGAGAGAGAGAGAGAGAGAGACAGAGAGAATCCATCGGACTAACCACCGTGATGCACATTTGCGTACTCTGTTATCAGTTCAAGGACTATCATATCGATAATATCTCCTCGAACCATTATCAAAACAACACATATTGGAGACGAACATAGTGTTAAGTCTTTGGGGGTGTGCACATACCTAATGTACCCAAAAGACCTGATGGCTTCACTATTCATCTTACATAACTATCCACAAACAGCGCTATATTATGGGGCACAAATCCAGACCTCACCCGAATCGTCAAGGTGGGATCACCCACTGGACAGGACATCCGTGATAGCAAGTATCTTAGGTATGTTCACATACAAAAAAGCACATACTAGGCATACACACAACCTATCCATGTGTATATTCAATATAACCACGCATATGACCTATAATAACAAATCCTTATAAGTATACACTCAAGCTATAAACATAAATATGTACGTAGTATTTATTACTGGAATACTCACCATGCTTTCAAATTATGATTTTCCTCATTAACGTATTTAATGGGGTATTATTCTCTACTCTAAGGTCCCTACTTATTCATGGGTTCATTTCAGTAGCTAAGCCTTCTTTACTAAATTGGTCCATATCATAAGCTCGCTCATTCTTTCTCGTAATTCTCATTCTTGCGAGTTAATTGCATTATTGTTAATCCCATTTAATCATCATCTTAATTCTCTCGATAAGACTTAATCCCATAACCCTATCAAGGCCTAATGCAATAAAATAAATCCATTATTACATTTTTAAAATGCACCAAAAGTTTTCCCGACAACGATTTAGGAGTTCTAGGTTAAAAAGGGAATTTTTATATATTTTTTCTGCGCACCGAACCGGTTCACCTCTTATCCGGACCGGTTCGCCCCTCTGCACTTTGTCTTCTTCTTTTCGCAAATGAATTTTTAACCATTAACACCCACACAACTTCTATATTTCTTCTCCAAATTTGAAACCATTTATTCCTAACCATTTCTACATACATTAGGATGATTTCCAACGTAAAATTATCATCAATTCATAACGAATTCAATTCAAGATCAGGTTATCTTTAAAACCCCCTATAAAACCCCTAATTTATGTTTTCTTCAAGTTTGTTCATAAAGAACATATATTTAATTCATCATAACAACCCCAAATCCTCTAATTTCATGTCATAAACATAAAGGAATATCTCTGCATGCATTCCTATCCCAATTCATGAATTAAAACCACTCAAAACCATATTAATTAACTTGAAACCAAACCCTATTTTAAATGGATATTATAACATGCTTAAAAAGTTTCCATTTAAATACTTGCCTCTCAATGGAAGGTATGAAATTCGTTAGGAAAATGGTGTAAGAAGCTTGGTTCTCCCCTCCTCTTCCTCTCTTGTGGCCTCTCTTCCTTTAGTTTTGTGTTAAAACTAGTTCCTTTTATCTAATGGAGGATATAAAATTAATATTTTTGGAGTTCTCTAAACCTCAACCTCCCGATTGACCGAAATGCCCTTAAACGGTGCCGAGTTGGTAAAAATCATCCCAGGACACAAACTATACACCCGAATACACTTTTTCAACTATTTTAACCCTTTATGGACCATTCGTGTCCTCGAAATCACCATGTGAGTCACTTTATAAAATCATCTTACTTCCACCTCAAAATATGACATGCGTGAAATTAAACTTAAATCGAATTAATTTAAATTAAATTCACCGAATTAAATAAATTCATATGTTTCTAATTTTATAAATTTCCATATTCACCGAAATACGGGGTGTTACACTACCTTTACTAATACCCCAAGCATAGCAGCACCTCCACAGGCAACCCTCTCTAATGATCGACACTCACCCAATACTGAACCGTAATACAAGAAATCATTAAATTCGTCATCCAAAACCATTTCCAGTCTTAGGACTACAGATCCCACGTAACCATGAATTTTCAGGAAAACTACACAATTTTTCCCGAGCTTGACATTAACCTTACAGTGCTCATTACTCACTCCAAGGAGTAATACACCGACCAAATGATCACCGCGCGCTCAGATGACACCTTTCGTTTCATCAATCTGATGACCCTAGTTCTACTCAAGACGTCTCACATTTGATAACTCACTTGAGCCTTGCACCAATCCAGTCATTGTTGAAAGAAACACCGTGTGGTATATTTCCTTGATTTCTAACACTATACAATATCGTCAAGTCATCATTCCTCTCTATACAACCAGAGACACTGAATTTCATGTCGGCCATTAATCCTAACAAAAGCCAATACTACAAGCAAACCATGTGGTTGAAAGCGCAGCCACCCATGCCCTGAACATTGTGCAATAGTAAGAATAACTCAGATAGGGTGCACCTAGTTACCAAGTTGCATGAACCATACTAGGTCCACCCTTGATCTACCAGGCCCGACCGCAGCGTACCATGACATGGTACTAATCCTAGATACTATAAACGCGACAATATCGAACCTCAATTAACGAAACTAAAATGGACACACATGAGTCAGAAGGAAAAAGTAATTGATCAGAGAAACTCTCTCTCGTATGTGTCGGGCCATAATCTATGAAAAGGGAACCCATGTTATATGCTTGAAATCTTATCACTCATCCCAGATGTTCTCACAGGTACTAACCTAGCCACATACCCTAACTTAGGTCACCAATCATGATGAATCATGATACAATCATTCATCCTCACGAGACGAAATCAACATACAAACATGTCATTCTCTAAAAAGTTAAATGTCTGACTTCCCTCCTTAGGAGTAAGGCCCTCCCCCTCACATCCTTGGCACATATGAACCATTCTAATTGGCTGATGCCTAACATCCTTGTCTACACTGACCTTGTCTACTTATCGATGATGGCATCACCAATCTACTACACCTAGGTTATGATCTACCTTATCATATCGTGATCTAAACCCAAAAATCTCCTTACCTAGTATTCTATTCAAGAGGTACATTAACCTTATTGTATCCTTTAACTATACGACATTATCACTTAGCTTGCTTGTAGTTTCTATCTAGACTGAACTCACGTGATGGCCACACCGATCGCCATTGACATTCTAAGGGGAGTAAGTATCACATGGGGCTACATCTTATAAGTTATATCATCTTGGAAGTATGTGCCAAGAGATAACCCTTACCTTTCTAAGGATATCCTAGCGTATACCATCGACTCATGCCAACATTCTAATCATGCTTCGATATTAACCCACAGTTTTTTCCATTTTCAAGTCTCCACATTGCATCATCAAGCTACGTCTGAAATATATTTCTTAGTACACCTCAAAAAAAGTGGCATCGCCTATACTGGACATTTCATCACACTTGAACATCACTCCCCCATAATAACATGATCCTTTAATTCCTCCATGAAGAATACACCGCCTATCTGTTCTGGTTAGGGAAACCGAATTTGGCACGTACACTATTTAACTCTTTTAAGCCTCGACCAGTGACTTTAAATCATCACTTAAACCTCAACACAATCATTACTAAGATGATAACATTTCTTCATACCAAACTTAATTGGTCCCCTAAGGATACTGAATAGACTCTATGTAACACTCCTTAAGACCCGACAATATTTCATCATCCATGCCTTTATCTTTGTAGGTGGACTCTATAACCCTTTTGATGCCCACATCGTGATTACTGGGTGCTCGCAAAGACACTAGTCTTCGATCTTTTACATACTGCGCCACTTACCCATTGAATACCTTAAGTCATCACAACACGTCGATTTCTATCCCCAATGACATCACACATAATTTCTCCTACGGGCACTGCAATATGCCCTTAAACCATACTCACACTAGGATTGCCTCCCATCTAGCCTTTCCTCAGACTCTAAAATAAACCTTGACACTACGATAATAATCTTATCTCTCTTCTAAATAGTTGTGACCATAATCCATGTTCTAAACCACAACTAATACTACTAAGGATTCTGGCACGATATCGAGCGTCACCTACAACCTATAATCCTCTAGGTCTGCATCACTGACATCAACAAAGATCTTATTCCATGAAATCAAGTCATATTTTCTAAAACCCCAACATAAAACACTACATATAGTTCACTCCTAACTCTCCTCAACCATCATCATTGCATACATAATATACTTATTGCAATTTTCCTGTAACTCTTATTATACCCTATGAGGTACAAGCTTTAATAAAAAATTAGCAAAGCACTTACATGTAATGACACTATATTACCGACTTAGACCGAGTACACATCCCAAGTCTTGACCAACACGGTTCATCATACCCGCTAAATTATCAATAGCCTTACGAAATGATACTATCACAAGGATCGAATTCACCTAGTCACCTCAATTGTACTAAATTCTCAAAACTACCTGGTCAGAGAACATGATGTATTTCTTTCACCAATCAATACTGCTTAGGTTTGACTCACTAGCCACCTAATCTCCATAGTTGACTTCACACGATTCTCATTTCTAATACAATAGATGTCATTCCCCATTTTTTATAGATCAGTTGGCTTCTCATATCACTACGCATTTGCACACAAGCACCCCACACTAAATACCCATGGTGTTGCCACCACTGGCTTGCACAAACAATCACAACTTATTAAAAAATTAAATCAGAAGAGTGTAAGATATTAATAATGATAACCTTAGTCACCTGCCACTTGTCAATGAATTCACTCGTTGTGATAACCTCTTTAACTTCATCATCATGGACACAAACTAAACCGTCACCAAAACTATCGTGATTGGCCCAAACCAACATCGAAGTCGAAAGATCCACTACTAAACTCACCACGTCACTACCTAAAAGATATTTAAACCTAAATCTATGACGCCATTTATAATGCCCAATCTCGATTTATGGGTTACCCGTAGTCAACTCGGTCCAAACTAAGCTTTATGTGTGAAGTTCAATGAAATAACATATATAATGTTGCGTATCCAATTTTATTTTTATTAATGTTTCACTTGTTTAGCATGCAATTTCAATTACAAATAAAACTACGTGAGGGACCCATGGGAAGCACCCTAGAGTCCAAGCATACATAGATAATAACATAAAATAAAAGAATGTACTTACATGTATAATGCTCTCAATATACGACACCACAACCAAGTTGCCACAAAAAAATAAGAGAGTGACCCGAATGCTAAGTGGAAAATATATAAAATGTAGTATAGAATCAAAAAGCAGAAAGAAGAATCGAACACATTATACCTATGCACACATGCAATTACCTTGTATATACATATACATATAGTTAGTACATGATACCATTTTTAATTCCGAAAATGTTATTTATCACTATTAATTCACCTTAATCTTGTAAAAGACTTCCTCTTTCTTATTTTGACATGTATCCATTTATTTAACACACATGGTTAAATACTTAAAACAACTACACTTGGTTTGGCCGAAAGTCATTTCTTTACCTAAATTACCCCTTTCATTTTAACAAGTCCATATTAGTATAAGCATTAAACTGAATATATTTAACTATGTGAAACTCTATTAGCAATCACCCTCTTTTAGTATAATTTGAAACCAGTCGTATTCACTGAACTTAATAATTCAAACAAAATTAAACCACGCCTACCTTTACAAGCAATCAGCGTCTTATAATATTATTAAAAGTAATCTTAATTTAGTAAAGTCTTTTCAATTATGTAAAATAAAATATATTGGGGTATTTTAATGAGCCTATTGAGACAAAGGGAATTTATTAGGGTATTAATTTGGTCTTTATATCGCAAAACTAATAGGTTGACACATTAGTGGAGTGGGGTAAATAAGTAATTTTCATCTTCGATTACTTATGTGTTTATGCATGTGCACGTGCATAAACACACATATGCATGTGTATTTGTGTTTGTATGTGTGTGTGGCGAGAGAGAGAGAGAGAGATGATGGTCGGTATCATGACATTTGAAAGACAACACTGTGACGACTCCGATTTTCTCATAACTTTAAATTTAACTATGTATATTTTTGGTGTATGAATTATATTTAGGGGTTAAACTATATATATATATATATATATATATATATATATAATGTTTAGGGTTGAACAGTAAATATATAAGTTGTCTCAAATGTGCAAGTATAATATTATGAGGTTAAATTATATTAAGGGTAATTTTATAGTGTTAAAATTTTAACATAAAATTTTGTGAGGTCAAACATTAAATTTTAAGACTATGTTGTAATCAATTTAAATTCAAGCTGAATCTATATAATAACCTAAAATAGACTGCATGTCATTTAATAATGGTGATTAGATAGCATATCCACGTGGAAGCCTCTACCGCTAAAATGAAAAACAACAATTTATTCTCCCACACGACATCCAAATGTATTACACTACCATCCATGACATTCTTTGATGCATCTAATATGACTTTCTCTCTACCCAAATTTTATATCACCACCTTTACAAAATGTCTCCATTTATTAATCATCATGTCTCTTCTCTTCTCATCCCCCTCTCATGATTTCTTTCCCACCCTCCCCTTATTTGGCTATAAATCTCATCCTCATTCCCACAACACTCTTAATCATTTCTATTCCGTCATCAATTTTTAAATCTCATGCATAATGCATATTTTGGATTTCCTCATTCCTTCATTGGTTATTTATTAAATTTTGAAATCTATATGAAGTGTAACACAAAACAATATGATCTTGTGCTCTGCATCACATGATACATCTCGGTCTTTTTCTCTCTGTTTTTTCCCAGATCTTTGCCAATACAGTACTTAGCTGAGATATGTTACTTCAGGTTTCACCATTTCATAAGGAGTAGCTAGCTCCAATGGTGAATAATAATGATGGCTATATTTATGGATTGGATCGATTTGTTCAAATTTAGATAATTCTCATGGATTTGGTTTGGAGCGATGTTATACCTGCTTGGTTCACATGGTGATGAGACGCATATGGGTTGCGGCAGTGGGAGTTATTTCGTTAATTGAATATTATATTTGTCTTATGTGTTATATGGACTAGAAAAATATGGCCTCTGTTTTATGTGTGTTGTTTCTTTTTCACTTAACATAATAATAGTTAAGACAATAAAAATTCTTAAGGCCTCATTTGGTTCGCGATAAAGTTGGGTGGAATCTGATTCGTTTTGAACATTCCCAGGAAAGTGTCAAATTACTACGTTTGGTGTGAGGTTAAGTTTTATGGGAATGTGAGCCATAATAGAATCAAATTACATCCATTGTGGAAAATGGGTGAAATCAAAATCCATCCAATATAGGTGGGATTCTTACTTTCCCATGGGAATCCTTACAAATAAATTTTGTGAAGACAAAAATTCCCTTAATAGTATTAAAGTATAAAAACTACCCATAAAATCTAATTAATTGTTTTGTGAAAAAAAAAATTATGTTTGTTTCTATTAAGTTTAAAGTCGAACAAAATTTAATTAGGCAGTTTTTTTCTCATGTAATAATTAAGTTGATTAACTTACAATATAATACACACATATCTACAATAAATTATTATATATGTTAAAAATGAAAAAGATAAATTTAAAAAAAGAGCATATTTGAGTTCATATATTTATAAATAGTGAACCGTAATATTGTTTACATATATGTATATGTGTGTGTGTATATATATCTATATATATAATTTCTAAAAGGTATTATTGGTATATATTGTACATTCTCATGTCACTTTCCATGCATGAACCGAATACAAAATTTTAATTCTCATTAAGAATTTATTTATTAAGCAAACAGAACAAAAGGATTTCGAATACTGGTAAAAGGTTTCATGTCAATCGCTTTCTTGGTAATATGAATCCATCCAAAATATTACCGCAAACCAAACGGGGCCTAAGACTCTTTTATTATGTGTAAGCCTTCGAAAATTGATTTTCAAAATTGATTCCTAAAACCTCCAAAATTTTATTTTTAAAATTCAAGATTATATGATTTTTTTTATATTCTATTTTTATGACTTGAGAACCAACTATATTTGCACATTAGATGTTTGTTATATTGACTCAATAAGATATTAGCGCTAATACCATGCATAAAACACTCAATTCCTATTATATTTGTGTTATAAAAAAATTTTAGAATAAAAATATATAAAATGGTTAATCAGTATGTAATATGGGTGATCATGATTTGACTGCATGATAATAAATAAAATTGAAGACTCCTTTGATGGTTAGATAAGGCAATATTATTTAGAGTGGTGTTTTTCCATAATAGATTTCACATAATAATTGGATAATGTTATAATCAAATATATATTTCATCAATTCAATGTAAGTATGTAATATGTTAACATTGGTCCATTGTCAAGTCTTCACAAGTTAAATATGTACCGTTGTGGTTTAAGTTGTTCCCAAATGTTTTAACTTTTAAGCTGAAGGGTGTATTTCGTGAGAGTTGTTTTGGTTGTTGTTTAATTCTAAATAGGTTGATTTATTTTTTCGTTTTGTTGTGTAATGTTAGTGAATTTGGATTTTGACACTAGTACAAGGCCCTAATGAAGTATCCGTGATTTGTAATTCCCATAAGATATGTTAAGCTCGTGATGCGTTTTTATGATGGTACATTGCTACCCTTGGTTAAGAGAGCCTTTCACTTGGAAAATAGTCTTAGAGAAAAGCTTTGGATTTATATGTTCATTATATTTTTAACTCCTAAATATGATCATCATTTTTTGCGATGAGGTTGTTCATCTTACTAAGTTTAATTATAGGCTAGCAAATCGTCTGGACTCATATTTATAGATACCTTATTATCTTTAACAAGTCTCCAATGTTTATACTTTTTTGACATATATTTTTGTACAAGGAAATGTAGTGCTAGGATGAGAATAAAAATTCACTTGCTTAACCTTTTATTTGATATTTTAAAGCCAATGGAGTACACTATTGAATCTGAAAGTGGGTGGAAAACCCTCTTCCTTAATCCCTTATCTCATACTTTATAAAAAATAATCCTCAAAACATGAATCTCATTTTTTTCATCGGCTTTTTATGCTACCTTTTGTTGCATGTCTTCTCCTCTTGTCTACCTCAAATATGTATATAAGGGGAGGCATGGAGGCTGGTATCAACACACCAAATGTGAAAGAAAGATTGAAGAATAAGAAGAGAGTTATAGAGTGAGAAAAATAGTTCATTTGGAGTTTTGAGTATACACATTTGTGTAGAATAATACATGTCGTATTTTTCATTTGGAGTGTGAGAGTCTCTTTTCTATCTCATCTGCAATAGTGAATTGATCTGAGTGTCAGTGGACGTAACCAAATTGGTGAACCGATTAAATATTGTGTCTTTATGTGTTTGTGTTTTTCTACTCACTATACTTTTATTGAGATTCTGCCGTATTATTATTTGGGGTCTGAGTCAATAACATTTGCTGACACGCTTCAGCACAACAAATTGATATCAGAGCCAATGTCTTCAGATCTACGCATTGGGAATATTTATTTTTGTAAAAATAATCATACATATAGTACTATTTAGCCAATAATATTCATACGCTTACTATTCACAGCCTGGAAAAAAATTTAAATTTGAAATTTTTCTTTCTACATTTATTTATGATTGTGATCGTTTGAAAAATGGCAACCGCAAAATTTGACGTAGAAAAATTCAATGGGCAAAGAAACTTCAGAATGTGGCAATGTGCAGTTATGGATGTCGTAGTAAAGCAAGAGCTGGAGATATGCCAAAATACATGAAGAAAGATGACTGAAAAAAAATCAATTACAAGTCTTGTGGTCATATTCGTCTTTATCTCAGCAAGGATAAAAAATATCATTATATGCGCGACAACTCTGAACAGAAGTTATGGAACCAATTGGAGGACAAGTACATGATGAGGACCATTGAAAATATATTCTATTCGATGAAAAAAATCTTTCGATTCCAGTACACAGAAGGTATTTCTATGTGTAAGCATTTGGAAAATTTTAACAAAATTATTGTTGATTTGCAAAATTTAGATGTTGAAATTGATGATTAGGATAAATCACTTTTAATGCTAAATTCTCTACGTGATTTAAATGAACATCTCATCACCACGCTATTGTATGGAAATGAGGAAATAAAATATGTTGATGTCTCAAATACCTTAGTGAATAATGAGGTTCTTAAAAAGGACAAAGATATTTATAGAGACTCAACATCTGAAGCACTGACAGTTCATAGAAGAAAAAATAATAGGAGGAATGGTAGTCGTGGAAGATCCCGATCTAATTCGAGAGGTGGAGCATCAACTTTGGGAAGGAGAATTCCTACCAAAGATGAATGTGCCTTTTTGGTGAAATGAAAATTTTAAATTTGGAGAATTTATTTAATTTGGAAAGTTTAGATTTTTTATTAATTGGGATTATTTTTATTTTAATGTGTGTGGTATTTTAAAATTGAAATTGGAGAATTTTATAAAATGACTCGGATGTCAATTTTGAGGTCACAATTGAGTTCGGAGAGGTAGAAATAGTCAAAATTGTACCCAGGAGTAGTAACTAGGTCATGGGGCCTTTTTAGGCATAACCGGGCCTATATGGGGGTATTTAAACCATTTTAATTTGGCCCATAGGCTTAATTATAGGATTTGGGAAATTTAACCTAGTTTTAATAGGGTTGGGTCGCAGCTAATAAAATTCTAAACCCTAAGTTTGATAAAGGAGAGAAATGAGAAAGCAAGAAGAACGAAAGGGACATTTCGGGAAAATTTTGAGAAGTGATCATCGGATTTAATCCAAAGAAGCAAGTATTTTCTTGTTTTAATTTGAGTTGTAGTTTGTAGTGTTAATAATTTAACTCTTATTAAAAAATTTGGAAAGCCGAACAATCATTGGGGATGAATTTGATTCGAATGTTTTTGGGATTTTAGATGTGGAAGATGGAATATATCATTAAAGGTGGATTTTATAATACCCCACGATTTTGGGGGCTGAGAAATTAAATTTTTGGGAAAATAAAATTTAATAAAATTGGAGAATTTTAAAATTTGGTAATTTAGGCCCAAAAATAGAGAACATTTCAAAGTATTCCGGATGGTGATTTTAAGGGTACCATTGATCCTGGAAGGCTCGAGGTAGTCAAAATGACTGTCATTGGGTTTTATTTCGGTTCCGGATTATTTTTGAGTCAGTTTGACTCGAATTGGAGTAAACGAGTCATTTAAAGTGTGTATTAACATTTAAAATTGAGCTTATTGTTTTAAGGGATTTAAGAGGCTTACGGGACAAGCCCTCTTATTTAGAGAAAGAAAGAAAAGAGAAGAGAAGAGAGAAAAGAGAAAGGAAGAAGGAAAGAAGAAGAAAAGAGGAGAGAGAGGAAGAAAAGCTTGGAAAATCCGGCCTAAACGCGACATCGAGGATGATCCAACCTCTACAAATCGAGGCAAGTGTTTAATCTTGATAAATAGTTATTTGTTTATTTTATTTCATAATCTGTGGGTTAAAGAAATGGATTTTTTGGTATTAATATCAAAACCTAGATTTTTGGGTTTAATCTTGAAATCAATGTTTAAATATGGGTTTAATGGTATAGAAATGGTTAGGATCAACTTTGGGTTGATTTATGGGTTTAAAATCTTGAATTGATTAAGGTTTAAGAGTTAGAAATGAAAATTTAGGGTTTACAATTCGTGGGTTTTGATGAAGAAGAAGAAGAAGAACCCTTCAAAGTCTGCAGGCTCGATTTAGGGGAATTGGTAGGTTTGCATTGACCGAATCGATTCGGACCCAAGACGAATCGATTCGGCCTAAGACAGAAGCCCATGTCTTTGGACCCGAATCGATTCGCCTCTGAGGCCGAATCGATTCGCTAGTCCGAATCGATTCGCTAGTCCGAATCGATTCGGAACAGGGCCGAATCGATTCGAAAACAGGGCATTTTGAGGTGTTTTCTCCATAGTGACTGCAAGCCCTGTTTGGTTGGGCTTATTGATTTGGGGCTTTCTCTTATGAAGTAATAGATATATTTTGGAGACTTATAGGGGGTCTCTCACCTAGTATGATAGTGGGGGCTTCTCGAAATTTTTGGAGAAGAATATATCCATGTATGTATTTGGAGTTGTGTATAGAGATTTTGGGGAAACCTCATTGGGATTGGGAATCCTACTTATAGACCGAAAGTAAGTATAGATGCGATGTGAGGATAAGAACTCTTAGAGAGAGTTGCGAGGGTATGTTGTGAAATTCTAGGCCAACCTTTATGTTGAATCCTCATAAGGATGGGATATTATTAAGATACGATTTGGGGCCAAATGGAAGAGTATAGTTGCATACCCTTAGAAATGATAAAACTTTAAGAAATAAATCCGATAGGTCTTAGACTAGGGGATTCACAAAAGTGATTGAACCATAGTCGAAATCGAGAGAAATGGAATTATTTGATGAAGGTAAGATTTAGCTTGAGGCTTATAGACTATTAGTCATGTGTATACCGATAGTCAAAATGATTACTAGATTCTTTAATTTACTCTTGGATATAGATGGTATGTGTAGTAATGGTTACCTACACTAAACTTTGGGTGATACCCCTAATGTTGGGTGTATATATATATATATATATATATATATATATAAGGCAGGCTCCTATGCACACTAACTTTGCACATTAAATGAAACTACAATACGCATAGTCGTTTTAACATAAAACATCTGCCAGCGTTTTAAAACATATACCAAACGTCTCAAAGTCCAAAAACGACTTTCAGCCCCCAAATCGGCGCCTGCCTCGCCGGCGATTTCCACCCCAGCAAACTCCGGCCCCCAAATCGGTATGTTATTTGATTTTTTTTCCGGTGCTTTTTAACTCCTTTCGCAAACTCATAAAACCTAATCGATTTAGAGAAACTCATATACATATATAGGGTTTGTCTTCTACATTAAAAATACCCGTTTTCGACAAAAACTGTTTAGATAAAACATTGTTTAGGGTTTATTACCTGCTTAGATTTCATTGATTTTGATTTTGATTTTGATTGATTTTGATTTTCAAAGTCTACTTTTCATTAACATTGTTTAGGGTTTATTACCTGTTTAGATTCAACATTGTTTAGGGTTTATTATTTTTTTCAAAATATATAAATTCATTATTTCGTTTTATGTGTTGGGTTTTCTAATTTTTTTTCCAGAAATTATTACACTTAAGTTAATTATTTTCATCTAATTTTGTTGTGTCTTTTTATTCTTTTTAGCAGGTATGGCATCAAGTGGGTCATGTAACTCACATGTTGTGTGTTACTGTGGACTTCCCATCGCGTTGCTTACATCCCGCATGAGTACTAATCCGGGGCGAAGATTTCTGTCGTGTCCAAAGAACAGAGCTGCGTCTTTTGAATTTTTTGAGTGGGTTGATGCCGATATGACTACCGGTGATAAATACTACGGGTTTTTATTGAAGATTACGGAATTGAATGACAAATACGACAAAATGGATAAGAAGTTTGATGATTTTAAGTTGGGATGTATTTTCGCTTATTTGGCACTCGTTGGTTTATTTTGTTATTTGTCGATGTAATTTTTATAATGTTGGGAATGAAAAGTGTACTTTTGTTGTTTGGCAAGTGTACTTTTGTTGTTTGGCACTCATTGGATGTAATTTCCTTTTTGGCTATCGTTGGGAATGAAAAATGTAGTTTTTCCACAGTGTTGTTTTTCCGTGTTTGCAATTGTCGGTTATATTTTGCAATTATCGGTTATATTTTGATTGATCCTTGATATTTTAAAGCTAATCATATCAGTAGAATAAAATTAATAGTTTAGTCCACTGATATTAGATGATCTTCTTTGGCTAAGACTAGTCACAAATTTGATTGACACTTGTCACAAATTTCATCAGAAGTTCATGTGTAAGAACACAAAAGAAGGTAAACAGTTAATAGTGTTGTTAATCAATAACTCAAAAGGGCCTCGGTGCTAATTAGAGGGTCCATCCTACTCACGTTGCATATATTGGACTCTACATCCTCTGGTGCGGGACAATTATTTGATATAGAAGATGAGATGATGCCTAACAAAAGGAAATAAGAAGGATGGAAGAGAGGGGGAATTACCAGATATATCTAGGATTTCACGTGTTAAGTGCATAAAGCACAATATTTTGTTCATTGTCATTATATACTTTTCCTTCTTGCCTCTTCTCTGTATTTCCTTCGTCTGAACTACAACTTCAATATTAATTACTTAATTTTTGTTTATGACAAAACCTAAAACAATATTTAAAGGATGGTTGTTAGAAGCTTAAGGTTCACCATTCGTAGTCCAATTTATATGAATCGTGTGTTGAATCTAAAATGAACATGTATCGTAGTAAATATAAGCCACCAAACTGATATCATCACCATGAAAGCAACAGTTAACCCACCAAACTGATATCACCACCATGAAAGCTACAATTAACCCACCAAACAGACCCATTCACCTTCCATTAATAATCATTGTTATACAAACTACAATAAGTGTTATACAAACTATAAACACTGTTTTTTCCCCATTACATCAAACTTAAACAATAAACCTGCATTACATCAAAATTGGAGAAAGCTCCATTACAAACTTAAACATTGAAAAAATGGAAAAATCTCTAGTACGTTGAAGAAAGTACGACGTGTCATCTGTTATCTCTATTCCAACCGAATCTGTACCTGTTAAAGATTTAGCTCTTTTAGTCCACCGCATCAAGATGTATTGACTCGGTAAGCTATCAAAATCACGGAACTTTTGTAAATATGCCAACACATGTCTACATGGAATTCCGGTGCTCTCAAACATCTTGCAAGTACATGAGGCAAAGTCCAAACTCTTATTGTAAAGAATTTCTCGCTCCATTTGTGCTACACCTACACCTTTTGTCTTTCGAATTTTGTAAACACTTTGAATTTCATCATCATTCACAACTTCAAACATATAATTCAACATCTCCCACATTTCATCTTGAAATTTATAAAACATTTCGCGGGTATAAATCTCAACCATTTGCACCAAAACATAGTGCATAAGTTTTAACTTTGGCTTCTCCGTCGAATCTTTGTGATCGGCAAGTAGATCGTCATGTCGTTGTCTCATAATCCCCCTACCAAACTGGATAATAAAATCAACTAGTGAGTTGTTCTTCGAGACATATTTTTTGAAGAATGAATGGGCGCTCTCGGCCCGTTGACTAGTCGACATATTTGCCGAAAAAACATGATTCACATATGATGGGATCCATCTTGAGCGAATTTCGAATATCGAAGTAAGCCACTTATTTTCCTTTAACTCGCTCATCTCTATAAGATCAATCCACTTCGAGTCGAATTCCTCCTTTGTCTCTGAGTTCCAAATGCAATTTGAGAACTCCTTGTAATAGGCACTATACTTCACAGCATCAATTGTTTCTGGAAATTTCATTACAATATGCCAACTACAATACCTATGATATGTGTGAGGAAGAACCTCCGCGATAGCTCTACTCATGGCCGGATCTTGATCGGTGATAATCATCTTTGGTGGATCTCCCGGCATGGCTTCCAAAAATCGATTGAATAGCCAAATGAACTAATCAATGGTCTCGTCACCCAAAAAAGCGCATCCAAATATGATAGTTTGGCCATGATTATTTAATCCCATAATCGGCGCAAAAATCAGCCCATACTGATTAGTGTTGTATGTCGTATCAAATACAATCACATCACCGTACCAACTATACGCACGTCTACTAGTCGCATCCGCCCAAAAACAGTGTTTAATCCTTTCTTCTTCGTCCTTTTCAATTTGGAAATAGAAATTTGGATGCCTTGCTTGTTCATAACTCAAAAACTCATACAACATATCACCATCGTGACCCTTCAACGCATTACATCTACCTCGTTCTTAGTTGTACAAATCCTTCTGTGTGAATCCAATGTTTTCAAAGCCACCCGCTTGGACTCCAAGAAAATTGAATTGTTGATGTTGTGGAATATTAATAGTGGAGAGTTGATGGGTTAAACACTTTTGAGCATTTGACACACTACGGTGCGACCTCAGGAAATGAGTTTTATGTGGGGTTGACAACGAGTGGGTATGAGCCTCCATGACCAAACTTACCTTGAATTTTCCATTGTCTGACCTCAGTACCGCAAGTTTAGCATTTCATGACTGCCTTACCGATCCCCGACGTCTTATCGCATCCTCTTTCATTATATCCATACCCTTACCCTGTTTGAAACACACCCATTGCTTTCTAATGATTTCATTTGATATCCGAGACCTTTGAACATTAGAATTCCGCACACTAAATCCAGAATGTTTAGCATATTCATTATAAAAATTTCGCACATCATCTAGTGTTTCGAATTCTTGGCCTACTTTCGACGTTATGTCGGTGGAAACTTGCGGAATAAAAACATTAGCAACTTCATTCAAATTCGTTTCAGTCAGATCATCTTCATTCACATTTTCCCCAATCTGAATCTGAAACTCCATACTATCACCAACCCATTGTTCTATGTTTGGGTCGAAAGGTGGATTATCCATCAACCCTACACAAAAATGGTAAAACCTCAATTAATTGGAATAAAAATAAAAATTTAAAGTTGGAGGAAAAAAACTGAATTGCAATTTGAGGGGAATAAACATTACAGGTAATGAACTTTTGAGGAAAAAAATCAAATATTAAATAACTCAAAATCAATATTAAACAGGTTTTGTAGAAAACTGGTAATCAATCTTAAATAACTGGTAATTAATATTAAACAGGTAACAATGTTGAATCAATGAAATCTAAGCAGGTAATAAACCCTAAACAATGTTTTATCTCAACAGGTTTTGTAGAAAACGGGTATTTTTAATGTAGAAGAAAAACCCTATATATGTATATGAGTTTCTCTAAATCGATTAGGTTTTATGAGTTTGCGGAAGGAGTTAAAAAGCACCCAAAAAAAATCAAATAACATACCGATTTGTGGGGCGGAGTTTGCGAGTGTAACGCCGGAGTTGGCTGGGGTGGAAATCGTCGGCGAGGCAGGCGCCGATTTGGGGGCTAAAAGTCATTTTTGGGCTTTGAGATGTTTAGTATATGTTTTAAAACGCTGGCAGATGTTTTATGTTAAAACGACTATCTGTATTGTAGTTTCATTTAATGTGCAAAGTTAGTGTGCAAAGTTAATGTGCATAGGAGCCTGCCTCATATATATATATATATATATATATATATATATATATATATATATATATATATATATATATATATATATATATATATATATATATATATATATATATATGTCCGTATGTTGTTTGGGAGACTGTTCATCATAGGCAAAATGATTGAATATGTTTCAAGTTAGAGATTGTATTCACATATCGAGGTAAATTTAAAGGAAATTGTGGTGACAGCTTGTATATTGAGGATTACGTATACTTATAGCCGAGTGTATATAGATATCTTATACACATGAATGAGAATTAGTTTGTATATATTTAGATATATGGATATGCCTAATAAGGATATTTAAACCGTATGTGATTGTTTATTTATATGATTGGATCATATGGATGTATGTATAGTGTGCATGTGAATGATATATATACTTATGTGGTTAAGCATACCCCGCTTATGCTATCATTGGGAAGTTACGCGCGTAGAGGGTGAGCATCCTGGCTAGAAAAGCAGGGTGTGGATATTCCCCAGGTCATAGTCATCCCGTGTGTTATTATGATATGATTTATATTTTTGAGATGAGACGTGGTGGGTATGTTTCGTCTCATTGCCGGTTTGGAGCTGGACGTCGTGTGCGTGAGTTTACCACGAGATGGGTGTCGTTTAGTCCCACCATGGTGGCCCCAGTATTGCTATGTCAGCCGGGCACTGGGAAGATGATAGCATGATGCAGTTTATCGGCGCTATATATAGCCGGGTATTTATTTGTGCATGGCCGTTGTACATCATATGTGGTATGTATACTTGGTCATGGGAATGGATGATGGTATATATATATATATATATATATATATATATATATATATATATATATATCGTCAGAATAAAATTCCTAAATATATATATTTATATATCCTATAGATGAAAGGATATAGAATCTTTGTGGAGTACACCATGGATGATTATGATGTACTAGATTAATGGGGGTTGATGTATCACATTTAAGGAATATCTCGGTTACATCATCCCAAGGATATTATTGGAGATTTGTAAAATGTTTTTAGATGGTAATTTAAATTCAGTAGTTGTAGTAATATAATATTGTTTGTATGGCATAATGGATCTCTAGGATCGACATTGTCAAGGAGTAGTGTAACGGGGTGGTTCCTTGTTTGGATTTCGCTTTGCGAGACACCCCATGCACGAAACGTAGTGCATTGTTGAGATTAGAGAGAATTCAGTCAATATTTATGGGTGGCATAATGGATCTCCAGGATTGACGTTGACAAGGAGTAGTGTAACGGGGTGGTTCCTTGTTTGGATTTCGCTTTGCGAGACACCCCACGCAAGAAACGCAGCGCAGCGTTGAAATTGGGGAGAAGTTTTGTCAATAATAATTTTTGTATGCATGTTAATTCGAAATTAAATCATATGTTTCAACCCAAATATAAATGGGTAACGTATTAAGAATTCTAATTAAATAAATTATAAATCGGAATCCACTAAGCCCATTTTGGCATAATCGCTTGTAAACATAATCGAGTAGGATTAGAAAAGGGGTGGATTCTCGGGTTAAGATAGGAAGGAAAATCTCGTGGGTATAGTCTAGGCCTATAATAAGTTAGGTTGTCCTTAAAATTGGGGTACTTTAACTAAAACTTGAGGACGCGAATAGGCGCGCACCATTAGATGAGAGGTGAGTCGAGAATTCACGAGAGTGTGAATCCACTTTTAATTATGAAATAAGTGCACCGATATATATTATGCACGGTTAATACACTTGCTAAATATTTTTCACACTCGGGCTCTGACCCGTTTACTTTTCTCTTCTGTCTATATATATATATTATTACAGGTGTCCTACCGCATGGATGTCGGATGACTTTCTCTCCAGAGTCTTGGGAGCCGTGACAGGTGCGGACTGTTGCGGGATGTAGAATGTAGTCGCCTCCTACTTCTTTAAAAATCTAGGTAGGATTCATGTTGTATATCGGGTTTGTACCCAAGGGATATTTATATACATGTTTATATTGATTCCATTTCAGTTATTGTATTGGCTGTGACCCGACAGCTTATTCGGGTTTACTTCTCTGTAGTATATTCAGTTGTAGTTATCTATCTCATTTTACTTCAACATTTATTTTATCATAGCTCTTTCATGCATCTTTCTTTTCTTTACTAGTAGTTTAGTGTAGGGTTGTTATCTGTTGCATGTTTTATAAAAATTTTAACATCTCGCTTATATAATATCGGGAAGTTAGTCCTATATTATGTAGTACCGACAGTTGATGTTGAGACTTGACCATCTGAAACTCCTCATTTAATGTAGTATAGGGTTGGCCACCCTTTATTATATTAAGTGGGGTGTTACAGATGGTATCAGAGCATCAGGTTCTAGAGTCTTTAGGATCTGTGCGAGTTTTCTGCGTTCTTCCGTTAACGTTCTTGATATAAAGCCCTACTATTAGGACTGTTGTGTTAATTGCGCTTATTTTCTTCTGTGAAGTGTATTCACTTAAATGTCGTTCTGCTAACAGTTGCTTTTGTTTCAGACGTCACTTAGAGTATGTCGTCTAGGAAAGGACAAGATTAGAGATGTAATACCCATAATATATTTTGGGTAGGCTTTGATCGGGGGTATTCATTTCTCCCGATTCCGGCAAAGATAAAAGAAAGAGAACTCTAGCGGTGGTTCAGGGTGTTCTATCGGTGGTGGAGTATGAAAGGGGGATTCACTCGAAGGGTGAATCTTGGACTTAGTAAGGAAAGTCTGAGGAGAGGTGTATAGTGTAGTCCTTGGGAGGTTTAGTTTGAGAAACCTGGTGTTGGTGACTCTTACCGATTTGACGAAGGTGGAGTTGCCTCAATGTCAGGAGTATTACCTTCTCGGATGAGGGAGAAAGAAATTGGGGGCTCTAGTTTGTTGGATAGGACTGAGGTAATGTTCGGTAATCGCCATCGCGTTCTGTCCTTCAAAATGGTTAGGAAGGATTTTGAGGAGGATGTTTCTCTTTTAAGGAAATAGGTTTAGGAATAACGATTGTCCTGGAGGAAGTAGAGGACTTTAACTAGGGATTCAAGGATGAGGGAAAGCAATTGGGTTAAGGAAGTATAAGGTATAATACCTTTCCTTGGGTTTAAATCATGCTTTATGCGATGTTGGGAACGTCGCGTGCGAGGTATGAAGAGCGGTTAACCGCTACACTGTAAGGGTGTATTGGATTTCCTTGGAGGAAAGAGTGAGTAAGTATGGCCTTTGTAGGGCATCTTTTGAGAAAATGAATCGTCTCATGAGGAGGTAGTCTAGAGTTATAATATTAAATTCCAGAGGTGCGAAATGTCGAAGTTTGTTGAGTAGTCGTAGTAAGACTATTGTCTTATGGATAGGTTCGGGTGTGAAAGGGTATAAATCCAATAAGGGGAGGACTTACCATGTGGCAAATCCTTTGATACAATGCAAGGGATTAGTATGGTTGGGAAGTTTAGAGTTTGGTAGATTTATTTTGAACGGAAAATTTAGCCCATAGACGTACTAGTTTTGAGAATTAGGTACTGGTTAGAGTATTGTAATTGTTGAGGCCTTGTGTCCTAAACACAAGGTGTTTGTTTGGCGTGTCGGGAGACGCGGAATTTATTTATATTATATTATTATATAGACCTTTGGGCAATATCTAAATATATTTTTTTTAAACCATAACCCTGGTTTACTAATCTTAATCCCTGACCTAGCTACACAGTAGTGTATTGGGAGGGTTCCTTGTTTGGATTTCGCTTGCGAGACCTCCCCCACGTGAAGGTGGCTAGCGTCAGGAATTGAGGAGAGTTCAACCATTGGGAATTTTAAAACTTTTATATAATTAATATGTTATTATAGATTATATTGGTGGTAGTTATGTTACGACTTGAGGCAAATGGAGCCTAATTATAATATACGAGTTGAGCTCGGGTACGGGGTGTATGGGCGCCCTGGGTAGTAGGTTGGTTTAAAATCTTTATGGTTCGACGTGAGAACTAGAAAGGATCGGTACAGTGATCCTGAGGGTTTATGTAAGGACTAGATTATATTAAGGTCCTAGGCATGTCATAAATTTCGCGGGCGAAATTTCTGTAAGGGGGGAAGTATGTAATACCCCACGATTTTGGAGGCTAAGAAATTAAATTTTGGGGAAAATAAAATTTAATTAAATTGGAGAATTTTAAAATTTGGGAAATTAGATCCAAAAATAGAGAACATTTCAAAGTATTCCGGAAGGTGATTTTAAGGGTACCATTGATCCTGAAAGGGTCGAGATAGTCAAAATTACTATCATTGGGTTTTATTTCGGTTCCGGATTATTTTTGAGTCAGTTTGACTCGAATTGGAGTAAACGAGTCATTTAAAGTGTGTATTAACATTTAAAATTGGGTTTATTGTTTTAAGGGATTTAAGAGGCTTACGGGACGAGCCCTCTCATTTAGAGAAAGAAAGAAAAGAGAAGAGAAGAGAGAAAAGAGAAAGGAAGAAGGAAAGAAGAAGAAAAGAGGAGAGAGAGGAAGAAAAGCTTGGAGAATCCGGCCTAAATGCGACATCGAGGATGATCCAACCTCTACAAATCGAGGCAAGTGTTTAATATTGCTAAATAGTTATTTTTGTATTTTATTTCATAATTTTTGGGTTAAAGAAATGGATTTTTGGGTACTAATATCAAAACCTAGATTTTTGGGTTTAATCTTGAAATCAATGTTTAAATATGGGTTTAATGGTATAGAAATGGTTGGGATCAACTTTGGGTTGATTTATGGGCTTAAAATCATGAATTGATGAAGTTTAAAGAGTTAGAAATGAAAATTTAGGGTTTACAATTCGTGGGTTTTGATGAAGAAGAAGAACCCTTCAAAGTCTGCAGGCCCGAATCGATTCGCCCCCTAAGAGAATCGATTCGGTTTAGGGGAATTGGCAGGTCTGCATTGACCGAATCAATTCGGACCCAAGCCGAATCAATTCGGCCTGAGACAGAAACCCAGGTCTTTGGACCCGAATCGATTCGCCTCTGAGGACAAATCGATTCGCTAGGCCGAATCGATTCGGAACAGGGCCGAATCGATTCGAAAACGGGGCATTTTGAGGTATTTTCTCCATAGTGATTGCAAACCCTTTTTGGTTGGGTTTATTGATTTGGGGCTCTCTTATGAAGTAATAGATATATTTTGGAGACTTATAGGGGGTCTCTCACCTAGTATGATAGTGGGGGCTTCTAGAAATTTTTGGAGAAGAATATATCCATGTATGTATTTGGAGTTGTGTATAGAGATTTTGGGGAAACCTCATTGGGATTGATAATCCTACGTATAGACCGAAAGTAAGTATAGATGCGATGTGAGTATAAGAACTCTTAGAGAGAGTTGCGAGGGTATGTTGTAAATTCTAGGCCAACCTTTATGTCGAATCCTCATAAGGATAGGATATTATTAAGATACGATTTGGGGCCAAATGAAAGAGTATAGTTGCATACCCTTAGAAATGATAAAACTTTAAGAAATAAATCCGATAGGTCTTAGACTAGGGGATTCACAAAAGTGATTGAACCATAGTCGAAATCAAGAGAAATGGGATTAATTGATGAAGGTAATATTGAGCTTGAGGCTTATAGACTATTAGTCATGTGTATACCGATAGTCAAAATGATTGCTAGATTCTGTAATTTACTCTCGGATATAGATGGTATGTGTAGTAATGGTTTCCTACACTAAACTTTGGGTGATACCCCTAATGTTGGGTATATATATATATATATATATATATATATATATATATATATATATATATATATATATATATATATATGTCCGTATGTTGTTTGGGAGACTATTCATCTTAGGAAAAATGATTGAATATGTTTCAAGTGAGAGATTGTATTCACATATCGAGGTAGATTTAAAGGAAATTGTGGTGACAGCTTGTATATTGAGGATTACGTATACTTATAGCCGAGTGTATATAGATATCTTATACACATGAACGAGAATTAGTTTGTATATATTTAGATATATGGATATGCCTAATAAGGATATTTAAACCGTATGTGATTGTTTATTTATATGATTGGATCATATGGATGTATATATATTGTGCATGTGAATGATATATATACTTATGTGGTTAAGCATAGCCCGCTTATGCTATCACTGGGAAGTTGTGCGCGTAGAGGGTGAGCATCCTGACTAGAAAAGCAGGGTGTGGATATTCCCCAGGTCATAGTCGTCCCGTGTGTTATTATGATATGATTTATATTTTTGAGATGAGACGTGGTGGGTATGTTTCGTCTCATTGCCGGTTTGGAGCTATGACAGCTTCTCGGGACGTCGTTTGCGTGAGTTTACCACGAGATGGGTGTCGTTTAATCCCACCATGGTGGCCCCAGTATTGCTACGTCAGCCGGGCACTGGGAAGATGATAGCATGATGCAGTTTATCGGCGCTATATATAGCCGGGTATTTATTTGTGCATGGCCGTTGTACATCATATGTGGTATGTGTACATGGTCATGGGAACGGATGATGGATATATATATATATATACTAGCGTATGCCCGTGCCTGAAGGCACGAAGAAATTTTCCAAAGTACGTAATCGCGAAACGACGATAATTTTTCAAAGTACGTAATAGCGAAATGCAAAAATTTTGAAGTGTAATTTTAAAACAATGTCAAATAGTCCAATAACATTCAAATAGTCTAGATTCATCACATATAATACGAAATATACAATATTCATCCATTGATTTCACATTGTCTCAAAAAAACAAAGTGTCAAATTTTTTAAAAAAATTGGGCATAATCTCCTTTGTTTATGGAACTATTCACCCAACTTAACAAATAACAAATAGTCCAACATCCAAATTGTCTAAATTCTTCAAACAAATTCATGTATAAAATGAAATATACAACATTCATCAATCAAATTATCTGTCTAAAAAAAAGTGTTAATTTTTTTTAAAAAAAATTGGGCATAGCCTCCTTTGTTTATTGGACTATCCACCCTATTTAAGGGGTAACAACAAATCCAACAAATTAAAAAAAATCCTAAACGGGAAAGGAGAATATGAATTTATTCTTTCCATGGGGCTTCCTCAAATATGTGTGTCGTGGTGCTTCTGGATTAGGTACTACTACTGCTGTCTTCCCATCCCTCTTCCCACCTTTGGCCATTATCACTCTCTCCCTATCGATTTTCTGACGATTTGACAAACAATAAACATAATTAATCAGTTTCTCGAACAAAGATACAATCGCATAAGTAAATATACAATCAATAAAATGAAATATACAATCACATCCAAATTGACTAAATTCGAGATTGATTCAGCCGGATCCAATTGGATTACCTCTTTTATACAAAAATGCAGTTTCGAGTTTGATCCCATCATATCTGGTCTACAAATAAAACAAATAACAATATTAGGAAAAAGGAACTATTTGAACAGATGTATTACACCCAAGAAGTGTTATTGAACCCACATTCATTTAATTTCCCCGAGTACTTTGCATACATGAAACTCATAGATAGAAGCGTGAACAAAAACAATCAGCACAGTAGTACTACATACATACTCCAGTCCACCATATTTTCTAATAACCTGATACATTTTTAAAAAAAATCAGCAGCTATAAACGGCAGTAAGTAGTCAACATGGGAGAAAACTGACTATTCTAAGGATATGGAAATCAAATAAACAGAGCCTAAGCCATAAAAATCTAAAATTTGAAATAGAAAAATTACCTCCACAACGTTGATGAAAATGGGAGAAATCTATAATATGGGAGAGAAATCGTGACAGGACGGTTTTTGATGTCGCCAATTATTTCCCTAAAATGAATTTGAGGGAAATAATGACTTTTCTACTGCACAATTCCAACCGTGAATATTCTGAAAGATGCCTCAATGCTGAAATTAAAAAATTCCAGATAAAAAACATTGTTAAGAACATGATAAATTATAAAATTCAAATCCTACCCACAAAATTCAAATCCTCACTATGTTGTCATCCTATTTAGTTGTCTAGAAGCCTTTTGCTCATTACTAATAAATACTAATGCGATCAAAGACATCATCAGCAATCTCTCCGTCGGGGAATCGGTAGAAGAACATTCTGAACCTCTCTCTGGTGTCCTTAACAGCCTTCATTTTGTCGGCAACCTGAAAATTGCCTGGGCCATTAAGACATTCTGTCGGCAACCTGAACATTCTATCGACAACCTGGGATGCAACAAACATTAAATATTAATCAAGTAACTTAACAATTCAGGATTCAACAATTTAACATTAATTATTGTGGTTCAATGGATTGTTAACCCATAGAATGTTAAATACTCAGTGAAATGCAAATGGAACCAAAAGACTATTAGCTTTAACTATCAACAAATTGAGTAGAAAACACATCAATTTCAACAATCGTTGTAATATGGTTTCAACAATCTACATTTGCCAAATAAGCTTAAATTGTAAATTTTCAAAATCCAAAACATTACTTGAATGCCTCAATTTTATCTAAACAAAATCACACTGACAAACTAAGTCAAAATAGTTTCAAAGCTCGAATGTTGTAAACTAAAACAACCCACTGTAATGATATTACTACGAAAAAGAGTCGAAGCACGGGTTAGTTTTCTGCATCCATTACCTATACAACTAAGGATTTAACAGTTGTCTTCTGAGGGCTCTTGCTTCCGAATTGTCTTGCCAAATAACTGGAAGGAATTATTAAGGACTTTCGTTATGGAGTTGTACCCTATATTTTCAGTTACTTCAGTGCAATAGGAATGGGCACTACTCTGATTGAAATTAAAGTCATGAATATGTGTAGAATAAATAAAATTAAAAACAATATTCCAAATCAAATATGCTGAGGCACATCGGGTCTCGAAAGAAAAATGGAATATGGACCCTATATGGGCATGCTTTTCTGCAATTACAATAAACTTTAATATCCATAGTAAATACAACTTGCGGGGGATTAGGAATGAAAATAAACTAAGCTAGAAATCATATATTTATATTTGATGCTTAAAATATGGCCAAAACATGAAAGAAAAGGAATTTGGAGCATGTTATGCAAACTTTGGATTACTATATCAAGCTTATATTCATTATCTCAAGAATCCAGATATCATTTAGTCGAGACAGTAAAATAACACATAAATGGAAATTAATAATTACAATCAACCGGAACTACTTAATAGGAATCACCAAAATTGCAATAAAACTAAATTTAGGGTTTAGAATTCGTGGGTTTTGATGAAGAAGAAGAACCCTTCAAAGTCTGCAGGCCCGAATCGATTCGCCCCCTAAGAGAATCGATTCGGTTTAGGGGAATTGGCAGGTCTGCATTGACCGAATCAATTCGGACCCAAGCCGAATCAATTCGGCCTGAGACAGAAACCCAGGTCTTTGGACCCGAATCGATTCGCCTCTGAGGACAAATCGATTCGCTAGGCCGAATCGATTCGGAACAGGGCCGAATCGATTCGAAAACGGGGCATTTTGAGGTATTTTCTCCATAGTGATTGCAAACCCTTTTTGGTTGGGTTTATTGATTTGGGGCTCTCTTATGAAGTAATAGATATATTTTGGAGACTTATAGGCGGTCTCTCACCTAGTATGATAGTGGGGGCTTCTCGAAATTTTTGGAGAAGAATATATCCATGTATGTATTTGGAGTTGTGTATAGAGATTTTGGGGAAACCTCATTGGGATTGATAATCCTACGTATAGACCGAAAGTAAGTATAGATGCGATGTGAGTATAAGAACTCTTAGAGAGAGTTGCGAGGGTATGTTGTAAATTCTAGGCCAACCTTTATGTCGAATCCTCATAAGGATAGGATATTATTAAGATACGATTTGGGGCCAAATGAAAGAGTATAGTTGCATACCCTTAGAAATGATAAAACTTTAAGAAATAAATCCGATAGGTCTTAGACTAGGGGATTCACAAAAGTGATTGAACCATAGTCGAAATCGAGAGAAATGGGATTAATTGATGAAGGTAATATTGAGCTTGAGGCTTATAGACTATTAGTCATGTGTATACCGATAGTCAAAATGATTGCTAGATTCTGTAGTTTACTCTCGGATATAGATGGTATGTGTAGTAATGGTTTCCTACACTAAACTTTGGGTGATACCCCTAATGTTGGGTATATATATATATATATATATATATATATATATATATATATATATATATATATATATATATATATATATATATATATATATATATGTCCGTATGTTGTTTGGGAGACTATTCATCTTAGGAAAAATGATTGAATATGTTTCAAGTGAGAGATTGTATTCACATATCGAGGTAGATTTAAAGGAAATTGTGGTGACAGCTTGTATATTGAGGATTACGTATACTTATAGCCGAGTGTATATAGATATCTTATACACATGAACGAGAATTAGTTTGTATATATTTAGATACATGGATATGCCTAATAAGGATATTTAAACCGTATGTGATTGTTTATTTATATGATTGGATCATATGGATGTATATATATTGTGCATGTGAATGATATATATACTTATGTGGTTAAGCATAGCCCGCTTATGCTATCACTGGGAAGTTGTGCGCGTAGAGGGTGAGCATCCTGACTAGAAAAGCAGGGTGTGGATATTCCCCAGGTCATAGTCGTCCTGTGTGTTATTATGATATGATTTATATTTTTTAGATGAGACGTGGTGGGTATGTTTCGTCTCATTGCCGGTTTGGAGCTATGACAGCTTCTCGGGACGTCGTTTGCGTGAGTTTACCACGAGATGGGTGTCGTTTAGTCCCACCATGGTGGCCCCAGTATTGCTACGTCAGCCGGGCACTGGGAAGATGATAGCATGATGCAGTTTATCGGCGCTATATATAGCCGGGTATTTATTTGTGCATAGCCGTTGTACATCATATGTGGTATGTATACATGGTCATGGGAATGGATGATGGTATATATATATATATATATATCGTTAGAATAAAATTCCTATATATATATATTTATATATCCTATAGATGAAAGGATATAGAATCTTTGTGGAGTACACCTTGGATGATTATGATGTTCTAGATTAATGGGGGTTGATGTATCGCATTTAAGGAATATCTCGGTTACATCATCCCAAGGATATTATTGGAGATTTGTAAAATGTTTTTAGATGGTAATTTAAATTCAGTAGTTGTAGTAATATAATATTGTTTGTATGGCATAATGGATCTCTAGGATCGACATTGTCAAGGAGTAGTGTAACGGGGTGGTTCCTTGTTTGGATTTCGCTTTGCGAGACACCCCATGCACGAAACGTAGTGCATTGTTGAGATTAGAGAGAAGTTTTGTCAATATTTATGTGTGGCATAATGGATCTCCAGGATCGACGTTGACAAGGAATAGTGTAACGGGGTGGTTCCTTGTTTGGATTTCGCTTTGCGAGACACCCCATTCAAGAAACGCAGCGCAGCGTTGAAATTGGGGAGAAGTTTTGTCAATAATAATTTTGTATGCATGTTAATTCGAAATTAAATCATATGTTTCAACCCAAATATAAATGGGTAACGTATTAAGAATTCTAATTAAATAAATTATAAACCGGAATCCATTAAGCCCATTTTGGCATAATCGCTTGTAAACATAATCGAGTAGGATTAGAAAAGGGGTGGATTCTCGGGTTAAGATAAGAAGGAAAATATCGTGGGTATAGGCTAGGGCTATAATAAGTTAGGTTGTCCTTAAAATTGGGGTAATTTAACTAAAACTTGAGGACGCGAATAGGTGCGCGCCGTTAGATGAGAGGTGAGTCGAGAATTCACGAGAGTGTGAATCCACTTTTAATTATGAAATAAGTGCACCGATATTTATTATGCACGGTTAACACACTTGCTAAATATTTTTCACACTCGGGCTCTGACCCGTTTACTTTTCTCTCCTCCCTGTATATATATATTATTACAGGTGTCCTACCGCATGGATACCGGATGACTTTCTCTCCAGAGTCTTGGGAGCCGTGACAGGTGCGGACTGTTGCGGGATGTAGAATGTAGTCGCCTCCTACTTTTTTAAAAATCTAGGTAGGATTCATGTTGTATAACGGGTTTGTACCCAATGGATGTTTATATACATGTTTATATGGATTCCATTTCAGTTATTGTATTGGTTGTGACTCGACAGCTTATTCGGGTTTACTTCTTTGTAGTATATTCAGTTGTAGTTATCTATCTCATTTTACTTCAGCATTTATTTTATCATAGCTCTTTCATGCATATTTCTTTTCTTTACTAGTAGTTTAGTGTAGGGTTGTTATCTGTTGCATGTTTTAGAAAAATTTTAACATCTCGCTTATATAATATCGGGAAGTTAGTCCTATATTATGTAGTACCGACAGTTGATGTTAAGACTGGACCATCTGAAACTCCTGATTTAATGTAGTATAGGGCTGCCACCCGTTATTATATTGAGCGGGGTGTTACAGATTTATAAATCTCTGATAAATTGAATTAAAATAATAGGTTGTAAATTTAATTGGAAGAAGTTATTAATGTGAGTATATTTGTAATTTTGAAATCTCCTTATTAATGTGTTGGAATATTATGGATGAGGAATATTTGGGATTATATGAGGGGAAAGGCTTTAGAGAATTGGGGGAAAATGCACATGCTGTAGCAGTGTGCACAGGAACAGTGGGAACGATCGACCGGGGTCCCGAGCTGATCTATCGGGGGTCAGTTTTGGGCAGGGATGCATGGAAACTAGGGCAAGTAGAAAAAAATCATATTCTTTTGGTGAAACTTTAAAGGGGTATAACTTTAGCATACTAACTCGAAATTTTGTCCCATTCACAGCCACACATAGCTAGTGGAGAGTAGGATGCTGTCCTAGGAGTAGTTTTATTTAGACAAAATTGTGAAAGTTCTAAAATGCCCTTGAAGTTATAAATAGTGACAAAACATTCCCAAAATTGATACATAAATTTCTTATGGACCTTGTGAGACTAATAGGAACATATTCGAGTATATAGGAGGCAAGAAATATATTTCTATACTTAATAAAAAAATACCAGGGTGTAGCTAATTAATGTGGGACGTGGAAATCACGTACGGACTTGTTAATACTTGGAATATATATAAATGTGTGAATTATATATATAAATATGTATGCATATGAGTTGAATGCAAATTTGTGTATATTTATTTGTTACTCTAGGATGGTATGTAGGATGTTGCGCATAATGGGCGGTCTCACCCTGGCTATTCTAGTGGGGTTTGGACTGTGCTCCAGGTTATAGTGCTCGACTGACTCCTACCATGATTGAAAATGTTGATAGGACCCCCAGTTTTAGAATCTTTCACTTTAATTTCATATACGTGCGGAATAAAGATGGTTCAACACAACAATTTAATTTTCCAAATTTATTTGATTTTCTTTTCTTAAAAAGATGAAAAATTAAATTAAACACAAATTTTAATTTTAAAAAAAATTAAAATTAAATCTAAATAAGTGAATTATGGTGAACACACACACACACACAAAATTCACACAAACCAAAATTTGGATTTTCTCACAAACAAAAATAACACTTGAATAACCTTTTTGAGTGACTTTTTCAGAATTTCCAAAGGCTTGAGAGTGAAAATATGTTCCAACAAAAAATCCCTTGGTGTTTGTTATTCGAATTGATTTATTCAAAGAACAAAACCAAGTTTACAGCCAATAATTTATTTAAATCCAAGTATTCTACATATATTTATATTTGCTTGGAGTGTTTGGCTCCGGGTTTTTCTCTACCTATCAAAGAGTTATATGGGTTTGCTTCTACATCCCACAAAGAAGAAGACTTTCTTTGTAGCGGCATTCCCACTCGGAGAAAGGCTTCGGGTGCGAGTTGACGGCTTGTCCCAAAAATCTTTATTGGTGGATTCCAAGGTTCCGGTGGAGTTCGGGATTGTCAGTTAGGCAAAGGTGGATGCAAGAAGACACGTCGGGGCGTGAACGAGTCGAGTCGAGTGTAGTAAGTCATCTATCTTGTACTAGTAAATCCGTACTTAGCGGACTTAAGGCTAGGGGTCGTCCGAGGTTTTTCCCCTTGTGGGTTTTCCTCGTACATCGCGACGTAGTGGTTTATTTATTTTATCTTTTGCAAAATTACATTAGATGCATGCTTAGGTAAAAAGATAAAATTGGAATTTCATTCAAACAACCTGGGAATAGTTATTGGCAATTTTTTCCCTTTTTTTCCACTCTTTTTCCCCACTATCTTTTGCCAGATTTAACAGGTGCGGGAACCAATCTTTTTGAGTGACTTTTTCGAATTTCCAAAGTCTTAAGAGTGAAAATATCTTCCAAGAAAAATTCCCTTGGTGTTTTTTATTCAAATTTATCTATTCAAAGAAAAAAACCAAGTTTACACCCAATAGGTTGGTTAAATCCAAGTATTCTACATATATTTATATTTGTTTGGAGTGTTTGGCAGCGGGTTCTACTCTACCTATCAAAGAGTTGTCTGTCTTTGCTTTTATATCCCACAAAGAAGAAGACTTTATTTCCTGTGGCGCTCCCACTTGCATAAAGGCTTCGGGTGCGGGTTGACAGTTTATCTCAAAAGGCTTCATTGGTGGATTCTAAGGTTCCGATGTAGTACGGGATTGTTAGCTAGGCATTGGTGGTTGCAAGAAGACGCTTCGTGGCTGAAAGGAGTCAAGTCGAGTGTAATAAGTCATATGTCTTAGAAGAGTAAATCCGTACTTAGTGGACTTAAGGCTAGGGGTCGTCCGAGGTTTTTCCCGTTGTGAGTTTTCCTCGTACATCGTGGCATAGTGGTTTGTTTATTTTATCTTTAGCAAAATCACATTAGATGCATACTTAGGTAAAAAGATAAAATTGGAATATTTAATTTGGTGCTAATTTAATTTGGGTAAATATTAATTTAATTCAAGTCATTATTTTTATTGGATAAAATTTGATTTGGCCTAATTTGTAAAATTGAATTAATTATTTGTTAGGCTAATTTCTAGGACTTAGGTTAAATTTCTTTTGGGCTAAAATTTAAATGTTCACAAGTTTTTTTTAAAGTGCAATTTTTAATTTTGAGAAAATTAAAATCCGGTTTAGTTTCATTTTAATTTTGGAAGAATTAAAATTGTAATATTTTAATTGTGAATCTTGAAACGATTATTCTCTTATTGAGCCATCTTTATTCTGCACATAAAGATTTTTTTTATTTTTTTATATTTGGCGGCATACGCGTTCTCATTGATGAGAGAAGGATGTCAAGCAGGTCTTTGAGGAAGGTGTATAAAAATCCTAGGGCCTATGTATATATAACCTCCTCCATTATTTGTTTAGGATTTGGGATCGGTGCTGAGATTCTGACTCGGTGACAAGCAGTGACATGAGATGTGTTTGGCACCCGATAGCATATATGAGGGATACATCTTATAGGACCAAGCTATGAAGATGTTATGCATATCTCTCTCTCTCTCTCTCTCTCTCTCTCTCTCTATATATATATATATATATATATATATATATATATATATATATATATATATGCGTAGTGAGTGATATGTGTATATATCTTTAGATAATGTGTGACTATCTATTGACAATATTGATGTCATCTTTAGTGTATTGAGTGATATCGGAATATATCTATAGCTAATGTGTGACTATATATTGATGGTATCAGTGTGACATTTAGAATATTCATATAGATGAGAATTACATATGTTATACTCGTCGAAATAATCTATTTAATTTATGATGGGATGAGTAGCGAGCTAGTTATGATAGCTATTATGGTCCAGTTGGATTGAATAAAATCTAAATGAAATAAATGAAAGGAATAGGTTTTCACTATAGAAGATAGGTGAGATTGTCTTCAAGGGAGTGCGACCGTAAAATAAATTATCAACATTATATATTATGCATTTCATTTATTGCAATATAATCCTTGTTAAACTTTTTTATAAATCGAGCTTTGACCCGTTTGCAAAATATTTTATTTTCTTAAAAATCTTTCCAGGTGTCTAGCCACAGAAACGCTAGATTTGGCTTATCTGTTACATGGTTATGCGGTTGCAAAATGAGTGGATGGTTACAGGATTTGATCTAGACGCATCATATCTTTATTCCTAGATTAGGAATCTTAATTCAGTTGCAGTTCACTTAGGGCATGTTGCTCATATTCTTTTATACTTAGTATTTAGATTTTGTATTCATTTAGTTAATTATTATTTTGGGATTTTAAGCCAATGGTTTATTCGGCAGGTTATTTATTTAATCAGTATTGTTTTAGACTCAATGAGTGTGTATGGTTTAAGTTTATTTCTTTTCCACTTGTTTATCTGACTATGGAAAGATAAAATTTGGCAACATTTTTCAATACTAGGTGGTTAGTAAAATATTAAAAAAAAATCGACAGTGATGCTAAGAATGAACCAAATGAGATTCCGATTTTAATTTGATATAGGAATGATACCCGGTATTTAATTATGAAGGTTGCCACGAAACGTTGTATCCAGTGATGATGAAGATTCTGAATTTGCTTTATCTATTTCACCATTTGGATCCAGTTCTCAAGAATGGATTTTACATTTGGGTTGTTCATATCATATATGTCCCAACAAGGAATGGTTTTCTAACTTTAAGAAGCGTGAAGGTGGAACTATTTTGATGGGCCACGATCATGCTTGTCAAACAAAAGGGATAGGAAAAATATGATTAAAGTTGCATAGTGGAATAGTCAGAGTACTAGAAGACATTCGGTATGTAGCGGACCTGAAGAAAAATCTTATCTCACTTGGTGCTTTGGCAGCTAAGGGTTATGAGATCACAATTAAAGGCAATGGTCTGAAGGCGTCACATGGAGCCCTAGTTGTGATGAAGGGTACAAAGAAGAGTAACTTGTATTTTCTCCTTGAAAATACAGTTACAGGAGAAGTAGCCATCTTAAAAATTCAGGAGAGGTTGCATATGATGCTACCACATTATGGCATGTGCATTTGGGACATGAAGGAGAGAAGGATTTTTAGATATTAGTGAAGCGAGGCCTTTTAAAAGGTGGAAAGACATGAAAGCTTGTATTTTATGAACATTGTGTTATGGGCAAGAAGACAAGAGTAAAGTTTGGCATAGCAGTACATCATACGAAGGGGACTTTTGATTATGTTCACATAGATTTTTGGTGACCTACCAAAGTTTCATCTTTGGTAGGTAAGCATTATTTTTTGTCTTTTGTGGATGACTTCTCTAGACGAGTTTGGGTGTACACCATGTGATATAAGGAAGAAGTCTTAATGATTTTCTTGATGTAGAAGAAGATTTTCTTGATGTAGAAAAATTATAAGACTAAGGTCAGACAATGGCAGTGAGTACAAGTCAGACCCATTCTGGAAAGTATAACAAGATAAGGGGATCGTGCGACACTTCATAGTCAGAGACACACCTCAATAAAATGGGGTGCCCGAACGTATGAATCAAAAGGTGCGATGCATGTTATCCAGTGCTGGTTTGGGCAAGGCATTTTGGGCTTAAGCTATTACATATGTCCCCCCCCCCCCCCCTCATTAATAGGTTACATGTAGCTACGAATGAATGTAAAATTCCCATATAGGTATGGTCGAGGAAACATGCTACAAATTATGATTATCTATGTATTTTTGGCTCCCCTACATATTTCCGTGTTAGGGAAAGCAAGTTGGATCCAAGATCTAAGGAAGACATATTCTTATGTTGTACTAATGGAGTGAAGGGGTATAGACTTGGTACCCCGAGACACAAAAGATCATTAATAGTAGGGATGTTACATTCGATGAATCTTCAATGTTGAAGAGTTTTGCCAAGGAGAGAAAAACCAAAGAAGTTTCGCATCATGTGGAGCTTGAGCCTGTAGTTATTCCAACCAGTATTTTCATAAATTCAGAAGATGATGATACAAGTAAAAATGAGGTGGAGGATCCCACCCATGAGTCTCCTCAACAACAAGACTCTATTCAGCTAATAGACCAGAAAGATAGAAAAAGAAACCTGGATAGCTTACTACTGATATGGTGCCATATGCACTACCCATAATTGAAGATGGCATTCCATATACTTATAGAGAAGTCGAAAGAAGCTGAAAAATTGTAGATTGGAAGAAGGCGATGGATGAGGATATGTAGTCTCTTTATACGAACTGGACTTAGGAGTTATCCCAACTTCCAAAAGAGAAGAAAGCCATTGAGAGAAAGTGGGTATATCCTATGAAGGAAGGCTCCTTGGAGAAAGACAGTGTAAGATTCAACATCCGACTCATGGTAAAAGGCTACCCGTAGAGGGAAGTGATCGATTATAACAAGGTATTTTCCCCGATTATGAAACATTCTTCCATTCGTATTTAACTAGCATAGGTTTCTCAGTTTGATCTCGAGTTGACACAACTTGATGTGAAAACTGCATTCTTACATTGATATTTGGAGGAGGAAATATATATGACTCAACCAGAAGGGTACAAGGGTACTAGTAAATAAAATGCGCCTTACAAACTAAGAAAGTGGCTATATGGGTTGAAGAAAAGTCCAAGGCACTGGTATAAGTGATTTGATCAGTTTATGTTGGGGCAAAAGTACACAAGGAGCCAATACGATCATTGTGTACATTTTCGTAAACTTCGTGATGAATCATTTATTTATTTTCTCTTATATGTTGATGATATGTTGATTGCTTCTAAGAGAAAGGTTGATATAGAAAAACTAAAAATTCAGTTAAATCATGAATTTAAGATGAAGGATCTAGGTGAGGTAAGGAAAATACTTAGCATGGAGATCAGTAGAGATCATTCTAGATGCATTATTTGTTTATAACAATAGCAATATTTGAAGAAGGTATTACAATGTTTTTGTATGGATTCTAAAACCGGACCTATAAGTACTCCATTGGCCCCACACTTCAAGATAAGTTCAATGGAATCGTTGTAGACAGATACGAAATGTTTAGAGATTGCTAATGTTACCTATGCTAATGTAGTGGGAAGTTTGATGTATGCAATGGTGTGTGAGAGGCCCGATATTACACAAGTTATTATTTTGGTGAGCAGGTACATGCATGATCTAGGAAAAATGAACTAACAAGCTGTGAAATGGATTTTACGGTACATCCATGGTACTGTTGATGTTGGTTTAAAATTTGAGAAGGATTAACATGCTCATCAGCATGTGTTTGGACATGTGGATTAATATTTTGCTAGTTATTTGGATAAACATCGATCCACCACTAGTTAAGTGTTTACACTTACCGGAGGACCGATCTGTTAGAGTTCTATGCTACAGTCTAAGATTTCTTTGTCTACTACAGAGGTAGAGTGCATGGCATCGACAGAGGCCTTTAAGGAGGCCATTTGGCTCCATGGGTAATTATAGAGTTGGGAATCGTTCAGGATCACATGGATGTCTTTTATGATACTCAGAGCACCATACACTTAGTGAAGAACCAAGTTCATCATTCATGGATAAAACACATCGACGTTCGTTTCAACTTCATTCAGGAATTTTTTTATGAAGGGACTATTCTTCTCAAGAAGATTGGAACTGCGGATAATCCCACAAATATGCTGACAAAGGTTGTTACTTGGATCAAGTTTGTATAGTGTTTAATTTTTATAATATACTTCGGATTTGAACACTTACGGGTTATGTCTCTTTTGAGCGCATTTGGTGGGAACTCAAACCGTTCACTTATTTGGGCAATATTGGTTTAATTTTTGGATATCTCGTAAAAGTGGAGATTGTTGCTATTTCGATGCTTGTTGAAGAGGTCATATTCTTGTTAGAAAATTTGTCATATTTGTCTAAGGTGGATATTGTTAAATCTGAAACTGGGTGGAAAATAAAATTTCTTAATTCCCTCCCCTTGTCTCACACTTTATAAAAAAGAATCCTTAAAACATAAAGATCATTTTTTCATTTGGTTTTTACTCCACCTTTTTTTTTTCCATGTCTTCTCCTTTTATCTACCTCAAACATGAATATAAGGGGAATCATGGAGGATGGTATCAACACAACAAATGTGAGAGAAACATTGAAGAGTAAGAAGAAGAGAGTTAGAGAGTGAGAAAAAGAGTTCATTTGGAGTTTTAAGTATACACATTGGCGTAGAATAATTCACATTGTATTTTTGGAGTGTATTTTTTAGAGTCTCTTTTGTAACTAATTTGCAATAATGAATTGATCTGAGGGTTAGTGGACTTGTGTGTGTTTTCTTTTTCTACTCATTATACTTTTATTATGGGTGTGTTATATTATTATTTGGGGTTTCAGTTAATATCATTTGTTGCCACGCTTCCATATAACATAAACAAATTTGGTTGATTGGGTCCAAATATTTCCAATCCTCTCCAACTACTCAGTACAACTCCGGTGCAAAATAATATATTTGAGTTTGGAAGGAAGACTTCACAAAAAGAAGTGGTTAGTGTTTTAGTCGATTAGCTTCCAATTATGAAAGATCCTTATTATATTAATATCACCAAATATATCTACCCGGGTTTTGAAGTTTTTTTTATTTAGTGTTTGGACAGGTGCTTTAGTTGAGGAACTTAATCGGATGATTCCGTAAAACAAGAAGTTAACCAAAAAGCTAACTGATGGTTCTTGAAGATGGATGTGCTTTTGGGGTTTGTGGAATTTCCTGAGAGTTCTTTACTGCAATGGTTTTACTCAATGGTTTATTTGGTTGCTTGTTTTCTAAGGTGATAGTGGTTTGCTGGAGAGTGACGCGTGTAAGACACCTCTCTATGTTTGATGTATTATTGTTAAAACGTGTTGAATGTTTCGTGTCTTCTTTTTTATTTGATGGGGTTGGGTTACTTATAATTTAGTTTGAAGGTCAAAGTGAGTCAAACAATGATTAATTTAACCAAACCATAAACACGAGTTTTAATTTCAGAGTCATCATTGTAAATCCTTATAACTGAAAACCTTTTTACAACATCAGGGTAGTCATACTTATACAAACTTTCTTGAAGGATAATTTAAATTAATTACAACATTTACATTTAAACAAAATCTTTGGTTCTCCCATTCCTGGCTAACCCAACCCGACTTCCTAGATTTGGCAGTGACATCGCGTTACCTGAAAAATGTGAACATAGGAACCGTGAGAAAAATAACCCAGTGAATGCATCACTACAATACTACTGTATGAATTTAAATGCAATAAATCATGTCCATATAATTATGTATTAAATTATCTGGCTCATTCATAATGAATGACCAACTTTTCCGAATCATCATTCACATATCCTGTCTAAATAGATAACTCTCCCCCATTCCTGGTCGAGGAGTAACCCCTTGTCATTAATAGACAAATCTCCCCCATTTCGGGTCAGGGAGTAACCTCCCATTTCGGTAAACTGAAATGAAAAATTTCATAATCATTATATTCTGATCATATCAACAACACGATACAAATATATCTTTCCAGTGAGTACACTCACCTTGGGTTGTCAACTATGTATTCACGTTTCCCTAGGGTGGGGCTGAACTTGGTTGATTTTATCTTACACTGTTAATCCAACTAAATTAGTACTGAATCTCAATAAAAAGTATTATCTTAATATATCTATGTAATCACATTCCATGAAACGTGTAAAGACGAAACAATGGTATATATGTTGATAAGGTTATGAACATTCAACCATAGGAATACCTCGTAAGGAATTTGTAACTAAAATATAGTAAACATAAAAGTATACTTATGAATGCATATACACATGAAACATGTACTCAAAATACTCTTTGGAAAGAGAAGATAAAAACATTCTTTCATTGGGTATCTAGTATGGCCTCAAATTATTACCCTCTATACTCAACCATGCTATATTCCTAAATTGTATTAATACATGGGTCCAACCTTATCAATATCAAAACATATATGAATATAATTTCCATTACAAGTGATGGTGTAATTTTTCAAGGTCCCTAGAGCATGTTATGACCATTTCTTTACAACACAAGAAATCTGCCCTACAAGCTCCTTTATTGTTCCTTCGAATTTCCAGAATTTTCATAATTTTTATACAATATAACTTTCCATGATTTTTAACCCATTTTTAGTACACATACTGAATAGTACAGAATTAAATTTTCATAAATGTTTGACTTCATTTTCTATGTCGAAAGACTAACAAAACTCAGGGCATGCCGAAATCAAATATACAAACAGCAACTATATACCAAATTTCAACCATCATTACGACCTAACTACAAGGAGTAAAATTCTAATTATAGGATATGATACGAATATATGAGTCTAAATTCATATACAATTGGAATTTCTCAATTCCAGTAATCACACAAAAATATATTCAAGTTTGAATGCAAGGGGTTTCAATACAAAGCAATTTTAAGGGTTTATGCAATCAACCTAACTTAAACTTGCATATATCCATACATATGCACCCAATCATGAAAGGTCAATAAAAAAACAAGGATTTATATCATATAAATCATAAATATATGAAAAATAACAAGATTTGCAATTAGGATTACCTTCGGGAATTTTACGTAATTTCTACGGATTTTTCTACACTTTTTCTCCTCACTTTTCTTCCTAAACTTCTACCTTCTCTTTCCTCAAGCTATGAACACTTGAAACTGAACATAGGGATTAATTTGATGAAGAAATAAGTTAGAGGGAGAGTTTAAGTCGACCAAGGCTGCCTACCAAGCCAACCAATCAAATTAAACCATTTGGTTTAATAAAAGACAATTTACCACTTAAAGGGAATTGACAGATTTTCCCCTTGGTCGTAAATTTGGCCTAACTTCTTACTCGTACATCCATTTGATGTAATGTTTGTTGTTTTAAAACCCTAACTCATATGTCTAAAATTGTATAGTTTTCACCTCAAGTCAATTGTTACGTTATAAAGGTCAAAACTAGTCTCAAACAGGGACATTTCTATCGAAAACAACAAAATTTCATGTTTGTAAATAATTCGACAATCATGATTTATGAAAATAGTATTAGACTAAACATAATCACTTAAAATTAGATATAATAATAACATATTATCCATATCACATAAGCTAATCATGATTTAAACATAATTTATCATAATTATATTCGGGTTGTCACAACTCACCCCCCTTAGAAAATTTCGTCCCCGAGATTTAATATAAAGGTCACTTACCAAACAAATGGGGATATTGTTTCTTCATGCTATCCTCCATTTCCCAAGTTTATTATTTAACTCCATGGCTCATACACATAACTTTAACTAAGTGAATAACTTTATTCCTCAATACATGCTCCTTACGATCAATAATTTCCAATGGTTCCTCGATGTACGATAAGTCTTCCTTCAGTTAAATTGGTTGAGTTTTCAACTGATGATATGCATCTGCCAAATACTTACGAATCATAGATACGTGAAACACACCATGTAAATGGGATAAATCTGGAGGTAATGTTAATCTATAAGCCAGGGCCCCAATTCTTTCCTACACCTCATATGGTCAAATGTATCTTGGACTTAGTTTCCCCTTTTCCCCAAACCTCAGGACCCTTTTCCATGGTGAAATGCGTAGGAATACAAAATCCCCCTTTTGAAATTCTAATGGATGCTTCCTCTTATCTACATAAATTTTCTGCCTGCTTTGCGCTATCTTTATCGGTTCCCGAATCATTTTGACCTTTTCAGTTGTCATATCTATCAATTTCAGACCCAATATTTTCCTTTCACCTACTTCATCCCAACACAAAGGCGTTCTACATCTCCTCCCATATAAAGCTTCATAAGGAGACCTACCAATGGTGGACTGATAACTATTTTTATACGAAAATTCCATCAATGGCAAATGATCATCCCAACTACCTTTGAAGTCAAACACACAAGCTCATAACATGTCTTCAAATATCCTTTCTGATTGCCCATCAGTTTGGGGATGAAATGCAGTACTGAACTTCAAACTTGTGCCCATGGCATTCTGTAAATGAGGCCAAAATTTAGAAGTGAACGTTGGATCTCTATCTGATACAATTGACATTGGTGCCCCATGTAAATGGATAATCTCGTCAACGTACATACATGCATACTTGTCAACAATGTAGGTGGTCTTAACTGGAAGAAAATGAGTTGACTTTATCAATCCGTCTATAATCACCCAAATAGAATCATGCCCCTTTGGTGACCGGGGTAATCCTGTAACAAAGTCCATCATTATATGTTCCCACTTCCATTCCAGAATAGGCAACGATTGTAATAATCCTGCTGGCTTCTAATGCTCCGCCTTTACTTGCTGGCATACTAAACATTTAGCTACGAACTCTGCAATCTCATGTTTCATATTGTCCCACTAGTAATACTCTTTCAAATCTCTATACATTTTGGTACCTCTCGAATGCATAGAGTAAATAGAACTATGTGCCTCTTCTAATATATCCTTCTTTAAGGGTGGGTCATTTGGTACACAAATCCTGTTTTTATAACATAACGATTCATCATTCTTAATCTCAAAGTCACTCTATTTACCGCCCTGCACTTCTTGTTTCTTCTTCTCAAGGAATGGATCACTGATCTGCAAATTTCGTATGCGTTCTGCCAATAAAGGTCTCATTGTGACATGTGCTAATAATCCTCCGCTTTTTGAAAACTTCAATTCAATCCCCATCAATGCCAAGTTAAGAATATTTCCAACACGGGCACACCGTATACAACCAAGAATCCCTGATGATTTTTTAATCAAGAATATTCTACTACATTGGCCTTCCCAGGATGATGATGGATGGTACAGTCATAATCTTTAATCAGCTCTATCCAACGCCTCTGTCTCAAATTCAGTTCTTTCTATGTAAACAAGTATTTAAAACTTTGATGATCTATAAATATCTCACAAGTTTCTCCATATAAGTAATGTCTCCACAACTTTAAAGCAAAAACAATGGCTGCTAGCTCCAAATCATGTGTAGGGTAGTTTCGTTCATGCGTCTTTAATTGTTTGGAAGCATATGCTATTACCTTCCCATTCTTCATAAGAACACATCCTAACCCTTGAAATGAAGCATCTGTACAGATCACAAAAGACTCATTCCCACATGGAATAGTAAGTATAGGAGTTGAAACTAGCCGATTCTTTAATTCTTTAAAACTCCTCTTGCATTCTTCATCCCATACAAACTTCACTTATTGACAAGTCAACTTTGTTAATGGTAATGCTATTGCTGAAAATCCCTTAATGAACCTGCGATAGTAAACTGCCAATCCTAGGAAACTCCTAATTTCTGTCACATTATTAGGACTTTCCCATTCAATAATTGCTCCCACCTTCTTTGGATCAACATATATCCCATTTCCCGAGACAACGTGCCCTAAAAACACAATTTTATTCAACCAAAACTCACACTTGCTAAATTTAGCAAACAATTTCTTCTCTCTCAAAATCTGCAATACACGTCTCAAATGTTTCCCATGTTCCTCCATGCTACGTGAGTAAATCAACACATCTTCTATGAATACAATCACAAATGAATCAATGAAAGGGTGGAATACCCGGTTCATCAAATCCATAAAAACTGCTGGAGCATGAGTTAATCCAAATGGCATCACCAAAAACTCATAGTGCCCATATCGTGTCCGAAAAGCTGTTTTGGAAATATCACTATCCTTTACTTTCAATTGGTGGTAACACGATATCAAATCAATCATCAAAAATACTGTGGCCCCCTGTAATTGGTCAAACAAATCATCGATATGAGGTAGAGGGTACTTGTTTCTAATGGTCACCTTATTCAACTACTGATAATCAATACATAATCGCATTGTCCCATCTTTCTTTTTCACAAATAACACTGGGGCTCCCCATAGCGAAACACTAGGACGAAAAAAAACACTGCTTACCAGATCTTGTAATTGCACTTTCAATTCTTTCAACTCTGTTGGTGCCATTCTATATTGAGCAAGGGAAATCGGACCAGTGCCTGGAATTATTTCAATGGAAAACTCTACTTCCCTATCGGATGGAAATCCTGGCAATTCCTCTCGAAAGACATCAGAAAATTCTCTAACCACTGGTATATCATCAACTTTAAGTGCTTCCTTACTAACATCAACCACATATGCTAAATACCCTGTACAACCCTTACTCAATAACTTTCTGCTTTTAATTGCTGAGATGAGACAATTAGGGACAACATTCTTTTCCCCTGTAAACTGGAACTCGGGTTCACCAGGAAGATGAAATGTAACGTCTTTTCGAAAACAATCAATGGAAGCATGATACGATGATAACCAATTCATCCCCAATATAATATCAAAATTCCGAATGGCCAACAGTATCAAATCAACATAGAAATCTCTCTCACCCATTCGTAAGACACAATCTTTATAAACATGCTCCACCAGAATTACACTTTCCATTGGGTTATAAATATATAAGGCACAATTGAGAAATGAACATGGTCAATGACACAAATGAATGCTTAAATACAGGATCAATGAGTGCATATAAATGTTTATCTGCAATATAAAGTTTACCTGTAACCACTTCTGGTGTAGCATGGGCATCTTGCAGTGTCATTGGAAACACTCTTCCTCCTGCCCTCAATCCAGATGCTTGTTCTGTACCTCTCCCCCTGGTGACACTGCCTGGAGAGGATCCTTTATGAGGCCCCACACTACTGACTGAAACCACTCTTGATAACATAGGACAATTCTTTCTCAGATGGCTCTTCTGATGACAGTTGAAACATTCTATATTCAGTAGCTTTAGGCAATTTCTCTTTACATGACTTGATGTCCCACAAAAGAAACAAACATTCGGATCCCCTTGTGTTTAATCTCTTGAACCTCTTCCACCACTTGCTTCACCCCTTGGCGAACTACCTCCCATGCCTCTACCATGCTGGAATTTATGCCCTCCAAGTCTCGAATATTCTGCATCACTGCCCTTTTGATAACTTGGATCGAATCTGCTTCTCTTTACGCCTTGTTCTCGATTCCCTCTCGCTTCATTCACGTCCTTTTCTACTAGAATGGCTTTGTTCACAAAGGCTGAATAGTTAACAGTCTCTAAAGCCAACAACCTTGATTAAAAAACTAACTCAAGTTCGTCAAGAAATCGACTACACATGTCTTCCTCAATTTGTATAAACCTCGAAGCAAACCGAGATAAAGTTTTAAGTTTAGCTTCGTATTCTCTAACTGTCATACTCCCCTAATTCAACATGAAATATTCTGTAATACCCCGTATTTTTATGGTTTTTTTTTATTTTAGGGATTTATTAAATTTAATTGAGATAAATTAATTTAATTTTAATCCAGAAATTTATTTTAAATATTTACAAGCGTGACGAGAGTTAGTAATTATTGGAAATTTGTTGAATGTTACTGGATGAGTATAGTAATTAAGTCGGGATGCGCCTATGTCGTGTCAGGACTAAATTATTATTATAAAAAGTGAATAAATTATAAATCACCCGTATGGTCATTTCGAGTGCGCCAAAGTGTCCGGAAGGGTCGATATAGTCAAAATAATGTACCCGGGGGTTTAGTTTGGGTCACGTGGCATTTTTAGGCCTAATTAACACCCCGGGAGGGCGTTTTGGACATTTTACATTTTTGGGCCTGAAAACCCACGAAAATTATAAGGTTATATCAAATGCTTAGGGTTCTCTTATAGGGTAAACACAACCAAAAACAAGAGACGACCATTGGAGAAGGAAAGGAAAAGCTTACCAAGGAGTTCTAGGCCAATAACTCCTCCATTTGCACCGCCGTCACCGCCAAACGATAGATCGCGTAACGAGGATCACCACCACACTGATTTCATCCACAAATTAGAAACAAAAATCCCCACGCAAGTATTTATCTTTCTTAATTTAGTTAATGCTTCATTCATATTAGTTTAGGGTTAATTAGGATGAGTTTTTATGAAAGAAAACCCATGTTGGAAAGTAGAAATCGCATGTTGTAGAGATATAAACATTATTCTGGAAATCCCCTTCACATGTAGAGGTTGAACCACGAATTTACGTTGAATTAGAAGTAGAAATTCTGGAAAAAGAATGAGAAGAATTAAGTTAAAGAAATTTTTAGGGTTTATGAGAATTGTATAGATTTTGGCCCTTTTAATCAATGATTCTTGATGATAACTCGCATGCCTTACGTAGAATATTGTTCATTTGGGTTTAGAATGTTTGTGGTATAAATTTTTGGGAGTTTGGGAGTTAAAAACTTGGATTTGGATGATTTTGGATGATAATTCCCGTAACTAGTATTCTGCAGATTCGCCATACCTGCTTGATCGATCGATCGACCATAGAGCATCGATCGATCGATGGTTCCATCTATCGAACACCTTCCATCTATCGATCGACCCCTCCTATATAACTCATATTCCCTTTTTAAATAGTTCATTCCAACTTAAATGATTAGACATTCTTGGATATTAATGTTAGAATATTTTGGGATATAAATAAGACAACTAGGACTTTAGAAATATATAGAACTGTTGATGAAAGGCGACAGTAACATTTCACGGGGGTGTTTTACATTTAAGGGAAATGGAAATACGTGTTAATGGGTGAGACTCATAAAGAACTTACATTGTAAAATGAATAAGTACCTGTTGAAATTTCACTTGGGAAGGTAAGAATCCACGAGTGTTACGTAGTAAGTTGTAATAATTCCACAAATTAAAACAAGAGACGAACCGTTATATGTACCTAAACTTGATATGGTAATAGTAGTATATTTATATGACTGTGTTTATGCATATACTATATACGTGTAAAAATCATGCCCGCGCTACATGCTATCCCTGAGGTTACCGCGCTGGGACAGTCTTATCTCGATGGGACCTTATAGGGGATATTGACTCGTACCCTAGAAGATAGAACTCCTTTGGTACATGCTATCGGATCGATAGTCAGACAGTCCTAATAGACGTGAGGGCATGTGCTGACCTCTTAGAGACTTGGAATTATGCTTCGCCTCAATATTGTTTGTGTTTTGTGTCAATACAGTTCGATAGTGATTCCGAACTTGTATTTCCCTTAGTATGAGTGATACGGGGACTGGATAGCGGAGTATGCCCGCACCATAATTGTTATGTGGGGTGCTGTTAGAATATATATATTATATGAGTAATATATATATATATTTAAATCTGGAATTTGGGAACCACCTATTGTGTTTATGGTAAGTAAGAAATACATAATTATTTCAACTTGGGAATGAGTGTTTGAAAATATAATATGTTACTGAGAAACTTTATTATCAAATTAGGTTTAAATGAGAACTTTGTTGTTAAATAAAATTAACCTCTTAAACAATTGAATTTGTCCGTTTAAAATCTTACAAACAACCTAAGATAAGATAAGTTAAACCGTTGGGAAGGTTAGTGCGATAGGCGTGCACATTATAAGAGAGGTGAGAATTTCTCAAGGGATTGCCGCACTAATATGTTGTTGCATTAGCCAGTAAACATTTTAAATACTTTCCAAACTATTTTAAAACTGTTTTACAATCGGGCTCTGACCCGTTTGTTGTTACCTCTGCTCTCTTGTGCATATATATATATATATATATATATATATATATATATATATATATATATATATATATATATATATATATATATATATATGTGTGTATTACAGGTGCCAAGCCACAGGGGCGTCATGCTTAGGATTCTTTGGATGGAACGTGTTGTAGCTTTTGTGGGAGTTGTAGGCCATTGCTTAGACGACTTCATTGTTGACTCCACTTCAAGTTCAGTTTTATCCAGTGGGGCATGTGTTGCCCTTTTACATTATTTAGTTGGTTTTGTCAGAGATTGTAATTCTTTTACTTTCAGTATCTTTATTTCGGGATTTATTACTGTCAGGATGTTTTCCTTTATTGTTTTAGAGTTGAGATTTGTTATTGATGGTTAAACTCTTGAATGTTCATTATTATTCTTATACTTAATGTGTGACTCTTAAAAAGTAAATGGTCAAAGGTTTTATAATTAGATTTAATAAAATGGAAATAAGGTTTTAAATTGTTTTGACACTTAGCTTAATTATTTTGGGTGTTTAAATTGGAGAAATTTTAATTTGCGACAGTGATGCTAAGAATGAACCAACTGTTGACCTTGATTTTAATTTAATAAAGGATTGATTGCCCGGTATTTAAGTAGGCGGGGTGTCGCAGTGTAATACCCCGCACTTTTATCGATATTTATTTATGGGATTAATTAAATTAAATGTGAATTAATTGAAAATTAATCCGGATAAAATATTAACGAGATGTGAGTTAGTATTTGATTATAATGTGTATATATGGTAATATATGAATATTGAAACTATTGAAATTGTCGCGAGATTGAAATACGGCAATTTGGGAAATTTTGTTGGGACGCGCGTGACAGTCGCGTCAGGAATATAATGATTTGAATTAAAAAGTGAATTTTATTTCTATTAACTGTATGGCCATTTTGAGTGCGCCAACGCGTCCGAAAGGGTCGGAATAGTCAGAAAACACTAGTCGGGGGTTTAGTTTGGGTCCCGGGGCATTTTTAGGCCATACCGGCAACTTAGAAGGGTATTTTGGTAATTTTGGAATTTTGGGAATTAAAACCCACGAAAATTAGAGTTAAAAATCTGACTTAGTCTTAACCCACTAAACCATTTCCAATCCCAATCTAGGTAGTGGGCTACGGGAGAAGTTTAGAAACCTTAAACTTGTCAAAAACCAACCTCCACCTCCATTGTCATCCTTAGAGAAGAAATTTGTAGAGAGAGAAAGAGAAGAGAATTATGCAGAGAGAGAGAAAGGAAAATTCAACCTTCAAGATTCAACCTCAAATTCATAGAAAGATTAGAGGCAAGTGGTTTAATTTCATTTTTGCAAAGAATGCTTCTTCCATGTGTAGGGAATTTATATATTTGTATTGTTTTTGGGAGATTTATACAGACCCATGAAATTGGAAGTTATGAATTTAGATTTTAATGTAGGATTGCATGTAGAAGTGTTATTGGATGTTGGAACTAAGAGAATTACTACTTTTTATATTTCAAAAACGGATTTAATTATAACTATGGAAGACATTTAATTTCTAGGGTTCATATTCTTGAAAATTGGGGAAAATTGGGGAGATTTGATGATTAGATGTGGTTTGGGATGATTAGACCCCATATAAATGTTGTAATGCGAAATTAATATGTTTAGGGATGATTAGAAACCTTTAAACCTTGTTGGAATGACATTTAGATGAGATTAGAGGTGAAGAAAAGATGGAAAAACGAATTAAGAAAATCTGGGATCGAAACTTGCCTCTCGTTAGAAGACCTGCCCAGGTCATTCGAACGAGCTCGTTCGAACGAGCTTCTAACGAGCTGACAGTTTGCCTTCTAACGAGGGGGAAATTCTTTCGATGCCTTTCGTTCGAACGAACCCTCGTTCGATGCCCACTTCGTTCGAACGAACTCTCTTTCGAACAGCCTCGTTCGAACGAGACTTCTAACGAGCTGACAGTTTGGCCTTTTTGGCCTGATTTGACTTTTAGTGTTCCGTAACCTTATTTAATTGTAGAGATAACATTCCCTTGATGATAAATTGATATAGTTGGGATATTTGGGATATATTGAGGAGTAAAACATAGAAGTGTAATTTGAATTGAATGGAAATTGTGGAATAGGACGTGAGTGACTAATACGATGCGAGAATTATTGACGGCTTAAATAATTAAATTAACCGGGAACATGTGAATTGTGTAACATTATAAGTCGGTACGAGAATGAGAAGTGTACCACAAATAAATTATGGTGATTACTAAGATGTGTGCATACTTAGTATATGTATTTGATTTTATGTGTATGACATACCTACCATACTTGCTATCACGGGAGGTTTACGTTCGCTTAGGGCCATTTAATCCTTGTGTTTCCCGGATTTAGATTGGTACCTCGAGAACATAGTCAGAGAAGGACTTATTGGGAAGTTAATAAGTCTGCTGATCGTGGGAGCGTAGGTATGTGCGTGACCCATGTGATGTGACTGTGTTCGCCTCCATTGTTTGTGATTGTTGTTATCTAAGAACGATTCCTGAGAGATTCGGAATGCGTGATCCTTATGTACATGATGTACCGGGATGGGTAGCAGAGTATGAGTGCACCGCAGCTTAGTCTCGGGGTGCTTGTATTATATATTTATGACGTGAATAATATACACTTAAATTAATGAGAACTTTCATATTGGTATTGTGAGTATAAATACGGAAACGCTTTGAGTAACTATAAAGGGATAACCTGTAATGAATTGTATTACTAATAATTGAGAATTCGAGTTTAAGTAAAGCCCTCTATTTAGTTGATAACGCTAGAATGCATAATGGGAATCGAGTAGTAACGGGTAGAACTTATTACGGTTTGGTTAGAAATGTATGTCACTTAGATGGGTACGGTACGTTAGGAGTGCACAATTAGTCTAGAGGTAAGTATTTCATGTGAGTGCACGTCCTAACATGTGTTTTGCATTCATTGTTTTAATGTTATTAAAACACTTGCTATTTAAAATACTCTCCACTTTCGGGCTCTGACCTGTTTGCTTTCAAATCTATTTTTGTAAAAACCATTTTAGGTGCCCAGCCACAAGGACACCATGCTTAGGATCCTCATTCAGGTGACGAGCTGTAGCTGTTTGTGGAAGTTACAGGACTTTGCTAGTAGACGCTTCATCTATCTTGACTCTATATTCAGTTTTCATCACTTGTAGGGCATGTCGCCCATTTCTATTAGAAACATTTCCTATTTCAGATTTTCAGACTTTTGGCATGTAATTAATTCAGGATACATTGTTTTACTTATTTCAGTTGTGGGATTGTTGTGAGGAGTTTTCCTCCGGACTTATTATTATTTTGCTGGTTATTCTATTGCTTCCTTATGGTGAATGGTTGTTATTCTTTCATTATCCTTTTACTGTATGTTAATCAGACTTAAATTAAAATTTGACAACTTCATTTTTAAATACTAGGTGGTTAGTAACCATTAAAAAAAAAATTTCGACAGTGATGCTATTAACTGAACCAACTTGGCATTTGGTATTGATTTAATAAAGGTGTAGCTACCACGTATTTAATTAATTGGGGTGTCACAGGTGGTATCAGAGCATCAGGTTATAGTGTCCTTTAGGATCTGTACGGCTTATTATGTTTCCGCCGAGCTTTCTTTGATGTAGAGCCCTATATTTTAAAACTGTTGTATTCTCTTGTATATGTTACGTTCTTCTGCTATTTTGAGTTTATAACTGCGTCTTATAAACTTTATTCTTGTTTCAGATGCCTCCATGACGTGCACAACGGGTTCCCAGGGATGCAACGCCAGAACCACAGCCCGCACCAGTTTAGGGCAGGATGAATGCCGCCGAGGTTGCAGCCATTGTGGCCTAGGCAGAAAATGCCGCACTAGCCGTAGTTCAGCAGGCACCACCTCAGGCGCCAGTAGCCGCACCAGTTTAGGTACATGCATTCCCGTCTGCTTGGGTTAAAACCCACGAAAATTAGAGTTAAAAAGCTGACTTAGTCTTAACCCACTAAACCATTTCCAACCCCAATCTAGGTAGTGGGCTACGGGAGAAGTTTAGAAACCTTAAACTTGTCGAAAACCAACCTCCACCTCCATTGTCATCCGTAGAGAAGAAATTTGTAGAGAGAGCAAGAGAAGGGAATTCTGTAGAGAGAGAGAAATGACAATTCAACCTTCAAGATTCAACCTCAAATTCAGAGAAATATTAGAGGCAAGTGGTTTAATTTCATTTTTGCAAAGAATGCTTCTTCCATGTGTAGGGAATTTATATATTTGTATTATTTTTGGGAGATTTATAAAGACCCATGAAATTGGAAGTTATGAATTCAGATTTTAATGTAGGATTGCATGTAGAAGTGTTATTGGATGTTAGAACTAAGAGAATTACTAATTTTTATATTGCAAAAACGGATTTAATTATAACTATGGAAGACTTTAAATTTCTAGGGTTCATATTCTTGAAAATTGGGGAAAATTGGGGAGATTTGATGATTAGATGTGGTTTGGGATGATTTGACCCCATATAAATGTTGTAATGCCAAATTAATATGTTTAGGGATGATTAGAAACCTTTAAACCTTGTTGGAATGACATTTAGATGAGATTAGAGGTGAAGAAAATATGGAAAAACGAATTAAGAAAATCTGGGCTCGAAATTGGCCTCTCGTTAGAAGACCTGCCCAGGTCGTTCGAACGAGCTCGTTCGAACGAGCTTCTAACGAGCTGACAGTTTTCCTTCTAACGAGGGGGAAATTCGTTCAATGCCTTTCGTTCGAACGAACCCTCCTTCGATGCCCACTTCGTCCGAAAGAACTCTCGTTCGAACAGCCTCGTTCGAACGAGACTTCTAACGAGCTGACAGTTTGGCCTTTTTGGCCTGATTTGACTTTTAGTGTTCCGTAACCTTATTTAATTGTAGAGATAACATTCCCTTGATGATAAATTGATATAGTTGGGATATTTGGGATATATTGAGGAGTAAAACATAGAAGTGTAATTTGAATTGAATGGAAATTGTGGAATAGGACGTGAGTGACTATTACGATGCGAGAATTATTGACGGCTTAAATAATTAAATTAACCGGGAACATGTGAATTGTGTAACATTATAAGTCGGTACGAGAATGAGAAGTGTACCACAAATAAATTATGGTGATTACTAAGATGTGTGCATACTTAGTATATGTATTTGATTATATGTGTAGGACATACCTACCATACTTGCTATTACTGGAGTTTTACGTTCGCATAGGGCCATCTAATCCTTGTGTTGCCCGGATTTAGATTGGTACCTCGAGAACATAGGTCTGAGAAGGACTTATTGGGAAGTTAATAAGTCTGCTGATCGTGGGAGCGTAGGTATGTGCGTGACCCATGTGATGTGACTGTGTTCGCCTCCATTGTTTGTGATTGTTGTTATCTGAGAACGATTCCTGAGAGATTCGGAATGTGTGATCCCTATGTACAAGATGTACAGGGATGGGTAGCAGAGTATGTGTGCACCGCAGCTTAGTCTCGGGGTGCTTGTATTGTATATTTATGACGTGAATAATATACACCTAAATTAATGAGAACTTTCATGTTGGTATTGTGAGTATAAATACGGAAACGCTTTGAGTAACTATAAAGGGATAACCTATAGTGAATTGTATTACTAATAATTGAGAATCCGAGTTTAAGTAAAGCCCTCTATTTAGTTGATAACGCTAGAATGCATAATGAGAATCGAGTAGTAAGGGGTAGAACTTATTACGGTTTGGTTAGAAATGTATGTCAATTAGATGGGTACGGTACGTTAGGAGTGCACAATTAGTCGAGAGGTAAGTATTTCATGTGACTGCACATCCTAACATGTGTTTTGCATTCATTATTTTAATGTTATTAAAACACCTGCTATTTTAAATACTCTCCACTTTCGGGCTCTGACCCGTTTGCTTTCAAATCTATTTTTGTAAAAACCATTTTAGGTGCCCAGCCACAAGGACACCATGCTTAGGATCCTCATTCAGGTGACGAGCGGTAGCTGTTTGTGGAAGTTACAGGACTTTACTAGTAGACGCTTCATCTATCTTGACTCTATATTCAGTTTTCATCAGTTGTAGGGCATGTCACCCATTTCTATTAGAAACATTTCCTATTTCAGATTTTCAGACTTTTGGCATGTAATTAATTCAGGATACATTGTTTTACTTATTTCAGTTGTGGGATTGTTGTGAGGAGTTTTCCTCCGGACTTATTATTATTTTGTTGGTTATTCTATTGCTTCGTTATGGTGAATGGTTGTTATTCTTTCATTATCCTTTTACTGTATGTTAATCAGACTTAAATTAAAATTTGACAACTTACTTTTTAAATACTAGGTGGTTAGTAACCATTAAAAAAAATGTTTTCGACAGTGATGCTATTAACTGAACCAACTTGGCATTTTGTATTGATTTAATGAAGGAGTAGCTACCCGGTATTTAATTAGTCGGGGTGTCACAGGTGGTATCAGAGCATCAGGTTCTAGTGTCCTTTAGGATCTGTACGTCTTATTATGTTTCCACTGAGCTTTCTTTGATGTAGAGCCCTATATTTTAGGACTGTTGTATTCTCTTGTATATGCCACGTTCTTCAGTTATTTTTAGTTTGAAACTGCGAACTTATAAACTTTATTCTTGTTTCAGATGCCTCCACGACGTGTACAATGGGTTCCCAGGGATGCAACGCCAGAACCACAGCCCGCACCAGTTCAGGGCACGATGAATGCCGCCCAGGTTGCAGCCATTTTGGCCCAGGCGGTAAATGTCGCACTAGCCGTAGTTCAGCAGGCACCACCTCAGGCACCAGTAGCCGCGCCAGTTTAGGCACATGCATTCCCGTCTTCTTGGGTTAAAACCCACGAAAATTAGAGTTAAAAATCTGACTTAGTCTTAATCCACTAAACCATTTCCAACCCCAATCTAGGTAGTGGGCTACGGGAGAAGTTTAGAAACCTTAAACTTGTCAAAAACCAACCTCCACCTCCACCTCCATTGTCATCCTTAGAGAAGAAATTTGTAGAGATAGAAAGAGAAGGGAATTCTGCAGAGAGAGAGAAAGGACAATTCAACCTTCAAGATTCAACCTCAAATTCAGAGAAAGATTAGAGGCAAGTGGTTTAATTTCGTTTTTGCAAAGAATGCTTCTTCCATGTGTAGGGAATTTATATATTTGTATTGTTTTTGGGAGATTTATAAAGACCCATGAAATTGGAAGTTATGAATTCAGATTTTAATGTAGGATTGCATGTAGAAGTGTTATTGGATGTTGGAACTAAGAGAATTACTACTTTTTATATTGCAAAAACGGATTTAATTATAACTATGGAAGACTTTAAATTTCTAGGGTTCATATTCTTGAAAATTGGGAAAAATTGGGGAGATTTGATGATTAGATGTGGTTTGGGATGATTAGACCCCATATAAATGTTGTAATGCAAAATTAATATGTTTAGGGATGATTAGAAACCATTAAACCTTATTGGAATGACATTTAGATGAGATTAGAGGTGAAGAAAAGTTGGAAAAATGAATTAAGAATATCTGGGCTCGAAACTGGCCTCTCGTTAGAAGACCTGCCCAGGTCGTTCGAACGAGCTCGTTCGAAGGAGCTTCTAACGAGCTGACAGTTTGCCTTCTAACGAGGGGTAAATTCGTTCGATGCCTTTCGTTCGAACGAACCCTCGTTCGATGCCCACTTCGTTCGAACGAACTCTCGTTCGAACAGCCTCGTTCGAACGAGATTTCTAACGAGCTGACAGTTTGGCCTTTTTGGCCTGATTTGACTTTTAGTGTTCCGTAACCTTATTTAATTGTAGAGATAACATTCCCTTGATGATAAATTGATATAGTTGGGATATTTGGGATATATTGAGGAGTAAAACATAGAAGTGTAATTTGAATTGAATGGAAATTGTGGAATAGGACGTGAGTGACTATTACGATGCGAGAATTATTGACGGCTTAAATAATTAAATTAACCGGGAACATGTGAATTGTGTAACATTATAAGTCGGTACGAGAATGAGAAGTGTACCATAAATAAATTATGGTGATTACTAAGATGTGTGCATACTTAGTATATGTATTTGATTTTATGTGTGTGACATACCTACCATACTTGCTATCACGGGAGGTTTACGTTCGTTTAGGGCCATCTAATCCTTGTGTTGCCCGAATTTAGATTGGTACCTAGAGAACATAGGTCAGAGAAGGACTTATTGGGAAGTTAATAAGTCTGCTGATCGTGGGAGCGTAGGTATGTGCGTGACCCATGTGATGTGACTGTGTTCGCCTCCATTGTTTGTGATTGTTGTTATCTGAGAACGATTCCTGAGAGATTCGGAATGCGTGATCCTTATGTACATAATGTACCGGGATGGGTAGCAGAGTATGTGTGCACCGCAGTTTAGTCTCGGGGTTCTTGTATTGTATATTTATGACGTGAATAATATACACTTAAATTAATGAGAACTTTCATGTTGGTATTGTGAGTATAAATACGGAAACGCTTTGAGTAACTATAAATGGATAACCTATAGTGAATTGTATTACTAATAATTGAGAATCCGAGTTTAAGTAAAGCCCTCTATTTAGTTGATAACGCTAGAATGCATAATGAGAATCGAGTAGTAAGGGGTAGAAATTATTACGGTTTGGTTAGAAATGTATGTCACTTAGATGGGTACGGTACGTTAGGAGTGCACAATTAGTCGAGAGGTAAGTATTTCATGTGAGTGCACGTCCTAACATGTGTTTTGCATTCATTGTTTTAATGTTATTAAAACACTTGCTATTTTAAATACTCTCCACTTTCGGGCTCTGACCCGTATGCTTTCAAATCTATTTTTGCAAAAACCATTTTAGGTGCCCAGCCACAAGGACACCATGCTTAGGATCCTCATTCAGGTGACGAGCTGTAGCTGTTTGTGGAAGTTACAGGACTTTGCTAGTAGACGCTTCATCTATCTTCACTCTATATTCAGTTTTCATCAGTTGTAGGGCATGTCGCCCATTTCTATTAGAAACATTTCCTCTTTCAGATTTTCAGACTTTTGGCATGTAATTAATTCAGGATACATTGTTTTACTTATTTCAGTTGTGGGATTGTTGTGAGGAGTTTTCCTCCGGACTTATTATTATTTTGTTGGTTATTCTGTTGCTTCCTTATGGTGAATGGTTGTTATTCTTTCATTATCCTTTTACTGTATGTTAATCAGACTTAAATTAAAATTTGACAACTTACTTTTTAAATACTAGGTAATTGGTAACCATTAAAAAAAAAATTTCGACAGTGATGCTATTAACTGAACCAACTTGGCATTTTTTATTGATTTAATAAAGGAGTTGCTACCTGGTATTTAATTAGTCGGGGTGTCACAGGTGGTATGAGAGCATCAGGTTCTAGTGTCCTTTAGGATCTGTACGGCTTATTATGTTTCCGCTGAGCTTTCTTTGATGTAAAGCCCTATATTTTAGGACTGTTGTATTCTCTTGTATATGCTACGTTCTTCAGCTATTTTGAGTTTATAACTGCGAACTTATAAACTTTATTATTGTTTCAGATGCCTCCACGACGTGCACAACGGGTTCCCAGGGATGCAACGCCAGAACCACAGCCCGCACCAGTTCAGGGCAGGATGAATGCCGCCGAGGTTGCAGCCATTGTGGCCCAGGCGGTAAATGCCGCACTAGCCGTAGTTCAGCAGGCACCACCTCAGGCGCCAGTAGCCGCGCCATTTTAGGCACATGCATTCCCGTCTGCTTGGGAACGTGTATGTGATGCTTTTCAGAAAGCACACCCACCGGAGTTCGTAGGTAGCTCCGATGTTGTAGTTTCAAGTCAGTGGAGGAAGGACATTCAGCGGCACTTGAGAATGTATGAGTACACCGATGTTCAGAAGCAGATACTAGCTACTTTCAAGCTAGTCGGATCTGCATTGCAGTGGTGGGAGTCTATTACCACCGTGGAGGAGAGAGATACTCTCACTATACATGAGTTTTGGGTGCGGTTCGATCGCAAATATTTTCCGTCAGCTGTTCACATGGAAATGAGGAGGAATTTGATGAGCCTTAGACAGGAGGGTAAGACTGTGGCCGAATATGAGGCCAAATTTACAAATCTGTTGAATATTGTTCCGGACGAGATACCGACAGAGGAGAAGAAGATCCAGAAGTTTACAGACGGGTTGACTTGGAGGATCCGTCAGCATTTATTGGGGAACCTATCATTGGCCACTTACTCTGATGTGGTTAACGCTGCACTGTTACACTGCCAGGATCATCGCTTTCACATGGCTGAAGGCAAGAGGTCAGGAGATTCCATCCATCAGGGCAGGACTGGGGGAAATGGTGCCAGTGGGGCACATTCTGTTCAGGGGCAGAGGCCGGGTGATCAGGGTTCCCAGCAAGGGGATCATAAGAGGTTCAGATTGGGGAACTTCAGGCACGGACAAGGAGGTTTCCGGCAGGGCCATCAGGGTTCGAACGGCCATCAGAACTAGCAGGGTCAGAATGATCAACAGCAGTTTCAACAGGGCCAACAAGGCCAGGGGAGGAATGGAAACGGCCACCAGGGTCGGGGGCAGTAGGGACAGAGAGGGGGAACTTCCCGGGGAAGTGTTAGGTTTGTGGCAAGATTGGCCATAAATGCCAGGACTGTCCGGATAGGGTCAGGGCCCCGCAGCAGCAGCAGGGTGCTCGACAGGAGCCGCAGAGACCTATGTTTCCCGCCACCCTCCCGGCGCCACCACAGATGGCAGCATTACCACCCATTCCAGCGGTCCCAGTTCAGTAGGGACAGCTGCAGTATGGGAGAGTGTATCAGCTTTAGCAGGCCGCAGCCCCACAGGATCCACCAGCCATTGAGGGTATGTTCTCTATTCAGGGGACTATGGGGCATATTTTATTTGACATGGGGGCTACACACTGTTTTATTGCTATGAGATTTGCACACACCATTGGGTTATTGGACACCGCAGAGAGCACCACTACTTGTGTAGACTCACCGTTGAGTAGGGGTTCCATGATATCGCTTATGTGTAGAGGCGTGGGTATAGAGATCGGGAGGTTTACTTTACCCGCGAATATGTTAGTATTAGATATGACCGAGTATGATTCCATTATCGGTATGGATTGGCTAGTTGCGTACCGAGCCATGATTGACTGTTTCAGTAGGAATATTATCTTTGCCATTCCCGGGCAGGAGATGTTTTTAGTGGTGATGCCTCGTCCTGAGGGAGGATCGTCCACTCATTTGTACTATATAGAGGAGGAGACCTCTAAGGAAGTGGTGATACCACTTGATTAGATTCCGGTTGTTCGAGAGTTTGCCGATGTATTTCAGGATATACTTGGATTACCTCCGAGTAAAGAGATATATTTTGTGATCGACTTGACGTCGGGCACTCGGCCCATTGCCCGCGCACCTTAACGTATGGTTCCAGCTGAGATGAGAGAGTTACGGGATCAGATTGAGCAGTTGTTGGGTCAGGGGTTTATACGGAGGAGTACTTCACCGTGGGGTGCCCCTGTGTTGTTCGTAAAGAAGAGGGATGGATCGTTGAGGTTGTGTGTGGATTACCGAGAGTTGAATAAGGTCACGATACGGAATAAATATCCATTGCCCCGAATCGATGACTTATTCGACCAGCTGAGAGGAGCTTCTTTCTTCTCCAAGATTGATTTGCGATCGGGATACCATCAGTTGCGTATCAGGGAAGAGGATGTCTCAAAGACTGCGTTCTTAACGAGATATGGTTCTTACGAGTTTCGGGTTATGCCTTTTGGTTTGACCAATGCTCCAGCCATGTTTATGGACTTGATGAATAGGGTGTTCAGAGATTTCCTAGATCAGTTTGTCATTGTCTTCATTGATGATATTCTGGTTTACTCCCAGATAGAGGAGGAGCACGCCGAGCATTTGAGGCAGGTTTTGCAGACGCTACGTCAAAACGAGCTGTATGCAAAGTATGAGAAGTGCGGGTTTTGGCTGAAGGAGGTTCAGTTTTTAGGGCATATTATTTCTGACCAGGGGATATCTGTTGATCCGGGGAAGGTATCCGCGGTGAGGGAGTGGGGACAGCCCACGACACCGACTGAGATCCGTAGTTTCTTAGGCCTAGCAGGATACTACAGGAGGTTCATTCGGGGATTTTCGAAGATAGCGGGTCCTTTGACACATCTGACTCGTAAGGGTGTGCCATTCATATGGAGTGATGCCTGTCAGTTGGCATTTGATGAGTTGAAGGATAAGTTGACCTCAGCACCTGTGTTAGCATTGCCGAGACCGGGAGTTGAGTATCTAGTCTACACCGATGCGTCCTTGCAAGAACTTGGAGGTGTATTGCAGCAGGAGAGTCAGGCCATAGCTTATGCTTCCCGTAAGCTAAAGCCTCACGAGAAAAATTACCTCACTCATGACTTGGAGTTAGCGGCAGTGGTATTTGCCCTTCGGATTTGGAGACAATACCTTTTGGGGGAGAAGTTTCGATTGTTCACGGACCACAAGTCCCTACAGTACCTATTCACGCAGAAAGAGTTGAATATGCGGCAGCGAAGGTGGCTTGAGTTTGTGAAGGATTATCAGTTTGATATCCAATATCACCCGGGGAAGGCTAACGTGGTAGCAGATGCGTTGAGCCGTAGGCCAGTAGAGGAGGTGGCAGGGGTGTGGAAGGCCAAGCGGAAGGAGTTGGGGCACCAGGATGCAGTGGCCCGATCATTCATGTCTGTGATGACTGTTACGCCGCAGATTGTCACGAAGGTGGTAAAGGCCCAGGCAAATGACTCGTTCTGTCAGGAGCAGATAGTTCGATTACTAGTAGAGGGAGCCGAGTCCTATACCGTTACTTCAGACGGGGTCTTACGCTTCAATGGGTGACTGGTAGTTCCAGAAGGGGAGGAATTGCAACACGAGGTGATGGCAGAGTCGCACGGCTCACGGTTCGCGGTACATCCCGGTGGGGACAAAATGTACCAAGATATGAGACGTCAGTATTGGTGGAGCGGGATGAAGAGAGATATTGTCGTGTTTATTTCTAAATGCGCTACTTGTCAACTAGTAAAAGTGGATCATCAGAGACCGGAAGGACTTCTACAGCCATTAGAGGTCCCGATGTGGACGTGGGAGAGCATCTCCATGGACTTTATCACGGGGTTGCCTACGTCACAGAGAGGTCACGACTCCATTTGGGTAATTGTGGACAGGTTGACCAAAGTCGCTCATTTTCTACCCGTAAGGACCGACTACACTACGGGACAGTATGCCCAGCTTTTTATTGCAGAAATAGTGAGACTTCACGGTGTGCCCCTAAATATCGTGTATGACCGAGACAAGATATTTGTTTCACGGTTTTGGGAAAGTTTTCAGGAAGCCATGGGCACGGAATTGCGATTGAGTACGGCATATCACCCGCAGATCGATGGGCAAACCGACCGTACAAACCAGATGTTGGAGGACATGTTGCGTATGTGCATCATTGATTTTGAGGGTGGATGGGAGTAGTACCTTCCACTGGTGGAGTTTTCTTACAACAACTCCTACCAGTTCACCATTGGCATGGCTCCATTTGAGGCGTTGTAGGGTAGACCTTGTCGTTCCCCAGCATGTTGGTTGGAGGTGGGGGACAATAAACTACTTGGGCCGAAAGTGATTCAGGATACTTCGGCGGGGATAGAATTGATACGAAGTCGCATTCGGGTAGCTCAGGATCGGCAGAAGAGCTATGCAGATGCGAAGAGGTTCTTCAAGTAATTCCAAGTGGGGGACCAGGTTTTACTCAGAGTATCTCCTATGAATGGGATTATGCGATTTGGGAAGAAGGGGAAATTGGCACCGAGATATGTGGAACCATTTCCTATCATCGAGCGGATTGGGTCTGTTGCATATAGACTTGGGTTACCGGAGCATTTGCATCGGATTCATGATGTGTTTCATATTTTCTCGCTAAGGAAATATCTTAGAGACGATTTGGCTCATTCTCACATTGATTTGGAGGACATCGATCTCCATCCTGATAGCTCCTACGAGGAGGGGCCGATTGCTATTTTGGACCGAAGTGAGCGGAAACTGCGGTCAAAGATAGTTCCGTTAGTGCGTGTTCACTGGCGACATCATAATGTCGATGAGTCCACATGGGAGCGCGAGGATGAGATGCGCGAACGTTATCCAGAGTTGTTCTTACCAGGTACTTTCTAGTTCCGAATTTCGGGACGAAATTCTGTTATTAGGGGGAAAGTATGTAATACCCCGCATTTTTATCGATATTTATTTATGGGATTAATTAAATTAAATGTGAATTAATTGAGAATTAATCCGGATAAAATATTAACGAGATGTGAGTTAGTATTTGATTATAATGTGTATATATGGCAATATATGAATATTGAAACTATTGAAATTGTCGCGAGATTGAAATACGGCAATTTGGGAAATTTTGTTGGGACGCGCGTGACAGTCGCGTCAGAAATATAATTATTTGAATTAAAAAGTGAATTTTATTTATATTAACCGTATGGCCGTTTTGAGTGCCCCAACGCTTCCGGAAGGGTCGGAATAGTCAGAAAACACTAGTCGGGGGTTTAGTTTGGGTCCCGGGGTATTTTTAGGCCATACCGGCAACTTAGAAGGGTATTTTGGTAATTTTGGAATTTTGGGAATTAAAACCCACGAAAATTAGAGTTAAAAATCTGACTTAGTCTTAACCCACCAAACCATTTCCAACCCCAATCTAGGTAGTGGGCTACGGGAGAAGTTTAGAAACCTTAAACTTGTCAAAAACCAACCTCCACCTCCATTGTCATCCTTAGAGAAGAAATTTGTAGAGAGAGAAAGAGAAGAGAATTCTGCAGAGAGAGAGAAAGGACAATTCAACCTTCAAGATTCAACCTGAAATTCAGAGAATGATTAGAGGCAAGTAATTTAATTTCGTTTTTGCAAAGAATGCTTCTTCCATGTGTAGGGAATTTATATATTTGTATTGTTTTTGGGAGATTTATAAAGACCCATGAAATTGGAAGTTATGAATTCAGATTTTAATGTAGGATTGCATGTAGAAGTGTTATTGGATGTTGGAACTGAGAGAATTACTACTTTTTATATTGCAAAAACGGATTTAATTATAACTATGGAAGACTTTAAATTTCTAGGGTTCATATTCTTGAAAATTGGGGAAAATTGGGGAGATTTGATGATTAGATGTGGTTTGGGATGATTAGACCCCATATAAATGTTGTAATGCGAAATTAATATGTTTAGGGATGATTAGAAACCTTGAAACCTTGTTGGAATGACATTTAGATGAGATTAGAGGTGAAGAAAAGTTGGAAAAACCAATTAAGTAAATCTGGGCTCGAAACTGGCCTCTCGTTAGAAGACCTGCCCAGGTCGTTCGAACGAGCTTCTAACGAGCTGACAGTTTGCCTTCTAACTAGGGGGAAATTCGTTCAATGCCTTTCGTTCGAACGAACCCTCGTTCGATGCCCACTTCGTTCGAACGAACTCTCGTTCGAACAGCCTCGTTCGAACGAGACTTCTAACGAGCTGACAGTTTGGTTTTTTGGCCTGATTTGACTTTTAGTGTTCCGTAACCTTATTTAATTGTAGAGATAACATTCCCTTGATGATAAATTGATATAGTTGGGATATTTGGGATATATTGAGGAGTAAAACATAGAAGTGTAATTTGAATTGAATGGAAATTGTGGAATAGGACGTGAGTGACTATTACGATGCGAGAATTATTGACGGCTTAAATAATTAAATTAACCGGGAACATGTGAATTGTGTAACATTATAAGTCGGTACGAGAATGAGAAGTGTTCCACAAATAAATTATGGTGATTACTAAGATGTGTGCATACTTAGTATATGTATTTGATTTTATGTGTATGACATACCTACCATACTTGCTATCACGGGAGGTTTACGTTTGCTTAGGGCCATCTAATCCTTGTGTTGCCCGGATTTAGATTGGTACCTCGAGAACATAGGTCAAAGAAGGACTTATTGGGAAGTTAATAAGAATGTTGATCGTGGGAGCGTAGGTATGTGCGTGACCCATGTGATGTGACTGTGTTCGCCTCCATTGTTTGTGATTGTTGTTATCTGAGAACGATTCCTGAGAGATTCGGAATGCGTGATCCTTATGTACATGATGTATCGGGATGGGTAGCAGAGTATGTGTACACCGCAGCTTAGTCTCGGGGTGCTTGTATTGTATATTTATGACGTGAATAATATGCACTTAAATTAATGAGAACTTTCATGTTGGTATTGTGAGTATAAATACGGAAACGCTTTGAGTAACTATAAAGGGATAACCTGTAGTGAATTGTATTACTAATAATTGAGAATCCGAGTTTAAGTAAAGCCCTCTATTTAGTTGATAACGCTAGAATGCATAATGAGAATCGAGTAGTAAGGGGTAGAAATTATTACGGTTTGGTTAGAAATGTATGTCACTTAGATGGGTACGGTACGTTAGGAGTGCACAATTAGTCGAGAGGTAAGTATTTCATGTGAGTGCACGTCCTAACATGTGTTTTGCATTCATTGTTTTAATGTTATTAAAACACTTGCTATTTTAAATACTCTCCACTTTCGGGCTCTGACCCGTATGCTTTCAAATCTATTTTTGCAAAAACCATTTTAGGTGCCCAGCCACAAGGACACCATGCTTAGGATCCTCATTCAGGTGACGAGCTGTAGCTGTTTGTGGAAGTTACAGGACTTTGCTAGTAGACGCTTCATCTATCTTCACTCTATATTCAGTTTTCATCAGTTGTAGGGCATGTCTCCCATTTCTATTAGAGACATTTCCTCTTTCAGATTTTCAGACTTTTGGCATGTAATTAATTCAGGATACATTGTTTTACTTATTTCAGTTGTGGGATTGTTGTGAGGAGTTTTCCTCCGGACTTATTATTATTTTGTTGGTTATTATATTGCTTAGTTATGGTGAATGGTTGTTATTCTTTCATTATCCTTTTACTGTATGTTAATCAGACTTAAATTAAAACTTGACAACTTACTTTTTAAATACTAGGTGGTTTGTAACCATTAAAAAAAATGTTTTCGACAGTGATGCTATTAACTGAACCAACTTGGCATTTTGAATTGATTTAATAAAGGAGTAGCTACCCGATATTTAATTAGCGGGGTGTCACACGCAGGTGGTATTAAAGCATCAGGTTCTAGTGTCCTTTAGGATTTGTGCGGCTTATTATGCTTTTAGCGTTGTTTTGTTTGATATAGAGCCCTATGTTTAGGATTGTCGATTTCTTTGATGAGATTTCGTTCTCCTGCTATAACGTATATACATTAGTGAATTCTAATTTTGTTCGGATGTGTGCGTGTGCCGAGCGATGAAGGATGTCAGGAGAGGACCGTTAAGCGGACATCAGGAGGCAGGGCTCAGTTGAAGTTGTAAAATATATTCGAGGATGATGATCGTAGTCGAGGTCACCTCCATTATGGCACGAGAATCCAAGACTACAAATGTGACTAAGGCGCAGCCATGATTCCCAAATGCTGCTATAGTCGAATGAGTTACAAGAGTAAACTCACCCAACATATTACAAAACGTGTAGAGAACTGTCAGTGGTAATTCTAGAAATGCGAGAATTGTATGTGTTTACCAAAGGAGGTAAATTATCCAAAGGTTTAGATATAGGACGGAGTGTGGCTAACTGATAGTGAAAATTTAGAGAAAATTTTCTTGGCTGTCGGAACAAAGTTATAATGATTGGAGTCAACCACCAATTTTAGAAGTGGAATGCTATGTCTATAGGAGAACCTTAGGTACAGTGATGACTGTATGTTCCTTCATCAGATGTTCAGGATTATAAGTGAACGTTGTCCTGAACTCGTCACAGGAGGACGTGACAGAGGTCCATTTGTGAATATGAATATTAACCATTAGCGAATTTTGTATCGGGAGATGTATATACAAGTGGAGGAAACGACTCCAAGTGGGAGATAGACTCGTAATAATAGTTGATAACACTCAAAGAGGAAATTCTCATGGACGGCCGATTCAGAGGTTGACAATATCGTATTTTGTCAATAAAGATGATAATTCTCCTTTGTGAGGGAAGCTAAAAGAATCGAAGAATTTAGTCGAGAATAAGACTGAATACAACGGTGGTGGTGTAGCACCACAAAGGGGTGTGGATACACATCAGGGGACCCATTTAAATGATTCAGATAGTTGAATTCTTACCAAGTGATGGTAAATTTAGTAAGGACTATTATAGACAGTGACATGTTCTTTAGGGCCTAAAAGGCTAAGGGAATAATCGGGGTAGCCAACAGGAATCGAGTCTACTAAAGTTCGAGAGAAGGACAATTCTAACATGGTTAATAGGACAGGTGATGAGTGGATTATGTGTTGAGCTATTTTGTGGGGAGTGAAATCGCACGCGATAATATTTTCCGAAGTGAGTAAAGGGACAAGAATACGGTGTCTAGAAAAAAAAAGACAACGATTAAGGTAGTTTTGTTTTGGTTTGGGCAGACGTGTTACGTCCGGAGACCATTTGTGCAGTCAAGACGATTGGCAAGGTGGAAGTATAAGTTGTATCCTCAGAGGATGAGGCGTATTTATGTGACACTAGCGAGTCACTATATTTTGTTCATTGATAGATTAGCATGTGAGACGTGTTTAATGCGTATAATTATAAACGTTATTATTATGTGAATAGTTTTCCCTAGTGTAGCGGGATTTTTCTTGAGTGCTATCCGCGGAGGATGAATGAGTATATTAACAGTGTTATGTACTTTATTGAGGTTACTCATTGTAGTGATACGATATGCGAGTATGATATTATCCTTGTTAAATCTGGGTTCGAATCCTACTGAGAGGTCAACCTTATAGAAATGGATAGTACGATAGTGGGCATTATTGTAAGGCTATCGGAGTGGTTGCATTAGTGCAACATGTTTTTGTTCTGGTGAAGCTTCACCTGTAAGAAGGTCAGACTCGCACTTATATTATCTATCCTAGAGACTTCGGAGGGGATAGTGGGCTCGAGATAATTGATATCGATGTATGTATGGACTTTGTCATTATGATTCAGTATGTATCGGGTTTACTGTTGAGCGAAAATATTTAACTCAGTATTATGTTTGGCACTCAGGACTTGGTGATAGGAAGAGTGAATTGTTATATCTATCCTCTAGAGATGTGGGAGTTAAGAGTTATACCCTTATTATTAGGAAAAGGGATTTCTAGAATTTCGATTGTATGTATTCGAGGTTTATGGAATGCAATTACCAACAACCAATACTGAATGATAGTGCAATTGGTGAAATGTTCTTTGTTAAGTGTAATTACGGGAAGAAATGTAACTTTTCTGTCAAGAGACGGAATAAAGGGGTACATGCTATGGAAGGAGGACCTAACGGATTTCGAGAACCGACAATGCTAGGTAGTAGTGTATCGGGGGGGTTCCTTGTTTGGATTTCGCTTTGCGAGACATCCCACGCATGAAACTTAGCGTAAGGTTGGAATTAGGGAGATGTTTGGTCAATAGTCTGTGAGTTCGATACCTCGGTCGTACTAGGGGTAGGTAATTATATCTATAAGTTAGAAGTTGAATCATGATTTAAGGCCAGTGGAGCCGGTTATGTGGTAAGAAATCATTGAAATATATCCCTACGAGTTGAGGGGTGGAACGATGATAAGGAGGATTTAAAAATTTCTATTTCTAGGGTGATTGAGAGTACCCAAATGTTGTAACCGCGTTCAGAACACAAGATAAATAAAGAGTTGGGATGATTGTTTTTTTAGCATGGATGGTCTGGAAAGAATTTTTATTATACAAAAGAGATGACCTGTATTTATTTTGATGAATAGAGCGTTAGTTATTTATTTTTGTTGTTGTACCAATTTGGGAAAAAAATTGTTGTACTTATTTGAAGAGATTTGAGATTAATTTTTTCTCTTATTTTATTATGGGAATTAGATGCTCTATAACTGGTGATTTATGGAATTGATTCAGTTATTCGATAGTTGCGCGTCGTTCGCTCTCCCAGGGAGGTCGGGGTGTTAAAAAATGTGGGCATCTTAGTGAGCTGATGTTAAAATCGTCTGAATTGAAGGGATGTGGTAATAGATGTGTGAAATATATGTTTGTGGGACTAGCATAATGAAGTGGAAGTCATAGAGTGGATTAAACGTCGCATGAGGGGAGATAATCCTTAAAAAAGTGTGAAATTAGAATAGCACGCCCTAATTTGATTGGAAGGCTGTGGGAAGCCATTTAAGAAGGGGTATTCCTTGAATAGAGTAGAATTTAATCATTATGAAGAACACTCGAAGCGGAGTTGTTAGTAGTCAAGTGTGAGAGCGATTTGCGCATAAAAAGAGTGATGATGTTAGTATGGTATAAAAGATCCAGAAGTGCGCTTCGTGAAGAAAAGAGCATGGGTCGGAACTTTCGGCATACACCAAGGAAGGAAGGGGAGTATTACTTGTCACTTAATGTGATACATTTCAAGGAAAAATCGATGTTTAGCGGGACGTAGTGAGTAGTCTCTATATACACCGCCCATATGTAGGGTTCGGTTGGAAGAGGAGAATCAACCAGAGGTTCTTGGATGGGTTACCATCCTCAAAACAAGATCAAGGGTTCATCCGAACATGTGAATTAAGTCGCCCAAGAAGGAAGTGATTGATTTTCCTTTGGGGTGGTTTACAATATTAACTAGTGTGCCCCAGACTTCCTTTGAAAGGAAGGATCACATAAGTACATGGTCCGACACAGTATTAATTTCTGAATCGGGATGATATTTGTGAATCCCACCTTTGATATGGGATTTCAGCAACCAGCGGAGATAAGGTTTCGTTTCGAGTAGGATGTATCACCCTTAGACAGGGAATAGGCGCACGGTGATTAAAGATTAGTGGAGCCACGTGAAGGAAATTTTAGAATCTTGGTACGGTGATTCCAGGAGTGCTCTGTAGAAGAACTCGTACCTGTTTGTCGCGTACGAGGTGCTTATTAAGGTTTTGGTATGGAAGAACCTCGACTGTCGTCTTTTCGTATGTTTAGAGGTGAGTGGATAATCATAATTTTGGATCGGTCGAGAATAATCCGATAACTATGGTGGAATCCCATGACTGTTTTAGGCGAACAAGAGTGGTCAAATGTTTGTATGGTTTTTCTCAGAATGGGAGTTTTGTATATAAATAAATCCGAGTAGTTGTCAAGTAGTGAGGTGCGGCCTCCCAATGATAGTGAGATAATGGAAATTTATAATGTATAGGCGTGACCTATGCGAATGTTTTCGGTTAGGAGCACCATGTGAAGTGTCTCCAATGAGAATGTTAATCAAGCTTGCTGTGAGGCGGGGGCTATAGCGATTAAGCGCCTAACTATGTAGATAGTTTGCGTACTGAAAAGATATCCAGAATTGTTCTACCAGGTAGGCCTTATTTTTCGAATTTCGGGACGAAATTCTGTTATTAGGGGAGAAGTATGTAATACCCCGTATTTTTATGGTTTTTTAATTTTAGGGATTTATTAAATTTAATTGAGATAAATTAATTTAATTTTAATCCGAAAAATTGTTTTAAATATTTACTAGCATGACGAGAGTTAGTAATTATTGGAAATTTGTTGAATATTACTGGATGAGTATAGTAATTAAGTCGGGACGCGCCTATGTCGTGTCAGGACTAAATTATTATTATAAAAAGTGAATAAATTATAAACTACCCGTATGGTCATTTCGAGTGCGCTAAAGTGTCCAAAAGGGTCGAGATAGTCAAAATAATGTACCCGGGAATTTAGTTTGGGTCTTGGGGCGTTTTTAGGCCTAATTAACACCCCGGGAGGGTGTTTTGGACATTTTACATTTTTGGGCCTGAAACCCCACGAAAATTCTAAGGTTATATCAGATTCTTAGGGTTGTCTTCTAGGATAAACACAACCAAAAATAAGAGACGGCCATTGGAGAAGGAAAGGAAAAGCTTACCAAGGAGTTCTAGTCCAAGAACTCCTTCGTTTGCACCGCCGTCACCGCCAAACGATAGATCGCGTAACGAGGATCACCACCACACTGATTTCATCCACAAATCAGAAACAAAAATCCCCAGGCAAGTATTTATCTTGATTAATTTAGTTAATGCTTAATTCATATTAGTTTAGGGTTAATTAGGATGAGTTTTTATGAAAGAAAACCCATGTTGGAAAGTAGAAATCGCATGTTGTAGAGATATAAACATTATTTTGGAAATCCCCTTCACATGTAGAGGTTGAACCACGAATTTACATTGAATTAGAAGTAGAAATTCTGGAAAAATAATGAGAAGAATTAAGTTAAAGAAATTTTTAGGGTTCATGAGAATTGTATAGATTTTGGCCCTTTTAATCCATGATTCTTGATGATAACTCGCATGCCTTACGTAGAATATTGTTCATTTGGGTTTAGAATGTTTGTGGTATAAATTTTTGGGAGTTTGGGAGTTAAAAACTTGGATTTGGATGATTTTGGATGATAATTCCCGTAACTGGTATTCTACAGATTCGTCATACCTGCTTGATCGATCGATCGATCATAGAGCATCGATCGATCTATGGTTCGATCGATCGAACACCTTCCATCGATCGATCGACCCCTCCTATATAACTCATATTCCCTTTTTAAATATTTCATTCCAACTTAAATTATTAGACATTCTTGGATATTAATGTTAGAATATTTTGGGATATAAATAAGACCAGTAGGACTTTAGAAGTATATGAAACCGTTGACGAAAGGCGAAAGTAACATTTCATGGGGGTGTTTTACATTTAAGGGGAAATGGAAATATGTATTAAAGGGTGAGACTCATAAAGAATTTATGTTGTAAAATGAATAAGTACCTACTGAAATTTCACTTGGGAAGGTAAGAATCCACGAGTGTTACATAGTAAGTTGGAATAATTCCACAAATTAAAATAAGAGACGAACTGTTATACGTGATATCTAAATAATGAGTAATCAGGATAAATACCATAATTATGGGTCGTGAGAATGTACCTAAACTTGATATGGTAATAGTAGTATATTTATATGGCTGTGTTTATGCATATACTATATACGTGTAAAAATCATGACCGCGCTACTTGTTGTCCCTGACGTTACCGCGTTGGGATAGTCTTATCTCGATGGGACCTTATGGGGGATATTGACTCGTACCCTAGAAGATAAAACTCCTTTGGTACCGGCTATCGGATCGATAGTCAGACGGTCCTAAGAGACATGAGGGTATGTGCTGACCTCTTAGAGACTTGGAACTATGCTTCGCCTCAATATTGTTTGTGTTTTGTGTCAATACAGTTCGAGAGTGATTTCGAACTTATATTTCCCTTAGTACGAGTGATACGGGGACTGGATAGCAGAGTATGCCTGCACCATAATTGTTATGTGGGGTACTGTTAGAATATATATATTATATGAGTATTTAATATATATATATATATATGGAATTTGGGAACCACCTACTGTGTTTATGGTAAGTAATAAATACATAATTATTTCAACTTGGGAATGAGTGTTTGAAAAGTATAATATGTTACTGAGAAACTTTATTATCAAATAAGGTTTAAATGAGAACTTTGTTGTTAAATAAAATTAACCTCTTAAACAATTGAATTTGTCCGTTTAAAATCTTACGAGCAACCTAAGATAAGATAAGTTAAACCGTTGGGAAGGTTAGTGCGATAGGCTTGCACATTAGAAGAGAGGTGAGAATTTCTCAAGGGAGTGTCGCACTAATATGTTGTTGCATTAGCCAGTAAACATTTTAAATACTTGCTAAACTATTTTAAAACTGTTTTACAATCGGGCTCTGACCCGTTTGTTGTTGCCTCTGCTCTCTTGTGTATATATATATATATGTATTAGAGGTGCCAAGACACAGGGGCGTCATGCTTAGGATTCTTTGGATGGAACGTGATGTAGCTTTTGTGGGAGTTGCAGGTCATTGCTTATACGACTTCATTGTTGACTCCACTTCTAGTTCAGTTTTATCCAGTGGGGCATGTGTCGCCCTTTTCCATTATTTAGTTGGTTTTGTCAGAGATTGTAATTCTTTTACTTTCAGTATCTTTATTTCTGGATTTATTAGTGTCAGGATGTTTTCCTTTAGTGTTTTAGAGTTGGGATTTGTTATTGATGGTTAAACTCTTGAATGTTCATTATTATTCTTATACTTAATGTGTGACTCTTAAAAAGTAAATGGTCAAAGGTTTTATAATTGGATTTAATAAAATGGAAATAAGGTTTTAAATGGTTTTGACACTTAGCTTAATTATTTAGGGTGTTTAAATTGGAGAAATTTTAATTTGCGACAGTGATGCTAAGAATAAACCAACTGTTCACCTTGATTTTAATTTAATAAAGGATTGATCGTCCGGTATTGAATTAGGCGGGGTGTCACATATTCCTTCCCCTTTTGTTTTCGATACTTTGGGGGAAAATACTTATCATACAAAGCTTTGACAAAAGCATCCCATGAGATCAGATTCCCACCTCCTGGAGTAAGCAACAAATGTTTTGTGGCATCCCACCAGTATTTAGCTTCTGCTTTCAGCATGAACGTCGCCAAGATCACTCGTTGATTTTCAGGCATTCTCATCACCACGAAAATAAGTTCAATCTCTTTAACCCATTCTTCTACCTCTGCTGGATCAACTACTCCTTTAAATTAGGGTGGATTCATTTTAATAAATTTCTCATGTGATGTACTCCTTTCTTCCCGGTGTATCACGTCCTCAGCCATAGCTAATGCTTGTGCCTCCAGTTGCCTGGTCTGTTGTTCGTCCACATGAGCTATAAATCTATCTTGTTGCTCTGCAATTAGAGTCATAGCACGTGCCATTTTTTGCACGTATGTCAATTGTTCTGGCTCGAGTTCTATATTTCCATAAACAGGTTGTTCAACCTCCGCTTCTGCTGCCATATTTGAAGCCTCATCTTCTATTCTCACATTAACATTTCCTCCTTCCATACTTTTATGTCTGAAATAAATCAAAGATATAACAACATACATATAGACATATCTTTCCTAACATAATCATTAGTATCAAATAATATATATTTCTAACATTCACTGCCAAATCTAGACTCTTCTCACTCCAGAGCCTCTAAAACCTAGGCTCTGATACCAAAAGCTGACACACCCCAACCCAGTTAGTTATAATTTAGTTTGAAAGTCAAAGTGAGTCAAACTGTGATTAATTTAACCAAACCATAAACACGAGTTTTAATTTCAGAGTCATCATTGTAAATCCATATAACTGAAAACATTTTTACAACATCAGGGTAGTCATACTTATACAAACTTGCTTGAAGGATAATTTAACTTAATTACAGCATTTACATTTAAACAAAATCTTTGTTTCTCCCATTCCTGGCAAACCTAACCCGACTTCCTAGATTTGGCAGTGACATCGTGTTACCTGAAAAATGTGAACATAGGAACCGTGAGCAAAATAGCCCAGTGAATGCATCACTACTATACTACTGTATGAATTTAAATGCAATCAATCATGTCCATATAATTATGTATTAAATTATCCGGCTCATTCATAATGAATGACCAACTTTTTAGAATCATGATTCACATATCCTGTCTAAATAGACAATTCTCCCCCATTCCTGGTCGAGGAGTAACCCCTTGTCATTAATAGACAAATCTCCCACATTCCGGGTCGGGGAGTAACCTCCCATTTCGGTAAACCGAAATGAATAATTTCATATTCATTATATTCTGATCATATCAACAACAAAATTTCGTGTTTATAAATAATTCGACATTTCATGATTTATGAAAATAGGATTAGACTAAACATAATCACTTAACATTAGATATACTAATAACATATTATCCATATCACATAAGCTAATCATGACTTAAACATAATTTGTCATAATTATATTCGGGTTGTCACATGTGTGGTCTCTTAATGAATGTATTTATTCGTTTTGTTCTCGCTACTATCCAAGGCACCCTTACCATTTCTAAGGTTACATTTTTTTTCATTTTCTCTTAAGTGATAATAATATATTTATGAATTGCTGAATTACATTACTTTCACTACATATATGGACTAACATCATTATTTGAAAATGTTGTCGAAAAAATAATACTATCATGATCCTCATTAATATTGGAAAGGTAAAACCCACATAGGTCAAACATCCTTCACACACTCAAACTATTACCAAAGTCAAATGATTATGAAACAGCGAGGAGTGAGTAAAATTAGGCATTAAAATTTGGGGCTTTAAGTTAAAATGCCTACATTTACAATCTTCCTCACGCTTTTTCACAATACCAAACACACTTTTAATAGGATCGACCTTCAGATGCCTAATATTTTGAGAGCCCTATGCAGGAACTTTGATTGGAGACATAATACACAAAATACACATATGCACATTGGCATAAATATATGAAATCAATTATAAAATAAACCAACAAAAATCTAATATATTTCCAAGATGCCATCATATAAGAAGAAGTTTAAAAGATTCCATCAGGTTATTCAATTTGTTATTAGAGAATGCAATGTTCCAGCCGACCTATTGGATCATAATTTGGGAAATTGTATTATGTTCCAGCCCACATGTTGGCTCATAATTTAAGAAATTGTATTTTGTCCACATTAGAGTAAGCTTACAAACTACTAATGATACCATATGTAAAAGTAAAAACATTTCTAGTAATATATTTTCTTCCAAGTCTATTGGCGGGATAAATGTGAATGCACAATCTTCAAGAAGCCACTTTATTTTAACCTGAAGAATATATAGAGTAAATAAGGTATATTGTTGTGATGGTTCATTTCAAAATAGGGTGCGTCTATTCTCACTTCCTTACAAGTTTTCCCCACTCCAACTTTATAGTAAAAGACCCAAGTACCCTCAAAACCTAATTCCTTTCATTCATTCAGTATACCCCTAAGTTATACGGACACACTTTTATATTCAAACTCATACTTACCTAATAAGATAAAACTAAAAAGGTGGTCCCACTTTCTTTTCCCATCTAAAAAAAATTCCATAATTAAAAAATGAATAGTGTATTTTTAATAAGAAAACTATTTTTTTATAAAAAAATTATTTTTTTAATAGAACACAGTTTTTAAAATTAAAAAAAAAACTGTTGTATAAACTATTTAAACAATCTACGTAAATAAACATAGATATGTGTAATTAAAAAAACAATTTCTTTATTTGTTGATTTTTTATAAAGAATTAAAAATTGTTTTGATTGTACAAAAAACTATTTAGTATAGAAAACTGTTTTTAAAAAATGAAAAATATTTTTTGTATAAAGAGCATTTTAAATTTTTACCACTATTTTAAAAAATAATAAAAAAACAACTACTTTTTTTTTAAACTTGTAATTGTTGTTTTTAAAAACTTTTAATAAAAACTAAAATAATGTTCTATATAATATAAAATTTTCTTTTTACAAAAAATACACTCTTTCAGTGTTAAAAATTATATTTTTTTTAATGTAAAGTTATAGATTTTATCTAAAATTATTTTGTAAAAAATTAACATTGTTATCTATAAATATAAATAAAACACTAGAAAAACTATTTCATGTAAATATAAAATTAACAATGTTGACTTTTATAAAAAAAATTGTTATAAGAAAATATTTAGTAAAAAAATTGTTTGATAGTTCTGAATAAAACACGTTTTTTTTAATAGTCAATAAAAGTTGTTTATTTTAACAAAAAAATAGTTTTTACAATACATTAATTTTGTATGAATATTTAAATAATTTCAAAATACACGTAAAAAAGTTGTTAAAAAATAGTTTTTATTGACTTTGTTAAAAAAGTGTTTTATTTAAAACTGTCAATAAAAAGATATTTTTTATATTAGCTTTTTTTAACCTTTTTTTAGAAAACAATAGTTGAATCAAATGTACAATTTTTTATATATAAAAGATTGACTATTAATAGCTAAACTAGTTTATTTTTGTAATTTTTTTTTTATATTATATAGAACATTGTTTTCGTTTTTATAAACGGTTTTTAAAAGCAACGATTAATTTATTTTAAGACAGTGGAAATGTTTTTTTTTTGTTTCTTTTAAAATTGTTATAAAAACTTAAAATAGATTTTACACAATATTAAAAAAACACTTTTCTATAATAAACAGTTTTTTTATAATCAAAACAGTTTTTAATATAAATAAATATTCATTAATAAATAAATAAAATGTTTGTTTAGTTGGGATAAGAAATTGCATATAAGTTTTTAGTATAAATGTGGATTTTAGATGAATGAAAAAGAGAATATGGGTTTAAGCGTATATTGGTCTTTAAATAATAAATGGAGTGGGGAAAGATTGTGGTGGAATGCATATAGCTAGATCCTTAAAATATTATGATAGAACTATCTTTCTCTCTCTTTTACATTCACTATTAGTGATACACTTCTTGATTTGATAGAGCACTGAACAACAAGTTTAAGGAGTGTTAAATGCCATCGATTTAGCTAGTAGTGAAAGACTTTCAAGGAGTGGAGCAACTGGAGAGCGGCTAAAGGAATCAAAGGTGTTATGGGTTAAAATATTCACTCAACATGGACCAATGAAAATAGACACGTCACCATAATCTCCAACTTAGCTAACTTGGTCGGCACACCAGCTAACCAACAAAGGAATATGAATTGACTTGAAGGCCAATAGTCCCTTGCCTGGGGAAAGACAACAGCCATCATACACACGCTTGAAAGTTCAATAGTCATAACTGATGTACATGAGTGTAAATTTTGGATCGATAATGACATTCCACTCCTAGGATTTTACACCATTATAAGTAAATCATTTCCCCTCAGGCAGAGGGGCAGACAATTCGATTCATAGAAAATTTTGTTCATACCCAAAATTTCATGTAACGATTCTCAACTATAATTCCATAATAGTGGACATAGTCTATTTTCAAGATGAAGAACTTTAAAAATTCTTTGTTTGTTATTCATTTATTATTACTTAAACCACATATATGGATAAACCACTCATTGGAATAACTATCGACCAACCGGAGGGACCCAATTTTACCGTCGATGGACATACAATCGGGTAGGAGGTTTCTTAATTTTATATAATTTTTCCAATGAGATTCTTATCAATGGATTCACTTTATAATCATATTTTTTTTTTATATTTGGGGTTTAGAAATGGTGGATTTTGGGCATTTGAAATGGGTAGGTCCTCTTTTGTGAAAATGACAGATGTTCAATTCCTTTTTTTTAAGGTATACTTCAAATACATACATATATATATATATATATAATAAAGGAGAAGGATTTTTTTACCACATCATAAACCTTTATATACAAAACCTATATAAACAGAATTTTGTATCTATTAATTTAAAAAAATTCAAACAACTTGTTGACTTTCCTTATCTTGTGCCAAAACCCTCATGCTCTCTCACTTTTGAGTCAAAGCACTTGGCTCAAGGTAAAGAATTGTCCACATTAGCTGTCTCACACTTCTTCTTCTTCTTCTTCTTCTTCTTCTTCTTCTTCTTCTTCTTCTTCTTCTTCTTTTTCTTCTTCTTCTTCTACTTCTTCTTCTTCATTTACCCTCCCTCTTTTTACTCACCACCATCAAGGAGACAACTACTGGTCTCTCTCTTCGTGTTTCATCTTTCTAAAAACCCAATCCATCTCATTCCGACGAAACTCCGGCTTCCCAATCCTACCCGTTGCCTCAACTGGAACCAACTCGACCCACTAGAGAAGACACATTAATGTCTTAGACCTTTTACTATCAAGCGACCGGAGTTTTGCCGGTAGTAGTGAGTTTCGTTGTACACCCTGCCTTCGGCCACGACAACGATACGAAGACACCAATGAAGTGGAAGGGAGATCCAACAAATACTATATATCTCTTCTCTCTCTCTCAAACTCACGACTGAAATACGAGTGAGAGGTACCGATACACACCCATCCAAATAACAGTGATTTTTTTTATTTAAGATCCATGTATCCATAATAAATGTTCATCTCTTACCGGATTTTCTTGGTCGTTAACAGATCTGGTGTCACACCTCGCAAAATCCGACAGAAGGGGTGGCCAGCCACCACCGCCGAACTAAGCAGGGCGTGAACTAAATAAATACCATTCTTAGTATGAGACAAATATGAGACATAAATAAATATTCCATAAGATAAGATAATTGAATCAATCCCAACTGATAATAAACAACTAACGATAAAAGATCCATCACATGCTAACTCCGAATAAATCCAATCTCCAATAATGATTAAATAAAATTTGAATACCAAACCGACTGAATAATCCAACTAAAAACCTCTAACAACTTTAGAACCGAATGGCCTAATAAAACTCAAATGAAGTCTCATAATTAAATACGACGGGAAAGGAAAGTCTAATTAAATAATGCAATAAAATAAATAACTCCAATTGCACCTCCGAATGATAACTCCGATAATCTTATGCAGCTCCTCCAAAACTTAACCTGAAAAGGTTAGTCAACGCATGAGGTCAGAGCCCCGATCATGAATACACACTACTCCCATCAAATAGGATCCTTGAATCCAAACAATAGCATTATACGCAAAAATATCACAATAGAATATTTTAAATTAAACGGGATAATTAAACGCAATAAATATAAATTACTAATTACCCTATAGATCTCCATTTATAAAGTCACACCAATATGATTATAAATTACCAAGTCCAACGAAGTTAATCTCTTATTAACTTAACTTAATTTTTATTTTTGTTCTCACTTTTTATTATGACGGCCCTCCCGTCCCGAGTGGTAATCCACCAAAGTGTCACACTTTTCCATATTAATCACACTCTGACCCGTTTAAACTGTCGGCCTAGACACATGATAAGGTTCCACACAGGACACGACATAAATCGCCTTCTGACCCGTTAAAACAGTCGGCCCCGACACATTATGTCGCCACAAATTTTAATACTTGTTTTTATCTTAGGCATTAATCCTCAATTTCACAATTTGTAAATTACCCCACCCTTTTATCGATGTGAGATCCTCAAAATATTCCTTAGTCCCATAGTTAGTACCCATTTTCTCTAATTAAGTTACTAATTATTTTTAAGAAAACATGTAATTAAGTGTTTAGGCGACACTTAAAATGCATAACACTAAAGGAAAGGCATAGAGTATTCATGCCTGAGATTAAGTTGAAGAAAAATTGGTAGCATGGTTGGATTCCTCTCTAGGAAAATTAACAAAGGAATGTTCTTGAACAAACTTGATTAAACCCCAAATTAAACCTTTAAATCTTGCGTCAAAAGTTGTGACAAAAACTTGATCTTGCTGAAGGTTGATGATTATGGTGGAGAGGAAAATGTTTTGGAAGAGCTTTCTGATGAAAAACTTGGGAAAAAGTGTTTATGACAAGCCCCCCTACGGATTACGAGTCTTCTATATCAATTAAGAGTCCTAATCCCAATACAATCTAAAATCTTACTGAATCGTGCAAAAACTGGGCATGGTCGATCGATCGACTAAAAGGGTCGATCGATCGACCCTACAGAAAATCTCACAGTTCCCCATGAAAATTACATAAGGAAAATATTAAAAACTCCATTAAAATTTCGTTTTAAATCCGATTTCAATTCCGCTTGAAGTTATATTCTTCAAAAATCATAACCAACATACTTTACTATTATAAATAATAAAATTCAAAATTTTATTTTTCTCAAAAATTCCAATTAATTAATTAAATGAATTATTAAAAACACGGGGTGTTACATTCTTCCCCACTAGCAAAGAATTTCGTCCTTGAAATTAGACGAAGCATACACGTCAAGCACGAATTTTGTAAAATAAAATAAGGCTCATATATGCCTACCCATACCAAGATCGGGTGCCCCACCCAATCATACACGTTCGTAATCCCACGATAACATACAATATATATAACTCCTATATATATAAGTATCTAAAAAAGTAACGGAATCCCACGCTCTCTACTCAGATCATAACTCGATCCTATCTCCAACAATCATCACGACACTTAACTCCTCAAGTCAAATTACATTGCTACTTAAATATTAAACGTACCCACAATTCATACCAATGATTTCTCCAAAATAAATCCTCATCTCTAAGATTAAATTCTGAAATTTTCATCTCCAAAATTAAATGCTGAGGATTGTCATATCAAGATCTCTATGTTTAACCTCAATGACTACAACATCCTTCAAAATACAACTCCTTATATCCAAGAAACACATCTAACACGTATGCTAGACCCTCTGTCTTAAGGAGTAAGAGTCAATAAAGGGAATCAAAGATTGATAACACGGAAGCTAAATGGACTAACAATCTACAAGACCTAAGACCATGCTCTGAAACCATCTGTCACACCCCGCGAAATTCGACAGAACGGGTGGCCAGCTACCGTCGTCGAACTATGTCGGGCGTGAACTAAATATCATTATTAGCATGAGACAGATAGGAGACATAAATAAATCATCCATAAGATAAGATAATTGAATCAATCCCAACTGATAATAAAAAAAGCGATAAAAGATCCATCACATGCTAACTCCAAATAAATCCAATCTCCAATAAAGATTAAATAAAATCTGAACACCAAACCAACTGAATAATTCAACTGAAAACCTCCAACAACTTTGGAACCCAATAAAACTCAAAGGATGTCTCATAATTAAATACGACTGGAAAGGAAAGTCTAACTAAACAATACAATAAAATAATTAACTTCAGTTGCAGCTCCGAATGATAACTCTGATAATCCTATGCAGCTCCTCCAAAACATATCCTGAAAAGGTTAGTCAACGCACGATGCCAGAGCCCCGAGCATGAATACACACTAGTCCCCTCAAATAGGATCCTTGAATCCAAACAGTATCATTATACACAAAAATATCAGAATAGAATATTTTAAATTAAACAGGATAATTAAACGCAATAAATATAAAATAATAACTACCCGTAGAGATCCCCATTTATAAAGGCACACCAATATGATTTCAAATTCCCAAGTCCAACGAAGTTAATCTCTTATTAACTTAACTCAATTTTTATTTTTGTTCTCACTTTTTATTATGACGGTCCTCTCGTTCCGGGTGGTAATCCACTAAAGTGTCACACTTTCCCTTATCAATCGCCCTCTGACCCATTTAAACTATCGGCGCCGACATATGACAAGGTTCCACACACGACACGACATAAATCGCCCTCTGACCTGTTCAAACTGTCGGCCCCGACACATTATGTCGTCACAAATTTTAATACCATTTTTTTTATCTTAGGCATTAATCCTCAATTTCTCAATTTCACAATTTGTAAATTACCCCACCCTTTTATCAACGTGAGCTCCTCAAAATACCCCTTAGTCCCGTAGTTAGTGCCCACTTTCTCTAATTAAGTTACTAATTATTTTTAAAAAAACATGTAATTAAGTGTTTAGTCGACACTTAAAACCCATAATACTAAATGAAAGGAATAGAGTATTCATGCCTGAGATTATGTTGAAGAAAAATTCGTAATACAGTTGGATTCCTCTCGAAAAATTAACAAAGGAGATTTCTTGAACAAACTTGATTAAACCCCAAATTAAACCTTTAAATCTTGCGTCAAAAGTTGTGACAAAAACTTGATCTTGTTGAAGGTTGATGATTATGGTGGAGAGGAAAATCTTTTATAAGAGCTTTCTGATGAAAAACTTGGGAAAAAGTGTTTATGACAAGTCCCCCTACAGATTACAAGTCTTATATAAGAATTAAGAGTCATAATCCTAATACAACTCTAAAATCTTACTGAATGGTGCAAAAACTGGGCATGGTCGATCGATCGACTAAAAGGGTCGATCGAACGACCCTACAGAAAATCTGACAGTTCCCCCATGAAAATTACATAAGGCAAATATTAAAAACTCCATTAAAATTTCGTTTTAAATCCGATTTCAATTACGCTTGAAGTTATATTCTTATAAAATCATAACCAACATACTTTACTATTATAAATAATAAAATCCAAAATTTTATTTTTCTAGAAAATTCTAATTAATTAATTAAATTAATTATTAAAAACACGGGGTATTACATTCTTCCCCACTAGCAAAGAATTTCGTCCTTGAAATTAGACGATGTATACACGTCAAGCACGAATTTTGTAAAATAAAATAAGGCTCATATATGCCTAGCCATACCACGATCGGGTGCCCCACCCAATCATACACGTTCGTAATCCCACGATAACATACAATATATATAACTCCTATATATATATATAAGTATCTCAGAAAGTAACGGAATCCCATGCTCTCTACTCGGATCATAACTCGATCCTATCTCCAACAATCATCACGACACTTAACTCCTCAAGTCAAATTACATTGCTACTTCAATATTAAAGGTACCCACAATTCATACCAATGATTTCTCCAAAATAATCCTCTTCTCCGAGATTAAATTCTGAAATTTTCATCTCCAAAATTAAATGCTGAGGATTTTCACATCAAGATCTCTATCTTTAACCTCAATTACTACAATATCCTTAAAAATACAACTCCCTATATCCAGGAAACACATCTAACACGTATGCTAGACCCTCTGCCTTAAGGAGTAAGAGTCAATAAAGGGAATCAAAGATTGATAACACGGAAGCTAAACGGACTCACAACCTACAAGACCTAAGACCATGCTCTGAAACCATCTGTCACACCCCGCGAAATTCGACAGAACGGGTGGCCAGCTACTGTCGCCGAACCATGTCGGGCGTGAACTAAATATCATTCTTAGCATGAGACAGATATGATACATAAATTAATCATCCATAAGATAAGATAATTGAATCAATCCCAACTGATAATAAACAACTAAGCGATAAAAGATCAATCACATGCTAACTCCAAATAAATCCAATCTCCAATAAAGATTAAATAAAATCTGAACACCAAACCAACTGAATAATTCAACTGAAAACCTCTAACAACTTTGGAACCCAATAAGCTCAAAGGATGTCTCATAATTAAATACGACTGGAAAGGAAAGTCTAACTAAACAATGCAATAAAATAATTAACTTCAGTTGCAGCTCCGAATGATAACTCCGATAATCCTATGCAGCTCCTCCAAAATATATCCTGAAAAGGTTAGTCAACGCACGAGGCCAGAGCCCCGAGCATGAATACACACTATTCCCCTCAAATAGGATCCTTGAATCCAGACAGTATCATTATACGCAAAAATATCATAATAGAATATTTTAAATTAAACAGGATAATTAAACGCAATAAATATAAATTAATAACTACCCGTAGAGATCCCCATTTATAAAGGCACACCAATATGATTTCAAATTCCCAAGTCCAACGAAGTTAATCTCTTATTAACTTAACTCAATTTTTATTTTTGTTCTCACTTTTTATTATGATGGTCCTCTCGTTCCGGGTGGTAATCCACTAAAGTGTCACACTTTCCCTTGTCAATCGCCTTCTGACCCGTTTAAACTATCGGCGCTGACACATGATAAGGTTCCACACATGACACGACATAAATCGCCTTCTGACCCGTTCAAACTGTCGGCCCCGACACATTATGTCGTCACAAATTTTAATACCATTTTTTTATCTTAGGCATTAATCCTCAATTTCTCAATTTATAAATTACCCCACCCTTTTATCAATGTGAGATCCTCAAAATACCCCTTAGTCCCATAGTTAGTGCCCACTTTCTCTAATTAAGTTACTAATTATTTTTAAGAAAACAGGTAATTAAGTGTTTAGTCGACACTTAAAACGCATAATACTAAATGAAAGGAATAGAATATTCATGCTTGAGATTATGTTGAAGAAAAATTCGTAACACGGTTGGATTCCTCTAGAAAAATTAACAAAGGAGAGTTCTTGAACAAACTTGATTAAATCCCAAATTAAACCTTTAAATCTCGTGTCAAAACTTGTGACAAAAACTTGATTTTGTTGAAGATTGATGATTATGGTGGAGAGAAAAATCTTTTGGAAGAGCTTTCTAATGAAAAACTTAGGAAAAAGTGTTTATGAGAAGTTCCCCTACGGATTATAAGTCTTATATAACAATTAAGAGTCCTAATTCCAATCCAGTTCTAAAATCTGACTGAATCATGCTAAAACTGGGCATGGTCGATCGATCGACTAAAAGGGTTGATCGATCGACCCTACAGAAAATCTGATAGTTTCCCCACGAAAATTACATAATGCAAATATTAAAAACTCCATTAAAAATTCATTTTAAATCTGATTTCAATTTCGCTTGAAGTTCTATTCTTTTAAAATCATAACCAACATATTTCACTATTAAAAATAATAAAATCTAAAAATTTATTTTTCTCAAATATTCCAATTAATTATTAAAAACACGGGGTGTTACATCTGGTGGGGTGGGTTGCGGATCAAGAGAGTTCTGAATTTGGTTAGGAAGTTGGTTTCATTTTGAAAGGTACCGATATCAAATCTGAACTCTGTTTGTTTATATTGATTTAGTTTTATGGTGTTTTGGTTTTGGTTTTCTGGTGACCAAACCGTGTCCATTCAGTACTACTTGATTTGACTTCTGTTTTCATTTATTTTCAGGGGGGCATATATATATGTTCTCTCCTATACGAAGTTACAAGAACCAAAAGGTTGACAAAATTCAAGTAGATCCATACACTCGCACTGAATGGAAAGTAATGCATTGGTATAAAAAGTTATAGTACTTCACTGTTATTTTGCATGTTAACCATTGTACAATGCTCCATCTTTTCTTTTGAGATTCTCCAATTTTTATTTATTTATTTTTGGAATCTTATTTATTTGAGGTAAATTAGGTATTCAAGTTTAAGGGTTTTTGTTGTAATTTTTAGTATTTTCAAGTTTGGCTGCACATTTCACTTGATCATCTCATTTACTTGAAAGTTACGTATGTACCTCCACTTCGTATCCATTACTAATATGAGTTAGGATGGATATGGCTATAAAGTATCAGATATTAGCCTTGGTGATGAGTTGGAGGACGTTACTAATATTGGTTTATGTTGTTATTTTTGTCTATATTATTGCAATGAGTCAGTTACGCTCACATAATGCTATTTTGGTTGATTTTTTTTTTTTAATTTGAATTATAGTCTTCTTATAAGAAGGAACTACTAACATTTGGAATCCGAACAATTTTATCAATTCCTTTTAAATTTCTTTTCATACAAAAGTAGTTTGGTAGTTTAAATGAAGAATTTTGTTTGTAGAATTTTCTCTTCAAAATATTGAGCGGACACATATATTTATTTTAATATATTTACTGTTTTGACATTTTTTGGAAAAAATGGGTAGAAAAAATGTCAACGTTATTTTTGGTTGTGTGTGTACGGTAAATAAAAAGAGTACTGATAGAGGAACCTCTAATTGTACCCATTTCTTAGATCGGTTTATGTCGCACTGTCCATGTGGACAGGAAACACCACTAGGCTCTCCACATCACAATCATTTGACCAGTTGGCCTTTTTTTTAAATAAAAACTAAAAATTTGTATTTTAAAAAAATACAATTTTTTTTAAAAAAATACTATTTTTTTAAAAAATACTATTTTTTTAAAATTGTTTTTATCTTTTTATAACTATTTAAAAAAAAATAACACTTCACTATTTTTTTTTTAAATGTGTTGAAAATTTGTATTTTCAATAAAAGTCAGTTTAAAACAAAAACTCATTAAATGATATGGATCTGTGCCAACGACACTAACCAATTACGAGGTCCATTGTAATTTTGGGTGGGTGGTTTATATGGGTTGTTTTTTTCATACACACTTATATGCATAAATTTAAATACGAGGACCATTGTAATTTGCAAGCAAAATTGTAGACTTTCGTAAGTTTTTGTTCTGTTTAGTGCTTGAAATTTTAATCCGTGTCTTAGATTTTGTTGCAACCAAAGTTGTTGATGGATTAAGGTGGAGATAGAGAGAGAGGATGATGTTGGAATTTCCAAGTCAATGGCACTTAACATACCTATTAACATGTTCATTTAAAAATAATTGAATCGGCAATTTATTTTTCAAAAAAATGTATATTTCAAACCAAACGTACATAAGCGTTCACCCCCCCCCCCCCCCCCCCCCCGCGGACATCGCGTGGATTTACAACTAGTCAAAAAATAATAATGCATATCAGCGTATTTATAAAGTTAATAGGTCACCTTTCATCTAAATCATTTCCCCGGAAAGAAGTCCTTTGGCAAGAGGGGTAAACAACCGTTTAAGTAACTTGAAATGTAATGAATGATAGTATTTTTTTAAGGGTTTTTAAGGGTCCGTTTGGTTGGTGGTGAAATACTTTTCACCGTGTTAAAAGTAAAAGTTGAATTAGTGTGGTGATTTTGTTTTCACCATCTCCGTTTGAATGGTCGAGTTTTCACTAGGTGAAAATTTTAACTTTTTCACCATTTGTTGTTTGGATGGTCAAAATTAATATGGTGAAAAAATAAAATGACCATATTACCCTCATACTTCAAATGCATATAACTATTTTGATTTTCATCACACAAGTGTCAATTCCCATTAAAAAATATGAATTTATCTCAAACTAAAATTTGACATAATCACCCCTCACACAACTAGTCATATTTGGCTACGCAAGACAAATAAGTAAAAAAACAGTACCAATTAAAAATAAAGTCCTTATTAAAAAAGAAAGTAGTCCCAATTTAAAAAAAAAAATTCCAACAATGAAAAAAAACTGCCATTTATAAAAAAAACAACCACAGTTAAAAAAAAAGAGTCAACTATAAAAACAGTAGTCCATAATAAAAAAAAAGTTCTCAACAATGAAAAAACAGTTCCAATTAAAAGAAAAGTTTTCAACATTGAAAAAAAAACAGTCCCAATTAAAAAAAAAAAGTCCCAACTATGAAAAAAAAGTGTTCCAATTAAAAGAATTTAAAAAAAATAGTTCCCAACTATGAAACCATCCCAATTAGTAATTAAATTCCCAACACCCTTTATATGTTCAATTATCATTTATTATTCAATTATCATTTATCATTTTTTTTTTAATTTTTTTTATGAGAATAGATATTCCCACACCCTCTATATGTTCCCCCACACCCTTTGAATAATAAATGATAATTGTGCCCTTAAATTTATAAAATCTAAATGTCTAATTTTTTCACCTCCAACTAAAATAAATACATTTGATAAAAACAAAAAAAAATATATTTTCAATAAAAAAAATTGTTTTTAATAAGTAATAATAAAAAAAACTGTTTATAAAACGTAAAATCTTATCTATTTGTTTTATTAAAAAACTGTATATAAAACGTAAAATTTATTTTTCTTAAGAAACTATTTTCTTAAAAAGTGTTTTATTTTTTATTTACAAATTTTATTTTTGGTTAAAAACTTTTTTTTTTGTACTATATTAAAAATAATCTTTTTACTATTTTGAAAAAATATTGTCTGCGGCAGCGGTATGTATAGGCGGTCCGACCACCTATACATACCGCTAGCGTGGAGCATTTTTGTCTAATATGTTGGTCCGCGCCAACGGTATGTATAAGTGGTCGAACTGCCTATACATACCGCTGACGCGGACCATTTTTTTGTATAGTAAAAAGATTATTTTTAAAATAGAAAAAAAAAAGTTTTTAGCTGAAAAAATAAATAATGAAACCATTTTTTTAAATAAATAAAAGAAACAGTTTTTTAACTAGAATGATAAAAAGAATGTCCATTTTTTAAAATAAATAACGAAACAGTTTTTTTTTATCAACGTCCATTTAAATAAAAAGTAATATATTTTTTTATAAATAACATAATGTTTTTAAATGAAGAAATAACTTTTATAATTTTTATATTTTCAGAATATTAAAATTTTAATTTTCTAGAATATTAGGATTTTAATTTTCAAAATATTATGTTTTAGTTTTTTCATAATATTACCTATTTTTTTTAAAGTAATAGATTTTTGGGCAAAAGATTATATTTGCTCAAATCATATATGCATAGAGGGTCTTTTGATCTTTTAGTATTTAAATATTGAAAAGGGTGTGGGGAAAGATATAGATGGTGTAGGAATAGCTATTCTATTTTTTATTTATTTTTAAAAATTTTAATTATTTAAATTATTTAAATTTTTTTATTTTTTTATTTTATTTTATTTTATTTATTTATTTTTAAATAAAAAATAAAATTTAGAAAAAAAAATATTTTTTTAAATGAATATTTGATGATCATATTAATTGAGAGGGAGAAATGAATGTGTGATAGTTGTAAGTGGAAATAAGAAAATGTTACTTTGGTAATAAGATAAATTTCATTATTTTCGCCTGTTAAATTATTCACTTTACCCATGGTTTAAAATGGTTAAAGTTTCACCTCACTTTTCACCATATTCATTTTATTTCACCGTGTTAAATGACCAACCAAACAAATATTTTACCTAGGTGAATTATATTTTAACGCGGTAAAAAATATTTCACCACGAACCAAACGGACCCTAAAGGAAATAAAATATGTTCATTATGAATATATAAAGCTGAAAGGGTGAATTTGGCTAGAGGCAAAATATTTGACATGAGTAGTAGTAGTAGTAATAGTAGTAATAATAATAATAATAATCTTCACATTAACTCGTTTATATGGGTGAGAGATCAGTAGTAATGAGATATTAATGGGTAATATTTAAATCTGTTTATTTTTCAAAAATGTGAGAGATGAGTAGTAACGAAATATTAATGAAATGAATGATATTAATTCTTGGTTGGTATTGATGATATTATAAAGAGAACGATGGGTGGTTGTAGATAGTAGATACAGTATGAGTAACTAGATAAAAATTTACATTTACCGTCCATAATGAGCTGAGAAAAGTATTTATTCTGTAGGCAAAGAATATCCATCTGTCTCAATTATGGAAGTGTAACCTTTCGGTTAGTATGAGAGCCAACTTCTCAAAGTGAGTCTAAAATGAGACTACGACGCAACTAGTGCTCTCATAAGCCTCTTCTGAGGGTCTAATAGCAAGTGGAGTAATAGGTACCTTTGCCCTTACTTTTTTATGTTTTTTTTATTTTTGTAAGGAGGGACCTGACTCTTTTTTGACGTTTCTTAATATATAGAACTACACACTATGATTTTCTATTTGTGATAAAAAAAAAAGTTAGTAAAGTTGATGGGTTGTTGTCTATTTTCTGTCTTGTCCCGGACGAAAATCTTGGGAAACAAGGATAGCTGTAGGCAATAATACTAAGGAATCTTTATTTTTAATTAAGTGACGTGTCAAGCTAGTGCTTGTACTTCAAATATTTATTTATTTTTCGATCTAGCATTACTCTATTTGTAATGAAACTCATGTGCATTATATTTTTCACTCAACGTGTACTGTTTATATCACCGGGTCTCAAAAAAATTCAAATAAGGGATCCCTAATGTTACTCTAAAAGTAGGTTATTCAATGGATAAGACTTGGATCCAATATTATATTATCTCACTTTATGCAAGCATTAAATGTATAATATTAAGTGTTAATATAATGACAATAACTATGATAATAAGAACTTTAAATTGAAGTAAAAACATTATATTATACCCATATAATCCCAACGATGAATAAAATTCAAATGTCAAAAGAACTAATAAATGTGTTCAACTTCACTCCAAAATGAGGTCGGCTCCGTGATAATCTGTTCGGCCAACATACTTGACAGTTGTCCCATCCATGTAAATAAGGTTGGACACCCCATATATTCTTGTGTGTGCCTAGGACACTGAACGTCCCTTATTGATCAAGTGGGAATATAAGAACGTGGATGTTGCAAATTAATCGCCCACGCATTTATCCATAACGTCAGCCCATGATCCAAAGCACATTAGTTTGTTATTTTGATAACCATTTATATTCAGGTTTAACTGCCTGACTTATAAGGGCAATCCACCTGTCCTTTTGATATTCACCATAAATCACCTATAAAAAGGGCATTAATCCACTTAAGAAGGGGACTCTAGCTGGAATCCTCTTAATCATCGAGTTGTAAGAGAAACCCTGATTGTAACTTTGGCAATAGAACAAGAAAAGCCTACCAACACCGTAGACCTAGGTTTCCTTGAGATGCCGAACCACGTAAAACTCATTGTGTTTTCTCTGTCTCTCATCCCCATCCTCTATTATCATTATTTTTCCTCTTTATTGATTTACCTATTATTTATTGTCTCCATTTCTAGATGTCAACAAATTGATGCCGTCTGTGGGAACTTATTGATAAGCTATTGTGATTCCTACCAAAATTTATTCATTCAAATACCAAGCTGAGACAATCTAGAATTACGGATAATCTCGAGAGCAGCCGCATGAAGGAAGTTCAGACCTCGTCCACCCCCACAGGGGCGGATGATCAACACAACATACTGTAGAGCCTGGCTTAAGGGCAAGAAGCGATGCAGAAAAGTGTCAGGCAGTTGACACACACCCTCCAAGCGAGACCGATGCAGCCCAATATGAATGCCGCAACCCCTGGATCAAAGGTATCGAGGAGCGACGACGGCCGACTTCCCCAGCGCCTCACAAGAAGCGGAATCAGGAGTACCGCAGGCAAGCAAAGGATAATACTAGGAGGCTATATCAGGGATACTATGGAAACACTAGCTCCTCCTGAAAGACCAGGTCGCAGAGGGATCAGTCCTATCGCCCTAGAGCCACCTCCTCTATCCAGTCGACCAGCCATTTTAATGACTAGTCATACTCGGAGGATCTACATAGTGTGCTTGAAAAGTTGAGTAGAAGCTCAGTATTTGATGGACTCTACCCACGTTGCAACCGCTGGAAGGTGGTGGTGGCCTCGCGCAATTATTCTTGGAGGAATGAATCAGGCAGATCTGTCAGTAAAGGATATCGTCGCATTGCTAAAGCATCGATTCAATCTGAGGAGACTTCCAAGGAACAGAGCTTGGTCGAAAGTCAAGGATGAGAAGAAAAGCAAATTGCAGGTGACACCCAAGGTGATAACCAATCGTGGAAATGATCCATCTAATGCATGGAGGACTACTTGGGAGATATGGCCAAGTCAGAATCCCCTACATAGGGATTTAACAAAAGGATACCCCTTTGTCTCTTATATGGTGGAGTATCCCACTCTAGTAAAACTCAAGTCATCGGCTATCACGCCAAAGTATGATGGGAAGACGGATCCTATTTTGTATATCGAACAGAACCAAGCCGATGGGGACATTTATTCCATCCCAGATGAAATGAGGTGTCGAGCATTCTCCAACACTATCATTGGCTTTGCCCAAATCTAGTACAACAGTCGGCCTAGAGGGAAAATAAAAAAATTAGCAATCGGTCGACCAATTTGTTAGCAATTTCTTCTTTCGTATGAAGACATGGAAACAAGTCGCCCATTTACTCGACGTTCGATAGAGGGACGATGAGAGAATCCATGATTATATCACTCGATTTAACACAGAGAAGCTAATGTGGTGGATTAAAATGAGCCAACTGATATAACGGCTCTGATGAGCGAATTGTGAGTAGGGAAGCTAGTTTAGGCGTTAGCTAAGGAGCCACCCAAGACTATGACTAAACCGTTGGACAAAGTAGGGAAGATTATAAGTGCAGAACTAACAATGGAGGATAAAGAATCCGATAACCCTAAGCAACCGACTGGCCAAACCGCCAGTAAATAAGAGCATAAGGATAGAAAGGCTGATAAACAAATAAAGTAGGACAAATACACGTATGACGAGTACACGCCTCTTACAGCTAGAATCCACCACATCCAGGAGGAAATTTGGGAAAGAAAATACCTCAAATGGCCAGAAAAATTAAAGATGCTAGTAAACAGAGGGGAAAAAATCAAGTACTTTGAATTCCACAAGGACCAGGGTCACAACATAGACAATTATATAGGCAAATTGTCCAAATATGTTGATGGAAGTGACTGATCAAATCCTCAAGAGAGTAAAGATAGGAGACGATCATAATCGCCTTGCTAGAAGACGACGACAAGAAGGGGGAGGGGGATGACCACTCAGATGACAACCCAGATCTCCCTAAGAAACCTAAATAACCCATGCGCGACGTTGGCATGATATCTTTTGATTGTCATCATGGGAGGGGGAGCTAGTGGGGGAGAAGACCATGAAGAAATGCAAGTCAGCCTAAATAAGTCCCAAGCTTGTGCGCATACACAGGTTAACATGATAGTGAATTCGAGAAAATGACCCCATAAGGTAAACAAAGATAAATTGATCGTCATTTTTTTCAAAAGATGGCCTTTCTGGGGTATTGTACCCCCATGATGATCCTCTGATCGTCACCACAGTCATCCCAAAAGGTCCAGTGGCCAGGATTCTGGTGGATAATGGCATCTCCGTAGATGTAATGTTCTACAACTGTTACAAAAGGTTGAAGCTTTATGATATAGAGATAATGTCCTATTACCGAACTCTAATTGGGTTTTTGGGTGAAAAGGTGTACCCACTGGTGACGATGGAACTGGAAGTCATGGTGGTCACTTGGCCGATCATCCTAACAAAGAAAATGTGTTCTTCATCCTCGATAAAAAATTACTTACAGCCTAAAATTTGATACTTGGATGGATCGATCTGAAGAAGTTTGAAGTCATCCCGTCTACAGTGCACCAATGCTTAAAGTTCCCAACCCACTTCGGGTTATGGGTCGTCAAAGGAAATTTGAAGGTAGCGCGTGAGTTCTATTTCATCTCTGTGGATGAAGAAGAATCGAGGAAGTCGATGACCACTTATGACATCGAAACTATTGATCCTCGAGATGAAGAAAAATTGGTCAGAGAGGAAGCTTGCTGAGGAGATTGAAGCAGTTCCACTTGATGTCAAACACCTAGAATAAATGGTTTCATAATTCCTAGAATTTTGGTAGTAGCGCAAGAGCGTATCTTCATAGAGCGATAAGGATATGCTCGACATAAATATTGACTTCATATGATATGAGGTAAATGTGATGGAAGGAGCCAAGTCAATCAAAGGTAAATGGAGGGTGTAGAGACCACATTATCGAACCCCCTAAGTCTCTCCTTAGGTTCCTAGAACCTACCCCTTTCACAACAAACTCTAGATCATACTTCGAGTACAGATTTAGAGGCCATCAGGCGCTCTCGGGCCTCGTTTGACTCCGATAAACTTTATCATCAGATCAAAATATCAATGAATCTTTGAAGGGATCTAAATCCCCTTTCCAATGGTCCCCCTATGGATGAATCTTCATAACGTTTCGGACGAACGGACCATTTTACAATCGAAAATTAATCTAGAGGCTACCGGACGCTCCTGAGCCCCAATTTGACCTCAATAAACTCCATCGTGAGAGTGAAATATCTATGAATCCTTGAAGGGAACTAAAACCACTTTACAAAGGTTCAACTCATGTGTGAAACAACATAACCATTCATACAAACAATTAATTTTCCCCTAATAACTGATCTAGAGGCCACTTGGCGCTCTCGGGCTCCGTTTGACCAAAGTCAACTCTTCATATCGAATGAGATTGAATGAATCTTTTAAGGTCACTCAATACCATTTTAAACAATCCACTTCATCTGCAAATCATCCTTACGATAAAAATAAATGACTCATTTTACTCCGAAGGATCACCAGGCACTTTCGGGTCCCGTTTAACCCAAGTCAACTCTCTGAACCGAGATAATATCTTTAGAGAGTTGAACTAAATCACATAACCTTTAAAATGGTCTTCCCCATGTGCGATTCAGACTTATGGTTTGGATAAACGATCCATTACTGTCCGATAATTTCCCGTCCAAAGGATTGACAAGCACTTCTAAGCCCCGTTTGACCCAAAGTCAACTCCCAGACCGGGGAGTGATCCAAAGGACACTTGAAGGTCTCGGAGTTACCTTTATAACAACATGCCTCATGCACGATTTGGATTAAAGTATTTCAATCTACGACCCTTTTTTCAAAAAATCTGCACGTGATTGCTGATTGGCAGGTCCACTTCCCTACGTATCGATAGTGTATCTAGGGTCACTTGTCGATTGTCAGGGATAGGGTATGGCGATTGGCAGTCCCCCTACCCTATAAAAAGGAGATCACGTGCTCACTCTCAAGGCACACATCAGATCCATCAATATCGGTGGTATCAACAACATTCTTTTGTAATCATCAAAGTTTCCTTGTGTGAAATCCCTTTTATCTTTCATTCCCATCATTTTCATACCCAATTTAAAAAATCTCCTTCTCTCTCATCCAACATTCATTCCAAAATTCAAGGAAGCTCATCAAGGATCAAGATCAAGCCTTGATTCTCCAAAGAATGTACAAAAATATTTCTCTCTCTTTAAATTCTTTATTATCGCATTAGTTACATAAATTCTTGATTTAGTTTTTACTTTAGTTCATACACGTTAACTTCTCATCCTTTATTAGTTATATTGCACATACTTTATTTTCAATAAAAGAAACTAAAACAAAGAAAAAGAGGATTACACCTGTAAATTTCGATAGGATTATTCACCACATTTTCTCAAAACTAAAAATATATTTTATACAGACACACGTATAATAAAATCTCATTTGAATTTATGGAATAAACCCCACCCTTATGTCGCATGCGAACTATGTGGACTTAAATACCTTTATGGGCTACGTAGGCATTCCAGGCTAAAACCCGAGACTTGAGTCCAATTTTCAAATTTTCCCCTTTTCCTATTTTCACATATTCAACCTTTTTATTTTATTTATATACTACTCATATATATCATACTCATGATTCATATTTGCATTTTATTTAACAAATATATTGTCGTTTCATTATAGCAATCAATATCTCGATAAACGCACACATCATATTTTCTAGTTATTGTGGGAACCTTCATTTGGATAACCTCATTCTATCTTTTCCATGATATGAGTCGAGCAATTTCAATATCTATTTATATATACACATAAACACATTTCGCGGAGAAATTAAGGAAAATAGTAACATAAGCCCATGAGAGATCGAAAGGGAGGGTTGGGTGCTTAACACCTTCCCATTCCGGAACTTTGCCCCCAAACTTCTGATCTATTTGGTTTCACAAGCATCTGTTTGTCTTTGATGCCTCTCTCTTGAGGCGATGACATGTTCTTTTGCTTATTTTGTTCAAAATAGATTGGCGAGTCTATCTTTTTACACCACCCCATAACCGACGATGGTAAAGCACCCCACGATGTAGCTAGAGGTGTAGGACCTTTATCCTCCCCTCTTTTTTCCTTCAATAGCCTCGGGGAAGGGAAATATCTCGGGACGACAACAATGGCGACTCTGTTGGGGACTTATCATAAGATGGCTAGACTCTATTTGCATGGGTGTTATATTTTTCTTCTTCTGTGTATATGCACCTACTTGTATGTTCCTTTTTTCTTATCTACCTCATGCTTATATCACTCCTAACTCACACACTTATAGATACTCTCCATGTAAACTCCACACTACTTACACGTAGGATCACTTATACCCATGTGTTGCACACACCACTTAGAATATCCGTGTTTAGGTGTCATTAGCACACACCTCCACTTGCCATACATGTATATGTCCATGCTCACTCACACTTGTCACACACCACTTATTATTGTTCCATGCTTAGGTTTACTACCACATGATCACTTATGAATATTCTCACATCACACAGTTTCACTTATCCATGCTTAGTTTAATCTTCATGCTACATGATAGATTTACTTTTTATGATACTTGTACATTCTTCCCTATTAGTGATTTGGCATAAATTATTTGTGTTTCCCCCCGTAATTTAGAGTCTTTTAACATTCCGTGCCATGTAACTCGAGTTGATTTATCTCATATCATTGTTAATGACACTTTCTAATGAGTACGCCAAGTTTCGTGTAATTCTCATAGATTTTGCAGGTATTTAGTGCATGAGAAGAAAGAAAGAAATCAGAAGAAAGAGGGAGGAGAAAAGAAGAAAAGTCAAAGAGAAAAAGAGTAATTTGCATCTGGAATTTGGATGAGAAGCCTAAAGAAGAGTTAAAGACCTCAAGACTATGAACGCATAGGAAGAAATGACATCAAAATCTGAGCCTCGAAGCACGAGTTACAAATCTTCAAAGTTGAGAGAAAAATCACAAGGAAGGGGAAATCACTGTAAAAGCTAAACCGAACCCAAGGGGAAGAAAAAGAATCGATCCGGTTTCGGGGAAAAATTTCTATAAATGTAGAACCAAACCCATGGAGGGTAAAAGGAATCGATCAGGATATTGGCTAAACTCGTTGTGAAGATCAAAACGGACCGATATAGAGAAAAATGAACCAATACGGTAGTGAACTTTATGTAATAGGAGAACCGAACCGAACCGATGGACCTGACCCGGATCGGTTCAGCTGTCAAAATTCATCAATACCGTCTTCCAAAATTATCATTGTGCATGGTTGAAACTCTTATAAAAATGTATTTTTTTTAATCAAACGTATTTCTAGACATAGAGGAGTTCTTTTTCATAGTTTTTAGCATAGTTTTAGAGAGATAAAGTAGTGAAGAACCCTAGGAGCTCAAAGTTACAAATTTGTGATTCTCCATTCATATTTCTTTAGTAAAGTTTGTTTCTTCTTCTTATTTATTGTTTAAGTTCATTAATCATTGCATGGTTTAATTGTTTCCAATAGTTCATAGATTATGTATTTTTTCTAAGGTTAAACTGCATCATGGTTTTAATCTCCTGCACAGTAGAATTTATAGTTATAGTTAATTTCACCATGCTAGGCTCGATGTCTCATGCTAAGGATGCATGAACCCAAACCGATGCAATTTTCAAGAATAGAAAATTAGTGATATGAATAAAATATGATTGAATCGTGTTGTGTAATGATCACAACCGTCGTAGGCCTTTTAACCTCATTTTCCCTAGGTAATCGGGGTGTTTAAGAATGCAACGTGCATGTTAGCTACTTCAACACTGCTTTATTATTACTCTTGATTACGTATGATGCGAGCTTGTACCCTCTTATATGTAATGCTTGATATTAATAAAGATCAGGTTTAATCACTTATCTAATTCAGACACTAGTTTTGTATCCGATAAACGTACAAGGGTTCAGGGAATTGTATTCCAACCGACTTTTATCATTTATACTTAATCAATTTCATTAGTTTTAATTATACTCACGTAATTTAGTTAGAAATTTTAATTTAATTTTCATTTAGTTAGTTGAAAGTTGTCTCCAAATTAATCACCTTTTCGTTTCTTTCTTAGAGCTAGTTTAGGATTAGTCATGTTTCCTACGTCGTCACGGGCGTTCGTCCTATATCCCTGAGGATTCGACCCTGTCTTACTGGGCTATTACCTACATGGTCGGTTTGCACTTGAACCGATATAAGCACGTACTAGAGACACATTTGCAGTCGCATCAAGTTTTTGGCGTCGTTGTCGGGGATTTAGGTAGACTGTTAGGTTAAGTCGATTTAATCTAAATTTGACTCCAAAACATAAAAATAAAAATAAAAAAATTAAAAAGGAAAATATAACATCTCTCATAACCCTTTCATGCAAAATCCGGATCAAACCCCTCAAGCTACTCCAACATGTATTCACAAAAATTCCATACTTGAGTACGACCCTAATAGCCCACACACTCCTTGTGTTCCAAAATATTGGGTTCCACCTCCAAACTCCATCACAAGTCAAACATTGAGTCACACTTCTAGGACACCGAGTGAGGATTTTGAGTGCTTGGGAGAGAGAGAAATGTCAGATATCACTAGTTTCGGTACAGGTGAGAGAGACCTAGTATATCGTCCCATGGAAGAACTCTTATATCTTGAGCGAACTATCACCACTGGATGCATTCTACTCCCGTACAATGCAGGACACTCCACTTTCATAATGGTATGATAAAAATTCTCCCCACATTTCACGGCATGGATTCGGAGAATCCATACCTACACATTCGTGAGTTCGAAGAGGCATGCGATATATTTAGTGATCAAGCTTGCACGCAAGACATCGTTTGCCCGAACCTTTTTCCTTTTTACTTAAAGGATAAAGCTAAGACCCGACTATGGTCTTCATAACCAAACTTAGTTACATCATGGAAGGGTATGCAATCAATGTTTCTCTCGAAATTCTTTCCACCACATTAAACCAATTCCGTCAAGGCTAAAATTCAAGCCCTTCAACTAAGAGATAATGAGTCATTTTGTCGGCGTTGGGAATGCTTCTAAGAGCTTGCTAACTCTTGCCTACATCATGGATTTGAAAAGCATCATCTTATCTCTTTCTTCCATAATGGTCTAGCTATAGCGTTGAAGAAACTCGTTCAAACTATGAGTGAAAAGCCATTTTGGGAGATAGATACCAACGATGCTGATGCTCATCTTAAGTATGTCATTGAGACTACTTAATCATGGGACACATCTGACCCCAATGCCCAAAATCGGGTCCGACAGACGTCCACTACTCCTTCCGCATCCAGAGTTTATAGTTTAAACAAGGATGCTAAGTGGAATTATAAGTTTAATCAACCTGTTAAACAAATAGAGGATGATCACGGATCCCGCTCAAGAGAAACTATCGGATCCACTCAAGCCATGAAAGAGAAGGTGTGTTATATTTATGAGGCGGGTCATTCAACAAAGGAAAGTTCGATGATACCCGCCTACAAAGTCATGCTTATGAGAAAGTGGACGCAATTGGTGGATTTAAGGAAAGTTTCAATGCCCCGCATGGGAACTCTTACAACCCTTCGTGGAGAAACCATCTTGGTTTTAGTTATGGGTAACAATAGGATGCGTTGAATCCTAATTCACACGTTGCCCCTCCTCCACCTCCACACTTCCAACACGCTCCCCAAATGAAAATACATATGCAAGCACCACCTCCCACACCATACATCACCCCATCATGGAGGACTCTCAAGGATAGTTTAAATCAATTAATCCAATCTCAAAATACAACCAACGCTAAGCATGAGTGAATGTTTATTGAGTTCCACACTAGTATCTCTAGGTTGCAAAACACTTTAAATATCCAAGATAATGGCAAGTTTTTGCCCCAAGGCCAAAGACCTCCTCAAGTTTAAGATAATGTTAGTTCTACTTCCCATGATCATTAAGAGCAATGTCAAGCTGTCACCACTCTATGTAGTGGGAAATTTGTTGATTTATCACCTCCCCCACACGACACACCTAAATACAAGGAAGTTTTGCCCGACACGAAAGAGGACAAAGATGCCCCCTTGAATGAGAGTGACAATAATGACACTAGCGAGCCAAAAGTCATAGTGAAATTTCCAACCACGGCACCATTCCCTCAACGATTGGATCCACCCCAAAAGGGAGTCTCCCGTGCATATGTGTTAGATGTTCTTAAGCAAGCAAAACTGAATTTGCCTTTCCTCGATTCCATATAGCAAATTCCTGCCTAAACCAAAGTCATTAAAAATTTATTGATGGTGAAACGAAGGCTAAAGGTGAGAAATAATGTCTTTTAGGAGAAAACATGAGATCCGTTCTACTTAACGACCTCCCACCAAAGTTTAAGGATCTGGGTGCACCCATGATTTCCTGCATTATTGGAGAAAATCGAATAGAAAAAGCCTTGCTTGATTTGGGGGCGAGTGTTAACATTCTTCCCTACTCCATATTTAGGCAGCTCAATTTGGGTGACCTGAAGCCCAAACTAATCACTCTCCAACTAGCGAATTGCACAGTGAAGCTACCTCGAGGGATTGTCAAGGATGTGATAGTCTAAGTGGACACATTATACTTCCCAGTAGACTTTATCATTCGGGACACGGTTCCCTCCATCCATTCTATTAATCATGTTCCAGTTATTATAGGTCGCCCATTCTTATCCATGGCTAACGCTTTAATCAATACACACAATGGAAAAATGAAAATCACTTTCGGGAACATGACGCTCTAGACGAACATCTTCAACATTGCTAACCAAGTGGGTGAAGAAGAGGAAATTCATGCAGTCGATCTCATAGAGGAGATAGTAGAAGATCATATTGAGAAAACCATTGGTGGGGAAGCCTTAGAAACATGTCTATTGAGAAGTGATGAGAGTGAGGGTACGTATAGCGAGTTTGAGCTAGAGGTAGAGGGGTTAAAAGCGCTATTAGACGAGGGAGCTTTGACTGAGAACTTGAGAGATATTAGCTGGGGTTTCTAGATTCGAGGAGCTACCCCCGAGGGAGTAATATATGATCCCCTATGAAGAAAAATTTCCCACCCTCGAATTAAAGAAACTACCCTCTAACGTAAAATATTCTTATTTGGGAGTGAATGAGACATTTCCTGTTATTATCTCCTTTATCCTAGATAAAGAGCAAGAGAGTAACTTGTTAGAAATTTTGAGCAAGCACCGAGGTGCTTTTGGTTGGAGCATAGAAGATTTGAAAGGTATAAGTACCTTGATTTGTACCCATAAAATCCACCTCGAGGAGGACGTTAATCCCTCGAGGGAAATGCAAAGAAGATTGAACCCCAACATAAAAGTGGTTGTGCGAGCTGAAATTATTAAGTTATTCGGGATCATCTACCCAATCTCGAATAGTAAATGGGTGAGTCCCATCCAAGTCATCTCGAATAAGTCAGGAAAGACTATGGTCGATAATTCCAAGGGTGAGTTAATTCCCGAATGTACCACCGTCGGGTGGAGCATTTGCATTGATTATCGAAAACTCAATGCAGGCACAAAGAAACATCATTTCCCCTTACTATTCATCGATAAAATGCTAGAACGTGTAGCGGGACACCCGTATTATTTCTTCTTAGATGGTTATTCCAGATATAACCAAATAGAGGTAGATGTGTTAAACCAAGACAAGACGACTTTCACATGTCCATTTGACACGTTTGCCTACAAACGGATGTTGTTTGGTTTGTACAATGTACCTGTGACTTTTCAAAAGTGTATGCTTAGTCTATATAGTGACATGGTTGAAAGAGGCCTTAAAGTTTTCATGGATGATTTTAGCATTTTTGGCCCTTCTTTCGATCTTAGTCTTGCTAATCTTGAAAAAGTTCTAGCCTAGTGTGTGGAAAAGAACTTAGTGCTTAATTGGAAAAAATGCCATTTCATGGTAACAAAAGGAATAGTTCTTGTCCACATAGTGTCATCCAAGGGAATCGAAGTAGATAAGGATAAAATATATGTCATAGGTGAGTTACCCCCACCTAAATCACTTAAGGATGTGCGCTCCTTCTTGGGCCATGCGGGGTTTTATAGACAGTTTATTAAGGACTTTAGTGCCATCACTAGGCCGTTGAGTAACCTTCTTATGAAAGATGTCCCCTTTGAGTGGAACGAAGCATGCTAAGATGCTTTTGATAAAATTAAAAGCATGCCTGTCTCCGCTCCTATCATGCAAGCACCGGATTGGTCCCTACCGCTCGAGCTCATGTGTGATGCGAGTGATTACGCGATTGGGGTTGTTTTAAGTGAAAGAAAGTATAACAAAGCTAATGTCATCTACTACACTGGTCGGACTTTAATAGGACCGAAACACAATTACTCCACCACGGAGAAGGAATTGCTAGCGGTAGGGTTTGCCCTTGACAAATTTTTCTCGTACCTCATTAGTTCACCCATCACATTATTTATCGACCCAACGACACTGAAATATCTCCTTACTAAGAAAGATGCTAAGCCGATCCTCATAGGGTGGATGCAACTCCTACAAGATTTTAATGTCTCCATTAAAAATAAAAAAGGGGTAAAAAACTTCATTGATGATTATTTATCCCAGTGCTCGTCCGACGTGCCTAGTGATCCCATACCCATAGGCAAGTTCCGGATGAGCAACTTTTAGCCACCTCTTCCCTTCCTTGGTTTGCGGATATAGTTAACTATATTTTTACGAGAGTCGTCCTATCGATTGGACACCATAAGAAAAGAAGAGGTTCGATACTTGGTCACACATGTTTTTATATGATGATCCATTCCTATTTAAATATTACACGGACCAAATCATCCAAAATTGTGTACCGAATGACGAGACTCATAGCGTCATCCATTTCTGTCATACGGAGGCATGTGAAAGCAACTTTTCCACAAATAAGACAGCTGCTAAGATACTTCAAAGCGGACTCTATTGGCCCATAATCTTCCCGAACGTGGACTCTTATTGTAAATAGTTCGATAGGTGTCAAAGGATGGGGGCTATTACCAGAAGAGACATGATGCCATTAACCCCTATACTCATCATTGAGATATTTGATTTTTGGGGTATTGACTTCATGGGACCTTTCCCTTCGTCGTTTGGCTTTCTATACATCCTCATTATGGTAGATTACGTGTCTAAATGGGTAGATTCCATAGCTACTAAAACGAATGACAATAAAGTGGTGATTAAGTTCTTGTAAGAACACATACTCTCTCACTTCGGTCCTTTGAAGGCAATAATTAGTGACAACGGTAAGCATTTTGGCAATAGGCCATTTCAAAAGCTTATGAGAAAGTATGGAGTTGCCCACAAGGTCGAAACAACTTATCACCCTCAAACGAGTACGCAAGCCGAGCTAGTGAATCGTGAAATAAAAAACATTCTTGAAAAAACCGTTGATCCTAACCGAAAAGATTAGTACCTTAGATTGAACGATGCGCTATGGGATTATCGGACCTTATATAAGAACCCCCTCGGGATGTCCCTATTTCGTTTTGTCTATGGCAAACCATTCCATCTCCCCGTGGATCTAGAGCATAAATCTTATTGGGAGATCAAGAGGTTGAACTACAGTTTTAATAAAGCTGGTGAAGCTCGTAAGCTTCAATTAAATGAGTTGGAAGAGATGCGCAATGATGCATACGAGAACGCTAAGATTTCCAAAGAATGGATGAAACTTGCACATGATAAGATGATCCAACGTAAGGAGTTTCATTCGGGATAAAATGTTCTTCTCTATAACTTGAGGCTGCATTTGTTTCCCAGAAATAATACAGTATAGATGGACTGGCCCATTCATTGTGAAAAATGTATTCCCCCACGGAGCGGTGGAATTGGAAGAACCAAAGGGGGGAGATACATTCAAAGTTAATGAATAATGCCTAAATCCATATCAAGAGGCGTATGTGGAAGAAGTCGGCACAATCTGGTTATTGGACCCCATTTAGGTGGTTGAGTGAGCTCTAATGGAGAGGTCGTCGAACCCCCGAAGGGTATGGGGTGACTCTTGTGTACACTAGTTAGAATTAGTTTGGGTTTTTCAGGAGTCTATGAGTGTAAGTCGTAAGATGATAGAAGTTCAAGAACGTGTTTCGTGAGGGTATGGCGAGTTTTAAGAGAGTTCGAGTGTTGGAATAATTGCGGGAGTGTTCAAAAATTTGAGAGTCGAAGATTTCATGCTTAATAGAGAAAAATAGAGTTTTGTTCCCAACAAATCGAACCGATGCCACTGGACCAGATTGGTTTGGCAAAATTCGATATAAAATAAAGAGGGTAATCGGACCGGTTTGGCCTCTGTAGATTTTGCCCCTTCCCAAGATACTTCTCCTAATCCCTTAACTTCCCTACTAATACATTTTTCCCTCCCTTCCTTACCCTTTTCCCTCCCTTCCTCCCCCCCTTTCCCTTCAAATACTCCCCCCCATCCCCCCATAACACCTATAAAATCCCACCCTTTCCCACCCTTTTCTCCCCACTCTAGCCACACTCCCATCCTACATACTCTCTCTCTCTGTCTCTCTCTATCTCTCTCATATTCCAGCAACACCAAATTTTCACATGGCTAAACGATCTCCACCCGTCAAACACACCTATATCGAGGTCTTCCCCGATGATAACGGGGACTACCGTTACCGTATTGAATGCATATGGTGCAAACTGTTTTTCAGCCCCTCCCGTAAAGTCCACATTGAGCGCCTTGTCAAATGGGAGGAGCTCTCCAACACCATCACTAACCTTTTCAACACTAGGGGGTGGTGCTAATACTTAAACAAACCCCACGAGGTGGTGTGGTCCTTCAATGGCTCACTCGTCCGCACGAGCGAGTTTGAGGCCCAAGCCTTTGTTGACGACCGGACCATTCCCTTCTCCTTAGACATTCTGTCCCACAAGCTTGCCGCTATGGGGATTCCGATCCTAAAACGATTTGACTAGCCAAGTGACGTTGCCCCCATGCCCAAAAGTACATGCATAATCGGACTTGCACCTGACGAACATTGGGTTCGAGAAATGTTCCGATGGAGAGAGTGAATGATAAGGCACCTATCACCTTGCATATTATTTGCGCCAACCTCTTCCACTTATCCAATGATTCGACGATGGGCTCTCGATAATCTACACTCATCTACCACATCTTTGATCCCAACACCACCATATACCTTGACCGCACAATTTATGCCAACATCTTATATGCGGCCTTGGATCAAAAGGGCACGACCCCTCTCCCATATCACCCCTACATCACCTCCATACTTGTTGATACTAGCATAGAGTCACCGCGGTCATTTCCTCGCCTCCCAAAGCCCATTGGGCATGAATCACACAATCGGAGTGAGAAGCAACGAGAGGTTCTAGGAGAAGGAGTGGTAGAGATCGATGATTCTAATAAAGAGGAAGAGGATTCTGATGAGGAGGAGGAGGAGAAAGAAGCCGATGATATAGAAATTGAGGAAGGCGACGAGGAATAGTATGATGAAGCGGTCGATTTTGGCTATGAGCCAGAGTGGGAGAACATTAATTGACTCATTGCAACGCTTGAAAGACGCTTTGACCGTTTCATTAATGAATACTGTATTGATCGCTAAGAGGATCGTCGAGCATATGGGTGTTCCACCATCGCCCTACTTTTACGACCCATATGACCAAAATTCCCCAGGCACATCCTCCCCACTCCCTCCGTAGCAAGTTGTTGGTTTTGTTGTTTGTATGTTGTATTTCTTCACATTTTCTATCCTTAAATGCTTATATTTTATAATGAAGACCTTTGAACTTCCTATCCTTGCATTTCATATACTTTCTTGGGATTATCGTTGCATTTTGTCCTTTGTTCATTTATTATGCATTCTCTCTTTAATTTTGATTTTAGTCCTTTTGCATTGGGACTTTGCAAAAGTCTAAGTTAGGGGGGGTACGCATGAGCTTCAAAATTTCATAAAGTTCAAAATGACGAAAATAACCAAAAAAATTAGAAAATTTCCAAAATTTCCAAAAAAATTGAAAAAATCCAAAAATATTATCTTCAATTTAAATAAAATTTGGAATTTAAAATTTTCAAAAATGTCACAATTTTTTAAGTCTCGAATTGAAAATTTTCAAATGCACAAAGTCGAAATTGACGAAAGATAGAAATTGAAAGAAAATTAACGACTTAACGAATAAGTGTGTAGATTAACTAACCCGATGAGATTTCGAGCCTATTGATTTTTTTTGAGTTTTTAAATCACTTCGAGTTAATGGTTAACTCAAAGTTCTTTTCAGTGTTTAAAAAGTCATTCAAGATCTCTATTCCTTTGTTTTGATCGGTTATGGGAAATGTGTGAGATGTTGTCTTGAAAAATGTGCTAAAAATATCTCTAAACTAATTTATTCTCGAGACGTATATGGTAATGTAATTAGTAATTCGGATAATGGAGTAGGCCCTCGTTTGTCACCCAAAAATATTAACAATAAAAATTTGTGAAAAATTATCCTTTTGCTACCTAATTTGAGATGAAAAAAAAATTTCCACTTTCGTTTGTAACCCGATATAACCCGGAATTGTGAAAATGGAAAATTTATAAATTGAGTCCAAACAGTGCAATAAAAAGGGGAAAGAAAAAAAATGGTATAATACTAAAAAAAATAGCAAGAAAAGAAAAATGTGAAAAATAAAAAAAAATAGAAAAAGAAGAAAAAAAATGAGCAAAAGTCCAAAAAATCACAAATGGACATCCTAAGTAAATTTTCCAATTCCGAATTTCCCAACAAATCGCAATTTTACCCAATATACCTTGAACCCGAAAAAGTCCTAACCGAGTCCGAATAGTGAAATTAATTATCGCGTGGAGAGCCTAAGAGACACAAAGATAAAAAGTAAGATTAATTGGTGTGAATAAGAGGTGATGTTTCTCGTTTTCCAAATAACCGTATTTCGACGATGAGATCTTTTCACCATAAACATTTTCGTCTTTCAAATTTCTGTGCGTGACCTTGTGTCCATTGCATTTACTCTTATAAATCATGCATACTGAGAGAAAGAGCCACAATCCGAGTGAATCATTTGCGAGAGCATCCCGTGAGATTTTGAAATCAAAACAAATTTAAAGAAAGGTAATGATCAATCGGTGGAAATTGGCAGTTTGATTTTCGGCTTCGCACACACACACTATGAGTTGAGATTTAAGAATATGAATTTATGGTGATTATTTTTATAAAGGTTTAAATTGTGGGTATATTCATTACAAACCCTCACAAGACAACACTCGTCCTACTAGGGTAACCTAGGGGCTTAAAGGCATGTTTCATATGCTAAATGCAATTGTTTGCCCACGAAATATGTATTCCATCCCAATAAGATATTTGACCTTGTTTTGACTCATTTACATTGCTCGGGAGACACAAAGTTCTAAGTTAGGGGGGTTTTGATTAGGCATAAATTCTTCGTATTTATCTCCATAATTTAGAGTCTTTTAACATTCCATGCGATGTAACTCGAGTTGATTTATCTCATAACATTGCAAATGAAACTTTCTAATCAGTACGCCAAGTTTTGTGTATTTCTCATAGATTTTGCAGATACTTAGTGCATGAGAAGAAAGAAAAATACTGAAAGAAAGAAGGAGGAGAAAAGAAGAAATGTCAAAGGGCAAAAGAGTAATTTACATATGGAATTCGAATGAGAAGACTAAAGAAGAGTTGAAGACCTCATGAATACGAGCGCATAAGAAGAAATGATATCCAAATATGAGCCCCGGATAATTATTTACGAAGCTTCAAAGTTGAGAGAAAAATCACAAGGAAGGGGAAATCACTGTAAAAGCCAAACCGAACCCATGTGGAAGAAAAAGAACTGATCCGATTCTAGGGAAATTTTTTTGTAAATGTAGAACTAAACCCATGGAGGATGAAAGGAACCAATCTAGATGCTGGCTAAACTTACTAGGAAGATCAAACCAAACCGATAAAGAGAAAAATGAACCAGTCTGGCAGTGAAGAAACATTATGTAATAGGATAATCGAATCGATGGAACTGACCCGTATCGGTTCGGCTATAAACTTTCATCATTATCCTCTTCCAAAATTTGAGTTGTTCATGGTTGAAACTCTTGTAAAAATTTATTCTTTTTATTCCAACGTATTTCCAGGCTTATAGAGAGAATGTAGTGAAGAACCCTAGGAGCTCAAATTTACAAATTTGTGATTCTCAATTCAGATTTCTTTAGTAAAGTTTATTTTTTATTCTTGTTTATTGTTTATGCTCATTAATAATTGCATGGCTTAATTGTTTCTAATAGTTCATAGATTATCTATTTCTTCTAAGGTTATATTTCATCATGGTTTTATTCTCCTGCACAATAAAAATTATAGTTGTAGTTAATTGCACCATGCTAGGCTAGATTTCTCAGGGTTGGGATGCATGAACCCAACCCAATATAGTTTGCACGGATATAAAATTTGTACTATGAATTAAATAATGATTGAATCGTGCTGTGTAGTGATCACAACCGTTGTAGGTCTTTTAACTTCGTTTGCCCTAAGTAACCGGGGTGTTTAAGAATGCAGCACTACTTTATTCTTACTCTTGGTTACGTATGACGGGGGATTATACCCTCATATATGTAATGGTTAAGATTAATAAAGATCGAGTTTAATCACTTATCTAATTCAAAAACTAGTTTTGTATTCGGTAAACGTACTAGGGCTCGGGGGATTATATTTCAACCAAATTTTATCATTCATACTTAATCAATTTCATTAGTTTTAATTCTGCTCACATAATTTAGTAAGTAAGTTTAATTTAATTTGCATTTTCTTAGTAGAAAGAAACCTCCAAATTAATCACCTTTCGTTTCTTTCGTAGAGTCAGTTTAGGATTAGTCATCTTTCCTATGTCGTCATGAGCATTCGTCCTATTTCCTTGAGGATTCGACCCCCTCTTATTGGGTTATTACTTATACGATCAGTTTGCACTTGAAACAATATAAGCACGTACTAGTGACACATTTGTAGTCATGTCAGTAGTTCTCATCATGCCAAATAAAATACTCTCTCAATAATATACAAATCAAGAATCATGCATTTTGCACACTACATCAGAAAATAGCATGGATATTGACCAAATTTTGTCCGCTACTGAGGGCTGGCTCACTTTGTGATGGGAGTTTTTCTTGCATGGTCATAGTTATCCTAAGCAATATGACTCTCACCTTCCAAAATGATGGGTCAGTATGCCACCTAAATTTTTGCGCAATTTCATCTTTTTTTAAATGAGACCCTATTCATAAGCCTGGTAACAAGTGAAACCATGTTTTATATATTGTCAAACCCAATTTTTTCCAGGTTCGGGTCCCGTCTGATGTTTCTTTTGCATTTAGGTAAACCTATTAAAAAAAATAATCATGTTGAGATGCTTCCCTTAATTTTCCATCCTTCCATACTGAACTATCAAAAACATTTTTTCCCCTCTTTTCAAAATACTAAAAAAAAAATTCCTCCTTTTATAAAAAAAAAACCAAAAATATTATGTCCTTCCCTTTCCAAAAAAGTATCAAAAATATTTTCGTCCTTTTTTATTAATAAAAGTTTTTCCCTCCTCTCTTCCAAAAGTAATTTTGAATCATTTTCATTCTCAGGTCAATCGCATACCCAACCCTGGCCTGGATCCTTATTGGCTTCAGTCTTCCATCAAATCTCCCCGAAGCTCTGTTAGTTCTCCCGCTACTTCCTTCGAGTCCTAAATCCACTTTCACCCACTCTCCATGGAGAACGCATATCAAGTACCGAATGTGTAGACTGATTTGATGACAATCCTAGCTTTGTTTACTATCATGATTAAAAATATTCAAACCAAGGTTCATGAGATGTAGTGAAATCGGGTCGCTATTCCCGAAGAGCCCAAAGGTACTCTTCCCTCGTGTTATGGGTCCGCCTGCACCTGAGCCTATTTGGGACCCAAAAGAATATCAAAATGTTCTACATGCCCCTCCTAACAATTGGCCATCGCCAGCTCAACTATGCCAAATCTTACCCAGCCAGGGGCTAACCTTCCCATGACCGTCGATCCAAATGAAGAAGAGTTAAATAAGGTCAAGGAAGACCTTAAGCTATTGACCAAGAAGTTTGACAAATCCCAAATCAGAACTACATGGATTATACCCAAATATCTCCCTACCCTAAGGCAAGGCTGTCAAAAAAATAAAGTGCCTAACGTTGAGAAGTTCGGGGGTAATGGGGCCCTAATTATTAATCTCTGAAGCTACCACCGAGCCATGACTCTCCTAGATGCCTCTGAGGAAATATTTGTCCAGATGTTCCAACAAACTTTTAAGGATAATGATCTTCGTTGGTTCTTATCTCTCGAGGACCGTGAATTTATATCCAGTACAAGTGCAATGAGGAGCTGGAGGTTACTCGTCGTGATTTATAACGTCTCAAATAGAATTAATAAATTCATAGAAAGGTGGAGAGAGAAGGCAACCACCATGACTAATATGGATTTCGAAGAGGAAAAAGTCAATATTCTAAAGAATAACTTTTTACCCCATATTCGAGCGACGATGGTATGATAATATTACCCCCGGTTATGAGCCCTTTGGGAAGCCGGAGTAGAGATTGAAGAAAGTATTGCCAAAATAGAAGTTGAGCCAAAGAAAATATTTGGATAGTTCACTCCCCAAAAGTATGAGAAGCCTGCCAATACCACAGTTTCAACCGTCAATAACATCTCCCATCCTACCACTTCACGGGTTCTAGAAAGTCTCCCTAGCCTAGTAGAAAGTCTCCCTAGCCTAGTTAAAAATAATACGTTGATCTTCGTGCTCCCCTATCCAAAGTCCCCTCTCCAAAGTCTACCAAACCATTTTGAGATGAAATCTTATTAAGCAATTGTACCCTCGGCCATTTCCAAACCCACTTCCTAAAATTTCAAACCTGACGCCCATTGCGATTTTCACCAAACTGTCGACCATACCACTGATGAATGCTTCCATCTCTGGAATATAGTCCAAGGTCTGATTGATCGGGGTATAATTTCCCCATAAGCCAATCCTAAACCCAACACTATCCACAATCCACTCCTAAATCATGCAAAAGTTATCTTCCTAGAAGAGGGCCCAGAATTCGACCCATCTACCTAGATTGTACACAGTAAATCGCCCATTATACTCGTATATTTGCCCAAACCCCTTACAGTTTACCCATACTTTATCCTACACCCTACCTATTTTGTCGATCAGGCCCTATCACTTCTAACAAGAGCATGTATTTCCGATCGTACTCGTTCCAGGGGAAAAGACATGGAATTGCCTACGGTATTGAACGAGTTCCTAGAGTTCGGGCTTAAATTACCCTCAGAGATGACTATTGACTGCCAAAAATTCAGTGCACTTTTTATGAAAGCTTAGAGGTGGGATTATGAGTCAAATAATTGGGTGGTACCCATCGACGAAGTCATCTTAGATAATGTCATCCAGATAATGGAAGAATTATTCCAAAATATCGGTGAAATTTATAGTATATTTGAGCTACTTGATTCTTTGAAACTACAACGGTGTTTGGTCCCTTAGCTTCTACATCTCCTCATTGAGTGGGATGATCTATATGAAGAGGACGTTGAGGTTATAGAATGCACTGACTTCTCGTGGAAAGATGACATCGTTACTACCAGATGAGGGGACGAATTTGATAGCTCAGATAAAGGGACAATCTCATAAATGACTCGCTTAGTAGTCAGTATATGTGTGATGATATCCTTTGAAGATATTCTAGGAGAAATGAACAAGTGGCTGAATAACTCAAGATAGATGAAGAAATAGTATTTCTATTTTACCCCTCTTCTGTGAACCATATGACTAGATTTGGGAGGCATTACCAAGTTTCAAACCCTCAGTCAGCAAAGGGAGATAAGTGAAAAGGTTTTGAGAAACTCTTTATGCTGGAAATGACCTTCAAGGAGGGAAAGATACTCGATAAATTGAAGAAAACTCAACTACACCTAACTGCACCAAAATGCCTTGATTAACCTTTTTACCGACCCCACAGTCCCTACTTCACGTCAGAAGAAGTAGTGAATCTGGTCAGATCTCTAAATTCTACTAGAATGCTCTTCTTCCCCGAAAAAGAAATCCCTAATAGTTTGGTCCAAATCCTAACTATGCTCTCAATATCTATGTAGAAGTCATGGAAAATATCATCCCCGTTTTGCTTGTCAACAACGAGTCAGCACTTAATGTTTGTCCATCAAGAACCCTCAACTACTTGGGATAAAAAATAAGTGACCTTGCTCCGAATTTTGCAGCGGTGCATGATCTTGACAATACTCATCAGGAAGTGATGGGATCCATAAAGCTTACAACAGAGGCTGGACCTATAAATCCCATTATTGAATTCCAAGTCATCGACATCCTGATTTGTATCAACCCGATGCTCGGACGACCATGACTCTATAGGATCAAGGGCGTGTCTTCCTCACTGCATCAGAAGCTGAAGTTCTTCGCCAATGGGTAGGTCATCACCATCTTGGGAAACAATGATAACACTAAGAACGAAAGCAGCAACAATCGGATACGAGAAACACAACATGGGGTGAATGATATGCTGCTACTAGGTTTTCGAGTCGAACCACTTTCGCTCCCAGTAGGGGATGATTTTAGAGATGTAGCCTGTCTAGATCACAACCTTCACGGCAATGTCAATGTGATACATATGTTCAAAAATATTCACTTCATGCCTGGAGTGGGGATAAGATGTTGACAATAGGGAATACTAAAACCCATAGTGTTGAAGAAGGCCTTTCCTCCATGTGTCCTTGATTATTAACCACCACTAGTGGAACTCAGAATGCTCCGCTAACCTCACTAAAAGAGATGGATATAAAGTATTAAGATTGTCTTGGGGAACTTCTTGAATGGAATATTTTTTAAAGAGGGTGAAGATTTTCCCTTTTGTGGCTTTCCTGAACTGTGGTATGATCGAGTGGATTAAAAGGTGCAACCATGAATGGATATTTTTTTCCATGTTAATTACTATGGGCTGAAAGTTCCCAGCATCGTGTGCAACCACCTGGGGAGAACACTACATATGTTATCGAGGATTCTGAGGGAAGTGACTCCAAGGATTTATTCAACTTATAAAAAATAGGGATGACACTTTGTACGATCCACTCAAAGACTACATCATCAGATCCATCCTTCCTGATCAAAGATGCTGATGCACACCTCCTCAACTCGCATGTTATACTAGTTCCACCTGCTGAAATATAACCCAACTAAGATGTTTATACCATTTTTCTTCCTCTTATGTTGTTCCTCCTTGTTCCGATCACAATGTAATCGAGAACTTCTTCGATGAGGTTATCCAAACTATTTTTCTCAAGGATGAAATAAACGAAGATTTTGAGTATCTTGTTGTGCCTTATATTAATTGTCTTGATTCTATGCAAACTCTTGATGATGATGATTTTGCATATAAATAATTTTTAACTAGTCGTAATAAGGTTAATAACAAACAACATAACCACGTTAAAATTAATGAAGATAAAATTATTGTTTTTAATCTCAGTTCTAGTAGCCAACTGCACGAGATTAGGATATGGTTCACCCTTGACGAGCATGAGGGTGCGCGACTTGAAGAACTATTGAAGGAATTTGTGGATGTCTTCGCATGGTCCTACAACGACATACCCAACATTGATCCCTAAATAGCCCACCATAAGATTCTGACTCTCTTGGAATGCTAACAGGTCAAACACAAACTACGAAAGCTCTGTACAGAATGGTCGCTCAAGATTAAGGAAGAAGTGGTTAAATAGTTTAATCTAGTCTACATTCGGGTGATCGATTATCCCACATGGTTATCCAATATTGTAACCAAGACGAAACTAGGAGGAAATGTTCACATGTGCGTTTATTAACGAGATTTGAATAAGGCCCCTCCAAAGGATTATTACCCGCTACCCAATATTGACATGATTGTGGATAATATGGCGAGTCACACTCTCAAGTCATTTGTTGATGATGTTTTCTAGATACAATCAGATCAAGATGAACCTTGATCATTAAGAAAAGACCGCATTCGTCACCCCCCTGTTACATGATTATGACATTCGGTCTTAAGAATGCAGGGGCTACCTACCAAAGGGATGCCACAACTATATTGCATGATCAAATACACAAAAAAGTTAAAGTCTATTTGAACGATATGATTATCAAGTCTAAGACCCGGGAAGGTCATGTTCCCACTATTTGAAAGTTCTTTGAACGGCTACAGTGATACTATATGCGACTTAACCTACAAAAATGTGTCTTTGACATTACTAAAGGAAATATTTTGGGATTGATGGTCAGCGAGAAGGGGATTGAAGTAGATCCTGCCAAACTAACAACCATACTCAAAATTCCACTACCTAGAATGGAGAAAGAAGTTTGTGGATTCTTGGGAAACTTATAGTATATCAGTCGGTTTGACAACAAATTAACTTCCATTCATGAAGCCATCTTCAAACTCCTTTGAAAAGATTCCACAAAAGTTTGGAATTAAGCCTGCTAGGAAACCTTTGACCGAATCAAGCAATATCTAACCCAACTTACGATACTCATGCCACAACTACCTCGTCTCCCTTTACTCCTATACCTGACCGAAAAAGAAATCGCAGCTAGGGCTCTACTAGCCCCATAAATTAAATAATCCCGCAAAGAGAGGGCCATCTACTACACTAGTCACAAATGGTCTGGATACGAAGTTAACTACACTAACTTGGATAAAGCATGTGTTGCCCTTGTCTGGGTAACTCAAAAATTACTACACTACCTGCTCGCCTTTCCCATAAGACTTTTGTCACAAATGGTACCTATAAAATACTTACTTGAGAAACCTCCCCTATCTAGCTAAATGGCCTGATGGTTAATGTTATTCGCCGAGTTTGATATTGTGTATATCACGCAGAATGCCATAAAAGGGAGAGAAATATCTGACTACCTTGAGAATTACCCCATGGAGGAAGACGGCGTCTGGATCTCTAAATTCACGAAAGAAAACATCCTTTGTACCTCCTAAGAAGACATCTTATGGGAAATGTTCTTTAATGGAGCTGACAACAATAAAGGATATGACATTGCGATACTCCTGATTTCCCTTGATGACTCTCACACTCCCATTGCCATCAAGCTAGATTTTCCTTCAACCAATAACATGACCGAATATGAGGCGTGTACTGTAGGCCTCATAGTCTCTCTCAAAAAAGGAATCAATTTCTTAGAAGTCTACGAAGATTCATCCCTCATCATCGGCCAGGTCCTTAGAAGATGAAAAGTCAAGGATGAGAATCTCCTACCCCTCCAAGCCCACTTAGAAGAGCTAGCCTCCTAGTTTTGAGATATCACTTTCCATTACCGGCTCCGAGCAAGGAATAACTTAGTTGATGTCCTTTCTACCTTAGACTCCATGGTCAACATACCCAAGGGAATAAATATGGCCCCTTTCCTAATCCAAAAGAAAGGTTAACCAACCCACTGCTACCACATCGAACTAGTCACTGAAGAAGATCATGATATGTCCAAATGTTGGTACTACGACATTCGACACCTCCTCAAGCATGGTAGGTATCCCCAAGATTCTAACAAGAAAGACCGAGCAGCCCTCCGTAAGTTGTCTACCCAGTATATTGTGTGTGATAAAGAACTATTTAAGAGAAATTTTGATGGAACCCACTTACATTGCATCGTAGGGGATGACATCGAAGAAATGATGCTGAAAATCCACAGCAGGGAATGCAGACCTCACATTATTGGCCATATGCTCTCCAAGAAGATTATTCGATAGGGCTACTATTAGACCACCATGGTTCAGGATTGCACCGCACATGTTCGGAGATACTATAAATGCCAACTAGTTTCTAATCTCCAATACTTGCCTCCACGAAAATTATACAACATGATCTCTCCCTAGTCCTTTTCCACATGGGGCATCGATATCATAGGGAAAGTTACACCCAAATGCTCAAACGATCATGAGTTCATCTTGGTTATCATTGATTACTTTTCTAAATGGGTTGAAGTTGAGTCATATGAAGTGTTGAATGCCAAAAACTGTCTAAGTTCATCCAAAAGAATATCATCTGTCGATATGGGGTCCCGCATGAGTTAGTGTCAAATAATGGGTTAAATTTTAAAGCAGAAGTCATGGGATTGGTTGACAAGTATGGGATCCGAAGACACAGATCTTCTCTCTACCGATAAGAAATCAATGTTGCAGTTAAATCTACTAATAAGAACCTCAAAGAAATCATCATCAAGATGACCGAAAGATACCAAGATTGGGACGATCGGATCCCTTAAGCCCTCAAGGGTTACTGCACTTCAGTTCGAGCATCTACTGGTACTACCCCTTACTTTGTGATATACGGCGTGGAAGAAGTCCTACCCATTGAACTAAAAATACCTTCACTATGCATCATGCTTGAAAGCAAAGTCGGAGAAGAAGACTTGCATTAGAGTCATCTTGACGAGTTGTCTCTCTTAGACGAAAAGGAGACTAAAAGCTCTATATCATAAACAGGGGTACCATCGTCGAATATCAGAATTATTCAATAGGAAATTCAAGAATTGTGGTGTCCAAGAAGGGGATTTATCCCTTAAAGAAATCATAGAATCCGCCTAGGACCCTAGAGGGAAATTGAAGACAAATTGGAATGGCCCGTACATTGTGAATAAGATATATTCGGTGGCACCGCTATTCTCATCGACCTCAATGGGGAGGATATGAACCGTCGAGTCAACTTGAACTGCCACAAGAAATTCTACCCTTAGTCTAAAATCTCGACGCGCTATGACTCTTATCATCCTCCTTCCATTCTAAAAAAAATATTCATTTCCCTCTACTCAGAACTACATGGGGACTGATCATCTAAGAAACCATGTTTTCTTTCAAAATGAAAATTAAAATTTTTTCAAAATCCCAAAGGTACGTACACAGCTCATACACTTTACGTGGACATGGTCCCTTTTTTTCACAAAATGTTATTCTCTTCTTACCACCGAAAACGACGGTTCACTTCATCATTTACATGAACAAAAGGGCTATGCATGCCTTAGCGATTGGTATAGATAATAAAAATAAAAAGTCATCAAGTAGGAAAAAAATATACTTAAAATCCTTTTTTATTCCATTATTGGGAATATCCAGCACGATTACAGGAAATATCAGCACAGGGAGTCAAACAACTTCCCCCACCAACCTAGTTGTCCTAAAAACAAAATAAAACAAAACTATTTTTGAACTTCCCAAATTTATTCCCAATAACCAAACATATAACCATTATAAAAGCTTCACATAAACACCAAAAACACCAGCTTCAAAAAACGTCCATACCGGTAGCTAACAAAGAAAACATATCCAACATCATCTACATCTTGAGGCCCCTAAAATTCTCTTACTTGGATGGAATACCAAAGGTGCTCCATGGAACGGTAAGCCCAGACCAACTGGGGAAAAACCACTACACCTCCCTCTATAGTGTCAAACAGAGCAAGTCAACCCTTCCTGATCTCCTCGAATATATTTTCCACTACCCTCCTCCACAGCCATTTCATGTAGTCCCCCAAAATATGTTGAACTCTGCCAATAGATTGGTAAGGATGGGTTGATGGTCGATGACTCTCCCACAAATAGCCTAACTGCAGGCGTATGCCTTCCATCAAATCCTTCACAAGAAAAAAGTCTAGAACATGAGAAGGAATGATATGCTCCTATCCTACTTGATGCAAAAGTTGCTAAGGAGAAAAAAAGTCTGACGGAGGACAACTAACAAAACATACTAGTCTTCCCTTAGTTCCAAAATAGGCTGCAACTCCCCCCACTAGGGTACCGACCAGTGAAGATATCAAGCCTCATTCTCCACAACGTGTTTACCCAATTATCGATGTTCAGGCCAAAACTGATGAATTAATGGGTGAAAAAATTCGACATCATTGCCAAGGGATATTTGGGGGGACCGCCAAATGAAGTCTCTCAGGAAGCCATATGAACGACATAACTGGGCTACTTCTCAGAAAATCTGAACAACCTTCCTGCCAAGCATCTATATCATTAAGGGTCTCTTCTAGTATCACCATCGCAGGATTACGATGATATGACATCCATGCACTAATGGAAGCAATTTTAGGGTCCACCAACAGGTCTCCATTCACCAATAGTAACTTTGAAGTTAATCGAAGGGCAAAGGCTCTGGCATAGCCCGCATCATTAACATCCCACAGATGCACGAAATACAACACAGTCGGGAGGGAGATCATTCCTCCAATAACTAACGACTGGGCTATCGAGGGTAATATATGGAGAGATTCCACCAACAGTGATCGAGGAGATAAAGAGAATTCGGGCATGGCCTTCGTCACGCTGGGATTTACCCCCAATATAGTAGAAAACTCCTCTTAAATTGGGAAAACTTTGTCCACACCAAAACAAAAAACATGATCCTTAGGGTACCAAAATTGTACCGCCGTCGTCAGCATGTTCTAGTTCATTGGCCGATTGCACCACAAAAAAACTCGATGTAGGTTAAAAGTGTCACAGTCTACGTTGTACAAGCACATAGCCTCTAAATTATCGAGTTAAGAGGCTCATTCAGCACTTATATGAAGAGCCATTTTGGAAGAAACGAGAAGCAAGAAATAAGTCAGAGGGAGAAGATGTGGATGGGTAAAGAAAAAATCTGCACCATTACCCCTTTTATACTTGAAAAACTTGGCTAAAAAAAAGGGTCCTGTAAAATTCGGATGAAACCCTACTCCATCAAGGACAAAGTAGCTGAAGAAATTGAAATCAAAACCTTGGGGTGATTGGAATGGACTGACCTGCAGATAGGTAGGACAAGGGGTATGTCGATCAGCATCCCCCAATTTTTAGAAAATTCCCTTTCTGTCAAAATCAAAAGATCAATATAAATAATTTTTATTTTAAAAGAATTCAAAATTTTCCTCTCCTTATATTTTTAACTCATCCTGTTTCAAAATAAAATTCTCTTTTAAAAATTTAATCGTTTTTACTGTCACAACAAACAAAGTAAAAGTGCATATAGATTAAGTCATTTAAATCAAGATAAATAAATAAAACCTAATTCATTTCACATATTTCTATCATGACACCTTTTTGCAGAAAAGAAGAAAAACAACAGGACTCAGCCCGATCCCCAAAAAACTTTCTGTTTCTCAACTTCTTTTTCTTTCGCTATCTTTCCATATTATCCCCCGTCCCTACGACGTGCGCGTTTCCCTTAGCTATGAGATGAGGAGTCTCTAGTACCCGATCTATATCCCTCCTCATACGTAGCAGATGTAACTGGATCGACTCCCGAATATGAGTAGTCGCAGAATAAATTAGAAAAATAAAAGACAATGGACAAAGTTAAACCTCTAGATGTAGAACATCCTCAGTCAACCCCAACACCTCGGGGTCCATCACTTTGGGGCGATGCAGCATACTCACCGATCTTCCCCCAGGAAGTATGATGTTATAAAAGGGAGGAACAAACGGCATAAACTGAACCTCTGATGTCGCCGCCACTGCTGACTTAGATGCACCACCCTAGTCAGATTGATACCACATTTTAGCTTGGAACGTTTTTTCACTAAGAAAATATTTTTTAAAGTTCTCCTAGTCCCTAGTCAGATTGATACCACATTTTATCCCCAGCTTAAAACCCTAAAAATCAGTGCACTTGCATCCTAAAAACTCGCTACCACTCCTAGGGGAATCTCGAAACTTCATCAACAAAAGTCAAATGATTCCTCAGTAGAGCTAGAAACCCCAATCGGTCATGTTCTCCCTAGCAACATAGTCCTCATCAGAATATCAAGGCCTTAAGTCATCAACTATTTCCCCAAGAAGGATTATCAAACTAAGATTTTTTAGCTCTTCTCAAAATGACATAATCCCTAGACGAATGTCTCCTCCCCAGTAGAGTCTCAAATAAAATTTTCCTAAAAAAAGTTATCCCCCACTTAAGGTCCTCAGAATTGACCTCGAACCTCAAAATTGGTGGTTCAACTTAATGTTCTCTGAATTGACCCCGACCCTCAGAATTGGTCGCTCCCATCTTAAGGTATGCAGAATTGACCTTGACCCACAAAATTGGTTGTTCCACTTAAGGTCCAAAGAATTGACCTTGACCCTGAGAATCGGTCACTCCCATTTAAGGGTCGCACAATTGGACTTGACCCTCAAAATTGGTTGCTCCAGTTAAGGTCCTCATAATTGACCTCGACCTGTAGAATTGGCCATTCCACTTAAGGTTCGCGGAATTGACCCCGACCTTCATAATTGGCCGTTCCTACTTATGGTTCTCAAAATTGGCCTCGACCCTCAAAATTGGTCTCTCCCATTTAAGGTCCTCATAATTGACATCGACCCGAAGTATTGGTCGTTCCACTTAAGGTCGACATAATCAACCTCGACCCTCAAAATTGGTCATTCCCACTTAAGGTCCTTAGAATTGACCTCAACCCGTAGAATTGGTTGTCTCGTCTATAGGTCCTTAGAATTGACATCATATAGCAGAATTGGTTGCTCCACTTAAGATACAAATATAGAATTGACCTCAACCCTCTACATAGTTGGTCATTACACTAAAGGTTTGAAGAATTGTCCTCGAGCATTAGATTTGGTCGATCTAACTTAAGGTCCTCAAAATTGACTTAGATCCGCAGAATTAGTCGTTCCCACTTGAGGTCCTCCGAATTGACCTCGGTCCTCAGAATTGGTGACTCCCATATTTAGGTCCTCAGAATTGACCTCGACCCTAAGAATTCGTCGCTCCACTTAAGGTGATTAGAATTGAACTCGATCTCCAGAATTAGTCGCTCCTACTTCATGTCCTAAGATTTGACCTCGACCCTCAAAATTCGTCACTCCATATTTAGGTCCTTAGAATTGACATCAACCCGCATAAACGGACATCTCAATTATTACCTAACGTCCTCAAAATCATCCTCGACCCTTGAAAATAGTCATCCTTATCCCCTTAGGTCCGTAGAATCGACCTCTTTCCCAAAATATCAAGTGGTGTTTATTCAATGACTTTCATTTGTTCCAAGCTCACCCGTCAAGGGGATTTATAGACACCACATTCTAGGACCCCTAAGTCTTTTAATACCTTGTATTTTTATGGCTTTTAAATTTAGGGATTTATTAAATTTAATTGAGACAAATTAATTTAATATTAATCCAAAAATTTATTTTAAATGTTACTAGCATGACGAGAGTTAGTAATTATTGGAAAATTGTTGATTTGTTAAATATTATTTAGTGAGTAGAGTAATATGTTGGATTGAATTTATTAAAATTGTCACGAGTGAATAAAATGGGAATTATGAAAATTTAAGTCAGGATGCGCCTGTGTTGTGTCAGGACTAAATTAGTATTATTAAAAGTGAATAAATTATAAGTCGCCGTTGTGGTCATTTCGAGCGTGCCAATGCGTCTGGAAGGGTTGAGATTGTCAGAAAAGTGGACCTGGGGGTTTAGTTTGGGTCTCAGGACGTTTTTAGGCCTAATGGGTAACCTGAGAGGGCATTTTGATAAAATTTTCTATTTTTGGCCTTTAATAATGATGAAAATCATTAAGATTATATCAGATGGAGTGCCAGGGGGGTTAAGGTTCTTAGAACCAAAAGGGAAGGAGGCCAGAGGAAGAAGAAGGTAAAAATCTTTCTAAGTGTTCGAGGCCAAGAACCACCAATCTTGCACCCCCACTACCACCAAAGTGTAGATCGAAAGAAGAGGATTAATAGGATACCAATTAGAGTCATCGAATCAGACCTTTAATTCTCAGGCAAGTATCTATCTTACTTTTCTTTTAGTTAATGTCTCACCATGTTAAATTATGATTGTTGAACCTAGGTTTCATGGAAGAATTTAATGATTTAGAGAACCCAATCACATATTGTAGAGAAAATAAACATATTCTAGAATCTCAATCTTATGTAGAGAATTACCCATGAAATTTGAACAATTTAGAAGTGATAAATCTGGAAAAAGAATTAGAACAATGGAAGTTTAGTGAAAAATTAGAGTTCTTGATAATTAAGGCAGATTGGCCCGTTAATACAGTCCCGTTGATGAAACTGTACATGTCTAGCGTAGAAATTCATGCATATATGTATACAGAACCAATAGTAACCTTATTTGGGAGTTTGGGTAAAATAGATAGAGGTTTTGACACCTTCTGGAGATGAAACCCATAGGATGGATATGTAGAATCTAGGAAATATCTTGGCGATCGATCGATCGACCTTGAATGTCGATCGATCGACTGGATTGATCGATCGACCCCCGACCTTCGATCGATCAAGATCTTCTGAATTTTGTTGCTTGTTCTTTATTCTTAATGATTAACCCTGTGCCACTTTGTGGGAACCCTTAAACATATTTTATTTACCATAATGGGACTTGGGAAAGACCAGTAGGTTTATAGGAAAGGTTCAGGTGATACGATTCATATGTGATTTAACCGTGGGGTTTCAGGAATAAAAATTGAGTGGAAATCGGGCGTAAATATGGTATAGCTTGTGAGGATTAAGGAAGACTTAGAACCGTAGAGTAGTGAGGGTGTACCTACTGATTTTATATTATTTCGAGAGGATCCACTTCGAGAGCCGAGAAGTACATAAGGATTTGTTATACTTAATAGAATAAAAAGAGTGATTTACTTATACGCAAAACTCAAGTGTGATATGTTAAGCATGGCTAGGATAATATTATGGTTCGTGGGCGCACCTAATTTAGACATGTGAATATTTATATATATATGACTGTGTGATTGTGCATATTATATATCTGTGTAAAAATTATACCCGCGCTACTTGCTATCACGAAGGTTTCCATGTCGGGACGGTCTTATCTCGATTGGACCTTTATGGGGGATATTGACTCGTACCCTAGAAGATAGTATCCTTGATAAAGGTTATCCGAAAATGATAGTCAGATGTTCTAAGAGACGTGAGGGTATGTGCTGACCTCTTAGGACCTATAACTATGCTTCTCCTCCATTTGTTTGTGTATTGTGTTAATAAAGTTCGAGAGTGATTCCGGACTAGTATTTCCCTTAGTTTGTGTGATACGGGGACTTGATAGCAGAGTATGCCAGCACTATAGGTTTTATGTGGGGTTCCGTTAGTATATATATTGTATGTGTAACTACTATATATACGTTGTCTATATCGGAACTTTCTACTATGCGGATAAGTAGATAAGTAATGAATAAATGCTTCAATTTTATTATAAGCGTTCAGAAAATTTATAAGGGAAATGAGTTGTTCTAAATAACGTACAAATCTCAAAGAGAATGATTTCCTAAAGTAAATATCATAACCTCGCTTGTCACCTAATAAAACCTTATGGAATAAGTTAGAGAAACTTATGAGATTTATTAGTATGGTAGGCCTGCACACTAGAATGAGAGGTGAGAATTCTCCAGAGAGTGTCACATACTAACATGGTTGTTGCATTAGCGGGTGAGCATTTTAAATACTTGCTAAACTAATTTTAAACTGTTTTACACTCAGTCTCTGAACCGTTTCCTGTTATTTATTCTCTCTTGTATATATATATGTATATAATAAAGGTGCCCAGCGATAGGGGCATCATGCTTAGGTTCTTTGGACAGGACGCGCTACAGCATATGTGGGAGTTGCAGGCCATTGCTTAGGCAACCTCATTGTTGACTCCACTCCTACATTTAGTTCTTATTAGTTAGGGCATGTGTCGCCCATTTCTCTATTCAGTTGGATTTTTGTCAGAGATTTACGTTCCTTTATATTTCCATTAGTTGGTACTCTATGGGATTTAATTACTGTCAGGATCATTTTATTTATAGTTTAAACTGGTTTGGTTTATATGAATGAATATAATTCTTGTGTGTTATTATGCATATTTACTATGTCGGAGTTCTTAAATTATTTGTTATTTAAAAAGGTTTTCATATTTGGATTTAATAAAATGGAAATAAGATTTTAAAATTGTTTTGACACTTAGCTTAATTATTCAGGGTGTTTAAATTGGAAATTTTATTTTGCGAAAGTGATGCTAAGAATGAACCAACCGTTCACCTTGATTTTAATTTAATAAAGGACTGATCAACCGGTATTTAATTAGGTGGGGTGTCACAGGTGGTATCAGAGCATCAAGTTCTAGTGTCCTTTAGGATCTGTGCGGCTTATTATGCTTCTAGCGCTGCTTTTTTGATATAGAGCCCTATGTTTAGGATTGTTGGTTTCTATGGTGAGATTCCGTTCTCCAGCTATAACATATGTATATTAGTGAATTCTAATTGCGTTCAGATGCGTGCGTGTGCCAATCGATGAAGGATATCAGACGAGGGCCGGTAGGCAGACATTAGGAAGCAGGGCTCAGTTGAGGTTGTAAAGTATATTCGAGGATGATAACCGTAGTCGAGGTCACCCCTATTAGGGAACGAGAGGCCAGGGTTGTAAAGACGGCTAGGACGCAACCTAAAAATTTCAAGTGCTGTTATAGTCGAAAATGAGGACAAATTTGACCCACCCAACGTGGTGCGCTTGTGAGAGGGTCGAAAGGTAAAATTGAGGAGAGTCATCAACGGAGATTCTAGATATGCGGGAATTGTGTGTGTTACCCAACAAAGGTAATATATTCAAAGTCTTGGGAATATAGTGGAGTGTGGTTAACGAGAAGTGAAAATTTGGGGTAAGATTTTTCTTGACTCAGGGGAGAAAAGTTACAATAGTGGGAGTCCACCACCACCATTTGTAGTGAAAATGCTGCGCTAATGAAAGGACCTTAGGTACAGTTTAACCGCACATTCTTTCATCAGTTGTCCAGGATAAGATATGAACATTGTGATGAACCCATTACGGAAGGGCCGAATAGGGGTCCATTTGTAAATGGATTTAGACTTTTAGCAAATTTTATATCAGCGGGTGTGGATACCAATGGTAGATAATATTTCAAGTGGGAAATCGACTCGTGAGGAAAGATTAAGAACACTTAAAGAGAATTCGGTTGGACAATCAATCCATATGGTGACAATGTCATGCGTCGTCCGAAGATATCTTAACGATCTTATGAAGGGAGCTATCATAATCGGAAGACTTTTTAGAAAGTGCGTCTAGATGAAAAGTAGTTAGTAAAACACCGCAAGGGGGAGACCCATTGGGGGGCTCATTTAAATGATTCGTATATCTAAATTCTTACCAAGCGATGGTGAATTCAGTAAGGGTTATTGAATCTAGTAGCACGTTCCTTAGAACCAACAAAGCTAAGGGAACAACGGGGGAAGCCCCCGGGAATTGAGCGCACCAAGTATGAGAAGGACAATCCTAATATGGTTAGTATTACAGGTGATAAGTGGATCATTTATAGAGGTATTTTGTGTAAATTGATTCACATGCGTTGACGTTTACCCGAAGTGAGTAAAGGGACAAGAGTAGGATGCCTAGAAAAGGACAACGATTAAAGTAGTTTTTTTTTGGTTTGGACAGACATGTTACGTCCGGGGACCATTTGTGTAGTCAAGACGATTGGAAAGGTATAAGTATGAGTTTTATCCTCAGAGCATGATGCGTGTTTTATTTGGCATGAGAGAGTCACTATATTTGCTTTATTGCTAGATTATCATGTGAGACGAGTTAGTGCACAAAACTATAAACATTATTATTACGTGAATATTTTTCTTATTGTAGAGGGATTATCGTTCGTGCTATCCACGGAGTATAAATGAATCTATTAATAGTGTTATATACTTTATTAAGATTACCCATTTTAGTGATGTGATAAACGAGTATGATATTGTCTTTGTTACAACTTTATAGTAATGGGTAGTAAGATAGTAGGCAGTTATTGCAAGGCTATCAGAATGGGTGCATTAGTGCAGCATGTTTTGTTCTGGCGAGGCCTCACCTGCGAGAGGGTCAGACTCACACTTATATTTTCTATTCTAGAAACTTCAGAGGGGGTAGTGGGCTCGAGATATTCAATCCCGGTGTGTGTAGGGACTTTGTTGTTATGATTCAGTATGTATTGGGATTACTGTTAAGCGAAAAGATTTAACTCATTATTATGTTTAATGCTCAGGACTTGGTGATAGGAAGAGCGCATTGATATATCTATCCTTTAGAGATGTGAGAGTTAAGAGTTATACCCATATGTTTTGGGACCGCATTTTGAGAATCCCAATGGTATGTATTCGAGGTTTATGGAATGTGATTACCACCAATGCTAAATGATAGTGAAATTGACGAAATGTTTTTTGTTAAGTGTAATTACGGGAAGAGATGTAACTTTTCTATCAAGATATGGAATAAAAAGGGGAACATGCTATGGACGGAGGGCCTAATGGATTTCGATAATTGACAATGCTAGGTAGTAGTGTATCGGGGGAGTTCCTTATTTGGATTTCTCATTGCGAGACATCCCACGCATGAAACTTAGCTTAAGGTTAGAAGTAGAAAGATGTTTGGTCATTAGTCTATGAGTTTAGTACCTAGGTCTTAATAGGAGCATGTAATTATATCTGTAAATTGAAAGCTGAATTATGAATTAAGGCCAGCGAAGCCGGTTGGGTAGTAAGAAAGCATTGAAAGTTTTAGTCTTATCACCACGAGTTGAGGGGTGGAACGATGATAAAAAGTATTTAAAATTTCAAGTTCTAGGGTAATTGAGAGTACCCGAGTGTTGTAAGAACGTTGTGAGCACAATGAAAAGAAATAATTGGGTGTTATGTGTGAAGCGTATGTGAAGCTTATGCTAGTATGCACGATTTATAGGGTGTGTGGGCATCCTGGTTAGATGATGTTAGAATCCTCCGAGTTGTAGGAATGTGGGAATAGACGTGTGGAATAATTGTTTGTGGGATTAACATAACGAAGTGGAAGTGGTAGGGCGGATTGAGCACCGTGTGAAAGACGATAAATCCATATATTTGTATTCAGAGTAGCACACCGAATCTGGTTAGAAGGCTATTGGAAGCAATTTAAAAAGGGGTATTCCTTGAGAAGGGTAGAATTCAAATTATTATGGAGAACACTCGGAGCGGAGTTGGAATTAACCAATGTTGAGAGTGACTGATGCGTACAAAGAGTGAAGATGTTAGTATGGTATAAAAAGGTCCGGAAGTGCACATTGATGAGAAAAGTGCATGGGTCGGATCTTTCAGTATACGTAAAGGAAAGAAGGGGTATTAAGTGTCACTTAATGTGAAACATAACAAGTAGAAGTCGATGTCGAGCGGGATATATTGAGTAGTCTCCGTGGGCATTACTCATAAATAGAAATCGGTTGGAACAAGAGGAACAACCAATGAATTTTAGGGCTATCAACAATTCATATAATGGAAAAGGATGGTAAAGTAGGTAAAGTTTCTTGGATAAGTTGACAACCTCAAGGTAAGATCAAGAGTTCCTTCGAACGTGTGGAACAAGATGCCCAAGAAGGAAGTGATTGACATTCCTTTGGGGTGAGTTACAATATTAGTTAGTGTGCCCCAGTATTCCTTTGAGAGATAGAATCGCACTGATATGTGGTCCTACACAGTATTTTTCTGAATTAGGATAAGATTTTTGAATCCCACCTTCAATACGGGATTTCAGGAAGCATCGGGGATATCGTTTTGTTTTGAGCAGGTTGTATCACCCATAATTCAGGGAGTATGCGACGGTGATTAACCATTAGTGGAGCAGTGTGAAATTAATTTTGGGTTCATTATGATCATTTCTTTTTCACAATGGTTATAGCTAGCAAGTGGAGTATAGTACGGTAATTGGGGGAGGATATTACCTAATAGTAGGGTTACGTGGGATCACTCATACCTGTTTATTGTGAACAAGATGCTTATTGAGGATTTGGTGGTGTAAAAACCTTAACTTTTCTTACTCTGAATGTTAAGAGATGGGCGGATAATCAGAATTTTCTATTGGGTGAGTTAGACTCTGGCTACTATGGTGGAATTCCACGACTATTTTAGGCGAACAAAAGTGGTCAGATGTTCGTATGGTTTCTCTCAGAATGGGAGTTTTGTGTTTAGATAAATCCGAGTGGTTCTCAGGTAGTGAGGTGCGGCCTCCCAATGATATTGAAATAATAAGGAATTAATAATGTATAGGCATGTCTTATGCAATTGTTGTTGGTTAAAAGCACAATGAGACGTGTCTTTAATGAGAGTGTTAAACAAGCTTGCTGTGAGGCGGGGGCTATAAGGATTGAGCGCCTTACTATGTAGATAGTTGGCGTGCTGATAAGGTATCCAAATATTTTTAATAAAGGATGAGACGACTTGTATTTATTTATTTTGTTGTATAGAGCATGTGAAATTTACTCTAGTTATATTTATTCAAGAGAATTTTTTTGTATTAAATTGATGAGATTGAGATTTTTAGTTCTCTTTCGATGTTGTGGGAATTAGATGCTTTATGCCTTGTTACAGATGATACAAGATAGGTCTTGTTTTCTGAATTTCGGGACAAAATTCCATTATTAGGGGGTAAGGATGTAATACCCCATATTTTTATGGCTTTTAAATTTAGGGATTTATTAAATTTAATTGAGATAAAATAATTTAATATTAATCCAAAAATTTGTTTTAAATGTTACTAGCGTGACGAGAGTTAGTAATTATTGGGAAATTGCTGATTTGTTAAATATTATTTAGTGAGTAGAGTAATATGTAGGTTTGAATTCATTAAAATTGTCACGAGTGAATAAAATAACAATTATGGAAATTTAAGTCAGGACACGCCTGTGCCGTGTCGGGACTAAATTAGTATTATTAAAAGTGAATAAATTATAAGTCTCCTGTATGGTCATTTCGAGTGTGCCAATGTGTCTGGAAGGATCAAGATTTTTAGAAAAGTGTACCCGAGAGTTTAGTTTGGGTCTCGGGACGTTTTTAGGCCTAACTAGTAACCGGAGAGGGCATTTTGATAATTTTCTATGTTTGGCCTTTAATAATGATGAAATTCATTAAGATTATATCAGATGGAGGGCCAGAGGAGTTAGGGTTCTTAAAACAAAAAGGGAAGGAGGCCATAAGAAGAAGACGGGAAAAAGCTTTCCAAGTGTTCAAGGCCAAGAACCACCAATCTTGCACCCCCACTACCACTACAGAGTAGATCGGAAGAAGAGGATTACTGAGATACCAATTAGAGTCATCGAATCAGACCTTTAATTCTCAGGCAAGTATCTATCTTTATTCTCTTTAATTAACGTCTCACCATGTTAAATTAGGATTGTTGAACCTAGGTTTCATGGAAGAATTTAATGATTTAGAGAACCCAATCACATGTTGTAGAGAAAATAAACATATTCTGGAATCTCAATCATATGTAGAGAATTACCCAAGAAATTTGAACAATTTAGAAGTGAGAAATCTAGAAAAAGAATCAGAACAATGGAAGTTTAGTGAAAAATTAGGGTTCTTGATAATTAAGGCATATTGGCCCTTTAATACAATCCTGTTGATGAAACTATACATATCTTGCGTATAAATTCATGCACATATGTACATAAAACCAGTAGTAACCTTATTTTGGGAGTTTGGGTGAAATTGATAGAGGTTTTGAGGACTTGTGGAGATGAAACCCGTAGGATGGATATGCAGAATCTGGGAAATATCTTGGCGATCGATCGATCGACCTTGAATTTCGATCGATCGACTGGATCGATCGATCGACCCCCAACCTTCGATTGATCGAGCTCTTCTGAATTTTGATGCTTGTTCTTTATTCTTAATGATTAACCATGTGCCACTTTGTGGGAACCCTTAAACATATTTTATTTACCATAATGGGACTTGGGAAAGACCAGTAGGTTTGTAGGCAAGGTTCGGGTGATACGATTCATATGTGATTTAACCTTGGTGTTTTGGGAATAATTATTTAGTGGGAAATCGGGCCTACGCTATGGTATAGATTGTGAGGATTAAGGAAGACGTAGACCAGTAGAGTAGTGAGGGTGTACCTACTGATATTATATTATTTCGAGAGGAGCCACTTTGAGAGTCGAGAAGTACATAAGGATTTGTTATACTTAATAGAATAAAAAGAGTGATTTACTTATACGTAAAACTCGAGCGTAATATGTTACGCATGGCTAGGATAATATTATGGGTCGTGGGCGCACCTAATTTAGACATGTGAATATTTATATATATATGACTTTGTGATTGTGCATATTATATATCTGTGTAAAAATCGTACCCGCGCTACTTGCTATCACAGGGGTTTTCGCGCCAGGATGGTCTTATCTCGATTGGACCTTTATGGAGGATATTGAATCGTACCCTAGAAGATAGTACCCTTGATATAGGCTATTCAAAAATGATAGTCAGATGTTCTAACATACGTGAGGGTATGTGCTGACCTCTTAGGACCTGGAACTATGATTCGCCTCCATTTGTTTGTGTATTGTGTTAATATAGTTCGAGAGTGATTCCGGACTAGTATTTCCCTTAGTTTGTGCGATACGGGGACTTGATAGTAGAGTCTGCCAGCACCATAGGTTTTATGTGGTGTTCCGTTAGTATATATATTATATGAGTGACTAATATATATACATATATCTATATGGGAACTTTCTAATGTGAGTATAAGTAGATAAGTAATGAATAAATGCTTCAATTTTATTATAAGCGTTCGGGAACTTTATAAGGGCAATGAGTTGTTCTAAATAACGTAGAAATCTCGAAGAAAATGATTTCCTAAAGTAAATATCATAACCTCGCTTGTCATCTGATAAAACCTTATGTAATAAGTTAGAGAAACTTATGAGATTTATTAGTACAGTAGGCGTGCAAACAAGAATAAGAGGTGAGAATTCTCAAGAGAGTGTCGCATACTAACATGGTTGTTGCATTAGCCGGTAAGAATTTTAAATACTTCCTAAACTAATTTTAAACTGTTTTACACTCGGTCTCTGCCCCATTTCTTGTTATTTCTTCTCTCTTGTATATATATGTATATGTATATAATACAGGTGCCCAGCCACAGGGGCATTATGCTTAGTTTCTTTGGACCGGACGTACTGTAGCTTATGTGGGAGTTGCAGGCCATTGCTTAGACGACCTCATTGTTGAATCCACTCCTACTTTTAGTTGTTATTAGTTAGGGCATGTGTCGCCCGTTTCTCTATTCAGTTGTATTTTTGTCATGGATTTACGTTCCTTTATATTTCCATTAGTTGGTACTCTTTGGGATTTAATTACTGTCAGGATGGTTTTATTTATAGTTTAAACTGGTTTGGTTTATATGAATGAATCTAATTCTTTTGTGTTATTATCCATCTTTAGTATGTCAGAGTTCTTAGATTGTTGGTTATTTAAAAAGGTTTTCATATTTGGATTTAATAAAATGGAAATAAGGTTTTAAAATTGTTTTGACACTTAGCTTAATTATTTAGGGTGTTTAAATTGGAATTTTTTTTTACGACAGTGATGCTAAGAATGAACTAACCGTTCACCTTGATTTTAATTTAATAAAGAATTGATGACCCGGTATTTAATTAGGCGGGGTGTCACAAGTCTCTTCTTAGGTCCCTAACACCTCCCCCTTTCACTACAAACCCTAGGTCATACCCCGAGTACAGATCTAGAGGCCATCGGGTGCTACTGGGCCCCGTTTGACTCTGGTCAACTCCATCATCAAAGGGAAAGACCAATGAATCTTTGAAGGGTTATGAATCCCATTTTCAATGGTATACCCCATGCACGAATTGGCATAATGGTTCAGATGAATGGACCATTGCACTACCGAAAACTAATTTAGAGGCCATTGGGAGCTCCCGGGCCCCAATTTTAACCCAATAAACTCCATCGTTAGACAAAAAGATCAATGAATCATCGAATGGAACATAACACCCTTTACAATGGCCCACACCATGCATGAAATGACATAACCATTCAGACGAACGATTCATTTTTCCCTGAAAACTGATCCGGAGGCCATCGGGCGCTCTGAGCTTCGTTTGACCAAGGTCAACTCTTCAGCTCGAACGAGACTGAATGAATATTTAAAGGGCACCGAATATCCTTTACAGCAGTCCATTCGATTTATGAATCATCCTTAAGGTATGAACGAATTACCCATTTTACTCTTAATGGTCACCGGGCACTTTCGGTCCCTATTTGACGAAATTCAACTCTCTAAACTAAGAGAAGCTCTTTGGAACATTGAAGTACCTTTCATAACATTTATAAAGTCAACTCTCATCATTTGACTTATGATTTGGACGAACTATCCATTACTATCCGATAAGCTCCCATCTAACGGGCCGATGAGTGCTTCAAAGCCCCATTTGACCCAAAGTCAACTCTTGGACCCGAAAGAGGCCTAAAGGACTCTTGAAGGTCTCTAGATTACCATTCTAAAGTATACCCCGTGCATGATTTGGATTAACGAATTGCATTTTACGATCTTTATCAAAAAAACCTACACGAGACTACCGATTGGAAGGTCCATTTCTCTGCCTATCGGTAGTGTATCTAGGGTCACCTACCAATTAGCAGGGCTAGGGGTATGCTAATAGGTACTCCCCTTACCCTATTAAAATGAGTTCATGAGCTCACTCTCAAGGCATACTTCATATCCACCAATATCAGTGATAGCAACAACATCCTATTGCAATCCCAAAGTTTCCTTGTGTGAAATCCCTTTCATTTTTGATTCCCATCATCTTCATAACCAATTTAGCAAAATATCTTTATCTCTCACCCATCATTCATCTCAACATGCAAGAAGGCTCATCAAGTATCAATATCAAGCCTCAATTATCCAAAGAAAGTCCAAAAATCATTCTCTCCATTTAAATTATTTATTCCCGCATTACTTACATAAATTCTTGATCTAGTTTTTACTTTAGTTCATACACATTAACATATCATCCTTTATAAGTTATATTGCAGATACTTTATTTTCTATAAAAAAAAACCTAAAACAAAGTAAAGAGGGATAGACCTATAAATTTCGATGGGATTAGTCACCACATTTTCTCAAAACTAAAAATGTCTTTTATACACACACACGTATAATAAACTCCCATTTAAATTTACATGATAAACCCCACCCCTATGCGGCATTCTAACTATGCGGACTTTGATGCCTTTAAATGCTACGTAGGTGTTTTGGGCTAAAAATTGAGACTCCAATCCCATTTTCCAATTTTCCATTTTTCCTATTTTCACATTTTCATCTTTTTATTTTATTTATATATATTACTCAAATATATGATACTCGTGATTCATATTTGCATTTTATCTAACAAATATTATCATTCCACTATAATGATCAATATCTCGATAAGCGCATACATCATATTTTCTAGTTGTTTTGGGAACATTCCTTTGTATGACCTCACTCAATCTTTTCCACGATATGAGTCGAGCGATTATGATCTCCATTTATATACACATGCACACACACGCTGTACGGACAAATCAAGGAAAATAGTAACATAAACCCATGAGAGACAAAAAAGGGAGGAATGAATTCCTAACATCTTCCCATTTCGTAACTTAGTCACTGAGGCTATGATTTATTTAGTTTCGTAAGCATCAATTTGTCTTTGATGCCGCTCTCTAGAGGCAGCGACATGTTCTTTTACCTATTTTGTGTAAAATAGGTTGGCAAATATATCTCTTTACATCACCCCAAGATGTAGAGAGGGGCGCGGGACCTTTATCTTCTCTTTTTTCCTTCGAAAGCCCCGTGGAAGGGGAAGATATCGAGATGACCACAAAGGGTTTTTGACGCTGACTAGAACCTTGTTGTCCAGGAAGAGGTTCACAAATTAGTGAAAGATAACTTTATCGACGATGTCAAATATACAGAATGGTTGGCTAAAGTGGTGATGGTGCGCGTGAAGAATGAAAATGGGAGGATCTGTATCGATTTTACTGATTTGAACAAGGCATGTCCAAAAGATTATTTGCCGCTCCCATAGATTGACCAGCTGGTTGACACCACTGCGGGCCATGAGATCCTCAAATTTATAGACGCATACTCTAGGTACAACCAGATCAAGTTGAAGCCTTTCGACAGAGAAAATACATCCTTTATAACCCAAAGAGGTACTTACAGTTATAATGTTATGCTATTTGGTCTTAAAAATGCAGGGGCCACCTACCAGAGACTGGTAAACAAAATTTTTATAGACCAAATTGGGGTCAACATGGAGGTTTACGTTGACGCAATGCTCATAAAGATCAAGGAATCTGCTTCCCAGGGCAAACTTTTGACAAGTTGAAGAAGTACCAAATGAAGCTAAACCCTTCCAAATGCATTTTCAGGGTAAAGGAAGGCATGTTCCTTGGTTTTATCGTCAATCAATGGGATACTAAAGATAAACTAAACAAGATTCAAGCTTTGCTCAACATGAAATATTCAACAACAAAGAAGGATGTGCAAGGGCTAATGGGGCGAATAGCAGCACTTAATAGATTCATTTTAGAGCTATCGATAAGTGCTTACCTTTCTTTAAGGTGTTAAGGAAATCATTCGAGTGCAATGAAGAATGTGAAAATGCATTTATTGATCTAAACCGTTATATGGGTTCCCCGCCTCTCCTATCATGCCCAATTGTCGAAGAAAAACTCTACTTATACCTCGTAGTGTCTGAATCAGCTGTTAGGTCAGCATTAGTGGGGCGGGAGGAAAGAGTCTGAAAACCAGTTTACTATACCAGCGGAGCGTATCAGGGAATGGAAGTCCGATATCGACAAATGGAGAAATTGGCATTGGCACTGAGAAAAGCTTCACTAAGAATGAAGTTGTATTTTTAGGCCCACGCCATTGTGATCTACACAGATCTTCCTTTAAGGCAAGTCCTGCATAAGCCAAAAAAATTTTGTCGACTCATAGCTTGGGAGGTTGAGCTAGGTGAATACGATATATAGTATGAACCCATGACCTCCATAAAAGTGTAAGCTCTAGATGATTTCATTACTGAGTTCAGCTACGAGGAGAAATCATCTGAATAGACCCCCATGGGAGAGAGTTCGATTCTTATCGATGAATAGTCTCCCCCAGAGGAAACCATAGCTCCCAGCAACATGGAGAAGACTCCCGAGGAAGAGATCTCCCGAAAAGAGGCTAATGGACAATATGACGAGTCCCATAATAATATTTTCAAGTTCGACAGAACAAACGAAGAAAACTTCAACCAAAGCAAGGCTATTTAAAAGTTATATGTTGATGGATCTTCTTGTTCAGCAGGAAGTGGAGCAGGCATTATCATTGCCACGCCAGACGAAATAGATGTGGAATATGCTCTGCATTTTCAATTTGAAGCCTCCACTAACGAAGCAGAATATGAGGCTCTTATCACTAGGCTAAGTTTATCTTCATCAATGAGAGATGACCATATTTTGGCACATAGAAACTCCCAACTAGTTATCAACCAGATATTAGGGGTGTATGAATCTAGGGGGAGTATATGGCAAAATATTTTACCAATGTACAAGAAAGATTGTAAAGGTTCGCAGAGAGAAAATAGTAAGGATTACCATATTGGAGAATATCCGAGAAGATGCCTTGGCTAGGCTATCCTCGGTAACAGGAACATCTTTACGAAGGACGATACCAATCAAAGTATTAGCACATCGGACAACTGCGAAGTATAATCTAAGATTAATGAGTGTTAATCTAGGACAATCTTGAATGGAAACCATACAAGCATACATTGAAGACTATGAATTCCCTACAGATCCGAATGAAGCTAGAAAACTTCTCTATAAGGCAACTCAATATGTGATGGAAGCAGGAGTACTATACAGAAGAGGGTACACTATCTCACTATTGAGTATTGTCCACCCAATCGAAGTTAATAAGATTATTAAGAAGGTGCATGAAGGATGTTTTGGATCCCATTCTATCGGAAGGTTATTGGTCAAGCGTATAGTGACTCAAGGGTATTACTGGCCGACCATGAAGTCCGACTACGCAAATTAAGCTAAGAAATGTGACAAATGACATAAGTTTGCAAAGAACCACCATTCCCTTGGATCCCCATTAACTACGATCGTATCACCATGTCCATTCGCGATGTGGTGGATCGATCTATTCGGCCTATTATCGAGGACGGAAGGGCGATACAAATGCTTGGTGGTAGCAGTGGACTACTTGACGAAGTGGGTGGATGCTGAGAATCTGGTAGAAATGCCTTACAAAAGGGTATTCCAATTAATTTATAAGATGATTATATGCCTTTACAGCATGCCCTTTGCATTCATCACGTACCACGACATACAATTTGATAACCACGACTTTGAAGACTACTGTACTAGGTCGAACATCCAAAAGATGCACTCCACACCGGGTCATCCACAATGAAATGGTCAAATTGATGTCACCAATAGCACACTCTTAGAAGGAATTAAGAATAACCTCAATGACGTAAAAGGTAATTGGATCAACCAACTACATAACATGCTCCAGGCATACATAACTACTCCACAAACAACTACCGAAGAAATACCATATATTGTCACCTTCGGCACTAAAGCCGTCATCCCTGATGAAATAGGACTACCCATCCACAGAGTTCTTAATATTAATTCCCCATGAAGTGATCTGGAAAGGATAGTAGATCTTGATCTATTGGAAGAGATTATAGAGAATGCATCGCTATAAGTGGTTGCCTACTAGGAAAGGGCTGAATGTTTCTACAATCGCCATGTGAAGCTGAGTAGCTTGAAGGAGGTGGAATACATCCTCAAGAAGGTGATCGAGAAGAACAACAAGCTCGATCCCAACTGTCATAGGACTTACTGGGTAACCAACATCGTAAGGCCTATAACTTACCACGTTGAAACTTTGGAGGGCGAACAATTCAAGAACCCCCGGAATTCGAAACACCTCATGAAATATTATCAGTAATTTTTTTAGTACCTTTGTTTATGTAGATTGCACTATCGCATTTAATTAAACCATGTCTTCATTCCTAATTTTGTTATTTTCTTTCCGGTATAAGATATAGTGAGATATATGCAAACATATCTAAATTACATTGTTCCGTGAAAAAGGAAAGAGTCCGAACAGAATTACGCAAATATATTCTCACAACTTTAAAAACAAGGAGATTGCATAAACCCTTGTACGACCTCGCAAGTCATAAACGAGGTGGTTGACCAAAAGACTATACGACCTTATAGGTCGTTGATTAGGCATAAATTCTTCACATTTATCCCCTCAATTTCGATATTTTTATGATCCCGTGCGGTGTAAATAGTTTGTATTTGGCTTATATTTATGCTCCTAACCCTTTTTGGCAAGTATTTCGTATTTTGTGTTCCTCTTATGTGTTTTACATGTATTTCATGCAAGTTAGTGCCAAAGAGAACTCAAAACAGTGAAAGAAAACCAAGAAAAAGGGAGTAAGGGCAATTTTCGTAATTTTAAACCTTATTCCGGATGTGGGGACAACTAGAAATTGAAGAGATTTCAATTACAAGAACACTGGAAAAAATGGAACCTCAATCGGAGTCCCGGTGTGAAAGTTATGAGAAGTTAAAGATAAAAGAAAAAGTAAAAGAAAGACAAGATAGGTCCGGCCAGAAATTAAAAGAACCGATCCGGACAGGACCGATCCAGCCAGAAATTAAGAGAACCGATCCGGATAGGAACAGTCTGGCCAGAAATTAAAAGAACCGGTCCGCAGTACCACAGTCCAGAGAACCCCAGACCGAAGACGGATCGAAACTGAAGAAAAATAAAAGAACCGATCCGCAGTACCACAGTCCAGAGAACCCCGGACCGAAGACGGATCGAAACTAAAGAAAAATAAAAGAACCAGTCTGCCCCGGACAGATCCGCCCAAGAAATAAAAGAATTGGTCCGAATCCAAACCAAACCGGTCCGGAGGAGGACAGGACCGATCCGAATCCAAGCCAAACCGGTCTGGAGGAGGACAGGACCGGTCTTGCTGTCGAGATTTTATTTTCTAATCTTCCTCCAATGGAGAGTACTAGTGATTCTAAAACTCTTAGAGTTTTGTAGGGTATATAAACCCGTTTTATTATCATTATTAGGGACGGAGAATTTAGCTAATTTTCCAATTCTTTCTGTAAAACTCTAGTTTTGAAGGTAGATTAAAATTTTAATTCCAACAGTGAAGATTATTCAAATTTTTGTGATTACAAGTGTTCTTAATTGCGGATTTTAAATGCTTTGGTAAGATTAGGAGTTAATTTTCTTCAATGCAATTCCTTTCTACATCATCCTACAAATTTTTCCTTAGTTTAATCATGGTTTTCTGCAATTCAAAAATTGTTTTCATTAGATTCAGCATGCTAGTCTAGATTTTCTAAGGTCAGGATACATGAACCCAACCTGATGTGATAGTTGCATGTGTATAATATTAATCCTATGAATTTAGTGATTTATTACGATCGTATTGTGTAGGAACACGACAATTATAGATCTTTGGATCTCGTTTGCTTCCGGGTAACCGGGACGCTTTAGAATGCAATTCGAGTGTAACTATCACAATACCAATTTACTCGTCCTCTGATTAAGTATGACGCAGGCTTAAAACTCATATACGTAATGCTTGGGCGTACTAAATTCTGGGTCTAATTAATCACTTAAATTTATGATTAGTATTTTATCTGCAATACACTGGGGTTAGGGGATTGTATTCCCGTCCTGTTTTTCTCATCACATAGTTTAAAGTTTTAAATCAATATTCATCAGTATTTTAGGTAATTTGGTATAATTGCATCTTTTCATAATTTCATAATTGCATCTAGTATAGTCATTCCACAAACCAAATCAATTTTCTTTTTCCTTTAGAGTCAGAGTTAGGATTTCATTGTCTATCTAACGTCGTCACAATTCCATTGTCCTATTTCCCTGTGGATACGATCCTGAGTTACCGGGTTTATTACTAACGGGATAGGCTTGCACTTGAGCCTAGAGCGAATGCACATTAGAGACACTTTTCGAGTCGCGTCAAATTTTTAGCGTCGTTGCCGGGGAATTAGATAGACTTAGGATTAGATCAAGTCAATCCAAAACTTTGACCAGAAATTTCCAAAAATCCAAAAAAAAAATTCAAAAAGCATAAAAAAATCCATCATCATCTCTCATAAGCTATTAATGCAAAATTCTGAACTCACTCCCACACCCCATAATACTCCAACCAGCATTCACAAAAATCCAATAGTTGAGTACGACCCCGATATCCCTCACACTCCTAATGCCCCACGATTCTGGATTCCACCTCCCACACTGTCACACTCAATCTCAAATAACACTCCATTTTGCTTCTTAGGACACACCTTCGAGCACACTTCGAGCACACCAAGTGAGGACATCGATTCTTTAAGAGAGAGAGAAATTTCACAACAAGGTAGTGCACCCGCCGATGAGGAAGGGGCCCCATACCCTCGTTCAGAGAAATCTTATATTCCGAGCGCACTGTCACTCTGGGATGCATTATACTCCCGTATAATGCCGAGCAATTTCGTTTTAAAAACAGGATGATCCAGATGTTACCCCATTACCATGGTATGGATTTTGAAAAGCCATATCTCCATATTAGAGAATTTCAGGATGTGTGCGATACTCTCAATGATCAAACTTGCACATAAGAGGTGATCCACCTCAAACTCTTCCCCTTCTCGCTAAAAGATAAAGCTAAGACCTGGCGATTGTCTTTACCTCCAAGCTCGATTCCATCTTGGAACGGGTTGCAATCTATATTTCTCAAGAAATTCTTTCCACCACATCGAACAATCTCCATAAAGGCTCAAATTCAAGCTTTCAGACAATCGAAAAATGAGCCATTTCATCAATGTTACGAGCATTTCAATGAGTTAATTACTTCATTCCCCCATCATGGATTTGATACAGTGCAAATCATCTCCTTTCTCTATAATGGGCTGAATCTTAATTCCAAACAACACGTTGAAACCATGGGTAGTGGTCCATTTATCGAACTAGACGCCCACGATGCTGAGCTTCACCTGAGGTATGTCGCCGAGACTACCCAATCCAGGGATACATCTGATCCTAATGCTCAAAATCTAAATTGTCAAGTGACCACCACTCTAGCGGCGTCCGGTCTATTTCACGTAGATAAGAATTCTATGACGGACAGTTGATTGCATACACTTGAGAAAGGATTTCGAGACCTATGTGAGGTATATAGAAGAGGACCAACTGGATCCATCCCTAACCCTGTTGAGAAGGTGTATGCGATTTATGAGGAGGGTCGTTCAACTGAGGAATGCCCGACTATACCCGCCTACAAATTGATGATTCAAGAGCAAGTCACTGGCATAGTAGGATTCAAGGATGATTTTGGTGCACCCCACGGGAATTCTTACAACTCTTCGTGGAAAAACCATCCTGGTTTTAGCCATGGGCAACAACATGCTGCGATGAATCCTAATTCACATGCTGCCCCTCCTCCACCAAAACACTTTTAACAAGCTCCACACATGCAAGGACATGTGCAAGCACCACCACCTCAAGGATCATATATCCATCCATCGTGGAGAAGTCTCGAGGATACAATAAATCAATTTATCAACATCCAGACTGTAACTAATGCTAGGCATGACCGCATGATCCACGACATGAATGTGAACATTTCACAGTTGCAATCATCATTGAGTATCCAAGAGAAAGGCAAGTTTCCTGCCCAGGGCCAAAGACCTCCCCACGGTCAAACTAGTGTAAGCTCCACACCCCATGACCATCCGGAGCAATGTAGCGCAATTACCACTCTACGTAGTGGGAGAGTAGTTGACTTGTCACCTCCCCCACACGATGCAACTAAAGACAAGGAGACTTCGCCCAACATGAAAGAGGCCGAAGATGTCCCCTTGAATGAGAGTGATAAAGAAGGCACTAGTGAGCTCGAGTTAGTAATGAAACCCACCACTATTGCCCCATACCCTCAACGGTTGGTCCCGCACTCCAAAGGGACTTCTTGGGATGGTGTTTTGGATGTCCTTAAACAAGTAAAGATTAATTTACCTTTTCTCGAGACCATACAGAAAATTCCCGCATACGCTAAGTTCATTAAGGACTTACTCACGGTGAAATGCAAGATAAAGGTAAATAAGAATGTATTTTTGGCCTATAATGTCAGATAAGTTTTATCAAGTGACCTTCTGTTAAAGTATAAAGATCCGGGTGCACCCACCATTTTGTGCATCATGGGGAAGAACCGAATCGAAAGAGAACTAATAGATTTAGGAGTGAGTGTTAACATTATACCCTATTCCATCAATAAGAAACTCGATTTGTGAGCCCTTAAGCCCACAAATATGACTCTCCAGCTCGTGGATCGTTCTGTGATGATGCCTCGGGGAATCATTGAGGATGTGATCGTCCAAATAGACACTTTCTACTTCTCGATGGACTTTGTCATTTGGGTCGAGGAGCCCTCCATTATCTCGAGCAATCATGTTCCCATTATCCTTGGTCGCCCATTCTTGGCTACGGCTAATGCACTCATCAATACTCGGAGTGGGCAAATGCAATTAACATTTGGGAACATGACCCTGGATACAAATATTTTTAACAATATCAAGAACGAGGGTGATGAAGGAGAACCGCGAGAGACGGATCTTTCAGGAGCATCACACGAGCATGGGAGGACCCATACGGGAGAGCCGATAGGAGTATGCCTTGTTACATCAAGTGAGAGCGACAATTTAGAGGGCATAGGGAGAAGTTCGTATGAGTTCTTAGAGGAGATCGAATGGCAAGACACGATAGATATTTTTCTCCTCGAGTACTACCCACCCACACCACCTAATAATTTTGAGATGGAGCAAGGAAGAAAGAATGTGGAAACAAAGAAAGACAAAGAGCTAGAGGAGTTTAGCCTAACAGGAGTTGAGAGAGAATTCGGGAAGGTGGATGAGAGCCTTCACAACAAAGTCCAACCTTTATTGGACTCATGTAGTCATTTAGGAGAGGGCGAGTGGGAAGATAAAACTGATGAGTTTCTTCGCAATGACCATCCACCCATACCATTTGATGGCCCTAAGGCGATAGAGGAGAAAAGTTGTGTCTTGTCCGACTTAGAGCTCGACCCATGCATTCCAAAAATTGAAAGAAAATTATGTTTTCCCTATGAGTCGGTGCATGCAAGTTATGCTTTGAGTAAGCATTACAGGGATCCCTTTCCGAGTAGTCACGATGAGTCTCTCGATCTTTCCTTTATTTATGGGCGAGGTCCCAACTTATTCCGGTTGTTGGTATATGATAGGAAGACAGGAGTGACAAGGAGAGCATTAAACCCCGTGAGTGGGGTCGGGTGAGTTCGTGGAGAGATGAGAGGTCGTCGCACCCCGGACGCATATGGGGTGATTGTTGTTGTATTTTTAAGTCATGCATGAGTGTCATATAGTGTCTTGTTGCATTTTAATAATTTGTTTGTTTTATTTTCTCGCACTTTTTATTCACTTTGAGTTAGATTTTAGTCCTTTTTGCTTGAGGACAATGCGAAAGTCTAAGTTATGGGGGGTCACAAGTGCGTATTTCTAAAACTTCACAAATTTTCAAAAATGCCCAAAAATCTCAAAAAAATCATAAAATTTTGAAAAATCCAAAAATATTTTTGTTCAAAATAAATAAAAATTGGAATTCAAATTTTACAAAAATATCATTAAAAAGTCGGTGTAAAGTCTCAAGTTGTAAAATTCAAATACACAAATCCGAAATTGACCAAAGATGGAAATTGTGCAAAAAATGATGACTTAACGAATAAGTCTGGAGATTAACAAACCCGGTGAGATTCGAGCCTATCACGTTTTATGAGTTTTTAAATCAATTTGAGTTAATTGTTAACTCAAAGTTCTTTTCAGCGCGTAAAAAGTGGTCGAGGATCTCAATCATTTCATTTTGATCGGTTATGAAAAACGTGTGTGATATTGCTTTGAAAAACATGCCAAAATTGATCTCTAAACTTAAATTCATCTCGAAATGCATATGGTAACGCAATTAGTATTTGAGAGAATGAAGTAGGCCCTCGTTTGTCACCCAAAAATAATAGCCATAAAAGATGTGAAAATTATCCCTTTGATAACCCAAATTGAGCCAAACAGATTTTTCCTTTCGTTTGACAACCCGAAAAACCCAAATAGCCCGGGATTGCGAAAAATGGAAAAATTCAGAAGTTAAGTCCAAAAAGTTCATATAAAGGGGCAAGAAAAAAATAGATATGCTCAACAAAAATAGCAAGAAAATAAAAGAAGTGAAAAACAGAAAAAATAGAGAAAAAGAAGAAAGAAAAAAAATAAGCAATAGCTTGGAAGAAGCACAAATGGACATCTTAAATGACTTTTCCAATTCCAATCCTCCCTACCATTTTCATTTTACCCCCATATACCTTAAAACCCGAAAAAGTCCTAACCGAGTCCGAATTGAAAAATTGGTTACTGCGTGGAGAGCTAATACACCAAAAGATAATAAAAGAGATAATGCGTGAATAAGAGGCAATGTTCCCATTTTTAAAACCGTATTCCGTTGATGAGATCCTATCACTATGAAATTTCCATCTTTCTACTTGTGTGCGTGACTTTGCGTCGATTATATTTACTCTTTATATCATGCATACCGAGAGAATAGCCACATTCTGAGTGATTCGTTTGAGAGAGCATTCTTTGAGAATTTGAAATCAAAACGAATTTTTGGATAAGTAACGTAATGGTCAATTGATGGAAATCCGCAGTTAAATTTCCCGCTTCGCACACACGTACTATGATTTGAGACTATTGAGCATGACTTGATGATGACTATTTTCTGAGAAAGTTTGAATTATACAATTTTTGCATATTTAGAATTTTCGTTGAGTCGAATTTTGTGGGTATATTCTCTGCAAACCCTCACGAGACACCACTCGTCCTACTAGGGTGACCAAGGGGTTTAAAGGCTTGTTGCAAATGCTAAATGCAATCACTTACCCGCAAAAAAGGTATTCTATCCCAATAAAATAATTTTCAAGAGTTAAGCCTTGCTAGGATTCTTTTACATTGATCGGGACACGCAAAGTTCTAAGTAGGGGGATTTGAATAGGCATAAATTCCTCACATTTATCCCCTTAATTTCGGTATTTTTATGATCCCGTGCATTGTAAATACCTTTTGTTTGTCTTATATTTATGATACTAACCCTTTTTGGCAAGTATTTCATATTTTGTGTTTCTCTTATGTGTTTTACAGGTATTTCATGCAAGTTAGTGCCAAAGAGAACTCAAAATAGTGAAAGAAAACCAAGAAACGGGGAGTAAAGGGAATTTTCATAATTTTACAGCCTTATTCTGGAGGTGGGACCAACTGTAAAGTTGAAGAGATTTCAATTACAAGAACACTGGAAAAAACGGAACCTCAATCGGAGTCCTGGTGTGAAAGTTATGAGCAGTTAAAGATAGAAGAAAGGGTCAAAGAAAGATAGGACCGGTCCGGCCAGAAATTAAAAGAACCGATCCGGACAGGACCGGTCCGGCCAAAAATTAGAAGAACCGGTCCGCAGTGCCACATTCCAGATAACCTCAGACCGAAGATGGATCGAAGCTGAAGAAAAATAAAAGAATAGGTCCGTCCCGGACCGATCCGCCCAAGAAATAAAAGAATCGGTCCGGATCAAAGCCAAACCTATCCGGAGGAGGACAGGATCGGTTCGGATCCAAGCAAAATCGATCCGGAGGAGGATAGGACTAGTTCGGTGGTCGAGATTTTATTTTCTTATCTTCCTCTAATGGAGAGTCCTACTGCTGCTAAAACTCTTAGAGTTTTGTAGGGTATATAAACCCGTTTTATTATCACTATTAGGGAGGGAGAATTTAGATAATTTTCCAATTCTTTCTGTAAAACCCTAGTTTTGAAGGTAGATTACAATTTTAATTCCAAGAGTGAAGATTATTCAGATTTCTGTGATTACAAGTGTTCTCAATTGCTTCTTTTAAATGCTTTGGTAATATTAGGAGTTAATTTTCTTCAATCCAATTCCTTTCTACATCATTCTACAAAATTTTCCTTAGTTTAATCATGGTTTTCTGCAATTCAAAAATTATTTTCATTAGATTCATCATGCTAGGCTAGATTTTCTAAGGTCGCGATACATGAACCCAACCTGTTGTGATAGTTGCATGTGTATGACATTAATCCTCTGAATTTGGTGATTTATTATGACCGTATTGCGTAGGAACACGAAAATTGTAGATCTTTGGATCTTATTTGCTTCTGGGTAACCGGGATGCTTTAGAATGCAATTCAAATGTAACTATCGTAATACCGATTTACCTGTCCTCTGATTAAGTATGATGCGGGCTTGAACCTCATATACGTAATGCCTGGGAGTACTAAATTCTGGGTCTAATTAATCATTTAAATTTACGATTAGTATTTTATCTGCAATACACTAGGGTTAGGGGATTGTATTACCGTCTGGTTTTTCTCATCACATAGTTTAAAGTTATAAATCAGTATTCATCAGTATTTTAGGTAATTTGGTATAATTGCATCTTTTCATAATTTCATAATTGCATCTAGTATAGTCCTTCCACAAACCAAGTCAATTTTCTATTTCCCTTAGTGTCAGAGTTAGGATTTCCTAGTCTATCCAACGTCGTCACAATTCCATTGTCCTATTTCCCTGTGGATATGATCCCGACTTACCGGGTTGATTACTAACGCGACAGGCTTGCACTTGAGCCTAGAGTAAATGCACATTAGAGACACTTTCTGAGTTTTGTCAGTCACGAACAGTTGAACTTGTACAAGCTTGTTTCAAAAGTTTACCAAACCCTTGTACGACCTCACAAGTCGCGAACGAGGTGGTCGGACCAAAGACTATACGATCTTGCACATCGCGAACTATTAAACTTGTACAAAATTATTCTCACAAGTTTACCAAACCTTTATACGACCTCGTAGGTCGTAAACGAGGTGCTCGGACAAAAGACTATACGACCTTACAGGTCGCGAAAAGTTGAACTTGTACAAACTTGTTCTCACAAGTATACCAAACCCTTGTACAACCTCGTAGGTCCCAAAAAAGGTGGTCAGTCAAAAGATTGTACGACCTCATAGATCGCAAACAATTCAACTTATACAAACTTATTTCATAGGTTTACGAACAAGGGGATTGGCATAAACACTCTGTAAAAACTCCCAAGTTATGAACAAAATGACATCGAATATTATTTAAAGGAATACAAGTTCTATCATTTTCAACAAGCATCTAGCAACAAGATATATGCATGAAGATTTATAAGCCACATTTAAATAAAGATATATTGATGCAACCAATAAAAACAGTTCGATACATAATGTACCAAAAATACAAAATCATTACTCGGTAAACATTAGATAACATAAGAAAAAGATCTACAGAAATTCCATCAAATGTGGTCGGGAGCAAGACCATCAACTGGAGGTTCACCACCTTCCTCACCGGCCAAGGTCGCAGCCTCTTCATCATTTCATTACCATTGATTCACCGTCTCGACGATATGAGGATAATGGGTTTCCACCCTCTTTTTTAGATCCTCGAACCCTTCCAAAAAATAACCAAGGCACTCCGTGTTGAACTCAGTCGAGGACTTATAGGCCTCAACAACTGTCGCTCTAGTAGAAGTAAGGGCATTACGAGCAACCTGCAACTCGTCGGCAATGGTAGCCTTTTCTTTCTAAAGCTTCTCTCGCTCAGCAGTAAGGGTTTCATTCAAACTCTGAATTTTAGCATTATCAGTGTCAAAATTTTCCTTTAGGGTGCTATTCTCACTTTCCACCTAGATTAAGTCCTTAGTCCTCACCATTGACTACTCATCTCTCGCCTATAACTCAACAGATATCTTATCGTAACCGTCTTTCAATGTCTTTTTCTCCTCATCCAGCTCATTATAGGCCACATGATTCACCAAGGACTTCTCTCAAAGAACGGTACATGCCATGAATGCTTGAAGAATAAATAGGGTAATGTAATTAAGAGACGGAGATCAACACTAAGTTGTAATAAACAGTTCATGAAAAATTCATACCATTTACAATCTGTGTTGTGATAAAGTACATAAGAAATTTCGGTCAGAACATCTCAGGAACTAGAAATCCTTCACATGACTGCGATAACCAAGTAGAGCAACGGCATTAATGGCATGGTAAAAGATGAAGTCCGAGTTGGCCTTCAGATATTCCTAAGTGACCTAATGTTCCGGATCGAACTCAAACTCAGGAATGTTACCATATCAAGAAGTGTGACCCGAATTAGAAACGTGACCAAACTCAGAAGTATGACCAGCTCTCCTCAACAAGTTATGAAAAGGTTGTATATCTTTATATTCATCTTGGTATCTCTTATCTCCAGCTTAAGGATGCATGTGAGCTTTACCCTTTACCCTGGAAGCGGCTTCACCCTCCTATTGGTGATTAGTTTGTTCGGCTAGTGCCAACTCTTTTGTGCCTAGCTAAATCTAGGGATTTGCAATCAATGGGATGTTGAGACATTCCCAATGTCTCTTCTGATGGATTTTCCTCTACACCTGAAAAAATAATGAGTAGATGCATTAGCATAGAGGCCTAAAGCATTTGATAATAAAGGGTGGAGTGCTAGTATAACATGCCTACTCCACAACCTCCTTCCCCACCTGCACGCTGCTCACCCACATTAAGATGGGTCTCTTACGCCACACAACCTTCCAAAGGCACCTCAAACTCTAATAGGGAATGACCACCAGGGGGAGTATGGTACCTGAAAATAATAAATTTCTCAACGGAAAACAAATCTTCAAACTTCAAAGGCTTCTTCTCGCTATATATCGCAACAAGGTCAACAAAGACTTCAAAATTCTAGGGGCTTATTTCACTGAAACAACCAAAAAAATTGAAAAAAAAACTATAAGACGACCAAAAAAGGAGCTATCAAATGGAAGGATTTTTTTTACCTATGTCGTTTGTTCCATTGCACTCCCTGGACCCCCTATATGATCTATCCCTCTCAAAGGACCTAAATTCCCAATCTTCTTTAATGAACATATTCTGGCCCTTCCAACTATGATTGCTAGTCTGGACTACGGTAACCATCCTATATTGAGGCTTTCGGGGGGGAAATAATAATATACGGGGGCTTTGGCATTGTCTTTTAAACTATGAATATATCTAAAGATGTCCCCCATCAAATCATACTGGGTTATGAGTTTCTAGAATATTATGGCCCTTGGTATAGTATTTTAGGCATTGGGGGTAGTCGGGTCAAAGTCACACCATAACCCCTTAGAATGGAATGAATGGTAAGACGAAGAGGTAACCTTAACCCAACTTGGAGATCCTACGAGGGGAGGCAAATCTCCTTAGCGTCCTTCATAAAATAACACCTCTTTGAGACGCTAGGCAGTCTAGTTTGGATGGCTATGGTAAGGGCAAATTTTTCTCTTATCGCATCAATGTCCTTCTTAGTGATAACGTGCTAGTACCATCGATCATCAACCTCGGAAGGATTATAAGTGTTAGAGGACCCAATAGGACCCTCTTCCTCCTCATCCATAGCCTCATCTTGGGACCCACCAATAGGGGAAGTAGGTGAATGGGGACCAACACTTTTAGGCCTAATGTCCTCAACCCTATCAGTAGTGGCCTCCTTAAAGGGAATCAAGATTAATGGGGTCCATGGAGATGGTATTCAAACAGTCATCCTCAATGAAAGGAGGTGTAACATGATAAGTTACAGAAGTATCTAAAATTGGGGAAGGAATTTAAAGAACCCAAGGATCAACAGAAGAGCTATGATTAGAGATAGTACTATGTGTGTAACAAGGGTGACCAGGATCTTCCATCGGTATAACCACTTGTAAATGGAGGGGAAACCTCCTTTTTAGTAATACCAAGGCGTTTCCTCTCAACTTTGCGAATAAAGTCATAAATCATTTGAACGCGTAGGGGAAAACTCATAAGAACTCTTATCGCTATCTGCTAAATCTAGTCCAACCAACTCAATGGCTGTCTAATGCCATAATCTCCAAACAACAGCAAAATACCAACCAAGAAAATTGAAGAACGAAAAAACCCTTAGAAACATAAGGAATGCGTACCTAAAAATATTAATTAATGTAAATATAAGCTATGAAAGACATGTAAAAACCCACATAAATACTTTTCGCGACACAAGGACTGATCCCTTAAAGATGCGCGAGGTAACGCTTGAATATGTCTCTTTCTTTAGCTTTGTTCAAGTATCAAAGTGATGATAAATGGGATGCGTTGTGTGAATTTATACTTTTTGAAAAAGGTAGTGAAAAGACATAGCAGGGTAAACGTCAGCAAATCTGCAAAAATGGAACGGCGGTACAGAGTATCAGTACGCATGTCATGTTGTCGTCATCATAAAGAACAAACTTCAGCTACTCGACATGTGTCCTTGAATTTTTTTAAAACCCTAATGACAATCTACTCGGCCTCGGTTGACCCAAAGTGAGCCGACTATAAACACCTTAATACGAGCAGCATGTAACACCTCATCCAATCACCCTGCATCAAATTGTAGTGTTTGCACAATAGGTCTTGGGGGCTTTCTGTTATACCAATATAGTCCTAAATATGAATAAAATACAAATGACAAAAGAATTCAGAAATGTGTTCGGCTTCACTCCAAAAGGAGATCGGCTTAGTGAAAATCCGCTCGGCCAACATACTTGATAGTTGTCCCATGTGTATAAATAAAGTTGGAAACACTATATACTTTTAGGGGTACCTACACAGTGAATGTCCCTTATTGATCACGTGGGAATATAAGAATGTGGTTGCTGAAAATTAATCACCCACGCACTTATCCATAATCCCAACCCATGATCCAAGGCACATTTGTTTGTTATTTTGATAAGCGTGTACATTCAGGTGTAATTGCCTGACTTATAAAGGCAATCCACCTGTCCTCTTGATATTCTCATTATATCATCTTTAAATAGGAAACTAATCCACTTAAGGCGGGGACTCTAGTTGTAATCCTCTCAATCATCGAGTATTAATAGCAACCCTAATTGTAACTTTGGCAATAGTTCAATAAGATCCTATCAACACCGTGGATGTAGGTTTCCTTCAGGGGACGAACCACATAATACTCATTGTGTTTTTCTGTCTCTTATCCCCATCCTTTATTATCATTATTTCTCTTTTTTTATTGATTTACCTATTATTTTTCGTCTCCATTTCCGGATGTCAACAATAAGAACTTTAAATTGAAGTAAAAACATTAAAATTTTTAGATTAATGTGTATTAATTTGACACACCTTAGATGAAAAGTCCTCATCATAATACTCCCTAGGTTGGGGAAATATTGTTCTGACTTTAGTAAAATGTAATCAAATCTGACGATTTTCTATGTAACACAAAAATACGATATATTTTTTCTACAAAAGAAATTAGATTTCAGTGATAAACTATAGAACTAGCACAAGAACTACAACATTATTAAACCTACTTCCAGAAGAAGGAAGACGATTATACAACCAAAGGGAGAGCATCCTTAACGTCAAAGTTGATATCCCTGAAAAAATAATAGGATAATTTAGGATTTGACTGTAATGCCCCGACCCGGATTTAAGGTTTGATAAAGGATCAACCCGATCCGAACCATTCATTAATTGTGAAGTGGAATGAAACACCCTAAATAATGTTTTAATCCAGTTTTGTTAATATTTAATGTTACACTTATTAGCATGCGAGTCTGATTTACAGTCACTATGTGATATGACCCATGAAAAGTGCCCCCAAGGCCAAGTAAATAGAGCTACTAATCGTAATTGCAAGAAAATACTTACATGTATAATGCCATGAAGGTACGAAACATCGTACAACCTGCCGTGACAAAAGGAGGGATGTGAGCCGAATGCTCAGTGGGATCATATATAAATGCAATATAGAAACGAACGACAAAAAATGAGTACTCATACGCTACCCTACATGCATGTGAAAATATGTATATATCTACATATATACCTTTAAAAAATACATGTACCAATGTATTCAACCGTTTTATGCCAAAAATGTTATTTAATACCATTTACCATCATTGGCTTTACAAAATCGTCATTTTGTATTATCATGCCTTGAAAACTACCATTCATTCCCATTAACTCATGCGAATAAAGAAATGGCATTTGTAAGGAAAAAATTTCATTTACTTTCAATCATTTATTACTCAACGTTCATTAACTCACGCTAGAGTTACCTAACCATTTTATAGGGCTTCCATTCAATGGACTCACATACCGCCTTTAGAAAAATACATGTTTTCCTTTGACAACCTCATGTAACACATGCTTGTGTTATTTATGATTCAAACCTTATTAGGTATCTTAAGCATCATTAAATCACCTTATTTATCCATCCCATGTTACCACATGAACATTAAACATTTAATGCGTTATTCTTGCATTAATAAATTATTGGATTAATACCATCCATTTATGCATGTTTCATGAATATTCGATTCATTACTTAGCATTATATTTAGGGAATCCACCAACACACACACAAACACATCACAATGCACGCACACCCACGATTTCACAAAATTTCATTGTCTCACATCGAGTGCCAGGTAAATTGCAGTTGGTTTGGGGTCTTTCACCACTAGGGACATCATAGCCGTGCTTAATTATTTATCCCAGCATCATCCAATATCATTATCTTACCTATGTATTCTACATTTTCATAATGATCACGTTAATTTTCCTTTTCGGGGCCGAAGCCAAAACCTTGGGCTTAACCGTCCATTTTCCATTATTCATTTAGGAAAAATCATTATGTTCCATTAAAATCCCCTTTCTACGCACACGCTAATTTTTACACCCAAAATCATTTTCGCTTTAAGGACTTAAATAATTCTTTTCATATTAGAGCCAAAACACTCTTTAACATTTTTATTACATAAAAATATCATACTTTAAGTAAATTACCAATTTAGCTTTTTTTTACCAAAACTGGCAACCTTTATCCTTTTTCAAGTGTTATTCACCAAAAATACCCATTTCAAGTTCTAAACTCAACACTTAGGCATTTTAGTCATTAAAAACACTTGTTCAACTTCTCACTTTTCCAAAATTACACATTTTGCGTCATAACCCTTTTAATATATGAAGTCACACTTTTTACATATTAAAGTCTTATATCTCATATTTAAGCCTACACAATTTATTTATGAGTTTTAACGCTAAAAACCCATTTTAGTCTACATTTACACATTTGGCACTCTACATATCAAACTTAGTGTTACACACTTTAAATATGACTTTTTGCATAGGACCCAAACTTAGTCGTTTATTTCACACTTAGTCTTCTTGACTTTCATTATTAACATTTTTACCCAAAATTTGCAAGAAGACTACATTTTCACATATTTATACTTTTAACCCCAAAACTTAGTTTAACAAACTAAACTGTACAATTTTTAAATGAAAATCCATTTGCTTATCTCATAATGATTCATCAACATTAAAATCATTATAGTAATCTCATAAATTATCGATTTTTTAAAATTCATTCAATCATTCATTTAAGTGCCCATTTTCATAGAAAATAGTAAGAATGATACTAATAAGTCTATTAGTACATTTAAAACCTTAATCAACATATTTTAAGTTCTAAATATGTAGAAAAATCAAGATAAACATAGGTTTACTACAAGACCCCTTTCAAATATAGAAAATCCCATTTTCTTCTAAACTTTATCTTGAAATCACGTAGTATTCAATCTTTAATCATGGATGTCTATTTCTACACACCTAATATAAAAAAGATGCAAAGTACTCATACTAATATTATCATCAACTTAACTTAATAAGAGATAAGTATTTTCCACCTCAAAATTTCCTCAAATAATAGTAGAGAAGGTGGGTGACTCCCCCACCTCCAAAGATGGCCCTAAAAGGAGTCAGAATAGCCCACTCTGCAAGCTCTATGAACTACTCTTTATTCTAATATAAGAAACTCCTTTTAAAATCACCTAACAAGACTTCCTTTGAGCTCCAAAATATTATCCCAAAACCTCCTATGAGTTGTCCCAACTTTGAGAGGTGTTTTAATGGAGTTTGGGGACCTCCAATGTGGTGTTTTGATGGTGGAAAAGTGGTGGCAAAGGAGGACCACGAATTTGGAAGGAAGAATAACTCTTGCAAGAGCTAGAAGATGGAGATATAATCTGAAAATGTTTGAGAGTGTTGGCTCCAAGTATTTCCCTACCATTTCTCTTATAATGTAATTATGGAATATTCTACCCTTGACCAACAAACCCAAGGTTTTGAATGCCCAAATGGGTGTAATTTGGTTTCCCGAGATCTGCATAATATGTCTTGAAAGAGACTACACAAACACCAAACATGTGACCCCAAAAATTCATTTGAAAAATGCAAAAAAAAAACCCCAAAAGTTGATTTGCGTCACTTTTGGCACCAACCCAAAAAAAATTTGAAAATTTTAACTGAAGAATCATATTCCTTGCATTTTTTGGCTAAAAACTCATATTTAAAATAGTCATTTGGCCTCCCGAATTGTTCTATACAATGGCGCAAAAATCGGGACCTTCGTACAAAAGTATTTTTTTTCCATTTTTTCTCTTCACAATAATATTCCTTATATTTTTGTTAGTAAAAAATATATTCACAATATTTTTTTGACCATCCGAGACGTCCTAAACAATTCATGCAAAACTGGACTTTCGCAGTGTCGGGCACCGTCAGACAATTTGTACCCACGCTCGCGTAGCGCTCGTTGCTTCTCCGAATCGCATGAAAATTAACCTAAGTACTTGAAGTAATTATATAAACTAACAATAATACTCATGTGAACCGTGCAACGTAAAGATTTCTCGTTTAATCCATATTACGATACTTTGGTTTTCGTACCATTTAAATGTCCCGTCATATTAACCTTGTCTGTGTCATATCCGTTCCTCGATATTTTTCCCTCAAACTTAATGGATATACTAGCTAATATTATTAAAGATTAAATATGCATTCATGCGACACAATAGTTGTGGGAATTTTCTCGTTTAAACCATTTACGTAATATGCCACTTTACATATTACTTGACTTGTTACACATGGATTATTTATTCCTCCAATTTTTCTTTGGCGAAAACACTTCAAATAACGTTAAATACATATTTTCTAGGGCAGGGTATTACATTATTCCCTCCTTAGAAAATTTTGTCCTCGAAATTTATGATCATCAAGCTAACAAATCATTCATCCAACAATTTTACTCTAATTCTAGATGTCTTTAACACTATAGTCTAACCCAAAGATTTCATACCATTAATTTGGTACAACCACGGTGGATCCTAAGGCATTATTGCTAACTCCCCAGCATGCCTAACATGTCCATCTAAACAATACCTCGAACTGGTTGATAATCAGTTAATATCATGGTAATATCCCAAAGAACACTTTATCATGAATTATTCCTGAACATCGGGATTTACAAGCCTACATTTTGTCAAACGATTTTGATCTTGCCGAGCCTAGTAAATACATACTCAACATCAATAATCATTCACATAAATGATTTTGAGACAACCATTTAATCCCAATAATTCATCTGATCGGTACGTTGTACTAAACTACGCGTTAAGCTAGAGTCATCCGAGATATGACAACATCAGAAGCTACATTCTTAATTTGGAAATTCCATATGGAGTGAAATACAAGCATTAAATGTTCCATCAAGTTATAATATTCATATCTTAGATTCGTGACCTTAAATCCATAATATACGTTGTAACTAAGTATATCGGTTAACTAACTACTGTGTTAACCTAAAGCTATTAAGTACACATGAAAACAACATCCAGTAAATTGCAAGACCAAGCATAGACACCAACCAGTGTAAAATAAAGTTGCTTCCTAAGAAGAGCATACTCATGTACCATGATGCAAGAACCTCAACCTAGGCTATCCCGTATCACTACTGAGTTATGAAACAACTTCCCATAATCAGGATCAAAGAAGAGACAAGAAGATGCAACTAATCAGGCGACTACCACGCCAGAATGAAATAATCGAATTCGGACAATGAACCATGCTACGCGAAGTATGAGCCACAACATACACTTGATGTCTAAAATTTTCACTAACCTACACATACGCTAAAGTATTAGCCTAGCCATGTGCCCTGGATTAAATCATCAATCATAATTGTCCTTTTCCACGGACAATAACTTGCGAGCCGATTCCCTTGGGAAGCTAAAATGCTAGTCTTCCCTCCATAAGACTAAGGTTACTCTTCATCCTTCTTGTCGAAGCGAAGTTACATTTCTCATTGCTTAATGTTAATAACTGACCTAACATACTCAAGTCTCCATAATTTCAACATGCGAGTGCTAACTTTCAAACCTCGAGGTCCCTCTCATTTAGTGAGACACAATAATTACATAATTTTACCCTAGGGATCATCGCTACAATCCTTAGAAACGTCCTACGTGATCCGAAATCACAAATTACATCTCAATTTTTAAACATTATCCACTCTTAAGAACTAATGGTTCTCCTCACTATAGTCATACTAAACCATACAGGTAGCACACCAGGTGCTATAATCAAGACTAACACTCCATTCTGAGTGTTATCTATAAAATTCTAACATACGTCATCATATTTTAGGTCTTACAAGTGCGTAACCTAACACGTATCGACCTATTTTTGAAATTATCCACAAAGTCATGCCATAACGCAAGCTTATAAACAAGCCATGGCGCTAAATCCTAAGTATTGCCACAAAATGATACGACTAAATCTTAATACAAACATCAACAACCTATGCTTCCACACAATAAATTTCTAACGCTTCACGAAAAGGACACCAAGCCAATCATCTCCAACGATCATGCACATTCTGGAGTAGGAGTGATCACGCTAAAATCCTACCAAGTATAACGACTGGTCATGGCCGTTAATTTTTTTTTCTTTAGAGGCCAAACTTTAATCCCAATCACTATGTGTCATACCAACTATAACTTTTTGTCCTTGACATCATAAGAAATCCCCAAAGTTGAAAGATATACAACCTTGTTATCATAATACAGTTAGCTATTACTAGGGGATGTCTATCAAATTTACTAATAACTCATTATCTAATCCTTAGCACATATCTCCAAGGCATTATCAGTACGGATTCACATGCCTGTCCATAACTATAACCTGATATCAAACTCCTCATGGCGTATACCTTAACCTTATTGAGCACTCAGCTATGACAACTAACTTGTATCACTAAATAGCCATCACACTCTGTAAGGACTTTTTTGTCCATTATCAATTTGTATGTCGTACGCCGTTACAACGTTGAAGAAACTTAAGATCGCATCTACATCAACGGATCCGAATATCAAAGTGTCTTCAACATCATAGCCTCTGCGAGAATGAACTTGGTAAAATTGTGTTTTTACGTTCCTTAAAGTTTTTTATTTTTCTAGGAAGCCGGACCGATCCGCCCCTTAACCGGACCGATCCGCCTCAGACCGAACCGATCTGATTGCTGCAGATCCAGTATACCCCGGACCGCAAGCAAACCGATGAAGCAGGATCAACCGAACCGATCCGGTCACAACCGAACCGATCCGCATCAAAATAAAAGAACCGATCCGGTCATCCGGACCGATCCGCCCCCAAGCCGAACCGATCCACCCCCAAGCCGGACCGGTCCGCCTGGGATATACTCGAGCAGTTCCGTGTGTTTTTTACCCACCATCTTATATTTCCTATATATATTACTATTCCGATGGTGTATTTCTTAAGTCTTTGAGAAAACGTTTTTAAGAGATAAAACACAACAAGACTTCGTTTTTTGATGTGCCAAACATCTTTTTGATTCACACCAAAAATCCCAATTACTTTTGTGAATCTTTTGGAACCCTAGAACACAAGCTTTGCTATTGTTCAACCCTTGTGGAGAAGTCGTTCTCTTCTTCATTGCTGCCCTCCTGGAAAGGAAAAATTCCAGCCGCCGACATAGGAACCGACACTTGCGGGTATTTCTATGTCACACCGTTTCTAGCCGTTGCTTTGAAGGTTTACCGAAGACACCGTGCGTTACACTTGTGGGCGATTATCAGGTTGTATGTAAGTCAATGGTCTTGTAAATTCTTTAAAGTTCTAGAAATAAAAGGTTTTGCCCTTCGGGTATTTTTTCCTTAACTTTGTGTCGCATGCTATATTTGTTTATGGGTTGACACTTGCACTTTAGATGCATGATTAGGGGCTGAAATTAAATAAGTGTGCTATATTAGAAAGTTGCAAAGTTAATCAATTATCACACGTAATTCTCGCATTCTCACACTCATTTTCTAGATCACAAGTTATCACTACTATTAAACTTTTGGTAGGATACGGGGCATCGGGTACTAGCTATAAAACTTTTAGGTCAATTCCCTTGACGCCACGAGAGATTCTATTCCTTAATATCACTTAATTTTTTTTAAAACCATAATTCAATACCACCTTTTCTAACACTAAGTCCCGAGGACTAAATATATTCGTTCTTAAATTACCCTGGATCAACGTGATTATCTAAAGCCAAATCATAATCAAGTCACTTCGGAATTCTGATTTCCATATAATTTTTTTCATAAGTCACGCTAGTTAGTCATCTAATCCCATAGATGAAACCATAAGCATACCAACTAGGGTGCAACTAAAATCATTAAGACTTTTTAATCATCAAACTTCCACATGATACATCTCACACAAGTTTAAGGTGCTGCCAGCTAACGGTCTACACCCAAAACTGATACTTGCAAGCTAACACTACCAGAACAAATGCAGCGGAATAAGAATGGCTAGTAACTTAGACGATCATCAACTCATAGGGAATATCACTGCGTGCTCAATACCTTGACTTTACCATCAAGGTACAACCAAAATCATCACCAGGCAAGCGTGACCATCTCCAATTAAAAACGACACCGAAATATCCACTACCAACCTCACCACTTCACACCTGAAAGTAACATTGAACCTAAAGCTCTGATACCAAGTTGTATTGCCTTGAACCGAATTTAAAGGTTGATAAAAGATCAACCCGATCCTAACCATGAGTTAATTGTGAAGTGCAATGAAACACCCTAAATAATGTTATAATCCAGTTTTGTTAATATTTAACAATACATTTATTATCATGTGAGTCCGATTTACATTCACTAAGTGATATGACCCATGAAAAGTACCCCCAAGGCCTAGTAAATAGAGCTACTAATCGTAATTGCAAGAAAATACTTACCTATATAACGCTCTCAAGGTACGAAACATCGTATAACCTGCCGTGACAAAAGGAGGGAAGTGAGACAAATGCTTAGTGGGTTCATATACAAATGCAATATAGAAACGAATGGCAAAAAAGGAGTACTCACAGAACCATGATCAACGCGTGAAATGTGTGTTCGGTAAGGACACAATCATTGTTTTCGTTTCACCGCGATAATATAAACAGACCTAAATTACAACTACACTTGCGATACAAGTATAGCGGTATGTCGGGTATAGAAAATCCACAGAGATGAGTTGCTAGAATTTATAGGATTTAATACCCTTGAATAAAAGTGTAAAAAGTTGATTACAAACTAAAAAGGAAAAGATGCACAAAAGGGAAATTATTAATCTAGGCGAGGGAAAATAAAGCTAGATTAACAAAGCGAGTAAAAACTATAGGTTGCATCGAATATCCCTCACCCTAGTTAATTAGTATAAAATTGTTACATTGGTCGATAAGTTATTACAAATGCGTCTCGTTTCGACAGTTAATTGAACCAAGGGTTGTCACACCCCTAAATCCGCATAAAAGCCTAATAAGATTTTGGCATCAATAAATAACCCAGAAATTACACACATAAGGTCGTAAGCACGAAACATACATGATATGCCCCGTAAAATCACCTAGGCATAATCACTGGGACAACGCACCCTAAATAGACCCGTAAACTCCATCACTAGAGCAAAGCAACACGTCAACCCGGAATGAGTTCAATCCGGCACAACCTAGACTAATTTAGCTAGAAAGCATATTAAAAATGAGGTAAATAATCGCGGTAAACACGATAAACCTACACTAGAAAGCAAGAAAAGAAAGCATGTAAAACTAATTATGAAAGCATGTAAATTAACTACAAAGCAAGAATAAAGTAAATACAAGTTATATTAATGGAGAGGGTGAATGAATAGTCAACTTACAAACCAAAAAGGGTGTCAATCCAAGAAGAAATGAAGAAGAACTCTTCAAAAACCCAAACCCTAACCTAAACTATCTTCTAAAACGAATTATATCTAAGTATATCTGAAAATGAAACCAAAATTCCATTATATAGTAAGTTACAAAAGAAATAAAGGAAAAAGGAAAGAAAAGGAAAAGATCCCAAAATATCTGGCATACACGATCGACCGAGCCTCAAACCGCGATCGACCGAGCCTTCTTGTAAAAGTGCACTGTCTCCTTTCCACGACAACATGTAAAACTGCGATCGACCGGGACTTAAACCACGGTCGAATGACACTCTATTTTTTGCAACTCTTTGGTCCATGAAGAGGGGGAAAAGGTTGCGAACAAAAATGACCATAACTTCACCGTACGGACTCAGAATCACGCACCGTTTTTGGCCACATGAAGCATGATCAATGAACTACGCATCCGTGGAAATTCCATGAGCTAAAGATGAAATGTGAATTGACTAAAATTCCCTTAAAATAGCATCCGATTGGCGAAACTTCTACGAAATGCTACAGATCCTCACTTTTACAATTCCAATACCTACAAAAGCACAATTAACCCCTAGAAAACAAGTATGTATCTAAATCCAAGGTTGTCTGGTTAATGAGCATAAATATAGGAGTTAAGGACCGTAAAAGTGCTAGAATGCATAAAGATAAATGGTGAAAATATGCAATATTGATATGAATCACACCCCTAACTTAAACATCGCAAGTCCCTAGTGATAAAACAAACAAAACCAGTCCACAAAAGATAGTACAAGACGTATATATGCATCGAAATATAAATGCAACTTTCGTAGGGAGCACGATTGCATTTAGCGTATGCAATAAGCCGTTAAACCCCTAGATTACCCTAGTGTACGAGTGTCGTCTCATGAGGATTTTCAGGGATGATACCCACAAACATCACATGGTTTCCTGAAAATATGACCAAACCAACATGCGATAAGCCCAACAATAACGAACAAGATTTCATCCGCATTATTAGCACATTGAACGAATTCAAACAAAAGTCCGAATCATTAACATTATAGAATGCACCTCAGAGAATTGTAACCTTAAATGTGGGAGGGGAGCGAGCACATGCGAAGTGTGATTTGGTAAAAAATTATATAAATCGGATACTAAATAAAGAAAGCATATATTCAAACCTCACGGGCATTACACTCATCAAGTGAATTCACTCGAAATAAGGAGGTAACATACGTAAAATGTGGGCATAAAGAATAAATGTAAAGGGAAACTAGGCCGCACACATGTCACAAATCAATAACGCTATATATAAAATGAAAAATGTAATCTCAATGAAAGATACCACCCAATAAAAGAGGCGAAATGTATTTTCACAAATTGTCAAAATTATTATGACTTTTGAATTAAATCTACTTACGATCAGATACGAAATTAATAGAGTTGTAATGTAGGTTATGCTAGGGTACAAAATGAACCCGACCCAAAGTTATTTATGCTCCCCATTCTTTTTAAACCGATTCTGAACAAACAAATAAAAACCCAAATGTTTTTTTAAAACCTATATACCCATTTTCCCAAACTACCCTGATTAACCCCATTATGCACATGAACTCATGTGCATTACCCTTACCCCACTTTGTATTCACATGTCTCATACACACTAAAACCTCCCTCAGGCCCAAAATATCCTTAGCTCCATATGCATGTATAAAAGAAGAACAAATAACTACTGCAAAAGAGGAGCTAGAGAAGAAGACCTTAGAATAGAGAAAAAAAAAGAGAGAAAAAATCGAGAGAATGTTTAGAGAAAATAACTGTAGAGAGTTTGATGTAATACCCCGTATTTTTGTGATATTTATTTATGGGATTAATTAATTAAATGCGTATTAATTGGAAATTAATCCGGATTAAAATACTAGCGAGATACGAGTTGGTATTTGATTATAATGTGCATATATGATTATATATGAATATTGAATTATGAAATTTGTCGTGAGATTGAAATACGACAATTTGAAAATCTTGTTGAGACGCGTGTAACAGTCGCGTCATGGAATATTTTTATTTTAATTAAAAAGTGAATTTTATTTCTATAAATCGTATGGTCATTTTGAGTGCACCAACTCGTCCGGAAGGGTCGAAATAGTCAGAAAACACTAGCCAGGGGTTTAGTTTTGGTCCCGGGGTATTTTTAGGCCATACCGGCAACATATAAGGGTAGTTTGGTAATTTTGGATTTTTGGGAATTAAAACCTACGAAAATGGGGAATTAAAAAGCTGACTTGGTAATTGCCCACTAAACCCACTAACCACATCTTAGGAATTAATGGGCTACGGGGGTTATTAGAATTGTTCCAAAACTTCCTAAGGCAAACCCTAGCCACCATTAGCACCTTGGAGAAGAAAGCTTGGAGAGAGAGAGAGAAGGAATTCTGCAGAGAGAGAGAGAGAACACACCATCAATTCGTCATCAAAATCAGAGATACACATAAGGCAAGTGGTTTAATTTCATTATTTTGCAAAGAATGCTTCTTCCATGCGTAGGAAATTGACAGAATTGTATTGTTCTTGGAGTATGATGAAAACCCATTTAATTGGATGTAGAAATTTAAAAATCTATTGAGGAAATCGCATGTAGAACGTTGATAGGATGACTAGTCAGATGAAAATACATCTTTTACATCATAAAAACGGATTTAGTTATGTCTATGAATGACTTGATTTTTCTAGGGTTCATGTTCTTGAGATTTGAAAAATAAATGTTGGAGATTTGATAATTTGATGTAGTTTAGGGTGATTTGAACCCATATAAATGTTGTAATACGGTTGAAGCATGTTTAGGAAGGATTAGATACCTTGAAACATTGTTGGAATGACATTTAGGTGAGATTAGAGGTGAAGAGAAGTTGGAAAACGAGTTAAGGAAAATCTGGGCTCGAATCTGGCCACTCGTTAGAAGACCTGCCCAGGTCGTTCGAACGAGCTCGTTCGAACGAGCTTCTAACGAGTTGACCCTTGAATTCTAATGAGGGTGAAGTTCGTTCGATGGTTTCGTTCGAACGAGACCTCGTTAGAAAGCCCACTTCGTTCGAACGAACTCTCGTTCAAACAGCCTCGTTCGAACGAGACTTCGAACGAGTTGACAGTTTAGGCTTTTTAGCCTGTTTTGATCCCGAGTGCCCCATAACCTTGTTTATATGTAGAGATAATACTTCCTTGTGGATTAGTTGTATATTTGGGATATTTGGGATATAATGAAGAGTAAACTCTAGAAGTGTGGTTTGAACCTAAGGGAAATTATGAAGTGAGAGGTGAGTGCCTATTACGATGCGAGAACTATTGACGGCTTAAATAATTATATTAACTGGGAACATATAAATTGTGTAGCATTATATGTCGGTACGAGAATGAGAAGTATACCACAACTATATTATGGTGATTACTAAGATGTGTGCTTACTTAGTACATGTATATGATTTTGTGTATGACATACCTACCATACTTGCTATCACGGGAGGTTTGCGTTCGCTTAGGGCCTTCTTATCCTTGTGTTGCCCGGATTTAGATTGGTACCTCGATGAACATAGGTCAGAGAAGGGCTTATTGGGATGTTAATAAGTCTGCTGATCGTGGGAGCGTAGGTATGTGCGTGACCCATGTGATGTGACTGTGTTCGCCTCCATTGTTTGTGATTGTTGTTATCTGAACGGTTCCTGAGAGATTCAGAATGCGTGATCCTTATGTACGTGATGTACCGGGATGGATAACAGAGTATGTGTGCACCGCAGTTTAGTCTCCGGGTGCTTGTATTGTATATTTATGACATGAATAATATACACTTAATTAATGGGAACTTTCATGTTAGTATTGTGAATATAATTATGGTATTGTTTTGAGAAAACATAACGGGTTAACTGATAGTAAATTGTATTACTAATTGAGAATCCAAGTGTATGTAAAGCCCTCTATTTAATAGATAACGTTAGAATGTAATATGGGGATCGAGTAGTAAGGGGTAGAACTTATTACGGTTTGGTTAGATATGTATGTTATTTAGATGGATACGGTACGTTAGGAGTGCACATGTAGTCGAGATGTGAGAATTTCATGTGAGTGCACGTCCTAACATATATTTTGCATTTAATGTTTTAATGTTATTAAAACACTTGCTGTTTTTAAAATGATTTCCACTTTCGGGCTCTGACCCATTTGCTTTCAAATCCATTTTTGTAAAAACCATTTTAGGTGCCCAGCCACAAGGACACCATGCATAGGATTCTCATTCAGGTGACGAGCTGTAGATGTTTGTGGAAGTTACATGACTTCGGTTGTAGACGCTTCATCTGTCCTGACTCTATATTCAGCATTGACCAGTTGTAGGGCATGTCGCCCATTTCTTTAGAGACATTTCATTTATTTCAGTTATTCAGACTTTTGGCATGTAATTAATTCAGGATTCAGACTTGTCTTATTATTTTCAGTTGTGGGACTGTTGTGAGGAGTTTCCTCCGGATTTCTTATTATTATTTGTTGGTTATTTCATTACTTCATGATGGTGAATGGATTTATATTGTTCTTCCATTATTCTTTCATTGCATGTTAATAAGACTTAATTTAAAATTTGGCAACTTACTTTTTAAATACTAGGTGGTTAGTAATCATTAAAATGTTTTCGACAGTGATGCTATTAACTGAACCAACTTGGCATTTTTTATTGATTTAATAAAGGAGTAGCTACCCGATATTTAATTAGTCGGGGTGTCACATTTGAATTATTGGACTGAAGATTATAATTCTCGATTGAGTATATGTGCTCAATTTTTATTCCATCTCTATATTATTCGGTTGTGTTTATTCATCATGCTAGGCTAATCACTAATTTTAAGGAGTGGAATGAAGCCTCCATGGATGCAATTAGATGAATTTATTTATCTTGTTTACTTTGTTTCATTTAGTTAGTAAATTGTTATTCTTACATGTGTTTATGCATCAAGAGATGATAAACCGTCCTTGAGAAGGGATTGAAATAAACTATATCTTTAATTTTTGGAGTCAAACTAGAGTTAGGATGATCCACTAGTAAAAGTACATTATATTTTCATAGTACTCATATTTTATTTTTTTGGGCGATTTAAAGTTCATTATATGAGTTAGCTCTAGCGAGCGATTTATATAAGATCTCTAAATCCTTTCTTCATTTGAGTAGTAGGGATGACAAATTACCTAACTAAATCTATATTTGTTTATTTCTTCAAATGGTGAGAATCAATTGGTGAAATAAATAAATATTTGGGAACGTATTAAACTTGAATAAACATCTACATTTAATTCATGAAGTGGATGTGAATTTTCATTCCTTGATTTTATCTCACCTGACCTTATCTCATTTTATTCACATGTCATTTGAGTTACTTGATCTTATTTTAGAAAACATTTTAGTATTTCCTTTATATCTCTCATTTGTTATATTTCACTCATTTTCATCACACAATTTCTAGTTATTTCTTTAGATTTTTATTCTAGTTTTGTTAATCTTTTTCGTTTAGTTTAATTATTTTACCATCACATAAAATTGTTTTAATATGAAAAAATTAATAAAAAACTAGAAAACAAACAAAATAAGAAAAATAGCTAGAAATTGGATTCCATATATTTTCTAGTCTTTCACTCCAATAAGTTGCATTGATACCCTTACTTACCTCTATACAAGTTTTGTTATATTTTTATAGGTAATTGAATGATTTTTTTAATTAGAGAGGCTTTGCAACAATGACACACAAAAAACTTTTCTATCAAATGGCACCGTTGCCGGGGAACACACAAAAAGTCATTTTTATCACCTGGGAAGATTTTCGGATTGTAATTCATTAGTTAATTTATATTTTATTTTTTCCCTTTCTAGTACCATTTTTCATTTTACTAGGTGTAAACCCGCGCGATGCGCGGGCCTAACATTGTGTTCTGAAAAGGAAAAAAAATAAGAAAGTCCCCATTATTTTTATTTCGCTTATTGTTTGACTATTACACCTCGAGTTATACCACGAAGACAATAGAAAGTGTATTTTAGATTCGACTCGTACTTTTGGAATCTCATTTCAAAGATTAAAAAAAATAGACACGGTTAATACTTTCTCACTTGAACATATTAAAAATAGCATAAAATTATTAGTTGAAATAAAATTATTAAAATAAACGAAATACAAGACTCGAATAAATATGCGATAATATAAAGAAGAAACCCAAAGTTTGCATTTATAGCTCAAAACAGAATAGAAGAAATTTGATTAAGCATTGAATTTCATCCTCCAATTCAATGAGCTCAACAAAAAAAGTTACATTCTTTTTATTGTTTACATTGAAATACAAATTTTGGATCTCCAACCTGATCAAGAAGAACACATGTTCCTAGAATAATCAAATTGATGTGTACTGAAGAAATTCAGAAATATATCAAACACCTAGTGCATAAAAATAAATAAATATATATTCACATGATTTTCATTTCTTTTAAGGATCGATTACCAAAAAGTCGCTCAAATATTTTTTAATACACATTTAGTCCAAGTCTTTTTATTTTGTTAAAAAGTCCCTCAAACACCCATTTAACCAATATTCTCTTATTTTTAAAGGTTTGCGCTAGCCGTATACATTGAGTGTTATTATGTGGTGAGGGACTTTTTAGAAGAAAATAAAAAGGCTTGGACTAAACATGTATAAGAAATTGCTTGAGGGACTATTTGATATATGCTTTTAAAACATTACATGTAAACCCACATTAAGAGGCACTTTAACGTCCTCCATTTTGATTGTTAGTGATAAACATGCCACAACTAACAATTAGGTTGCCTAGGTTTGAACTCTCTATTTACCCATGAACAATTTCATGATAGTAAGAATTCAAACACATATAGACTAAACTCATGAAAGAAATAAAAGTTTTGATCTTACAGGAAATTCATAAATTGATAGGAATTGATCTAAATAATTCACTAAGAGACAAATACTTAATGGTCCAAAACTGAAATGAGCATGAGCCTGTCAAACACAACACATAAAACCCATTCCAAGAATCAACATCAACAATAGTTTTATAAACTTATTCCTCATTAAACAAATAGTAAAACATTTAAGTCTAAGTTCATTGAGATATTTATCAAATACATAATACATAAAAGGGAAAACTTTAAGAAACCAATAGAAACTCATTAAAACAACATCAATGTTGATAAAAATGGTAAGATATCTAAGTCCCCAATACTAAAAAGAACAAAACCAATTTTATAAAATTAATAAACAACCCTTTAAAATCCAATCAAGAGCCTTTTTTTTCACACTCAAATCCAACTCCCCACTTCTAAGTTTACTAAGGTAATCATGTTTAGGCAAATTTTCTATTTCTATCTCAATCATAAAAAAAAAATCTACCCACTTGGAAGTGGAAAACCCATCAAACCCTCAGAAAAATCTATTAGAGCAATTAAAGCCGTTACACCCAATTTTTAGACCATCAAACCCTCATCTTTAAAGTAGAAATTAAAGTCGTTTGACCAATTTTTAGAGCTCATTTGATTGATGCTGAATCTTCTATAAATATCATTGTAAAACAATTTTCACAAAATAACCATTCACATCGTACAAAACCCCATCTCTACACCTCAGAATAAAGACCCTAAATATAAATTTCTGAAGACATTAACCCAAATCCAAAACCTTAAATTTAGAACTATTAAAATCGAAATAAAATCTTAAAATAATATAATTAAAATCATTAAAAAGAGAGCCATATATGTATCTACCCAACTCTGAAATTTCGAAGCCCTTAAAACTCAAATTTGGAATATATTTTAAAATCAGGCATAAAACTTTACATACAAACTTGGACCTCAAAATTTTACCCCAAATTGTTTATTCGTTTGATTATATATGAGAATTGTTTTTAAATAGAACCAAATATCCACTTTTGATATTAATATAAGCAGGAGTTTTATGTATCATCTTTACTTGTTACAAAAGGGGCAAGCTTCGAACTGATAGAGAACAACTTCCTTAGGGAGCAACTCTAGAAAGGGAGGTGATTTGGCATAAATTCTTCCCATTTATTCCCATAATTTGAGGGTTTTATCGCTTCGTCTATTGTAATTCAACTGGATTTATATCATATCTTCGATAATGGCAAGTTTCTAATGAGTATGTTGAGTTTTATGTGTTCGTCATCTATTTTGCATGTATTCGGTGTTCTAATCCGAGTTCCATACCAAAAGCTTCAAAGAAATACAAGAAGAAAAAGGATCCTGTAAAAACTAACAAAAACAGAACCGAACCCAAGGAGCTAAAAACGAATCGAATCCGTCATAGGCAAAGTTTATGTAAAGGATGGCAAAAGGGAACCGAACCAATGTAATGCAAAAACGAACCAAATCCACCATGGGAAAACTTCCTGTAAAAAGATGAAAAGATGGAACCGAAACGAATCTGGAAAATAATGAACTAATCCCATGCTCAAAGAGTTTTCTATAAAGGCTACAAAAGATGGAACCGAACCGAACCATTTACTCGGATCGGTTCTGTTGTCGATTTTTTGAATTTATCCACTTGTAAAAATAGAGTCCTATTTCGTTCAGACTCTTGTATTTCATAGAATATAAATTGTAACTCCTACCAAACGTAGATGGATGCTTCTAATTCATTAAGGAAGCTTTGTAATCCATTTTAGAGAGGAAGAACAACAAACCCTAGTTATTTTCATGTTGCAATTCAAGTACAGTCATTCTGATTTGGATTTCAATACTTATTCTAGTTGCTTGTTCATTACTAATTTCAACTTTCTTCATCTTCATTCATTAGTAAAAATGGTTTGTTTCATTCTAAACGTGTTGTTTTCAAGTTTCCATATGTTCGGCTAGATTTCAAAGGTCGGGATGCATGAACTCAACCTGATGTGGTAGTTGCATGTGTATAAAATTAATCCTCTAAATTTAATGATTTGGTTATGATCGTATTGCGTAGAACAAAAATTATAGATCTTTGGATCTCGTTTGTTTCAGGGTAACCGGGATGCTTCAGAATGCAATTCGAGTGTCACTATCGCAATACCTATTTACCCGTCCTCTGATTAAATATGGTGCGGGGTTGAACCTCATATACGTAATGCTTGGGAGTATTAAACTCTGGGTCTAATTAACCACTTAAATTTATGATTAGTTTTATACCAGCAATACACGGATTTTCCTCATCATGTAGTTCAAGTTTTAAGTCATTCATCGTCCGTAATTTAGGTAATCCCTCAACCCTAGAGTATTGCTGGTATAAAACTAATCGTAAATTTAAGTGATCAATTGGACCCAAAATTTAGTACTCCCAAGCATTATGTATATGACGTTCAAGCCCGCACCATACTTAATCAGAGGACGAGTAAATCGGTATTGCGATAGTGACACTCGAATTGCATTCTGAAGCATCCCGGTTACCCTGAAGCAAACGAGATCCAAAGATCTACAATTGTCGTATTTCTACGCAATACGATCATAATAAAATCATTAAATTTAGAGGATTAATTTCATACACATACGACTACCACATTAGGTTTAGTTCATGCATCCCGACCTTTAAAATCTAGGCGGACATATGGAAACTTGAAAACAACACGTTTAGAATGAAAGAAACCATTTTTACTAATGAATGAAGATGAAGAAAGTTGAAATTAGTAATGAACAAGCAACTAGAATAAGTATTGAAACATAAATCAGAATGATTGTACTTGAATTACAACTTAAAAATAACTAGGGTTTGTTGTTCTTCCTCTCTAAAATGGATTACAAAGCTTCCTTAATGAATTAGAAGCCTCCCTTAACGTTTGGGAGGAGTTACAATTTATATTATATGAAATACAAGAGTTTGAACCAAATAGGACTCTATTTTTACAAGTGGATAAATCCAAAAAATCGACAACATAACAGATCCGGGTAAATGCCTCGGTTCGGTTCCATCTTTGGTAGCTTTTACAGAAAACTCTTCGAGCATGGGATTGGTTCGTTATTTGCCAACTTGGATACGGTTCCATATTTTCATCTTTTCACAGGAGTTTTCCCAAGGTGGATTCGGTTCGTTTTTGCATTACTTCGGTTCGGTTCCCTTTCTCCATCCTTTACAGAAATTTTGCCTATGAGGGATTCAGTTCGTTTTTAGCTCATTGGGTTCGGTTATGTTTTTGCCAGTTTTTACAGAATCCTTTTCTTCTTGTATTTCTTTAAAGCTTTTGGTATGGAACTCGGATTAGAACACCGAACACCTGCAAAATAGATGACGAACACACGAAACTCGACATACTCATTAGAAACTTGCCATTATCGAAGATATGATATACATCCACTTGAATTACCTTACACGGAGCGATAAAACCATATAAATTACGGGGATAAATGGGAAGAATTTATGCCTAATTAAACCCCTTTAACATAAAGCGTTGATCGTCCTGAGCAATGTAAAAGAATTAAAACATGGTCTAGCTCGTAAATGGGATATGATACCTCTTTCGCGGGTACGCGATTGCATTTAGCGTATGACACAAGACTTTAAACCCCTAGGTTACCCTAGTAGGACGAGTTCTGTCTCATGAGGGTTTGCAGTGAATATACCCACAAAATTCGACTAAAAGAAAACTCAAAATACGCAAAAATTGTATAATTCAAACTTTCCCAGAACATAGTCATCATCAAGTTATGTTTAAGAGTCTCTAATCATAGTGCATGTGTGTGAAGCCAAAGATTTAACCGCGGATTTCCACCTATTGACCATTACGTTACTCATCCAAAAATTCGTTTTGATTTCGAAATCTCACGGGATGCTCTCACAAACGAATAACTTGGAATGTGGCTATTCTCTCGGTGTGCGTGATATGAAGAGTAAACATATTGGAACCAAGTTCGTGCACACAAGTAGAAAGATGGAAATTTTATAGTGATTGGATCTCATCAACAGAATACGGTTTGAAAAACGGGAACATTACCTCTTACACATACGTCATACCAATTTCAAAATTTTGGACTCAGTTAGGACTTTTACGGGTTGAAGGTGTATTGCTTTATATTGAAAAAGGTTATGAATTTCGGAATTGGAAAATGTTGCTTATGATATCCGTTAGTACTTTTTAGGGCTTTTGCTCATTTTCTTCTTCTTTTCTATATTCACGCTTTTCTTTTCTTGCTATTTTTGTTGAGCATTTCTATTCTTTTTCTTGCACCTTTTTGTTGCACTTTTCGGACTTAAATTCTGACTTTTTCCATTTTTCACAATTCCAGGCTTTTTGGGTTTTTCGAGTTGTCAAACGAAAGGAAAACTTTTATTTGGCCCAAAATGGGTTACAAAAGGGATGATTTTTCACAAATTTTTATGGCCAATATTTTTGGGTAACAAACGATGGCCCACTTCATTCTCCAAAATATTAATTGCGTTGCCATATGCGTTTCGAGATGAATTTAATTGAGAGATTTCTTCGGTACATTTTTCAAGGCAATACCACACACATTTCTCAAAACCGATCAAAGTGAAACTGTTGAGATCCTCGACGACTTATTAGACCACTGGAAAGAACTTTGATCTAACAATTAACTCTAATTGATTTATAAATTTCACAAAGATGAAAGGCTCGAATCTCACCGGGGTTGTTAATCTCCACATTTATTCGTTAAGTCGCCTACGTTCGCTCAATTTCCATCCTTGGTCAATTTTGGCTTTGTGTATTGTGTTTTTACAATTTGAGACTTCAAACTGACTTTTAATGATATTTTTGATAAATTTGAATTCCAATTTTTATTTGTTTTGAAGAAAAAATATTTTTGGATTTTTCAAAGATTTTATGATTTTTTTTAAAATTTCTGGGCATTTTTGACAATTTGTGAAGTTTTAGAAATACGCACTTGTGCCCCCCCCTAACTTAGACTTTTGCATTGTCCTCAAACAAAAAGGACTTAAATCTAACTCAAAGCGAATTAAAAGTGCGAGAAAATAAAACAAACAAATATTTAAAATGCATAAAGACACTAAATGACACTAACACATCACTCAATAACTCAATAAAAATCACCCCATACGCATCGGGGGTGTGACGACCTCTCATCTCTCTACAAACTCACGGGATCCCACTCACGGGATCCGATGATCTCCTTGTTTCTCCCGTCCTAGGACAATAAACCAACAATCGGAATAAGTTGGGACCTCGCCCGTAGATAAAGGAAAGGCCAGGAGGCTCGTCGTGACTAATCGAAAAGGGATCCTCATGATGTTGACTCAAAGCGTGGCGTGCGTGCGCTGACTCGAAGGCAACACCTAGGTTTCTTTCAATTTTTAGGATACATGGGTCGGGCTCTAAGTCGTACGAACATAAGTTTTCTCGTCAATCGGTTCTGGGACCTCAAGTGGAATGGGTGGATGATCACAACGAGGGAATTCATCAATTTTTTCTTTCCATTCACTTTCGTATAAGTGACTACAAGAGTCCAATAAGGATTGGACTTCAACAGTAAGGCTTTCATCCACCTGCCAAAATCTTTTTCAAAATCTTCCAAGCTCACGTCTCCTCGCTCTCTCTCTCGAGTATTGCCTACGTCCTCCCTTACTCGCTCGATCTCTAACCCCACTATTTTTCTCTCTTCTAACCCCCCCCCCTCTCTCTCTCTCTCTCTCTCTCTCTCTCTCTCTCTCTCTCTCTCTCTCTCTCAATCCTGATCACTACACACATCTCCCCCATTTTTTTCTCATCATCACAAGTACCGTTATTACTTGATGAAATAAGGCACACCCCTAACAGCTTTCTCTTGTGGGACCCCTAATTCTCGTGGCTCAACACTAAGCAGGATCCTAGGGCATCTCCATAATAATTTTACTCAAAGTAATCCTATACGATCTCGTCGATTAGGCTCACCGTGTGAAGATCATCTTCTTCCCCGTATGTTGGGCTATATGGAAGATGTTAGTCTCTAAGGTCATGTTCCCAAAAGTGAGTTGCATATGCCCATTTCGAGTATTGATAATTGCGTTAGCCGTAGCTAAGAATGGGTGCCCAAGAATGATGGGAATATGATTGCTCGAGGCGAAGGAGGGATCCGTGTCCCAAATGACAAAATCTACTGGGAAGTAGAAAGTATCAACTTGAACGATCACGTCCTCGACTATACCTCTTGGTATCTTCACGGTTCGATCCGCTAATTGGAGAGTGATCTTCGTGGGCTTAAGGTTGCCCAGATCAAGTTGCCTATAGATGGCGTAAAGGAGGATATTGACACTTGATCCCAACTCAAGTAAGGATTTTTCAATTTTATTTTCTCCAATGATGCAGGAAATGGTCGGTGCATCGGGATCTTTTAATTTTAGGGGGAGATCATTAAGTAGAATGGAGCCCACGTTCTACGCTAGACATACATTTTTCTTTACCTTCATCTTCCTCTTCACTGTTAACAAGTCTTGGATTACTTTTGCATAAGCTGGAATTTTCTTAATGGCATCGAGGAAACATAAATTTAACTTTACTTGCTTTAGCACATCTAGCACTTCATCATAGGGGTTTCCTTTATGGGAAGGAACCAACCTTTGAGGAAATGGTGCCGCAGTGGTTGGTTTCACTACTACCCCGGGCTTACTAATGTCCTCTTTATCACTGTCCTTCAAGGGGGACATCTTCAGCCTCTTTCATGCCGATCAAAATCTCCTTGTCTTTGGTTGCATCGTGTGGGGGAGGTGATAAATCAACGACTCTCTCACTATGAAGAGTGGTTACAGCTTGACATTACTCCTGATGTTGTCTTTGGCATTGGACAGGAAACTTGCCTTTCTCTTGGATACTCAACGATGATTACAACTGTGAAATGTTTGCATTCATGTCGTTGATCATGCGCTCATGCCTACAATTAGTTGGAGTCTGGGTATTGATAAAGTGGTTGATCGTATCCTCGAGATTTCTCCGTGGTGGAGTGATATATGCTCCTTGAGGTGGTGGTGCTTGCACATGTCCTTGCATGCGTGAAGCTTGTTGAAAGTGTTGTGGTGGAGGAGGGGCAACATGTGAATTAGGATTCATCGCAGCATGTTATTGCCCATAGCTAAAACTAGGGTTGTGTTTCCATGAAGGATTGTAAGAATTCCCTTGAGGTGCACCGAAATTACCCTTGAATCATACTATACCACTTACTTGTTCTTGAACCATCACTTTGTAAGCGGGTATAGTCGGTCATTCCTCAGTTGAATGACCCGCCTCATAAATCACACACACCTTCTCGACGGGGTTTGGGTTGGATCGAGTTGGTCCTCTTCCATATACCTCACGTAGGTCTCGCAGTCCTTTCTCAAGTATATCGAGTTAACTGTCCATCGTAGAATTATTTTCTACATGAAAAAGGCTGGACGCCGATGGAGTGGTGGTCACTTGACGATTTCAGTTTTGAGCATTAGGGTGAGATGTATCCCAGGATTGGGTCGTCTCGGCGACATACCATAGGTGAAGCTCAACATCGTGGGTGTCTGAGTCGACAAACGGACCACTACCCATGGTTTCAACGAGTTGCTTGCTATTTGGGATACGCCTCTTAGAGTAGAGATCAAGCTCCGGCAACAAAGAATAGAGCTCCCGCGAATCCAAAGGTTGTAATTTTGGCGGAACCACCGTAAAGGTAGAGGAAAATAGGGGAAGATCGGGTGGTACCATATAAAGTGGCCTAGAGGAGCCTTTGTTGGATGGCAATGGTACAATTGTCACGGGTAAGGAGGAGAACTCAAGAGAGAGATTATGAAGCTCTTCTTATTGTGTTCATAATTATGATATATTATAAATACAAACACGAATTTCTCTTTGTCTCTATTTTTAGTGAAGGGAGTCACTAAAAATAAAATAGTGGAACTATTGAAATTGAAGCTCCGAAGAGAGGTTATGAAGCCCCAATTTGTCATGAAGAGAGTTATGGTATATGTAGCGGTGAAGGTGGGAATGTGGAGAGGAAGATCCAGGTGGATATGAAGAGACATGAAATAAAAAAAGATAGATATTTGAAGAGGTAGGTAGATGAATGATGAGAAACAGAGAAAGAATAAATGTGAAATATGATGAAGTGTGATGGGAATTGAACGGATTTTCCCGGACAATAAATGGTCGTGAAAATAATGATTAGTAAATTGAAGGGAAGCACCGCATTTTGGTGGCCAATAAAGAAAGAGGAGAGAGAAATTACCTTGAATGATAAATCATACGTGGATAATCTTGATGAAGTGAAGTCTCAAATGCTTTGTATAGCATTTAATAATATTATAAATATTATAAGTTTTGTATTAGGATTCTACCATTTGTCTTGTATTGCGGTGCTTGGAGACACCATTTATTTTTCCTTTATATTTGTAATAATTAATCACAAAAAAGCGAAAAGGGAAATGAGACAAGGTTGAGAGCGCCCTTGGAGTGGAATTTTGAAGCCTCTTTACTTTGGGTCCGTAGGACTCCCGGGGACGAATGAAGGTAGGTGACCTTCCCCCCAATCGACTTAACTCGAAATTCACCCTATGTGTGTAAAATCCGTGGGAGGTAAATTGTTCATCACTCGCGAATCTCCCACGAGTGAGTTCATTTTTTGTGTGATTATTTGTTCCAGTATGCTTTTAATTATCACATTGCACTTAATTTGAATGGTTTGATGAATTAATGAACCAAAGACATAGAACCGATCATTGAAACAATTAGGGATTTCATCACCCACTCAATCACCTTATCCCATTTTCTTGTTACTCGAGACATCATTTGATTAAAATCAATCAACTAGAAAGTCAAGAAGGATTCAGTGTTCATTGGGAAACTTTTAGAATGAGGCACTCGTAGGATATTCTAGTGAGTCATTTCCACTCTTGCTAATCTTCGATTGACTTCCTACAGACAATTTCTAAGGAAACTGGATTTTAAGTGCTGCCTCATAGTCAAATGGGTTGGTGCTTTCCCCAGTGTGATACCAGATGATCAATCGTTGTAGTAGCTAGTGTGGGGAGACATAACAAGTAAGACTCTTGTTCTCTCGGGAAGAAAGTAGGAACACACTTTTCAAAGGCGGCGTATAAGGATCTATGTTTTTCTAACTCTCAAATTAATTAAAATTTGACTACCCACTGACCTAATTGAAGATAACAACTTGGCTATGTTCTAGTTGGGAGTTTTACATTGCTTGTACGTGTCCAATTTACTCTTTAGGTTGTCACTTTTACGCTCCATCCTTTTAAGTTTAAAATCAATCACATCGCCCCTTTTATTTTCCAAAAAATCCAAATATATTTTTCATTTATTCTTAAAAATCCAAAACTCCAAAAATATTTTCCCTCCCTTTTCAAAAATAAAAATCCCCTTTTTGCATGCCCACATGGCAACGAGTTAATCATTGATTAATTCGTTCCTATAGACTTTCTCCCATTTCATACTCTTTAGGAGAACTACGTGTTCCACTCGATTTTTCCCTGCCACCAGTCATATCTAGTTGTCCCTGTGTAGACATCTCTAATTCACCAATCCATCCATCCACCCACCATGGTCGACGAGCATGCCTTAAGGGACTACTTTATCCCGATTACGGCTAACCCACCATCATGCATTGTTCTTCCACCCACCCCAGTGTTACAATTTGAAATTTGCCCATCAACCATTTAAATCTGAGTCTCCATACAGTTACTTGCAAAAATTTATCACGATTTGCATGACTTTCAAAAATTAAAACTTAGATGAAGAAAATGTTCGTCTTCGCTTGTTTCCATTTTCTCTCCACGGTAATGCATCCATGTGGCTTAATTCCTTACCACCGGATTCTATCCATACACTGGAACAACTTATGAAGAAGTTCATGTACAAGTTCTATCCGATGATAAAAACCAATGAGATGCACCAATTCATCAAATATTTTCGTTAAAAGCCAATTGAGCAATTTTCTGAAGCATGGGGCCATTTTCAAGGTTATATCAATATTTACCCACATCATGGTATAGATAGAAATCTCTTAGTCCATAGTTTTAACAATGGTCTCATTCCTTCCTTTTGAACCATGATTGAATCCATGCACAATAGGATGTTAATGCATTTAACTCCCACGATCGCATATAATTTTCTCCTCGAATTATGCAATGACTCCCAAGATTGGGCGGTAACCAATGATTTTTCGAGATCTGAGCCACCGTGTGTAGGGAGCACTTATGAGGTAAAAAATGATCCCAATTTTAAAACTTTGCTTAATGGCTTAAACACTTTGACTAAGAACATTGATGCTCTTAATTGTTCTATGCAACAAAATGTTTCTCTTTCTAAATAAGTGATGAATGGCAAAGATTCTAGTCATTCTTCTTGTAGTGCATGCTTAAGCCACGATCATTTATCTTATTTAGGACCCTTCATTCAAGATGATCACAAATCGACTATGGCCCGAGCGTGTGCTTTAGAGACTATTAAGAAACCCCATCTCCCTTCATTTAATTAAAATCCCAATAGTAGGAACCATCCCTATTTTTCTTATAAGTATGACAAAATCATTGCTCCATCACACCCACAACAAAAAGTTGGTGGTCCACCCGATTTTTAGCCAAACCCACAAAGGCAACATCTCCCTCCCTTCCAGAGCCACCATGATCAATACCAGCAACCACTCCACCCACCACCCTTTGTCCTCCACTGAGGATCATCAAATTGTCCCTGTTCCACCTCCCTCTTACGAGTATTACCCAATGCTTAGTTCTAACCTTGAGTTAGTACCCCAACCACTTTATGCCCCACCGCCCCAATCATCCACTTCCTGTCCTGAGAATATTCTCACTCAATTTATTATGACTCAATAGGAAACCACGTAAGCATAGACTCAAGCCATCCAAAGGCTTTAACAACGTCTTAACTATTTTGAGTCTGAGCAAGAGAAAGGTCGATTTTCGAGTAAACCATTGATAACCCTAGGGGGAATGGTAAAGAGACAGCTTATGAGGTTCAATTTTCTTCCACTCCACTCACATATCAAGAGGACATGAAACTGGTGAGTACTGTAAAATCTGGAAAATAGGTTGACAATGGTGTTAATGCTCCCCGTGATGTGCAAATCTTGCCCATCCAAAATTTAGTATTAGTACCTCTCCCTAAGGTTCCACAAGCCAATAAATCTACAGGAAAAAAGAGCCTTAACCTAATGAGTCAACCACGGTCTATATGACCAAAGCAAGTTTGCTTCAAAGGTTGGCTCTGACAAAGAAAGCCTAACAATTTGATGAGGTGAGTAAAGTTTTCAGGGAGGTCGAGTCGGTGGATTCGGGAGAAGAATCACCGCATGAGTGAAACGTTAGCGCATTCATGGCTAGCCGTGTGAGAGATTTTGATTCACCTCATGATGATGAGGATGCCTCTTCGCATGGAGACCTCGACACTGAGAGTGAGAGAGAATATGCAGGGAGTGAGAGCAAGAGTGACCTTAGTAACACTTATGATGATTTATATGCTAATTCATTTAAAACCAAAAAGAATAATAAAGGTTTAGCTCTTAGGATTACAGCGTTAGAAAAAGAGTTAGGAGAAATGAGAAAAATGAGTCCTCTTTGTGCACCGCTTTGAGAGAGGGAGATAGTCTGTTTGTGGAGAGAGAGAGAGTCTGTTTGGATAAAGAGAAGTGTTTTGAGAAATTCAAAGGGATATGACAAATCAAGTATCTAATCTGATGAGATACCTCTGTGCATCCGAAGAGACTCTTAATATTATGGAATCCCTTGTTGCCAGCTCACTCGCAATCTTGAAAGAGCAAGGAAAGTTAAGGTTCAAATTGAGGATAAATCTAGAAAGATGGGAAAGACACTCCTCCCCCCTGCATTAGGATTTGGTGAGAGGCCATGAATTAGTTTTAATGGTTCGTCCACTTCACAAATTGCACTTGGACCAGTCCCTAAGTTTACAACGAATCCTTATGGTCATCCACCAAAACTAAAGAAAGTTGTTCAGCCAAGAAAAGCAAATTAAGGTAGGCCTCAAACTATGTACTTTTGTACTTATTTTAAGAGGAAAGGACACCTGAGAGAGTTTTGCTACAGTTTGGGTCGGACATGATGTAATTTTTCTCCATCAGACCACATGTGTAATCTCACGAGATTGAGAGGGCAAGTTGAGGTTTTAGTCACTACTTCTCAATGTTTAATGGGAGAGTTCCAATGGTTATCTGAACCGTCTGTGGATACTACCATCTTGGCAACTATAACCACCAACAACAAGGGCAAACAAAAGGTTACCTCCATTTGGGTACCTTAAAATGACAACAATGTTCTTATTGCTCATGTTGCTCTGAAAGATTAGAATACCTCACAGTGGTATTTTAACAGTGGGTGTTATAGACACATGGCTAGTGACGTCTTATTTTTTACATCCTTAGTGAATCACAAGGAAGGTAAAGTCACTTTTGGTGATGGGAAAAGGTCTATAATTGTAGGATGAGGTACTATAAAGATATCAAGATTTCCTAAGCTAGAGAATGTGTTGTACATCAAACGTTTGAAGGCAAAACTTCTTAGCATCAGCCAACTATGTGATGCTGATTTTGCAGTTAAGTTTGACCGGGGTGCTTATAATGTTTATGATCAAGCCGGTAAACTTATATTGTAAGGGGTGAGGAAAAAATATAATTGCTATGTGATAATAACCAAGTCATCATTTATCTGCAAAAGTGCCATGATCACTCCTATGGATCCATGGCATCAATATCTAGGTCATGTGAACTTTAGAAATTTAGATCGATTAGAAAAAAAGGACCTAATATGTGGCTTACCATATCTTGGAAGACATGTCAGTTAGGAAATCAAATTCGTAGCCCCGACAGGAAGTTGAATTCCTTTACGACCTATAGGGTACTTGAGCTAATTCATATGGATCTTATGGGTCCTACTCGTACAGAAAGTCTGGGTGGTAAGAGGTATATCCTCGTGATAGTGGAATATTTCTCCAGATACTCCATCGTAGGTTTTCTAAGTGAGAAATCATATGTTGTGGAGTTCCTAATGACCAAGAGCCATGTCGTACAAAACCAACACGGTGTCACTATCAATAAAATGTGCAGCAAAAATGGCAGATCTTTATTATGATAGGCTTGGAATCAAACATGATTTTTCAGCCATAAAGACCCATTAGCAATATGGGATCGTTGAGAGGAAGAATCAAACGATTCAAGAGATGGCTAGATCTATGCTTCTTGATCGTAAAGTTTCTATGAGATTTTCGACAGAGGCGGTGTCTACCGCATGCCATACGATGAATAGGGTTTACTTATGTCCACACACACTTAAGATGCTATATGATTTGTGGACTGGAAAGAAGCCAAACCCTAGACTATTTTCGTGTGTTTGGGGAGTAAATGCTATAACCTACGGGATAGAGAGAAATTAGGAAAGTTTGACTCCTTGAGTGATTAGGGAATACTGTTAGGATATTCATCGATTAGTAGTGCATATCGAGTGTTTAACCGTAGTAGCTCTAAGGTTATGGAGTCAATTAAGGTCATCGTGTAAGATGACGAACCTTAGGATTTAGTTGTCCCCAATTGTTTGTGTGAGGATGAATACCTTTCTGGTAATGATCCCCTTGTCCATCACACACTCAGGGTGGACCCTACTCATGTCTTAGGGGACACACCTGCTTCGGTCCATAAGATTCATGATACTACATCTATTCTAGGAGATCCCACCTTAGGGGTCAAGACTCGGGCCCAACTTGAGAACGTTGTTAGCCATGTTTGCTACACGTCCAAAGTTGAGCCCAAAATTTACAAAGAAGCACTCAAGGATGAACACTGGATAAGTTCTATCGAGGATAAGTTGCTTTAGTTTAGAAATAACGATGTCTGGGAACTTGTCTCCCGACCTAGTGAGACTAACATTATTGGTATCAAGTGGATTTTCAACAATAAAATGGATGAAAATGGTAAAATTATCCGTAAGAAGGATAGGTTCAGATCTACACATAAATTCAGGGCATCGACTTTGAGGAGACATTTGCTCCTGTTGCGAGGGTTGAGTCCGTTCTCTTATTACTTTCCATCACATATCATCTGAGCTTCAAGTTATATTAGATGGATGTCAAGAGTGCCTTTGTGAATTTCATTCTATAGGAGGACGTATACGTGGAATAACCAAAAGGGTTTGAAGACCCGAAGCTTCCAAGACACGTCTATTATCTGAGAAAAGACCTATTTAGTTTGAAGCAATGACCCCGTGCCTGGTACTAGAGGATTAATTCCTATATCTTAGCCCGTGGCTTCAAGAGAGGGCGAGTTGACCAGACTCTGTTTGTCAGGAGAGATGATGCTGCTATTTTGGTTGCCCATGTCTATATAGATGACATAGTCTTTGGATCCACGTGATCCTAGCATGCTCACATCTTTGAGGAGGAGATGAAGAGTGAGTTTAAGATGAGCGTGGTTGGTGAGCTTACATTCTTCCTTGGTCTCCAGGTTTGTTAGCTAGAGGATAGGATGTTCATCTCCCAATCCAAGTATGCTAGAGACCACATGAAGAAATTTGGTTTGGACTCCGATAAGTATGCACATACACCTATGAGTACATCTATAAAGCTTAGTAAGGATACTTCAGGTAAAGACATTAGGAAAACCTTGTATCGGACTATGATATGTCGTCTTCTCTATCTGACTGCTAATCGTTCCGGCATCTCCTTTAGTGTTGGAGTATGTGCGCGATATGAGGCGTCCCCTAAAGAGTCACACTTACTCGCTATAAAATGTATTATCAAATACGTGAGTGGGAATATTTCTTATAGCATTTGGTATTCCTTTGATACCAATAAACGATTATCCTCCTATTCGAATGCTGATTGGGCCGAGGATGAAAATCGATGTAGGAGCACTTCTCGTGGGTGTTTCTTCTTTGGTTTTGCTCTTGTCTCTTGGTTGAGCAAGAAGCAAAACTCCATCTCTTTTTCCAGTGAGGAGGCTGAGTACATAGCCATCGGGAGTTGTTGTACGCAACTTTTGTGGATGAAGAATATGCTGGAGGATTATGGGATATCACAGGACACCATGACCGTTTCCTATGATAACACGAGCGTGATACACATATCCCATAATCCTGTCTAGCAGTCGCGCATAAAACACATTAAGATATGCGAGAACTTTATCTGTGAGTTTGTAGAGGAAAAGGTTGTCTCCTTGAGTTTTGTATCTACCGACCTTCAGGTAGCCAATATTTTCAGAAAGCCTTTAGATTCCCTTAGATTCGAGAGTCTTAGGATATCGTTAGGTATTTTCACAGTTGACTAAGGGGTGGTCACCATGTCTAGAGTAGGATGCATTTTTCATGTTCATATCATCTGATTCCTATCTCTACTCTGTATCATTATTTGTTTATTTTTTACTTCTTTTGAAAAAGCCAAAAAGATTTTCATTTTATAATTTTTTTTAAAAGGCACAAAAAAAGTTTTGTATTTTTTTACACCATTTGTGGATTAACATTTAAGATAGCAGAGTTACAACTTCATTTCATATTCCACATGATTGCTTGATAGTGATTTGAGATGCTACAACATTTCATCCACGTGCTTTACAATGTTTGAAGTCTTTGACACGTGATTAGTGATATCTTCTACATTTTTGCTCCTTATATCCTTTATTTCACACATGCACGCTATTATTTGAGTATTATACTTGTCTATCACATATTGGCTTGAGTGTTTCCATCTCAATTATGTCTATACAACGACCAAAATGCGGTAAATCTTGATAAGATAGAAGTGAATGTAAAAACCTTTTATCGTAAGTAATTAATTGTAGAAAAATATGATGAGTGAATCACAAGAAAGGGCTATGAGAGTTCAAAATTAACTCATCGAGAAATCAACCATTTGAAAAAGATCCTGAAAAATTAAGTGGCCATAAAAAGAAACATATGCCAAATCAAATGGGCCAATAGGTCATAGTCTCATCACCTCAAAAGAAAAATATAATGTTTAATTATTTATGAGGGAGTTTGGATGGAAAGAAATGAAAAATGGGTCTGCACGTCCTTGAAAGTCATGAAAAAGCATTTCAAACGTTTTGGATATTATTGGTGTGGAAATCACTTTGAACTTTGATTTCCTGATTTGATTGAGTCAATATCTTTTAATTCCACAATTTTTACACCTAAGGAAGTTGTTGAGTTCCTTCGTTAGGAATATCCAAAATTCATCGCGCACATATGTTATGGTTGTATGTATTGATTTTTCTGTCGAATCTGTTAATAACCCTACATTTCTGCTATCATCGACTTGGTTGTTTTAGTGTTCTTTCATGGTGTGAGTTTTGGCTATATATTTTGTCAATTTGGGGACATCATAAAAAGGGGGAGAACGAATTATGGGGGAGTTTTTTTGTTCTAAATAATGATTTTCTTGCTCATATTTGATATTTATCTTTAATTATCATTATATTTAAAACTTCTGCGTATCACGGGTATTAGTGTCTTGCCTTATGTGTGAAGGTGTCAAATACCCTGATGAGGACAAAGGAAAAAACTTGAATATGTTGATGTTTGTCAAAAAGTCTTGAAGATGTTGCTGTTTGTTTGAAGACATGTCATCCATTTAGTATTTCAAACTTTTGGGTTAATGGGGTTGTTAAATTGTATGCCATTAGGTTTTCAATTTGAGGTAGCATAATTCGGATTTTTTTATGTATGTATCGAGATAGACAAAGGGGGAGATTTGTAAGGACATGTTTTATAAGTGTCCGGGTTAGTATCTAGGCTTTTCATTTTTATCGTAGATCTCACCATGTATGTCATATACCGCTACAGTCGGCTCATCTCATCACGAGCATATCTTCACGGCTTCAATATAAATTTTGTGTTTCACGTGCCCATCATCATCAATATCGGGCATCGTGATCATTATCTACATCTTGGGGTCATGGTATTAATTTTTCGGTTCATAATTCCTCTCATACAGGAATAGAAAGAGAGAAAAATCTGGGCTGATCCATTTAAGAAGGAAACAAGACCGATCCGGTTGGTAATATTACACAGGAAAACTCTTCTGACCGGACCGATCCCTTGAAGAAGAAAATTTAACCGATCCGACGATCCTTTTGGGATCAGTTCGACGAGCTCAGAAATATTCGATGCACCACATTCTGTTTGCTTCTATAAAATCTCACTTACGGAGATGTTTTTTTAAGACTTTGAGGGAACACTTTATTGACCTAATATGTCAAGTCTTCATATGTTTCAAACATAAACCCTTTGAGATTCACAAAAACTCATAATTATATGTGTGAATCGTTCTAAACCTAGTCATACCCATTTATGGAGCGTCTTATGTTGAGAAGAGGGTTCTCTACACTGATGAACTTGGAGAATCTTGAGGGAGCTCTTGCTGACGACAACCAATTGGTGCCCGAGGGTCTTCGCTTGTGAAACTGTATTTCTTTATGTATGTAAGTGTTTACAAACCATGTTGAAATAAAAAGGTTTTGCCCCTTTGGAGGATTTTTCCTCATTTGTTGTGTGTGATTGATCCTTGCTTGATGTGATTATGTTGAATATCTAATCAATCACCTTTAGATGCATAACTTTGGCGTGTGTTTAAATCTGGATAATTGAAAACTGGATTTAATTAAATTTTTTACTCCGGTTCAACAAAAAGCACACTCTCAAGTCTTGTTTGGGGGTTATTATCATCCCCCAATTTTTATGTCGTTCCATTCTTTCCTTACTCTTATCTTTTGGATGAGTTCCATTCGATCTGGCTAAAGACATTAAACTTAGCGCTATCGGGAGGCAACCATCGTGTATTTTTTCAAAATATGAGTTTTATATTATTTTGGAGTGATGTTCTCTCCTCCCCCAATGATTTTAAAATGCTTTATAGACTTGTACATACTTTTGTGTCACCTTTATTCTTCAGGTTCTTCCCTTAATTCCATCACGCGGTCCACATTATTTAGCGGTTGATTATGATAATATATTTCCTACCTTGTTCTTTCATTTTTTTTATATAGTTTTAAACATCGAGGATGATGTTCTCTTTTGTTTGGGCGTGGGAGAAGTTATCAAAATCGTACCTCTTTTGGAAATGTTGTTAGAAACAAGTCACTTTTTTTTGTAGTTTAACTCATTTTTTTATGGCACAAATTGTCTATCATGCCTTTTTTAGAAATTTCGGATTACCCTTGCTCATACCCAAATTATGCTTTTACCATAAAATTAAGTAATACCTCTTAAGGCATACTTGCACTATGAATTCCTAAACTTAGCAATTTCGCACTTTCACATTTACAATCAGAATTTGAAGAGTAACTACATTCTCAAGAGATCCCTAAAATATCACTTGTGGAGACTTAAACCCGTGAGAATTAAGGTATTCTCCTTTTTGAGGGTTTTTACGTATCTCCGAGTCATAAGATAACTCAAATTTCTTTGGGTAGCGCACTTAGTCATTATATGATCTCATCATTCTTCATATTTGGCATAACCACTAAGAATGACATCACGTTCGAGTCATAAGAAGAATTTGAATTGTCGGTTGTCGCAAGCATCAAACCACTCTTTACCATACACTGACTATTTTCCATATCACATTACCATTCACTTCACCTATTACCTTCTCATGTTTCCTTTATCCTTACCATCCATATATCATTTCCAATCATTACAATCCATCATTTTTGAGAAAAAAGTGTTTGAAATCCTAAATGTAAAATGTTTGCATTATTGATTTGAAAAGAGAAATGCATCGCAATAATTTAAAAAAAAATACAAAAAAAGAGAAGAAGAGGAAAAAGAAAATGAAATAAGCATTAGTAATTTTATTCCACTCTTCTTAAAAACCCTAGCATCATATCATCCATCTTCTTCATCTCATTACTCACGCGTTACATAAAACCCATTTTATTGGTGAGGTGTCCACAGAAACGGGATGTTTTTATGGTTAATTACTGGACATTCTCAAAATAGTAACGCATTCGTTCATGAGATCAAATTTTTTCATGTATTTGTCATTTCTTATATGTGTGTGAGACGTTTGACCTTGTTTACATTTACTCACCTCCGCACACACTAGAGAGATACACTTTACCCAAATCTAAGAGAGTTCAATTCAGAGACACATATCTAGTGAGCTTTGAAGTCAAATCGTTGATTCTACAAAGGAGATCTGGGAATTACTCTCATGATACTTGAGATTGTTTCACAATACACATACTGAGGTTTTTAGGAAGGATTACGCCTTTGGTAGTTAGTAATTTTATATCATACACTCATGGCTGAACATTGTATTCCACAAAGTCTTTATAAATGGGTTGTATAGCCTTTCACAATTAAATAAAAGACTTCCCTTTCAATAATCATTTTCAATAAATTTTAGAATTTTGTGGGTATATTCCCTGCAAACCCTCATGAGACAAAACTCATCTTGTAGGCAAACCTATAGGTTTAAGAACTTATTGTGCATGGTAAGTGAAATCGCAAATGCCCGTGGAAGTGGCACACTTTTGGTTTCTTATCTTTTTTTATCTCTATTTTTGGTCAAGGACTAGCAAAGTTTTGTTTGGGGGTGATGTGATAAGAACCCAAAAGTTTATATTTTATACCCTATATAGTCTCTTTTTGATCTCTACTTCTCAATAAAATTAGACTATATTGGCATTTGTTTGTTTTGTAGTCTTGTACACATTGGTAGTTCCAAAAGCTTTATTTCAAGATGATTGCGGCACATAATGCACTTATTCAAGGCTAAACCTAAACCTATCCAATTACCCAAGCTCGAACCCGAATTTCGACCACCCTGAACCCCTACTGTGTGTGTGTGTGTGTTGTATTATTTTTATTATTTTTTTACTCATTTTTTAATTTAATTTAATTTTTATTATTGTATTATTTAATGTAAATATTATATACTATTTGTGTGTCGTTATTTCCATGTAGTTATATATTAGATGTGCATAGTTGTTAGATTTTTAGTTATTGATTGTCTTTAGTTTTTAATTTCAATTTTATTAGTTTAGGTTTATTATTATTTTATTTTATTTGAATCGTTTATTAATTTGTTCGGATTTTACTTTTGTTAGTTTTAATAGATTTTAATTTTTAGTTTTATAAATTCTCTCTATTTTATATTTTAGTTTGGTGGAGTTATTTTTCTTTTAAGTAAAAATCTAAACACACACACAAACTAACTAACCTACACCCACCCACACCCTAACACACCCATCACAAACTATTCATCATCTTCTCGAAAGGACCCACACATATTCTCTCCTTTCACCTCCATTAATCATAAAACTCGCTACCTCTCAGTCCTGGGTTGAAACTCAGGACCCAAGACCATTCCTACCAACTTGCCGACTCCCTACTGCCCTTTTTTACCCATTGATCCTGACCCTACTACCTTCTTCTATAACCCTACCATCAATGAAAACCTCCTACATGACTCTTAAACTCGCTGAACCCATCTCCTAAACCAGTCAGACCCGTGACCCACCTTATAACACCCATACCTGAGACCAACCCGATCGTTAACCACCCATTTTCGATGACAACACACTTTCTCGAAATCGCCCAGTGATCGAGCCAACCTTATCCAATTCCCACCTATCCGACCCAAAGGCAGTTATCCTCCCCATTCTATTAAAACCGATTCTGACCAAACAAATACAAACCCATATGTGTTTTTAAATCTCTATACCCATTTACCCATACTATCTTCATTAACCCCATTATCCACATGCACTCATATGCATTACTCTTATCCCTCTCTGTCCTCACACCTCTCATGCACACTAAAACCACCCCAAAGCCCAAATTACCCCTTGATCCATGTGCATGTATAAAAGACGAACCGAGAGCTACTACAAAAGTGGAACTAGAGAAGAAGATCTTATAATAGAGAGAGAAAAGTGAGAAACAATTTGAGCAAAACTGTAGAGCAAAAACTTGTAGAGAGCTTAAATTATTGGATTGAAGATTATAAATCTCAATTAAGTATTTGTGCTCAATTTCTATTACATCTCTATTTCATTCAATTGTGTTTGTTCATCATGCTAGGCTAATCACTCATTTCAAGGAGTGAAATGAAGCATCCAAGGATATAATTAGATGAATTTATTAATCTTGTTTACTTTGTTTCATTTAGTTAGTAAATTGTTATTCCTATATGTGTTTATGCATCGAGATATGATAAACCATCCTTGAGTAGAGACTAAATTTATTGTATATTTAATTTTTTAATTCAAACTAGAGATAGGATGATCCAGTAGTTAGAGTCATATTACTCATATTTTACTTTTTGGGAGGACTTAAAGTTCATTATATGAGTTATCTCTAGCGAGTGATTTAAATAATTTCTCTAAATCCTTTCTTCATGTGAGTGGTAGGGATGACAAATTACCTAACTAAATCTATATTTGTTTATTAAGTCAAATGGTGAGAATTGATGAAATAAATAAATATATTGGAACTTATTAAACTTCAATAATCATCTACATTTAATTCATGAAGTGGAGGTGAAATTTCATTCCTTGATTTTATCTCACTTAATATTATCTCATTTGAGTACCTTGATCTAGTTTTAGCACACATCTTTGTATTGTCTTTATATCTCTCATTTAGTTACATTTCACTCATTTTCATCACACACTTTCTACTTATTTCTTTAAATTCTTATTCTAGTTTTTTAATCTTTTTCATTTAGTTTAGTTATTTCACCATCATTTAAAATTGTTTAAATATAAAAAAATTATAAAAAATAGAAAAAAGAAATAAAAATAGCTAGAAATTGGATTGCATGACTTTTCATTTGTATCACACACGAGAGCTGGATTGACGTCCTCATTTACCATTATACGAGTTTTGTAATATATTTGTAGTAAATGGGAGTTGATTAGCTTGGATTTTGACAATAATGACTCATCATACAAAAAGTTCAAGTTATCAACATCCCGATGGGAATAAGATGCACTAGGATATGAGGTGCCAGTAGTGTCAGCAGAGATAAAGAAGAACATGGCCAATTTTAGTCCAAAGTGTGTAATAAACAAATGGTGAAGGTGGACCATCAGTGACTAGCAGGCGTTATATGGCCTCTCAAGATTTTGATGTTGAAATGGGAGATTATTTCCATGGAAATTGTTACGAGACTACCTATATCAAAGTGGGCACACGATGCCATCTGGTAATCATAGATCAATTGACAAAGGTGGCTCATTTTTAGCCATTTCGGACAGATTATACTTCGGACTAGTATGCCAAGATCTTCCTTATAGAGGTTGTGACGTTACGCGGTGTACCAATTAATATCATGATTGACATGGACAAGACATTTTTGTCCCACATTTGGAGGAGTTTCTTGCAGGCGTTGGGGGATAGAGTTGAGGTCGAGTACCTCATACCTCCCATAGACAAATGGTTAGATGGAACAGGTGAACTAGATATTATAGGACATGTTGTGAATGTGCATCTTAAACTTCAGAGGTATATGAGAACATAACTTACAATTAGTGGAATGTTCTTATAACAATAGTTACTACTTCATTATTATCTTGGCGTTATTTTAGGGATTGTATGAGAGACCTTGTCCTTCGCCCTCTTATTGGTTAAAAGTTATGGATAACAAGATTGTCGGACCAAAGTTCAACCATGATACCTTATAGAAGGCATATATAATTAGGGGAAGGACTAAGATTGCCTATGATCGACAAAAGAGTTACGCGGATGCCGAGAGGAGGTGTGACGCCCCGAACCGGATTTAAGGGTTATTATATGATCGACCCTGATCCGATTCGAGTGTCAGGTGTGGGGTGCAATGAATAACCTAAATAATTTTACTATTCTAGTTTTATTATTAAATAAGATTACGGTTTTCTTAGCATATAATTCTAATATAAAATAAACTACGTGCGGGACCCAAGGGAAGTGCCCCCAAGGCCAAGTAAACAGAGCTACTAACGTTAATGCAAGTAAATATTACCTGTATAACGCTCTCAAAGTACGGAACCGCATACAACCTGCCGCAACAAAGAGGAGGGAGTGAGCGAAAGGCTCAGTGGGATTTATACAAATGCAACATAGAAACGAACAGCAGAAAAGAATACTCACTCACTATATGCTCATGAAAATATGTATATATCTACATATATACTTTTGAAAATACATGCTCCGATGTATTAAATCATTTTATATCAAAAATATATTTATCCCCGTTCATCCTCTTTGTCTTTCCCAAAAGTGTCATTTTGGATAATCTTTCTTTAAAATCACATTCTTTTCCATTAACGCACACGGTTAATCATTTATAAGAAAAACCTTTCTTTTCTTGAAAATATTCATCTATTCGACGTTTATTAACTCACGCTAGAGTTACTTTTCCATTATTTTAATATTCTCATTAAAACGATCTTTATGACCCGCACACCTCGTGTTTGGAAAATATTTGTTTTCATTGAGAAACTTATACTCCACATGATACAAAATATTTATTGTTTCACGAAAACTTGTTTATTTCTCATTTCAACCTTTTGCGAATCTCAAAGATTTGTTCACATTAATTTTAAGAATCTTCTCATTCTTCATTTCTTATTACAAGAATTATCAATATTTGCCTTGGAGTCTAGCCATTATTCCTGGATTTCATGGGCTTTACACCATCGGTCTCCAATCGCCATATGCTCATCTGTATAGGGCTTTGGGGTATTTCACCACTAGGGATGTCATGCCCTCCTTAATTCTTGGCATCATGCAAGTATCCTTTCTTATCTTTTTTCGTGTGTTTCAACATTATTCTTAATGTTCACATTTATTCTCACTTGGAAAATCAATTCTTCCCTTTTTCTTTCAAACAATTCATTGACATTTTTATTTCATAAAAATGTTTCACTTTACGTCAATTTACCAATTTATCCATTTCTTATCAAATACGCATTTAGTCATTTAACAAGTGTTGTTCCCAAAATAGTTACTAATTTTCAACTTAATTCTCAAAGCACTTTTAACCACTTAACACTTGTCAAAAACTATATTTTTATCCATATTTCACACTTATCATTTTAGTGAAACTCATTATTATCATTTAGCAAAAATATATCATTAATCTCCTTTTATCAAACTTAATTAATACATTTAATTGTCAAATATTTTCTTGACAGCACACTATTCACTGTATTTACGACAATGCCACTACTATTTATTTCACCCAAATATTATACTTTTAAATCGGTTTAAACATACTAATTTTGCCAAAAACCAATTTATAACTTCTCGAAGTATATTTATGATATTTCCAACATAATTTCAGTAATAAATTCCAAATTTTATAAAAAGACTTTATTTCCATTTATGTTTCCAAAATAAGTTGTACACACTTTAAATACCCATTTGGTCACTATCAACACATTTGACTTCTTTACTTTATTTAATTACACTTAAGTATCAATTTAAAAGTAAGCGTTTTATACTTTGATTATTTACATATCAACCCCAAATATTTCTTATTTTGAGACTATGTATCTCAAAAATACACATTTAAGTAAAAGTTCAATTTCTTCTTCTACTTCATCATTTTGGTAAGAAAGTCCCATTTTTATTTCGTAAAAATGGCCTATATTAGTCCAATATTTTTCTAAACATGAAATTACATTATTTACCTTTGAAACATCATTTTAACACATTTTATTTCATAAAATGTTCAAGGTTAATATTATGAAATTTATCCACCTTTTGAACCCATCAAAATTACTTCTTACAAACTCATTTCTACACATCAAATGATGATATGATAACTAAACAACATAAAGTTGTAAAGTAGCTCAAATACTACATATATCAAGTCTACTATATGTAAATATCATTCTACAAATTATCAAACTCTAAATCTCAATCAAAGTAATATTTTTCCACCTCTTAAGACTCCAAAATGGTGGTGTAGGAGGAGCAACCCCCACCTTCAAAGGTGGCCACAAGGGATTACCAAATGCATCCTCCATGAGAGATCTATATGTGCTCTAGGAACACCTTCTTTAAGGTCTAAGAAATGCTCCAAAACTCCAACTCTAGCTCCAAAATATAAGTTCTAAGACTTCCTTAAGCTATATTCCCCTTAAGTGGTTGTTTTGGAGTGTAAATATGTCACAAATATGAAGTTTTGGTGCTTGTTTAGAGAGGGGAAGGAAGAGATACGAATTTTCACAAGTGTTTGAGAGTTGTGGAAATGAGAGAGTGATCAAAATCTGATTGCTTTCTTATCTCATCAACCCACATGGTTAATACATTATATAACTCAATAATTCATTAGTTTATTCATTAATTAACTCCAAAAATCTTACACCCATCCAATGTTGGTGAGGTTATTCAAAGGGTCTGATGAGGGAGGTATAGACTAGGGGTTGAATCGATGGATGGCTTAGGATTAAACCAAAATAAAAATAAAATCCCAAATTTATTAATATTTTTACTATTTTTACAACTGAAAATAGCTCTAAAATAGGTTTAAATGATGTTTTCTAAAGATGTTGAAGAAGAGAAAGTGTCTCAAAATTAAATTTTTAGTTAATCGTGAATTTTTCAGAATTTTCTGAGCACTTCTATTTTTTGACGAAAAATAATAATATTTTATTTATTTATTCATTTTATGACTTTTGACCCCATGACACTCTTAATCCTATTTTTAGCATCCCATAAATATGGTCCAATTATTTTTAACCTCAATAAAATGTCCTACAAAAATCATGCAAGTCCGCATCCCGCGCGACACATGCTGACAAAAGTCGCGTTATATTAAACATGACCATGTCACAATCATTCATTGGAATTTTTGCATCAAACTTGACCAACATACTTACTACGACTATTAGGACTTAAATGTGTATCCATAAAAACCATACAACGTGGAGATTCTTTTTTTTTTAATTACTTTTCGTGCCATTTTGGCGTAATTCCCTTATATATTTATTCCTAAAATTTTTCCTTTGAATAAAATCATCAATTTATTATTCAATATTTCTTTTCTAGGGCGGGGTATCACAGGAGGCACTTAGATTTTGAGGTTGTAAATCAGGTAATACTCTGGGTATCTCCCATAAAGGGAGTGATGCGATTGTAGAAGAAAGGGAAGTTAGCTCCCCGAGATGTGGGACCTTTGCCTATTATTGAGAAAATCAAACTAGTAGCTTATTGTTTAGCCTTGTCAGATCATTTATAGAGGATCCATTATGTTTTCCTTGTTTCTACGTTATAGAGGTTCCTTAGAGATGAGTTAGCTTATTAGCACATTAATATTTACAAGATAAAGTTTCAATCAATGTATTTATGAGGAAAAACATGTCGCCATTTTGGATCATAGAGAGAATAGACTTCATTCCAAGGTAGTTATTTTAGTACGCATGCAGTAGGGGGACCACAACGAGGATGAGTCGATGTGGGAGAGGGATAATGACACGCAAGAGAAGTATCCAAAATTTTTGTAGTTCGGTACGCATCAAATTTCGAGGACGAAATTCCTTTATTATGGGGAAGAATATAATACCTCGCACGTTTATGTCATTAATTATGATTTAATTGGTAGAATTTAATTGGTCTTAATTGGTAGAATCTGATAAACAATAATTAATAATTATTTGAAAATAATTAATTACTCAGAATATTAGTAGACTTACATTGTGCATGATTATGTGATTTAATTAAACTGGATGTGTTCCATACTTAGAATAATTATATGTGCATGTTATATGAATTGTTTGTACCACATGTTGTAATTAATATGTGTAATTAACAAATGGAATATAAACGATTAACGTATAAAATAATTAAGTTTGCCATTTTATTATACGTCGGGAAATTTTACCATGCAAATTAAGGTATGCTTATTTTGAGTGGAGTCCAGAGTGAGCTGGAACTCCATTTATGTGACTTAAACATCCTAAGTTGGTCCTGGGGGTAGGTATACTCTTAAGAGTTTATTATTGACTGAATTTATAAGTGTTTGGTTATTCCATCCAGCAAACAAAAACCTAGAAGTCATAAGCATCTGGGAGAAGTTATCAAAGGCTAGAGAGGACAAAGTGAGAGGATTCAAGAGGGGTTGTTAGATCTTCCAATGCATGGAAAAAAATTTCTTCCAATATTATAATTTGTACTTAATTTAGAATCATGATTTTCCCATACAATTTTTGGTTTGGAATGAGATTAGTTAACTAATTCATATGATGTTAATGTTGGGACTGATTAGAATAAATGGTAAATTAATCTCAGGTTGAAAGTTAACGCCTTGATGATAAAACCTAAAATCGATATTGAATAACTAGTGAAAATTACGTTAGAATCCATGTGTTAGGACCCATTTACATTTATGAATTAAACCTATGTATTAATTTGAAGGATTCCTCTAAAATTTAAAGGGAAGTTGTAACCCATTAATGTTTTAGGCAAAGAAATGAATTTTTATTAATTAATCTGAGGATTGTAGGAATAATTCAGTTTAGGATGATTATAAACCTATAAATATGTATTCCCATGATTATAATGAATTTGTAGATTGTTGAATTTAGGTTTAAAATCTTTATAACTCGTTAATGGAGGTTGCGGAAGAAGAAAAAAATTCGTTTATAGGAAAATCTAGGCTTACTGGGCTTCGAGAGCGAATATATTCATCTTCAAAGGGCGAATCGATTTGGCCACTGAGTCGGATGCGGTCCGATTGGGGGAAGAGGATCGTGAAATTATACTGAGTCGATTTGAGTATATGAGAGGTTATCCAACTAAAGGGTGATTGACATAAGGCATAATTGAGAACTTGTAGTATGAACCTGTCCATTATCATAATTAAAATAAGTAGTTAATGATTAGGGATATTAAGTTCTCATGGAATCCTATGTCATGGGAATTGAGTTAGAATACATAAATGTGCAAGAGGTGCGAAATATAATGGGGTAATTACACACACACACACACACACACACACACACACACACACACATATATATATATATATATATATATATATATACATATATATATACATATACATATATATATACATATACATATATATATATATATACATATACATATATATATATATATATGTATGTATGTATTCTACACATATGTGATCATACCTGTAATCATAGTGAATAAATCGTTTTGGTTTGAGTTACATCGGGACCACGTACCATATGCTGCATGAGATGTTCTGGTTATGTGTGGACAAGTTAGTGGCGCCATTGCATATCGATCGACCCACCATTTTGTGTGTTTTTCCTAAGCCCGTTAGGTGATGGACTCCTATGGACTTACCGATAGAAGCACGAGATAGAGAACGAGGGTAGTTGCCCATGTGTACAATAATAATATATATCAAGTAAGGACTAATGTAGCCTAATAAAATAGATAATTGATAATAGGCCCGATACTACGTAAGATACATTGTGTTCTTTATTTATATCTTTTAAGGGTAATATTGTGGGGGTTATTGCTACGATTTTATTTGAATATGCGTACGTGGTTACATTTATGTTATGAGATAGTTAGTTGAAATTGATCATTTACGATAGTATAAAGACTAGTTATCATTATATGGCTTGGGTTAGGAAAGCATGTAGTGTTGGACTTAGATGAGGCGTGAGATACTTATTGCATGTGACAACCGATGGGTGGCATTTATTGCGAATCAACTTCATTATTATTTATCGATATTGAAGTTAGTTCTTACAACTTTAGGTCTCTAACCAAGATCATAAAAAAATATTTTCTAGGTTTGCTTTGATAGGATCAACATGGCTAAGGGATGATAAGACTTCCAACTCCACTTTGCATAGCGGATTCCAATCTTTTGAGTCTAGCATATGTTGCTACTTATTTCGGTTCTAGTTGTTTCCATTTCAGACTTTTGTAAGGGCATAAGCCCGAATTTATTATTTAATCAGTTTTTATTTAGAGTCATGATGTGTAGATATTTGCATGTTAGTGACATCAGAGAATTATTTATTTATGCGGTCATGTAATTCTGTTCCATATTGCATGTGTGGATGATTTAATTACATTTCTTATTTCATGGTTTGATTATAAGAATGATTTAGATTTTTAGGTAAGCCATATCTTCGGCATATTGGTCTAGCAGCCCTTATGTGGAAAATGTGGATTGTCACAATCTCGTTTGGGTTAGAAAGGGATAATGAATGAGAGAAGGGAGATGGATTCATCTCCGTGGGGAAAATATATTATGAGACATATTATCGAGGCTTATCCTCACGAAGACTTATAATTAAAGGTACATACTCATGTATCCATGATATAAAAGCTTACATGTTTCGGTTGTCCACATGTTCCAACATGATGTGTGAGAACGTGTAGGATTTGGGTGGATAGGGGAGAAGTTATCTTTAGAATGTAGTGTAGGTTAAGGGGAGGTTCGAAATCAAAGTGGACTTAAATGCATATACGAAGGCTAAATGTTTTATGATTATCGGGTGATCACTAATCAAAAGGTGTTGTCCTTAGGGATAACATATAGGTGTTGAAGGGTAATTATGTAAAATCTGTAATGCTTTATGGTTAAGAGACCGATCAAAACACCACACCTTAGGTTTGGAGTGAACAAAAAGGAGAAGGTGGTTTGGACTATGGACACATTCATCACTTATAAGTAATATGCCAAGAGACTTATTATGAGTCTTGGTCTTTAAGAGTTTAATTCAGTATAGTACCGGCATAACCAAGGAGACTTGGGATCCAAGCCAACATTTTTTCAATAATGGGGTTGGATTATAAATAGGGGTGTTTGGATTAAAGATGGAGGCATCCCTAATATATAATATTTTAAGAGGTATTATAAGGTTTGGGCTTCACAAGTTTAGTTTAGTATAGAGCTTACATACCAAAGGACACTTTGGATGAAAGCCAACGTAGTTCCAACAAATAGGACATATTTACGGGTGTAGGCGATGGGATACAAGGCATAAAATATACAAAATTAAGTTTTTTTTGAATTGTCTGTAAGGTTAAAAGCAAACTTTAAGATATACATGATGTAAAGTGTAAAAAAATCCCCTAAACAGGGTACGGGCTAACATATATGGAAAGTTCCTCATAATATATATGGGGTATCTGACTCAAGATTCAGGCAGACTTTCCTTACACTTGTATCACGAAAATATTTTTTTCTGGGGGAGTGTGCCCACTTGAGGTGACGGATTCAACAGCGCTCCGTTTAGTCGGGCATAGCTTCATTTAAAAGAGTTGACTTTTGTGATATGCGCGCAGAGGTATTCCTCTATTTTTCTTAGGATAAACGAATTTTCAGAAACACTAACTTCACTATGGGAAAGTGACCCTCCGGACTTTGGAATTTTCGTTATGGGTGTAGGAGGGTAGTATTAATCGGGTCTATGAATAACTGTAAATGGGTGAGGCATGACCCACTCCAATGGAAATTGTCTTCAAGGTAATAATATTTCGAGAACAAAAGAACGGACCCAAAACTAACTTTTCAATATTAAAATATTGTTTTTGGTTACAATAATGAACAAACAATGATTGAATACAACATTTAAAGAATACATAAAGCGATTAACCACTTGAGAGCAGTGATTCTCTAAGAGTGAAGGAATAAGAACTTTGATATGTATAAGAGAGAAGGGAGATAATATCTATGGGAATTTTTGCATAGTAACGATGCTTAATGAGATGATGATGGTGACTGTGACACAAGTGCTCTACTTATAATAAAATATTAGAGATGACATGGCACATGTGTGCCAAATGGATAGTCGCATGTAATAAATATCTGAAAATACTTTTTATCCTTATTACTATTTGTCACTATCTACCACGATTTGTCTGTTGTGGAGTGACACACGGTGTAATAGTGCAAAAAAAGATGATCTTGTCAGGCAGGATGCCAAAAGAATGATTTTGTCTATTTATAAATGGTTGCTTGGTGAACAATTTGAAAACTTGCGATTGACCTTGAGGGTCACACTCCATTGGCTTTGTTAAAATGTCTCGCGATCAAGTCACCGACTGCTTGTTAATAAGTAAATGTGGGTTGTGCAGTGTGATTGAGTGTGAGTGACCTCTTGGATACCTCGCCTCAGTTTATCTCTTTCCTAAGATATTAAAGTGGTTGAGACTTAGATTGCTCAACAAGACTTACCTGCCATCCTTCAAACTAAATCTCTCAAGCGGTCCCAAGTGGCCATCTGCTCGAGCCCTACTTTTTGGGCTAAGGCTTTTGGCTAAGTAAGCCTGTGTAACAACAACAAGACTAAATGTTAGTAAATAAGGTTCAAAAATACATATTTTGTGTTGCTTATGTAACTAATCAAAACTTTACTTCACTAGGAAGACAAAAACTACTCTTGCACATGCTCTTTTTTCGAGACCTATCTTGGGTTTACTCAAGCAAATTTCTCTTATTGATACTGCTTGCCTCACTTTTGGAGCTTTGGGTTGCTCGATTAACCTAATTTTCTAGGATTTATTGCATTATATATAGATCTTTGGGTTTCTTGAACACCCCCCTTTGCTAGTACTGCTCACATGACTCGTGGAGCTCTGGGTTGCTCGAGAACCCTCTTTTTCTTATAATGCTCTCATGACTTTTGGAGTTAACTTGGGTTTCTCGAATACTTATCTTTGTCTTATGTTCTCTTTGGCTTAGGGATTGCTCGTTCATCCCTTTGATTAAGTACTGCTTTTAAAACTTTTCTATAATTTTAGGGTTAAATTTGTACCACTCTATATTAACCCTTCATGCAAAAGACTTCTTTGGTTAGAAAAGGATGAGTTGTGGACGAAAGAATCTTTCCTTGATATTTCGAGGGGATAGTTATCATCATTACTTCTACTTGGCATTAAATGGTCTGACATGTTCGATCTTGTAGGATAGTCTTTTGGCACTCCAAGGAGACATGTGGCATTTAGGGGAAGTGTTTACTATTTTTAGGTAATCATTAGCCCCACATTTTTATTCGATGGTAGCTTTTGGCCTTCTCTTTCCAATAAATACCCCAAACCTTGAAGGTTTCAAAATTTTATTTCCATTTGAAAATTTCTAGAGAGAGAAATTTTAAGCCCCCCTTTTGGTGTCTGCCATTTTCATTTCGTCTGTGTTTCCTCTTTTCCTCAAATCTTCTATGCTTTAATGGAATCTTTGTCCATCATCATGGAAACCTTTATTTCTACTGTTGTTACTGATATGGGGGTGGGATTTTTACCAAATCAAATCACCACTTCTTGAATTTCAAATGTTTCCATAACTATGCTTGATGTTTCTTCTATCGTCATCGTAGCTATTAGTGGTGCTTCCCAGGGAGAAACTGATGGTTCTTACTCTATTAACCCAACACATAAATAATATTTGGAAGTGCATGCCAAAAAGGATTTCACAGCATTTAGGTGTGCCCTGTTCGTTTGGGGGGATGATAACTTTTCGAGCACCTTAGACAGATTTTAGGTAGGATTTGTAGATGTGACATCCGAGCAATATCTTAGGGGGTTTCCAATGTGTGAAGATGCCTCAGTCATTCTGCCAGATAGAATACTATGAAATCAAGTGGATAGGGAGTACTTTTCTTTCTCAAACATAAGTTTTGACATATATGGCGGTGCCCCTGAGGAGTGGGAGCTTTGGGTTGAATATGTCTCATTTTTTGAACGATATTTGGATATCATTGATGGACTTGGCTTAAAAATGACTCTTAATGGCTTAAATAATTGTACTATTAGAAAACATTCTTGCACTTTTAGCGTCTTAGCAACTCCTTGGAGCATAGGTACACATACATTTGTAACTAGCTGGGGTGAGTTTACTAACACTCTAGAGGATGTTTGTGAACTTATAAGAATGCCTGCATTGGGTAATCACACTCTTACAAATTGTTATGAGGATGTGAAGGAGGAAGTTATGTGTGATAAGTTACACAAATCATTTTGGGGAATGTGCTCGGTATGTAGAACTCACTCATACAGGAGCGAGGAAGTACTCATTTTCCAAATGGCAAAGATATTGGTTTAGAGATTTTGAGCCCTTATCTAAGGATGATGCTAAAAAAAATCATAAAAAGTTAAGATGGTCCCAAGCTTAAGTCAAAAACCCATTTTGTTTCTTTATTTCTGAATTTTCTATCAAGATTTCTATTCTAGGGAAGACCCAATGACTCTACTTGAGAGTTATTATTTCGTTTGGCAGTCAGACTTGCTCGTGTTAAATTTTTACCACTCTCCACCTTAACGCTTAGATCTATGTATACATGGATGGATGAAATAAATGTTAACATGGAGAGATCTCATGGTTGTTGTGCCATTTTCAACTTAATTAACACTTCTATTGTTATGGGGTTTTATTCTATCGGTTCCCAAATTGGGCTCGAAAAACTTGCTCATTACCAGGTAGCACTACTTGTATTACGAGATGGCGTAGGAATATTCCTCAGCACTCACTAGGTCCTTTTTTTGGACAAGATTGATAAAAATTACTTATAGCCTGATTGAAAGGGATTATGAGGTATATTATCCTATTTTTTTTATTTCAGTCAAATTTGCAAGTTTTTAATCCACCTGTTGATGCCGAGTCTATAGGGGATTGTCCCCATATATCCTCCATGGCTTTTGTTTTGGACTATACTCTCCATTCTCTAATAAAATTAGGGAAATGAGTGGAGTTTTACCATTCTGATCGAGTGAGAAGACAATTTTTGTATAACCAATGTATTTTTGTTCCTAAGTCCCCTTGCATTCATTCACACGGGGAGTTATACTTGGAGTCTTATTAAAACTATACTCATGGAAGTATGATTCACTGCAGTACTTGATTTCATAATTTTCTAATATCGACTCGTTATTACTTCCCTTCTATTTTTCATTCGTTATTTATGCTCCGACAACATCAGCTTCATCTTATCAAGTAGTGTATTCGAGACTTGCCTCAAGAGTCATTTATTGTGAGTATTCCCTCGTTTGAAGAATTTCTATCGAAGCTTACACATAAAGAGAGATGACACCATAGTCAGATAAGAAAGACTACTTTGGATCAAGTTTCTCCCATGTTAATGAACCCTATATGCAGAGAGACTATATACTCAAAACATCCAGGAGAAAAGAAATCAAAATTCAAAGACAAAGGCAAGTCCAAAATTTTAAAAAGATATCATACGGATGCTGTTGTTTATAATTTTATTCCTATTGAACATAGGGGACTTTTCGCCACCATATACAACCAAGACCCGAGAGTCTAGGAGAAAAATTTTATCAAATAAAGCCACATGCTCTTCTATCTTAGATGATTAAGGTTCTTAAACTTATACTATGGTATTGAAGAAACTCTCCAAAATGTTCGTGAGCATGGTTATGAAGATGTTGAAGCAACGTTTTCTCAATCATCTGCTCCACTTCCTTCTCAATCAGTGGAAGGCACTATAGTTATTTCTATCTTATTTAATAAAAATAAAAGCAATGAAGGTGCGAGTGCTCTCTTTACACCTTAATCATCTGATGAGGAACTTGTTGATTATAGAAGTACTCCTTCCTATGATTACTACACTTAATCTTCAAATGATATTAAGTTAATTGGCATCAATAAAGGCCATTCATCTAACGCTCTGCTTTTTTTATCAGCCATTCGAAATATTTCACTAGATCTGGAACAGTTTATTGACTACCATGGCAAGTCGATGGTATATTCTCCTTCCTCAACTAACCCCACAACTGGACCATTTCCATATAGGCAAGTCCCTCGTTCAGGAGTCGTATTTATTTTCCATTGTATTTTCCTCTATGATTTTGTTATTAATTTTCATCATGTGACTAATTTGTTGCTCTATTTTTGAGTAGGTCTTATTTGTTAGTACAAGAGAAGAACTAATGACGAGTATTATCCTCCCACTTCATTCTTCTCCCATCCATCCCACTCGTTGTCCACTTCCACGTAAATGGAAATCGATGTTGGTATCCTTTTTCAGCTTGGCACGATAGGATTTTTCTTTAATCACTATTTTATTTGTAAGTTCTAAATGAAGAGAATATGGCATGAGTGCGTATGTATTAGCTTTTTTCTTATTTTCTTAAAGATCGCGATTGTGTTCTCCACTACTGCGGAGATTTCATCTATGACTACTCATACTTCTAGTCTTGCGTCGAGCACTCTCCAGGTACTTCAAGAGGCTTTTAATTTCCTCATTCCCAATGAGGATTTCAACTTGTAGATTTATTCATTGTATTTATGGAAACATATATCAATTTTTCTCCAACATTTTCTCGTGGTGCAACAACTCCTTCTGGGGTGAGCCACCCCCAATTGTTGTATCATTTAGCTTTATAGGGGTATATCTCGAGTATTTCTTTTGTGTGATCTTTTTAATAAAACTAAAATGATAGCTTACCATTTCTTACTCTATGTGGGGACTATTGATAAGTGGTTCTTCTTCATATGATGGTATTCCCTTGCCAAGTGGGGTAATTATCCAAGAGTTGCCTCTCTTGGGTAGGATAATCCTCCAGTACATCTACTATTAACAACAGGCCTCTGATCCATAATCTTCACTCTCAGACAATCTTTAGTGTGCTTTAGAGTGGTCCCACTATACCTATTATCTCTTTAGATAAGGTAACCTAGTGTTGGGGATTTAAAATGATCTTTTATAGTTTATCTATTGGAGCTATAATCTTAGATGCTTTGCTCTCTATTGTCTTGTTGGCATGAGTTCTCCTTCCTTCCTCAACACTTAACCTACTGTGCCTCGTATAAGTACTGTGATTTTCTTGAGCATTTTTCCTTCTGTGAGTGCTCAAGTACCTAGCTTGTTTGACTTTGATGAATTTTTTTGTTCGAGAATAACTTATCTTTTATTTTTAGGTTATTCACACATCTGGTTCGAGTATTTCTCTATTCGTGAATTTTCATGTATTTTAGTTATACCTTCATATTTATCTACCCATGCAAATTCTCAAATAAATACTCCATTTGAGCACTAGTTTGGATGAGTATTATGAGTAGTCATTTATCTGTGGAGCCTCAAGTATTAAATTCTCATATCTTTACATATTGCCTTCTGATTTTTCCAGTAGTTTCTCATCTTATTTAATTATTTGTAGGGTAGAGCTACAAGTGCTCCTATCGATGCAGAGCCTCGAGTATTAAACTAACATACCAAACTTTTGTTTATTTTATTATATTTAAGTGGTTACTCATAACGTTTCCTTTTTGAAATTGTGTGATTTGATTGATCTTATAGTTGCTAAGCCTCGAGTGTTAAACTTGCATACAATAACTTTATTTACTTTGTAAGTCTTCGATTAGTCACTCATAATGTTTCCTTGTTAGTAGGTGAGCACTATGAATGCTCCTATTGTGGTGGACCCTCGAGTATAAACTGGTATAAATTAACTTTGCTTACTCCATAAACATTCAAGTAGTCACTCATCCTTTTTCCTTATTTATAGGTGAATGCTACGAATTCTCATATATCTGGATAGTCTGGGGCATTATCTGGCATACATTAACTTTGTTTTCTTAGTAAGTGTTTGATTATTCACTCATCCTATTTCCTTTGTGTGGGTGAGTTCTCAGCGTGCTCCTAGGACTGCGGAGCCTTAGGTAATAAACTAGGATACCTTAACTTTTCACTTGCTTTTACTACAAAAATGATTCGGTGGTCAACTTATGTTTCCTTATTTTCAGGTGATTACTAAAAGTGCTCCTTTGCATGTAGGGCCTCAGGTATTAATCTTCCATACCTTTTGTTAATTTTCTTATATTTTTGAAAATATTTGAATATTCTCAAGTTTTTTCTCTATTTTCAGGTTAAAGGTGTGGGCGTCCATGTGTTTGTGTACCCTTAGGTTGAAGAAAGAGATAAATGAAGGATCTCGGGAAGCATGTTAACTCCTATCTTCATACGACTAGACTTCCTCTCTTCACTTTGATATAACCTTTTCATTTACTCACATGAAGTGTATCTTATATATATTTTTTCTTCAGGGTCAAGAAGGTGAGGAAGAAGAAATTGGTGATGAGGGCGATCAAGAATCTGAAGCTGCTCACTCCGATATGGCTAACGATGAGCAGGATAGTGAGGAATCTGTTACTTATTGTAATGTCAGTTCTATGAATACTAGCTTTGATATTGTATATGTGATGATCCTGGTGTCTATATAAATGATATATATTATGAGAGACATGTGGATAGGTTTCTTCATGAAGAATGAGTTGTCTTGGATCTTATCTTTGAACATCATCCCAAAACCTTTATAAGAAAATCAGTTGTAACATCGAAGGCATTTATATTACCAATATAAAGACACTCGCCAACCAAATTTAGTTGATTAGTTCAACTTTGCCAAAAGATACAACTACGAAAGTGATCATAGTTTTTTGGTTGTTATGAAAGACCTCAAGAAATACTACAATTTTAAATTGGCTTGGAAGGATGATGCCATTCGTGACGTTATTCATCCTATTATGAGTAAGTTGATGAAGGGTAAATCTTCTGAGAATGCCAACACTGAGAAATATCTTCATTGAGTGGATGCATTGAGAGATAAGATCAAGTCCCTCGAAACTGAATTAAGTAAGGTTTTTGTGGAGAGGAGGAAGGTCTTGCTCGTAATGCTAAGATTAAAGAGGATGTAAAGTAAGAAGTGGGTGACTCCTAGGAGGTCTCCTATAGGAAAGAGAATATAGTTTTCCTTTTAATAGATAATTAGTCTGGTAACTCTTTGCCCGTGTTTGTAATATCTTTGCCTCTCTTTTAAGTAGGGCATTTTTGTGAAATGAAATATATGATGTTATTTATCTTGTGCATATACTTTTCACTTTTATTGCTTTTTACCTTATACCACGGGGCTATCTATGCAGGAATATTTTGTGTGAAAAATATTTGCAAGTAGATTTTATACTATTATATTTCCTTCATACTATGGAGATGTCTGCTCGCAAATTTTGTATGTTTTTAAATATTTGTGAGTAAATGAACATCGATTGAATAAATCAACACTCGTATACTTTGGGAACATACTTCTATGCTCACCACAATAATGAGTGTGAAACCATATCCCGTCAACATATTATGAGTAGAGATAAACTTAAAATTTTTGTGCTATTATGCTCACTATATTTCGTCAACGAAGAAAAATTGAAACTTAGTAGTATATCCCTTCATAATGCTACAAGCAAATATAAACTTGTTAGGACATTTTTATTTCTTTGTATTTTTGGAAATTTTGTCATTGATAATTATATTTCATTAGGAGTACCTTATCTTGAAGGTATATCCCCTCAAAATATGGCAAGAAGTGAACCTCTCTATGTGAAGATAACTTTCCCCTCATACTGTGGAAATCCTAGGATTATTTTCCTCGTTATATGAATTTAATAAAACAATATAACGATAACTTTTTTTAAATTTATCCCCTCGTGAAATCTTGCGAGAATGTACATAAGAAAACCCAAAACTTGTTGTTTACATAATTCAATATGTATTATAATTATTATTATAAAAATGTGAATGAAAACTTGGAATAATCGACATTGAGCTATTGCATCATTGTCTTAAAATTGACATTTTGTAGTATCTCTCATACAAAAAGAGGCGTTTTTTTCTCATAAAAGAAACTTTTAATTTTCAAACTGTAACAGGGATAAACACTAATATATCTCATGCATAATACTCTAAAATCTGACAGTATCCTGTTTTGTCTACACCTCATTTCACAAATGGTCCTTCCCACTTAGGCTTGAACTTGTTGGAAGACATGCTACTTAGATGGTGAGTAGATGATCTTAATTTTAAATATCCCACTTTAAAGTCTCTTGACTTCATGGTATTCTCATAAACCCTTAACATTTGTTGGGTATAGACTTTTAGATTCGGCTTTTCTTTTTCACAATGCTCATCTAAAGCTTCTAACTGCTAATGTATTGGATTAGGCAGCATATCGTTACTTGAAGATACTCACACTGATAGTTCAACCAATTCCACTAGTAAGAAAATCTTTGTACCATAGACTAAAGAGAAAAAAATGAATCATTTTGGATACCTTTTAGAGTTTTTGTAGCCGCACGAAATCATTGGAAATCTGTCATCTCATGATCCAGGGAGATACTCTAGCATCTTCTTCAAAATGTTAATAAAGGCTTTATTGGTTTCTTCTTCCGGTCCATTTACCTCTAGGTAGGTTATGGATGAACTATTTTGAGTGATATTATATTATTTTATGATCAAACATGTTTCCATATATACAAACGGATTGCCATTATCTGTTAGTATGACTTTTGGAATGCTAAGCCTATAGATTATATATTCTCTAATAAACTGAGTTAGAACCTGAGCGATAATCCTTGTCAATGGGATTCCCTCTACCCATTTGGTATATAGCTTTGTAGCCACCAAAATGAAAGATTTTTTACGGGGTGCTGGGATGATATTTCCTACCAAATATAATGCCTAAGTGTGGAATGGGTAAGGATCAACCAAACTTTTTAGGCTAGCTAAGCGGGATTGGACCATGTTTCCTTTCACTTACATGCTCGGCACTTCTTTACGAAGTCTATTTAATCTGCATCCATCATTGTCCAGTAGTACCCCAGAGTCATCAGTTGGTCATACAATTTTTCTCCACCCATATGAGAGGGTTCATGAGCTTCCTTTAGAACATTTTCCACTTCTTCTTTCGTGAAACATTTAAGATATGTCTCACCATACCCCTTTCTGTAATGTTTACCTCTTATCAAGTTGAACCAATCAACCTTCTTCTTTAAGATAATCTTATCTGTTCTCTTGATGAGTAAGTCTTCTTATTTGAGATAGGCAATATAAGATTGTCTCCAGTCTTCGAAAATCTCCAAGAAGTTAGATTCATTTTGTTTATCAAATCCAGTCTGGAAATTTAAACAATCTTCTTTAAGACGAGCAACCTTTGTGCTCGTCGTGGGCCAATAGTATCATCCTCACTGAAAACACCTACAGAGTGGAATGTTAGTATCCCTACAACGCCTTGTGCACATTGCTCATAGAATTTTATGAGCCTCTTCTTCTTCTTCTTCTTCTTCCATACACCCTACCTAGTAACCACCCGGAGTTTTGATGTAAAGGGTTCCTTAAAACTTATGGAAATTTGCTAATTATAATAACTTCATACATTTCTAATTGCTTTGATACTGAGAATCTTCAATCATTAGGATCCTTATATGGAAATAAATATTTCACCATTATAGGCATTTTTATCCATTGATCGACAATCATATCATATGAATCATCAATATCTAACTTCTAAACAATCATTTCTAGAGCATCAGGGTGTCTATTTATCATTCTAGAGTGTCTCTCTATTTTGACAGCTAGGAACTAATTCAACAAACTTTGGATAATTGCTCATAGAGAGGGAAGTTGGCATGCTTGAGTGAAAATTCTCCATTGAATTTATTTATTATGAAGTTAGAATCTCCTTATATACAAAGTACTCTAATACCTTTTCTCAAAGCTTATAAAAGGCCAACTATGAGTGATTTATATTTTTCTTCGTTGTTTGAGATTTTAAAGTGGAAAGGGCGAGTTTCTCTTTGTTATTAGAGAGTATGACTCATGCTCCATTAGTAACCTACTAACCCGAGCCATTGAATTTCATCTTCCATTCTTACATCTCCTTAACTAAACAATATTGAAAGTTATCCTCTAGCATCTCCTCACTTGGAGGCTCAAAATTTTGGCTTGGGAAGTTGTCTAGGAGGTCTGTTACAACTTGAATTTTGATGGAATTTGGAGAAAGGTACTTCAAATCGTATTCTGAAAGTATTAGGAACCACTTATTTTCTCTCCCTATCAAAATGATTCTTGTGAGTGAGTACTTGATGGGATCACACATCGTGATAATAGGCACTATAAATGCAAGCAGGCAGTGCTTTAACTTTCGGGCCAGAAATACCAAGGCGAAGTAATGCCTTTCCACACTTGTATATCTAGATTCTATTATAAATAACACTGAAGAAATATAATACATTAGTCTTTCATTCATTTCTTTCTCTTGGTAGAGTAGAGCCCCAATAAAGCCCTGAGTAGAAGTTAAGTATTAAAGCAAAGGTTTACCTACTTCTGGAGGAATCATAGTTGAAGAATAAGTAAAAATATCCTTAATTATTTAGAATGATTTTTTCTGCTCACACCCTCCCATACCCATTTCACCTTATATTTCATGAGCAGTGAGAAAGGGTGAGTGACTTTTTATAATCCTGGTATGAACATGTCAAATAAGAAACTCTATCTAAGAAGCTATCTAGTTGTCTTTAACTTTTCAATGGCAGCATTATCAAATGACCTTTTTCTTTTCAACATCAACTCATGCTCCTTGCCAATTGATGAAAAATCTGAGTATTTTACCTATAGTAATTCCAAAGGAAAATTTAGATGGGTTCATTCCCATAATATAGTTCTGATATCATTCAAAAACTATTATAAGATGTCAAATAGGCTTAGTCTCCTTCTTGGATTTTACCACCAGGTCGTCCACATGTAATTACAATATATCAAGAAATAAGTTATGAATTATTTCCATCATTATTCTCTAGTAGGTTTATCCATCTCTCTTTATTCCAAATGGTATAACCGTATAGTGAAAATTTCCTAGAGGAGTCCTGAAGGCTACTTTCTCCACGTCCCCATGATCCATTTTAGTCTCATTATAACCAGATTACCCATCCATAAAACTATACATTTTATGGTTAGCTATTACGTCTACCAGGATATTAATGCTTGATAAAGGAAATTCATCTATTAGACATATCTGGTTTAAATAGTTCAAATCCATATGGACTCGAATTTTCTTCTTATCTTTCTTAGCAATGGGCATAATACTTGATAGCCATCCAGTATGTCGGATGTGTTTAATGAATTCAAAAATAGGAAACTTCTCTACTTCTCCTTTAATCTTAAGATCTAGCTCAACCTTTTGAGTGTGCGTGGCTTGTCACACTGGTAAGGCATTAGTCAAAATAATTAATTTATGAGAGCTCACCTCAGGATTTACGCTCGGTGTCTCGATGTATTTCCACGCAAACTTGACTGTGAATTCCTTGAGAAGGATGACAATTTCTTCTCTTTGCCTTGGATTCAAACCCTTGGATATGAAGATGGGGATCTCATCGCCCCCCTCTTCCCCTAAGTTTAATTCTTTGACCTCTTGGAGATTCTCTTAGGATTCATCTTTCCTACACTCTGGAACTTCCTCTGGTTTTTAAATATATTCAACTATATGGGAACCATTAATTACAAAGCATTCAAGTGTTAGTTCGACGCTATAATCCTAAAATGCCACCCATGCAAACTATTATAAATGGTAGATAACTTTACCATTGGGAAAATTAACTTTATTGCAAGTCTAAGCAGGGATTTCTCCTTCTTGCAGCTTTCCTTTCACTTTGTCTTTCCTTTTTAAAGATACCACTCGTGGACCTAACCTTTCACGTATAAAATTTTTGAGTTTTTCTCTTTCTTAAACCACTCGAGATTCATCTTCTTCTTTGTTAAAAATTCTTCCTTCATCGAGCTCCATATACAATGCTATAATAACTAAATGATGCTCTTCCACTGAGAAGGGTCTTCCTATGTCTTTGATCATTATTTATGTCCGGCTAATGTTAACTTTCTTACAATGGTGGAATGTAGAAGGCTTAATTCCATGAGTATGCATCCACACACAACCTATAAGTATCTAATAACTTTTATTGGCATTGATGACATGGAGTTTGATGTGGGAAGTGAAATTTCCCAACGTTATTCCAATGTTGACGTATTAAAGTTACTGCATCCCCATAATATTAAAGCCTAAAATCACTATAAGAATTGACACAATCTTCTCTTTCAATATTCCTATCTCATTGACAGTGCTTATGGGTATGATATTCATATATACCCCACCATTTAACATTATTCTTGGGAAACTAATCCCATTTACAAGAGCACTAACAAACAAAGGTATATTGTGGAAGAAGGGTACCTATCTATCTTTTTAAGAAAACACCACCTCAGAGGTATATCCTTTGATAAGTCTTCTAATAAGGCCATGCTAGTTGATGGATAGATCCCCTCGGTCTTGCACTGCCTCGAGAATCTTCTTATCAACTACAAATCTAGTTTCATATTTGAGTCCAATTGATCAAAGAACCATATGAAGTTTAGGATTTTCATTATTGTGTTGCATTCAAAATGAATTTCCAGCTCATAAGTTTGAGCACTACATACATACTCAGCCTTAGATTTTCTTCCTTCATGAGTAGGACCACATTGAAACTTCATTCTTTAATTTCCAACTCTTTATCCCGATCATACTTGAAATTTGTTTTGGCAAACCCAAGAAGTCAATTGTCACATTCTTTATCATTTTCAAACCATTCCTCGGACCCCATCATCTCATCCAAATCATGAGCTATCACCATATTCGGAGAACCATATTAATGGGATAGCAATAGGTTCTCATTAACATCCATGGGAGAAATTTACAGAGTGCCATTTAAATCTTGCTCGTTTATTAGCTTGCGTAGACAATAACAATCTCTTTTATAGTGTTAACCCTTTTAGTGCAGCTCATAAAGCTTCACATCTCTCTTCTCATCAACTATGGGTACTTGACCATTAGAGTGAGGAGGGGATACCACCCCCTCATTCATTAACGCCTGGTAATAATCTATGGCTTATACAATGCTTCATGGTAGTGGGGATGGAACATCACTTACAGACATTCTTTTTGCTAAAACAATATTATTGGGTACTTGATCACCTTTATTCCTGTGTCAATCCCCCGGATCTTCACGGAGGGCAAGAGAGCGTGAGGGAGGATCCTAGGTCCCGCGCGTCCCTCTCGGCAGCGCTTCGGCCGGTGTCAGTTGTGTGAGGTGTAAAATTGTAGAGAGATTAGAGTCGCCAGTCTATTTTACTCAAAATAGACAAAAGAAAGGGAGCCATCCCGAAGAACAGCATCCAAAGACATATTGATGCATACGAAACAAAAATGATTCGAAAAGGGTCCGAAGGCTAAGTTACGAAATGGGAAGTGTTAGGCACCCATTCCATCCTTTCGGTCTCTCATGGATTTTTGTTATTTTACTTTATTTTCCCCATGATATGTGTGCATGTGTATATATAATGGAGATAGGAATCCTCGATTTGTATCATGGAAGAGATAAAGCGAGTTATCCGTAGGAAGGTATAAAAATATTAGAACATAGGATTTATGCGATTATCCTTACGTTGACCGTTATGATGGAACGATAACGCATGCGGGATAATACACAACTAAGAACAAATGTATGTATATATATAATATAAGAGAATGGAGTTTAGAGAAAATAGAAAATGAGAGAAAAAATAAAAATAGGACTCGAGTCTCGGGTTTTACCTCGAGATGCTTACGTAGCCTATAGAGGCATCAAAGTCCACGTAGTTCGCATGCAAAACGAGGGGTGGGGTTTATCCCATAAATCCGATCGGGGGGATTCTCTTATTTGTGTGTGTGTGTGTGTAGAAAAAGTGTTTTAGTTGTGAGAAAAGTGTAAGAAAAGTATGAGGATTTTCGTTTGGAATTTATGAGCAAACCCTCTTTTTCTTATTTTTTATTTATATGAAAATAAGGGTTGTGCAATAATACTAAATAAAAAGTATATTAGGATGTGTGAGATGAGATAATAAAAGTGCTAAGTAATAAAAGAAGTTATTGTGAATTTATGAGAATTTAAGGAGAGAGTTGAGAAAATTGGACCTTCTTGAAGATCTTGAGCTTGATCTTGAATGTTGGAGAGCAGCCATTAGACTTGGATGATGATGGTGGGGGGGGGGGGGGGGGGTTAGTGAATTAACCATGTTTGATGAAAAATATGATGAAAAGTTAAGGTTGGAAAGGGATTTGGGTGTGGAAATCACGCTGACTTCGAGAGAGGTTTTTTGGATTTGCTGAGAATGATATTCGTCAGATCTCAGCTCTCTTTGAAAGTGAGGTCATGCCTCGTTTTTATAGGCCCGGGGCATTGCCGATCGGCATATCCATGTTCCTACCATTTGACAGGTGCATTTAGGCACACTAGGACCTGCAATTTGGCAGTGTCATTCAAGACTTTTCGGAAAATTGGTCGCAGAACGCAAATCGTTGATCATAATTGTGCACGAGGCAGATCATTGGAAAGGCAATTCAGAGACCTTCGAAATTCCTTTGGACTGATCCTAGGTTTGGGAGTTGAATTTGGTCAACTAGCCCTGGAAGCATTCGATGACCTCTCGGAGTAAAATGGATCATTCGTCCGTACCGTAAGTTAAAATCGCGCACGGAGCGGACCATTGGAATGGGGTTTCAGTGCCCTTTAAATATTCATTCAGTATTGATCGAGTTGAGGTGTTAACTTTGATCAAATGGAGCCCAGGAGCGCCCGACAGGCTCCTGATTGAGTTTTGGGGGAAAATAGGTCGTTCGTCTGCATGGTAAGTTGGAATCGCGCATGAGATGGATCGTTGGAAATGGGTTTCAGTGCCCTTCGAAGATTCATTCAGTCTCGATCGAGATGAAGACTTTGACTTTTGGTCAAACGGAGCCTGGGAGTGCCTGATGGCTTCTAGGTCAGTACTCGGGGTATGACATGGGTTTGTAGTGATGAAGGGAGGTTCTAGGGACCTAAGGAGAGTTTAGGGGGTAACATAATGGGGTGTTTACAGAGCCCCTCGATGGGTGAGTTTGGAGCAAACGATAGTCGTCGAATAGACACCGCATGATGCTTTTGAGGGAGGATGACCAATTTAGAGGGTCGAGGCCGATTCTGAGGACCTAAAGGAGCGAGGATGACCAATTCAGAGGGTCAAGGTCGATTATGAGGACGTACAGAGTGTGCTGGGGATAATCAATTCTGTGGGGAGAAGCCGATTATGCGGGATTAAGTTGAGTTGACCAATTCTGCGGGTTGAAGCCAATTCCGCAGGCTTAAGTAGAGGTGACACATTCTTTGAGTCGAAGCCAATTCTGCGGGCTTATGTAGAGATGACCAATTCTATGGGTCGAAGCCAATTATGCGAGCTTAAGGTGAGATGACCAATTCTGCGGGTCGAAGCCAATTCTACGGGCTAATGTAGAGATGACCAATTATGCGGGTCAAAGCCAATTCTGTGGGCTTATGGTGAGATGTCCAATTCTACGGGTCGAAGCCAATTCTGCGAGCTTATGTAGAGATGATAAATTCTGCGGGTCGAATCCAATTCGGCGATCTTATGTAGAGATGACCAATTCTGGGGGCTTATGTAGAGATGACCAATTATGCGGGCTTATGTAGAGATGACCAATTCTGCGGGTCAAAGCCAATTCTGCAGGATTATGTAAAGATGACCAATTCTGCGGGTCGAAGCCAATTCTGCGAGCTTATGTAGAGATGAACAATTCTGTGGGTTGAAGCAAATTCTGCGGGCTTATGTAGAGATGACCAATTTTGTGGGATTATGTATAGATGACCAATTCTGTGGGTCGAAACAAATTTTGTGGGCTTAAGGTGATAATCCAAGATCGAGGTCAATTCTGACCTAAGAGAGGTGATGACCGAGGACCGAGGTCAATTTTGACCTAACTAAGGTGACGATTCAAGACCGAGGTCAATTCTAACCTAAGAGAGGTGACGACCGAGGACCGAGGACCGAGGTCAATTTTGACCTATCTAAGGTGACGATCCAAGATCAAGGTCCATTTTGACCTAAGAGAGGTGATGACCGAGGTCAATTCTGACTTAACGAAGGTGATGATCGAAGACCGAGGTGAACTCTGACCTACATTTCCTTTGGGACAATCAGGGATTCTGCTGGGGGTAAAGATTAGACTTTGGATTCAGCTGGGGAATAACGAATGAGCTGGGGAAAATGTAGTGTCTTCCGGAGTTCCGCTGGGGAAATCCTTGTGATTTTGGGGATTTTGCGGAGGAAAGGAAAGTTTGATGCCGTATACTCCATTGGGGAAGTGATTAGGTGGTCCAAGGTTTGGATGTATTGCTTGAGACCTTTGGGGCATAGGGTGTGATCTTTAGAGATCCTCCATGGATGTTGCCGGGAGGAATTTTACTTGGTTTTTGAGAGTTTCGTGGGGGAAATGGAGGTTCTGCTTGAGGGAGTGTGAAATTTTCTTGGTGAAAATGTTTTAAATCCTTCTTGGGATTTTTATGAATTTTTTAAGAATTTTTCAGGGCTTCTTGTATTTTTTGGGAATTTTTGTACTAATTTTTAAGGGGGGTGCCGATCGGCATGGTGCAGCGGGTGCCATTCGGCAGTGGCACGAACTTTTGGACTGCCTCAGGAAGGTAAGGGGCCAGTGCCGATCGGTGGGTGGGGGATCAATGCCGATCGACATGACCCTTTGCATCCTATATAAAGGGGGCGAATTCCCTTCATTTTTCACAGCTACAAATCATTCTAGCATTCCGATCTCTAAGAAATGGCTTCCTTTATGAGCACTGTAGCGCATAGGGAATTGTTGACTATTGATGACTGGGCGAACGTGGAGTGGAGGGACAGCGAGCCTCTTACTTTGGGGAGTGAGAACTCCTTTGATGCGTTCGAGACGGTTACGGATGAGCGGACCTTGCTATGAGAGCCGTTGCGTCATCTCTCCTCGAGCGTGGTGAACCCGACAGTTATGTAAGTAACCCGACTTTTAGCATTCTTCTCTTTTTGGTGATTTTTCCTTCCTTCTTGAATTTTGACAAGGTTTCTTCTTTTGACAGTCTGATATCTCTTTGAAGAACATGCGTGCCCGTGGGATGATGGGGCTTAAGGATGTCTGGGAGAATCTTCCACCTGGGGTGCGTTGGGTGGTATCATCAGTGGGTTTTGGGAAGTTGGCGTCTGCACTGGATGAGACGCCTCGCTCGACAGCGATCTTATGCGCTCTGGGGGAGAGATGGTGGGATGCTACCCATAACTTCTATTTCGGTTTTGAGGAGATGACCGTGACTCCCATAGACGTGCAGCAACTGCTCGGGCTGGATTGCGATGGAGGTGGATCGCTCCCTAAGGGTGATGTCCGAGGCAGTGCGGGCGATGGTTGGTGACGTAGGGAAGATAGTCTATAGGGATTCCATCCGACTGTCCTTGCTAAAGGATGTTTTGCTGAGTAGGGTGGTTGATGTGGAGGACGGAATGCAGGTAAGGCAGGTAGCCCGATTGTTCATATTACTGGTACTGGGAGGTTTCATGGTGGCGTCGAGCGGCGACGTCGTCCATTTGTGGTTCTTGCCGTACTTAAGGATGTTTTCTAACATCCCTATCTATGATTGGGGAAGCCTGACTTTAGCGACCCTCTATTTTTATTTAAATGCATTCAGCCGGTGCTGCCGGTAAACTTTTACTGGAGCCACGTATCTCCTCGAGGTATCCTTTAATTTTGTGCATTTTCCTTTCATGCATTCACATTTTCCTTATGCGTCTCTTTTTGATTTTGAATTCCTGTCTTTGGCAGATCTGGCTCTGTCGCGCCCCGACTTAATTAACTTAAAATCAACCTTTTATTTAGAGATAATCAGCCTTTTAAAATCAACCTTTTAAAACTTATTCATGTGACCAACTTTAATAGAAATATAACTCATTGCATTTGTAGAGAGAGAGAGAGAGAATATTGTACACACCATTCATGTCTATTTTCCCATCTTTATAGTGAAATCACCCCATAGTTTACACATTGGGCGTAAGCCCAAGACAAAACACTTAAATACTTGTGTTCATCTATTTTTTCTCTTCTCTTCTCTTCTCTTCTACTACTCTAATTCTGTTTATTATTTCCCACATCTTTGTGTAAGATCTAAATCAGGTTGAACCCTAAAGGATGATTTCTAGCATCACCATTTTGGCATCGTGAGTGGGAAGAGACTGTGTTTTCTTTCTCGTCTCTAGTGGTGATCCAGGTCAACCATCGTTGGACATGTATCATCATTGAAAGATCTTGAGTTTAGAGGTTCATCAACTTCTTTGGTTCATCATGTTATAGGGTTTTTATTTTTTGTTCACCTTTTTTGTTTATTAATTTTATTTTTCCAAAGATAGCCACATATCCACCATCAAATACCAGGGTTGATTCTAGCCACGCACCTCAGTGGTCTAAAATGGCTGATGTGGTGGCAACGATTATGCCCCTTATTGACAGCCACTAGCAGATGCATCAACTATTCTTATCCATTAACCAAGATATTATGAGTTAGATACCAGAAGATCCCATCGTCAATCACATCACTCTAGTCACCGGTGAGGCCGTGCATACAGTAGTAGTGGTACCACCCCTATCTCTCCCTAAATAAGTACAACACAACATCAGGCACATAAAAAATCATCAACCCACATCATCTCCGTCTTATCAAGGGGCTCTAGAGTACCCAGAGGACTTAGCATATGAGGAGTAATATTATCAGGACATGTAAGAGACATTGGATACCTCATATCCGTCGGGGACCACCCTTGCACCATCTTATTAAGGAAAAAGTGTTAAGAACCCCCTCAGAGTCGTTAGAAAGGTAGTTCATTTGATAAGCTAAGCATGGGGTTAGCCTTTAACCATCTCGAACAATAGGGAAATGTCATCCGAGATGACATCCCCCACATCCTTGGAAGTATATGTGCCATTGGTCGTCCCGACGAAGATCGACCGAGACAAGACCAATAGATACGGGATCATAGAGAAATTAAGGGTGGATAGACAAATTCAAACAGGGGGTTGGCTGCTGAAATTTGTACTGAAGGGGAAGGAGATAGTGATAACGCAATCTTAGAGGGAAAATATTATAATAAATTAATTCAAAGGTTGGAAGATAAGATTAACTATCTCATTCAAATTACAGACCAAATCCACCGAGGGTACATGGAGGGTTCTCCTTTTTTGCCAAGAATAGTCAGTTATCCAACTCTCGGTAAGTTCAAACCTGCAAATGTGACTTACAATCGGCTACTAACATTTATTACATCCCAAACGAGATGATGTGTTGGGATTTCTTTGCCACGCTTACGAGTGCTTCTCATGTATGGTACACTGGTCTGTCGAGATGATCCATTAAAAATTTTAAGCAGCTAGCGAAGAAGTTTATCGATAACTTTTGTTTTGGCATGAAGTCAAGAGTTTTACTCATTTACTAAATGTTAAACAGGGTAAGGGTGAGTCTTTGAGGGACTATATATCTCAATTTAAGAAAGAAAAAGCTAGAGGTTGAGGATTATGGAAATATCATTATAATTACTGATCTCATCAATGGGCTTTGACTGGGAAAACTCTATTGGAATCTCTTCCAGGATCGTCTAAAGTCCATGATAGCACTTCGTACTGAGGCCGGGAGAATTATGAACACATAGGAATCCCTGGCTTCCAAGAGAGAAGACCAAAAAGAAGTTGTAAGTAACAAGTTTGTCTAAACCCGAGATGATGAAAAGGACATTGAAGGGTATTAAAGTTTTAATGAAGATAAGTTTGCTGTGTACACCCATATGATAGTTACTCCAAATATGGTTCTTAATGAGATAAAGGATGACAAAGAGTTCATGGGGATAAAAATTTGAGATCTTCCCCACATAAGAGGTACAAGAGAAAATGGTATGAGTTCTATCAAGATTACGGCCACATGACAGACCAATGAATTTCTCTGAAAGACTATATTGAGAAGTTCCTAAAATAGGGGAAGCTACGGAAGTACGCTGATAAGATGGGAGGTCGAGACGATAAAAAATAGATACTCCTTTCGAAAGGATAACATGCCCAAAAATAAGGAGATACAAATAAACAGAGATGACCCCAAGTCAGACGACTATGATCAAGATGACCCAAATTTTCCCACCAAACTCATGCATTTAAAGGTAACCTTAATATGATTTATTTTTATGTAAATATCATATGTGGAGGAATGGATACTGGAGGAACTACGTCAGCCAATCAGAAGACTCATGTGATTGAGTCGAAGGCAGGGCCTAAGAAAGTTGAAGTCAATCTAGCTGAGGCCGAGAGTAAATCAAACAAATTGAATAAAGTTGATATGAAGAGTTTCATAGTAGGATTTTTTGAATAGATATTTAAGTGGATTTTATCCTCACATGATGATCCTCTCGTCATCAGCACACAATTATATGACTGTAACGTTGCTCATTTTCTGGTGGATGGGGGAAACTCGATCGACGTCATGTTATGAGATTATTGGGCTAAAACTAAGCAAGAAAAGACTCATACCAGATCATCACCGATCCATTTAGTTCACCAGAGGAAAGTCCATACACTAGGAGTCTTTAAAATGGATGTTTGCATGGGAACCTGGATGAGATGCTTGACCAGGAAGATACAGCTTTTTATGATGCACGAGAAAGTCTTCTTGGCCTATAACATAATTTTAGTGAGTTTAACACTCAAGGATTTTAAATCCATGTCTTCCACCATATACAAAATGATGAAATTACCGACTCCTAATGGAGTAGGGATGTGAATGGTAATTAGGTGGAAGCACATGAGTGCTATTTCACCGTAGAGGAAGAGAGGGAGGCACACAAAAGAAAGATGACCTTATACAATATTAACACTATTCACCCAAGGGATGAGCATAAGCTTAAAAAGGGAGATCCTACGAAAGAGGTAAAATTCATCATCCTCAATTAAAATGAAACAAAAAAATGTCCAAATGAGATCGTCCCTTAAACCAGAAATAAATTAGTTGATTGAGTTATTAAAAAGAAGGCAAAGTGTGGTCGCAATAGTGATATGTCGGGGATTGACCCCGAGATTATCTATCATCTTCTTAACTTAGATGAGATAGTAAAATTGGTGAAACCAAGAAGATGAGACTTTGATCGAGACAAATATTATGTTATATTAGAGGAAGTGAAGAAGCTGCAGATCGTAGACTTCACTAGGGAAATGTAATACCCATAATGGATCTCCAACATTGTCATAGCGCTTAAGGATAGAAAAAAGTGGAGGATGTGTGTAGATTTCACTAACCTTAATAAGGCTTATATAAAGGATAGCTTTTCTTTTTCTAAATATCGACCAAATGGTTGATGCCAAAGTTATCCATGAGCTCATGAGCTTCATGGATGCTTATTCCGGGTATATTCATATATCCATGTATGAAGGTGATTACAAGAAGACGTCCCTCGTCGTAGATAAAGGAATTTAATATACAAAGTAATTTCGTTCGACATAAAAAAATGCAGAAGTACCTACAAGAGGTTAGTTAATAAAATTTTCAAGGACTAAATTGGGAAGATGATGGAGGTCTATGGGGACGATAAGCTAACAAAACATTTAAAGGCTGTCAAGTGCCCAACTTAGAAAGAATGCTTGATACCATAGATCAATATAAAAGAAAGTTAAGTCTGTTGAAGTGTGTGCTCTGTGTCGAAGTAGGAAAATTCTTAGGGTTCATCATCAATTAGAGGGGCATTAAAGAAAATCCTACCAAAATAAAGGCATTGATTGACATGAAAACACTAAAAATGATCAATGACATCTAGAGACTGACATTATGGGTTGCCTCACTGAATAAGTTTGTATCGTTGGCAACATATAAGAGTTTTCCGTTCTTTAAGATATTAAGAAAAATTTTCATTTGGGATGAGAAGTATGAGAAAGCATTTAAAGACTTGAAGGCCTATCTCAGCTCACCAGCGCTCCTCTCCTGGACCATCCTAGGGGAAATATTCTATATGTATTTGGTTGTCATGAAGTTGGCTATCAGTGGAGAAATAGTGAGAGATGAAAATGAGGTTAAAAAGCATGTATACTTCAATAGCAAAACACTGCAAGGAACCGATCTGAGACACTCTGAGATGGAAATACTTTCGTACACTTTAATGCATGACTCAAGAAAGATAAATACCAACTTTTAGTCTCAAATGTAGGTAGTGCTCACTGACAAGACTTTACGACAAGTCATTTGGAAACATGAGAAATAAGGTAGGCTAATGGCTTGGTCGGTGGATCTAGATGAGTTTAATATCATCCACCAACTCAGGAATGCAATCAAGGGGTCGGCATTGGCAAAATTTCCAACCGATTTCACATGGAAATTGGTCGATAACAGAGTAAGTGAAACACTAATAGAAGTGCTAAAAGTTATCCAAAATAGAAAAGATAATACATATGAGGGAACATCATATAATACAATAGTTTGCATGTGGAATTGAGATTTATTACTAAAGAATGGTGTCTTAGATAAAGGGTTTTTTCACTAGATCTGTAGTCTGGAATTTATTTATTAACGTTTTGTCCTGTACAAAAGGAAGTGGGGAAGGATTGATATTATTGGACCCATACGGGAACTATATTGAGTATTCCCTAAGATTTAATTTTGAATCATCAAATAATAAATCAGAGTTCAAAGCCCTATTAGCATGATTTTCCCTGGCCAAGCAGTGGATATCGGCTAGATATTGGCCCACAGTGATTCTCAGCTTTTTGGTAACCAAATTTTGGGTATTTACGAAGAAAAAGACGACAAAATAACTAAGTATTTACCCAGGGTCAAAAATCTTTTCAAGAGATTTGAAGAAGACAAGGTCAAAAGAATCCCAGAATTAATAATGGGAGAGTAGATGCACTAGCAAGGCTCGCGTTGACCACTAGAATAGAGATCGATTGAATAATCCCAATAGAAATTCTTTTAAAGTCAAGAATAGAGTCTGAAGAGGTCGAGTCATCGACCACCATTGAAGTTTGTATGAATTTGAATTTGGGACCATCTTGGATAAACTCGGTCATAGAGTATTTAAGAGATGGAAAGCTGTTAGAAGCTAAAGCTTAGCGCAGAAAGATATGATACTGAGCAACCAAGTTCACTATCATTGGATATGTGTTGTATAAAATGGGTTTTCTTCTTCCCATCTTGAGATATGTGCATCCGTCCAACGTAAATTACTATTCAAAGACATATATCGGGGTTCTTATGCAAGCTATGTTGGTAGACGATCCTTAGACAAAAGGAATGTCACTCAGGGATATTATTAGCCGACCTTGCCAAGGACTAGGCCGATTATGTTCTTAAGTGTGACAAATTCCAAAATTTTGCTAACATACCCCCATTAACCCCATCATCTTTCCCCTTCAATATCAGCCCCTTGGCCTTTTGGAATATATGGGATTGACTTGGTCATCTCCTACCCAGATAAAAGGGGAATTTTTATTTCTCGATTACCGTGATAGATTACTTTTCCAAATGGGTGGTAGTCGAGCCTATGATTACGATCCTTGAGGAGAAAAACTTGAGGTTTATTTGACAGAATATTATTTTCAAGTACGGCTCCTAAGCACCTTAATATCTGAAAATGGAATGCAGTTTAAGAATAAATCTTTGGCAGCTTACTATAGAAGGGTTAGCGTCAAGAAGTTATTTTTTTCACTAAGATGACCATAAGCTATTGGGAAGATTGAGGTAACAAATAAGACGATAGTGGATGGAATTAAGAAGAAATTAGAATATTCTAAGGGTAAATGGATACACGAGTTGAATACCATTTTATTAGTGTATAGGATGATTGAAAGAACCCTAACATGAGAAACCTCATTCATGCTAGCCTAGAGGTCAAACGCCATAATTTCAATTGAGATTAGGTTATCGAAACATAGGGTTCAAACTTATGACCTTTAGTCAAATCTAGAGGAAATAATACTAGACTTGTATCTTGATGAAGAAAGAAAAGAACATAAGGACATTAAAAAATTATCCTATCAGTAGAGAGCTGCTAAATTTTATAACAAGTGAGTCAATTCTCGGCCTATTATGGTGGGGGATCTTGTACTGAAATCATCCCAAAGATCAACAAGATTCATCCTAACTGGCACAGTCCCTATAGAGTCACAGAAAAGGTCGTCAACATATCCACTAAAAAACCTTGAAGGGGAGCCATTCTCAAACCATTGGAACCCGTACCATTTCAAGAACTACTACCAATAATTTGTTTCAAATTTTTAGCCAAAAGGCATTTTCTATTTTATCTTCCAAATATGTATGAAGACAAGTTAAAAAGGGAAATATAATATCAAGGGTTGTCTCATATTTTAGTATCCACATATTAGAAATCACATAGCTATATAATTAAATCTCTCTCTCAGTGATATAAGAATGCCATTGTAATCTCGGTTCCAAGGCATCAATTTATATAAGACCTGAGAGGTGGGAAGCACTTAACACCATTTAATAATGGTAAAACCCTTAACATCATTTAAATGTTGTGAAATTTTTAAACATCATTTAAGTATGGTGACAAAATAAAACTCTCTTTGTGCGGTATTAGAGTGCCATTTGAATCTCGGATCTAAGGCATCACTCTATATAAACCTTGAGAAGTATAGTGAAGTTATTAAATATCATTTTGTGGTGAAATACTTAACACCATTAAGTATCACTACACTAAAAATGCCAATTTGGCATACCTTGATATAAAAAATTTGGCACAATTTTAAACTATGCCAAATTTTGACACGGTTTAATGACATTCTGTCACATTGTAAAACCGTGCCAAAGTTTGGCACTATTTAAAAGTATGCCAAAATTGAATATACTTTACTAAAATATAAATACCCTAAAAAATACATTCTAAAAATATTTTTTATCATCCCCTCTCTCATTCTCAAGTCTCCCCCTCTTTTGCTTACTATTTCCCTTGACAAAGAAATCGCACCAAAAATTTTCCCACATTCAATCCGAAAACCTTGCATCATATGCTCAAAACCTTGTTGTTAATCTCATTTTCCGAGTGCTATTATTCTCGATTTAGCAAGTCTAATGATTTATTGTTGTGATTTTTAGTTGGGAAACAAAGTTTTGATCGTGTGTTATTGGAAATTTGTTTAATACAGAGGATGAGTCTCGGCTTGAGTTCATGTATCCATTTTGTGCAGAGGTTTTTGATGTGGTAGGACTTTGCTGTCATATTGGATTTGTATTAATTAACTTAATCTCAGTTAAATATATCATTTTTATCTTTTTTGCTAAAGCTAAGTCTCATCTAGGGGCTGTTTGTGTTGGTACTACCTAATTCGAAATTTAGGGTTTGTTCATCTTTGCAATGTTTCTTTTAAAATGATTTAAGAGCACTTCAATTTTAAACTTATTGTTGAAGAGAATACGTTTCTATTTTTGGTAGTTTTGGTTTTAGAGTTTATGTTAATTATATGCTTTCCTTTACTTGTTTTGGGATTGATTTTGGAAGACATGTCAAGAGCACGTGTGTTGGACTTTAAAGGTAACTGGGATTAGTACCTCCCCCTTGTGTATTTTTCTTTCAATAATAATATAAGAAGACAAGTCGCATGTTGTTTGTGAATTTAAAATATTCCTTAAGGTTTGTACAATACTGTTAAGGAGAATAATGTATTGAATATGAACTTGTTTAATTTTTTCTCTCTTGGAAATGACATTTTTCTAGGTATTGTATATGAGACTATATAGATCCACGATATGTTTAGTATTAGTAGGGGAAAACAAATTGATGGATCCGAATTTTATTCGGGATACTTTTTAAAAGATAGAAATAATCAAGTAGATAGTGGGGATGAAATATAGTAGGCACAATAATTATGTCGATCGTTGTCACAGAGATTTAGAGTTTAATATTAGGGACTCTTTGTTTCTTAAAATGTCTCCTGTGAAGGGGTTAAGCGGATGTGAGGAAGGATACGTTGGATTCTCCATTTGTGGGTTCCTTTACCACCATAAAACATGGGGGTCATTTGAAGAATGTATTTTATTGTTAATTTTAGATAATTTTTTTAGATATGGCATGATGTTTCAACATATGGAAATTAGTAATATGAAGTTGAAAAATGTTACATCATAAGAGGGGAAATAAGTGTGTATCATGAAATGTTAAAATTTGATTCTAAAATTAAATGATAAGTCTTTTAGTGAGTGGGAAATAAAGTCAACATAATAAGGTCAAGTGTTCCTATGAGCGTGAGAATGCAATGTGAACAAAATTACCCACAACTCTTCAAGTGTAACACCAAATAAGTCCCTTAGAAAATCTATGAATTTCCCCAAGAGGTCAGGTCTAGGTTATCCCTTAGGCAACATAACACTTGGTAGGATGTCTCATGTCCACCACACTTAGAGTACTTGGAAAATGGATGTAGGACTTTTTTGCCAAGGTTTTAATTTAATCTAAGTACTTTATACTTGAATAAACACACCACATTGATTGATGATATGAACCACTCTGGATATTACCTAGGGATCAAGATTTGGGTCTTCTCAAATCTCTTAAGTAGGGAAATTTAGAGAAACATTAGGAAATCCTAGATTCCCTACTTCTCCTATAAATAGAAAGTTGGTTACACTTTCAAAAGTTAATACCCAATTTAAGAGAGAGAGAGAGATGATGATGATGATGATGATGATTTAAGGGGGCCACGACCATTGAGAAGCAGGAGTGAGTAACGGCAGAGCGAGGTGTCCGAAGTCTTCTTGGAAGTTCAAAATTCCACCTTGTTAAATCAAGATTTAGACTTGATATATTTTGGTTAGGATGTATCCTCATCATATACTCTGTCTCTTTCATTTGATCCATATTTTCCATTTTCCCATTAAAAGATTGAATGAAAGTTATTATTTGGACAAACTTATCATTTAAAAATTTTACCCATTGAAGTTTGTTGAAAAGTATTCCTAACTCCATTACCAAGGTTGCAAGCTAATGCAGTATAAAGTTATGACTAAGATTCATTGAGTGCCTCGTTGTACTCTTATGGTTATCGTGGACATGGCATTAAACTATTGGGCCACAACATCTGGGCTTGACTCTAAACTTATGTTTGGAGCTTAGTTCTGGGGAAAGGGCTAACGCGTTAGTTCAGTATTGTTGTAGTCATTATAATTTGGATGACATGTTGGTCTAGCATGGGTCTTGACTCCTGAGCAGAGATTAAATAAGATAAGAGGGCTGATGGAATGACGTAGATGGATTATCCTGGAAGTGGACATGAGAGAGGGTTGTAGACTATGGCATGACTAACCAAAGATCCTAAAATAATCCTATGATGGTTAAAGGTCTTATAAAGACTATGATAGGATGCATAAGGTAGATGGTTTTGCTTGACTTAGAAAACTTTTGGAATGGCAAAGATCTTGATTGTAACATAATTTCTGGGCTAAAAGTTTCCCATTACCCTTGGATTCTGGATACTTTGAGATTTGAGGTTTGAGGGTTAAGAAGTTACTTATCTTAAATTGAGTTACCTTTATATCATTTTGCCCACATTGTCGTGTTGTATTAAGTTGTTATTACTCCATTAAGCTATATCTATGATTTTCCAAAGATACTTACTTATGAGATTCTATATGAGGATATTTTTGTCATCGCTTGTTGCGAGATTTGAATGCTCATACCTTTATATTGTATGATTCCTCAAGTTAGGAGTTGGGGACTTTGACGCTAAGGTCTAGTTGTTTATTACTTTTAGTTTCATTTTGTTCTAAGGCTAATTGTTAGGGCATTAGCATTTTATATTTATATGTTTACTTAATTAAAAATTATTAGTTAATATAGTTATGTACTTGGCGAAGGAGAATTGGGATGCATTTATTTAACCCTGTATATGTTATGGATGGATGTTAGATGCCTAATTACTCCTATGTGGTTATTTTTAAATGAGCACTTTAGCGATTGTTTATATTTTGACTTATGATATTTGGTGGAGGACCCTTAGGGTCCTATCCCACCTAAGAGTTGCCCTAATTTGTAACTTACAAATTTGTCTCTATGTTTATGCATTGTGAGAAAGCCTCGTTATGGACTAATAAAGCAAGTCTAGGGCTTCACATTAAGGACGCATATGTTTAAAAATTAGGGGACTGAATTTCCATTATTAAGGGTAACTCCAACACCCCTAATTTTGGAGAATTTTGGGTAACTTATATTCTATAATTTATTTATATCTTATTTCATGGTTATGCGTATGTTTTATGATTTGTACATAGCTAGTTTTAATAAACAACTGTGTAGGACTAAAATATATGCATATGTGTTTCCATGTTTGGATTATTCGTTCAACTTACTAATAAATACCATGTTTACAAAATTAAGCAATCTTTTGAGGACACGTCTCCTTGCTCCCTTGGCCCATACCTATCTTTCAAACATATATATAGTTGTTATACATTCTGCATATATATATATATATATATATATATATATATGGAGCTATATATGCAGTTATATAGCTATTATATATGCAACTATATTGTTATATAATTTTTAGTTAGACTTGAAGCAAAGGATTTTGAAACTCTTTGCTGGGATTTCATTCTACACACTTTTACTAAATTTTGTTTTTGAAGGAAATTTGTCTCTCTTATTTATGAATTTCTCAATTCAGCTCAATAATCCATTCTTCTAAATGGATCTCGAGTTAAATTCTTTAAATGTTCAAAAGTCATTAGATACGGAGATCCTTTACCACCCTTTCTCTTTTTCTATGTTAAAGAGTTTCTAAGCAATTCCCCTGTTTGAGATTATTTCCCCCTTTTTTGAGATTATATAGACCATTTTTCATTACTATTCTATTTTATTTATCGTCTTTATTACACATGACTTAATACATGGAAAAAATCATACATTACTATTATGTTTTTTCTATTTTTTAACTGATTGCATTCTGCACAACTGTTTACGCTTTTTTTATACTAAAATCCTCATTTTTTTAAGTGAGCAACTTTGATATTCCTGTTTAGAAGCACAATTTAGCACAATTTATGCACCTTTTTAGTAGTTATTTATAGAAGATTACTTATGCTTAGATATACCATATTAGAAGTACATTCTTAATCCTTCTTAGATATTCCTATCATTTATTTCTTTTCTTTTCATTTCTTTTTTTCTTTCTTTTCATTGCATTTCCTTCTTTGCAAATATTTCTATTTTTCTCAGATGAAGAAACTATACTGTAGAACAAACTGCTTGCTTAGATATACTGTAGAACAAACTCTTTAACTTTTTTGCAAAACTATTGACTTGTTTAATTTCTCTTTTGCAGGCCAAGCAACCTCGGCTTGAGATGTCAACTGTTCAGAGTGAATTGGACTTATCATATATGCAGCATTATGAAAACATTACCATTCCAGAGGCTTATGAGCATTTGATTCTTGACACGTATGATTCTGTGTCCTATTTTATGTCTTATGCATCATACAACACTCTCGTCTTAAATGATCTATGTATGATAAATTTTCTTGGAAATTTGTTTATTTGTTGTACTTTAATCTATGGAGGCTGGCACAATTGAAACAAAAGAAACTCGATTGTTTATAATGTGTTTAAAATCTTTTGGTTCATGTTATAGGACCACATTATAATCCTACTGACAAAGAGCATGATCCTCCTGAGGATGAGATTCGTTATGCTGGTGATCTTGGAAATGTCACGATAGGGGATGACAGCATGCAACTTTTATCTATGACTGGATGTATCATCACATATTATATATATGCTTTAAATATATATATATATATATATATATATATCGTTATCAGTGTAAGTAGTTGCTTAATTATCGAGACAACTTTGCATAGTCATAACTCCAGTTATTGGCTTTGTTTTCATTGAGTAGTAAAATTTAGTTGTTAATGGGAAATTGTTGTTGGATATAAAAGTCTTTCTCCTATGAAAATTGGATGCAAATACTGTTGTCAAATACTCCATTGGGATTATACTCACCATTGGTTAGAGATCATGGTTTCTATCTTTATTCGACTTTTGATACATAAATGAATGACCTTAAGCTAAAAAGTAAGTAGCTGGAGATACTAATGAAAAATTCATGTTCGGTTTTTATGATTAGTTTGTAATGAGATATAACCTCAATGTTTGGTCTAAGACCAACCTTTATTTGTGAAGTTAGAGGTGAACTTCTTAGGAAGACTTTCTTAACCTAATTGTTTTTAGCTGATAGGATACTATTGGGAAGATAAAGATCTACTCCTTATGTATGAATTCATGCAAAAGGGAAGCTTGGAGAACCACCTCTTTGGAAGTAAGAGTTGTGCTAATATTACTGTAGATGTGCAAGTATTTGTGTTCTAAGAGTTAATGGAGTTCATGTTATTTCCTTGATTTTTACAGGAGGATCAACTCTACAACCACTTCCATTGGAAAATCGTATAAACATTTTAATAGGGTCACCTCGGGGCCTAGCATTCTTGCACACATTATAGAAACAAGTAATATATAGATATTTCAAGGCTTCAAACAAATTTCTTGATGGGGTAAGTTTTGTACAATAGATTAATCAGTGCTAAGTGATATACAAAGAATGCAATTCTATTTTATTAGTCTTTCAAATAAATAGAATTCAAATCAACATCATGCTTGAATGATCTTTTCTTTCCTGGTTTCTTTAATCCCCATCAGCATGGCAGTTTTAAATTTACTGGCACTCTTAATACTCATTTGATTTGAGTTCCATTGCTTTCCAGGATTTCAAAAATGGTAAATCCACCAACAAATCTCACAATACAAATTTATGTTTGGATAACAAGAATTTGAACTTTAAATGTGAATTTACCTATACGACTTTCCGCAGAGCATGCAAACTCTACAACAAATAAGAACTTAGTGTCTTGGACCTTCCACTATTTTTATTTCTAAATGTCGACCGTATTTTGCCAACCACGGTATGATGGTTATAGTACAGTATTTAGAAACCGCAAGATGCTATCAAAGCTAGAATAAACTCTTAAATTTGGCAAAAAAAAATTCCCCATTTTTTTCAGGCCCATAATACCACAATATCGAACTTTGGATCAGCGAAAATGGGACCTTAACTAGCAAGAACATGTAACTATGATCATCACTCAGAGTTTTCCAGAGATTAAAAACTTAAATATATTAGTTAGGTTTATTTTTCAAAAACATATCTTGAAGTGTATTTTCACGTATTTACAGTTGGTCGACCGCGTTCTAACTGATACAATCAAAGATGCTTTTGGTTGATCGCGTACAGAGTTCTTTTGACGCTGCTTTCCCGATGGCAAAAGGGTGAGTTTCTCATCAACTCCCTTTAATTTTTACTCCCAAAACAGTCCCCTAAAATAGTTCCAAACAGTCCCAAAATAATGCTAAATAAAGTCCCAATGTAAAGGTCTCTCTCTCTTCTAACGGAGAGTGTAGACCAAATATATTGCTTAGGCTTAGAAACAAGCCGTTGAAGGGTAAAAACCCAAACTATCCCCCAAACGGCCCCTGTAAGAGGTATTAACACCTCACACGGGACCAATATAACTCGTAGGAACTGATCGCGCAGTCACGAGCCTCTCAATTTCAGAATATGATGATAATTTGAATATATATATATATATATATATATATATATATACTATTCTTGAAAACAAGCCGTTGAAGGGTGGAAATTTAAATCAGCCCCCAAACGGCCCCATAAAAGGCACTAACACCTCGCATGGGACTAATTAACTCGTAGGAACTGACCTCATAGTCATGAGCCTCTCGATTTGAGAATGTGACCATAATTTCAAAACATATAGATTAGGCTTAGAAACAAGCCATTGAAGGGTGAAAACCCAAACCAACCCCTAAACGGCCCCGTAAGAGTCACTAACACCTTGCACGGGACCAATGTAACTCATAGAAACTCACCGCGTAGTCATGGGCCTCTCGGTTTGAGAATATGATGATAAGTTGAAAATATATAGATTAGGCTTAGAAAAAAGCTGTTAAAGGGTGAAAACCCAAACCACCACCCAAGCGTTCCCGTAAGAGGCAATAACACCTCTTGCGGGACTAATGTAACTCATAGGAACTGACCGCGCAGTTAAGGTCCTAATGGTTAGAGATTATGATGACAATTCAAAAATATATAGATGAGGCTTAAAAATAAGCTGTTGAAGGGTGGAAACCCAAATCAGCCGCCAAACGGTCTCGTAAGAGGCACTAACACCTCGCACACGACCAATGTAACTCATCGGAACTAACTGCATAGTCACGGGCCTCTCGGTTTGATAATATGACAATAGTTCGTAAATATATAAATTAGGCTTAGAAATAAGTTGTTGAAGGGTGAAAACCCAAACCAGCCCCCAAGCGGCCCCGTAAGAGGCACTAACACCTTTCACAAGACAAATATAACTCTAGAAACTGACCACATAGTCATGGGCCTCTCGGATAGGGAATATGACAATAATTTGAAAATATATAAATTAGGCTTAGAAACAAGCTATAAAAGGGTGAAAACCAAAACCACCCCCAAGCGGCCCCGTAAGAGGGAATAACACTTCGCACGGGACCAATGTAACTCGTAGGAACTGACCATATAGTTAAAGTCCTCTCGATTTGAGAATATGACAATAATTCAAAAATATATAAATTAGGCTTAGAAATAAGCCGTTGAAGGGTGGAAACCCAAATCATCCCTAAACAGCCCCGCAAGAGGCATTAACATTTCGCACGGGACCAGTGCAACTCGTAGGAACTGATCGTGTAGTCACGGGCCTATCGGTTTGAGAATATGACGATATTTAAAAAATATATAGATTAGGTTAGAAATAAGCCATTAAAGGGTGAAAACCCAAATCAACCCCCAAATGTCCCCGTGAGAGGAAATAACACCTCACATGGGACCAATGTAACTTGTAGGAACTGATCGCTTAGTCATGGGCCTCTCGGTTTGAGAATATGATGATAATTAAAAAATATATAGTTAAGGCTTAGAAATAAGTCATTGAAGGGTGAAAACCCAAACTAGCCCCCAAATGGCCCCGTAAGAGGTGTATTAACAACTAGCATGGGACGAATATAACTCGTAGGAACTGATCGCGTAGTCGAGGACCTATCGAATTGAGAATATGAAGATCATTTGAAAATATATAGATTAGGATTAGAAACAAGTCATTGAAGGGTGGAAACTCAAATCAACTCCTAAACGGCCCCATAAAAGGCACTAACACCTCGCACGGGACCAATGTAACTCGTAGGAACTGACTGCATAGTCACAAGCCTCTCAGTTTCAGAATATGATAATAATTCAAAAAATATAGATTAGACATAAAAACAAGCCGTTGAAGGGTGAAAACCCAAACCAACCCCCAAATGATCCCGTAAGAGGCACTAACACGTCGCACGAGACCAATGTAACTCGTAGGAACTGATCAGGTAGTCATAACTTGCCTAAGATTTTCAATTTGAGACTATCATAATAATTGTAACTCCCGTCGGTAATTTTTTAACTTGAGTAAGCTTTTTTTATATATATAAATTACTTAGTTACTAATATCGTCTCTTTTTTGTATCTTATTTTTTTTGGAGGATAACATTTTATCGTTAACATTTATTCATGTGGAACACGGGGAGAAGTCAATGGTTTGCAACAAGGGGTTTATTTATTTAATGTCGTTAATATTCATGATTATATTTTTTGTGTTATGGCCATGCGGGCTTTTATAGTGTTATTGTTAACTTTTATGGTCGTGCAGGCTTTTGTAAGTTTATTGTTATATTTTGTGGCCCTGCAGGCTTTATATTACGTAGGTTTTAGAATGTCCAGTAAATTAGGAAAACTCTGGCCAATTTTTTTTTTGGTCTGTGATCTACTAAAGACTTGTAATATTTTGAAGTTTGTATGTACATTAATTTATGAACAACGTGCGAGATTTGAAATTTGTGAATTTTCTTATTTTCAAATATTTTTTTTTCTTTTATCCAAAAATTTGGTACAGTTCAAAACCGTGCCAAAAGTGTATCAAATTTTGGCATGGTTTTGAACTGTGCCAAAAGTTTATCAAAATGTGCTCAATCTGGCACAATTCAAAACAATGCCAAAAGTGAGGCAGAAATATCAAATTTTGGCACGGTTTAAAAGTGTGCCAGAACAGTTCTTGTTTGATCAAATCTGACACTTTTAAATCGTGCCAGAAAAAAATGACCATTTTGAAAGACCTGATTTCGGCACAGTTCAAAACCGTGCCAGATTTGATCTGGCACAGTTTTAAACTGTGCTAGATTGCTATTTTTGGTGTAGTGTATGGTCAAACCTTTAACATCATGTAAATATGGTGGAATTATTAAACGTGATTTTTGGGTTAATAAATGGACCTCTCTCTCTGTAGTATGACAATGCCTTTAGAGTCTTGGCTCCAAGACATTACACCGTGTAAACCCTGGGATGTGGGAAAACCTCAACAACATTTAAATATGGTATAATTAATAACAATAACTTTGTGATGATCTTATATTTATAACATACTCTCAGTGGTACGAGAGTGGTTTGATTATCCATAAACCACTCATCAAAAAATCCTGAGGGATAAGTTGTACGTCATTATTGAGTATTACCATGAAAATAGGACTTAGGCAAAATGGGATGGACATCTCATCCTAATATTCAAGATCATATAACCCAAAGTGTCATGAGAGCAACAAATAATATATTACACTTGGATATAAAATAGACGGTTGCAAAATTCAACATCCAAGATATATTAAAGCGTTTTGTTAATGTTATAGGCAATATATGTTCAAGAATAGAAACAAAAAATGGATTACATGAATTGGGCTTCAAAGAACACAAATGGTCACCCAAAAATAATAGAACTTAAACATCCGTTTTTAAGGATTCAGTAATAGTTTGATCATCAGGGTTCATAATGCCACCCTCCTAATCACCAACTTCTTTATTCATATCCCCCATGGTATTCAGGGAAGTTTTGATTTCAGCCATCACAGTCCCAGTAGCATCTGCTCCGGCTTGAACCACCTAAAGGGAGGTGGAACTCGAAGGAGAGGCAAAGGTAAAGGAGTAGACGATCTCGACCAGAAAAGGGCACTTAAGGATATGATCACCACATTATTTATCAACCATCTAACAGACAGTATTGGATCCCTTTTCTATGTATTGAATGTCATAGCCTCAGAATTCCTCTGACTCCTTGAAGTTAGTAATAGCCTTATCAGCAGCCCCTCAATCCGCTCGTCGTCACCCTCCTTAAACTTCTTGATATCAACCTCAAGGTCCTTAAATTTTAGCATGTGGTCCGGCATAGGATTCATGAGGCATTCCTTATGAGGATCCAGACTCTTCTGGATGTTGGAGATATATTCGGACTTCTGGTCCTTCATCTTCTGCTTCAGGTTAAAGATCTGAGACTTGGCCTCATCGGACACTTAAGGTCAATAATATATTGAGATCATAGGTAACTAAGAGGTAAGTATGAGACGACACAACACTTCAAAAAATAGGAAAAGTTTTGAGCTTTTCTTTACCTGAGTGGCCCTATGAAGAGGAAAGTTGAAGAACCTTAAAGGGTCTTGAGCATAGATGTATTGGTTATCGTAGTTAGGGACAAACAAAGTGGTGATCTCCCTAGCTATCACCTAAATACCAAGAATATAATCATCATTGACCCCAAGATGGGCCAAGTATGCAGTCTCCATAGCATCATCCATTATGGGGATGAGAGGATCTGCGGTCTATCTTGGTTATCTCTCCTACCTCTTCTTCTGTTGTTGAGGAGGAGGGAGTGAGGTTCCACTAGCAACCTCTTTCCTTTACTTTTACCCCTTGTCTGCATGGGAGCTCGTAGTAGTAGATTTTATCCGATTTTGAGTCAACTATGTCGCCTTCCCTTGAAGACGAGCTAGAAAGATGGCTAAAATTAGTGTTGCTATCTCCTAAAATTTGTCTAACATACCGATTGGACGATCAACAAAGAGGATGTGAACAAATCAATATCGACATAAATTTAAGTCAAAATTGTTCAGATATGACATCAATGTAAGAAAAATTTGTGAGTAAAGGAGATATTTTCTTACGAAGTGTCTTTAGGGGGGTCCACCCCCATGGTAGAACATAGGAGAAGTTTCGGGATCATTAGATCTCCAAATTTAATTAAGTCATCCTTTTGAGATTGTTATTCTCCTTCCTCGTCTCAATACTATGGTCGAGAACGACTTTGGCTGAGATCGATACATGATCCCATTACCATGTAACTCTCATCTCATCAGAGGCAGATGACTCATCCTCACTGAAAACCAGTCACCAAAAATGAATAAATAACAAGACATCCAATCATGGTTGGAAGTCTAGTTTATTTGAAAAAAATTCAATCTGAGCCACGAGCCATAAAATGGTAATATCTTGGGTTGTCTTTTAAAATAACAACTGTGTAACATGGTCAAAAGATAATCATCATAAGCGACCCTGAAGATAATAGTTGTTCCATAAATCACCCTCCAAGCGTTTGGTGTTCATTGGGCTAGAGCAACACCAATTGAGTGAAAAATTTCCCTAATAGGCGTGTGAAAAGGAAGGCGAAAGGCGATTCCTTATCATCTATTCATAAAGGACAACTTCTCCTTTATTCCTAAGGTCAAAGGAATGTTTATATTCGATAGGAAGTCGCAAGTTGATAGAAGACTTGATCCAATAAATATGCCTCCAAACCACCAGATGAGTCTCATTGACATCACTAGGAATTGTCGAGGATACACTTGTGTCTAAGGTATAAAGATACTTTTCCTCCTCTTTAATATGTATGACATGGGCCTTGCCACAACCATTGTGTTATTTGAACTCCATCGGAGTCATAACTGAGATAGGTATGGGCATGGGAGGGTATATGGGTGTATTAGGAACAACCTCAACCTCAGACTCATCATTCGAAACATTATAAATTAGGAGCTCAAGGTCTCCCAACTAGCGAGAAGAAGTAATTGCATGAACCTTACTACTTTACTCTACCATTTCACTCTAACCAGGACATACTACAGTGACCCTCATGGTTACCGTAAAAGAGTTGACCTCAGAGTTCACTCAGTCATCATGAGGTTCTAAGCACTCAGAAGGGTAATAGCCCTTTTAAGAAGAAGCTGACACACTACCACTACTAAGAGAAATGATAACTAGCGTGCTGATAACTGTTGTCTCATCTAGAAAAGGATAGGTCAAGTGTAAAATAGGTTTTTTATAACTAAAGGAGTGAAAGTTAATGGTATCTAAGGCCTACATCGGTGTAACTCGGCCTTGGCCTTTCTTATCTCTCGTCTTACACATTCTCACAGATGAGGAAGCACTTCACCAAGCTCATATAACTTATGGTACATGAAAAAACACGAGGAAACACAAGTGGAAATTGATAAGAATTAAACTAAGGTAATGGAATAGATTTTTTATAGTTTTTCTCAAGAACACCAAGAACAACTCAGGCAACTTTCATCGGAGTAGACATTGGAAAGTGCAAACATTCAACCTAAAACTCTAAAAACCTTATGAACTTAACCTCATATGTTATCCTAGATTCCTGCCCACCCTAACCCGTTGTGAAAAGGGTGCAGACTACCACAATTGGTGGCTAAAGTAAACAAAAAAAGATAGCCAAAAGATTGAAAATGTAGAAAACTTTATCAATAAAAAGGAAAAGAAGAAAAATAAAATAACAGAGTACCTGGAAATAAAGAAAATAGGTCGAGGACACAAGAAAAAGTACTGGGAAAGAAGAAGCAGAGATCATAGAAGAAAGTTTTTTAGAGAGAGAAATGTAAACGTTTTTCTCAGTAAAGGCTTTTTTAGAAATGAACGATTGAATGTCATTTGCCTCCTAAAACCATACATATTGTCCCCCAAGATGCTCATCATTAAGGCACACCTCACAATGTTTATATGTGATGTTTGGATACGCCCATGGATTAGGGAGTTGTGCCAACACTGATTAAGCCCCAATGAATGACAATTGCATTTCCTCTCATAATTGAGAGGTGATACCTTTTCTAAGGCCCAATATAAATGTTGTACGTCCATTGGCCATGGGATACCCTCTATTATAGACAAAGAAACCCAACTCCAGGATGATACGAGATGGAAAAAATTTAAACCTCAACCTCCCACTAAAATTGAAGACTAAAGTTTAGGGGGTGATTGATACACATTAGTATGGTCTCGTGTGAGGAGCCAGTAAGAAAGAGTATTACTCATTAATATCCTTGAAAATACCATTCATCAGAATTTCCCATCATCCATCTCTTCCTAAGTGGTCTCGACCTCAGACATCCCTCCAGATAATCAGTAAAGATAGTTATCTCAGTAAGTAGAGGCATATTAATTTTGGATGCTGCAAGAGTTGGAATCAAAAAACCCAAGAGTCGATATCAAATGGCATCAGTGTGTCTCGTCAACCATCACAATAGACGGGAATGTTGGTTTGAGACGATCTTCTAGTCTCATCTTGGCATCACCAGAATGAGGTTAGGTCATAGATGTCTCTACTAATAAAGACATTCAACCTTAAACATCTCGTGCATAATTGGAGAGCATGATAGGGAAATTTGGGATATATCTTCTATGAGCGTTATTACATATCAATGACCTATGTGATGGAATATTCTTTATAATGGCCTCACATCGTGTACATACAATTAACACTCTCTCATAGGCACAAGTTTAGTTGGTTGTGGGATACATGCTAGGGGTGACACTATGTACCCACATCCTGTATAAGGATACCTATGCCTTCTTGATCATGATCAAAGTTTAGAAACCCTATGGTTACTCTGTGCATTTAAAGAGTTAGAGAGAGAGAGAAGCGTGTACACACCACTCATATCTACTTTCCTGTCTTCATAGTGAAATCACCTCCATACCTTACAAAGTGGACGTAAGCCAAGGCCTAACCACTTAAATTTTTGCCTTCATCTATTTTCTCTAATCTCTTCTACTACTCCACTTCTTTATATTATTTCCTCGATTATTGTGTAAGTTATAAACCATGTTGAACACTAAATGATGATTTCCAGCATCATCACTAAACATTTTATAACTAATCATAAACTCAATTAGAATCTACTCCAACTAACATATATATCAAATATGATAATTAAATTTTTTAATACCCATGACCAACCATATGAATCATAACTTATGCTTAAACATACAATTTACGGGCCAAATCATATTTAAGGGTATTATAGTAGGGAGATTAAGTGTGAACATCCGATAACCCGAACTCTAGGAGGGTGATAGCTTTGAGGAAATTTATGGTCACCGCACGAATGGTTATCCTTCCTGGTAAGTAGGGGCTTTCCATATAGATGAGGATACTAATTCTTCATATTATTCTCTACTTCTCAGGTGGACTCTTCTACATTGTGACTCCCTCACATTACCTTAACTATTGGAATGGTTTTGTTATGTAATACTTGATCCTCTCGATCTAAAATATCTATTGGTTCTTCCACATAACTCAAGTCATCGAAAAGCTCCACATGTTCTGAAATCAACACATGTGAATGATCTAGTACATACTTACGCAACATCGATATATGAAAAACATTATGTGTCCAAGACAATTCTAGTGGTAAGGCCAACTTATAAGCTACTTATCTAACTCATTTCACTATCTCATAAGTATAAATATACCTATGACTTATGTTTTTCCTTTACCAAACCTCATAACCCCCCTCCAAGGTGAAACGCATAGGAATACTCGATCACCCTCCTCAAATTCCAGTTATTTTCTTTTGTTGTTGGCAAAGCGTTTCTATCTACTTTGCACCAACGTTAAGTGATTATGAATAAGCTGTATTATTTTACTTGTATATTTTATAATTTTTGTTCAAAGTAGTTTTAATTACCCTAATCCATTCCATTATATTGTAGTTCCACACTTTCACCCTTACAAATCCTCATAAGGAGCCATACCAAAACAGGAATGATAATTGTTATTATAGGCAAACTCTATTAGTGATAAGTGATCATCCCAATTGCCTTTAAACTCTACTACACAAATTTGTATCATTAATCAAGTTTCTTGATCAAATTTTTACTAATCATCGATCCGGGATGGAAAGATGTACTAAATTTCAATTCAGTCCCCAAAGCCTTTTGCGAACTAGGCCAAAACTAAGAAGTCAACTTAGGATCTCGATTAGAAATAATAGAAATAGGTGCATAGTGCAATCTAATTATCTCATCCACATATATTTTGGCATACGTATTCATAGAATAATTAGTCTTATCAAAAATAATATATGCAGAATTAGTTAATATATAAACGACAACCCAAATAGAATCAAACTTTGTGGTGATTTTGGTAAACCAATAACGAAATATGTGGTAACATATAACCATTTCTACTAAGGAATACATAATGAAAATTATAGACGACACATTTTAGGACCCCCTAAGTCTCTCCTTAGGTCCTCAGAACCTACCCCTTTCACTGTAAACCCTAGGTCATACTCTGAGTACCGATCTAGAGGACATCGTGGGCTCGCGAGCCCCAATTGACACCAGTCAACTTTATCATCAGAGCGAAAGATCAATGAATCTTTCAATGTATCTCAATCCCCTTTCCAGAGGTTTTTCACATGCACAAATCGGCATAAGGGTTCGAATGTACAACCATTTTACTATCAAAAATCGATCTGGAGGACACCGGGCGCTATGGGGTCCACTTTGACCCCAATAAACTTCATCGTCGAGCGAAAGCTTAATGGATCATCAAATGACATTAAAACCCCTTTCGAATTATCTGCCCCATGCATGAAATGGCATTAACATTCAGACAAATGATCCGTTTTCCCATAAAAATTGATCTATAGGCCACCGGGCGCTCCCGGGATCCATTTGACTGAAGTCAACTCTTCAGCTCAAATGAAAGTGATTAAATCTTCGAAGGTCAATAAATACCATTTCCAATGATCTGCTCCGTGTGATAATTAGCCTTACGGTACGGACGAATGACTCATTTTACTCTGAAAGGTCATCGGGCTCTTTTGAGTCCCATTAACCAAAGTCAACTCTCCTAACTTAGCAGAGATCTTTGGGACATCGAAGTACCTTATATAACCTTCCAAATGTCCGACCCATGCACGCTTCTGACTTACGATTTGGATGAGCGATCCATTATCATTCAATAATCTTCCATACAAAGGATCAAAGGGAATTATTTATCCCCATTTGACCCAAAGTCAACTCCCGATACCGGGAGCGGCACAAAGGACTCTTACATGTATTTTAATTACCTTTCTAACAGTATGACCCGTGCATGATTTGGATTTATGTATTTTATTTTATGATTATTTTTAAAAAAAAATCTACATGAGACTATCGATTGGTAGGTCCATTTCCCTGCTAATCGGATGTGTGTCTAGGGTCACTTGTCGGTTGGCAGGTCTAGGGGTATGCCGATCGGCAGTACCCTAACATATAAAAGGAGATCATGAGATCACTCTCAGGGCACACCTCATATCCATGAATATTAGTGATCTCAGAAACATTCTCTTGCAATCAACGAAGTGTCTTTATGTGAAATTATTTTCCATATTTTGTTGCCATCATTTTCATACCTAATTTAGAAAAATATCCTTTTCTTTCATCCAACATTCACCCCATTATTCAAGGGAGCTCATGAAGGATCAAGATCATGCCCCACGTCTCCCAAGAAGGTCCAAATAGCATTCTCTCTTTAAATTTATTTATTTTTTCATTAGTTACATAAATTCTTAATGTGGCTTTTACTTTTGTTCATATACATTAACATCTAATCCTTTATTGGTTATATTGCACATACTTTATTTTCTATATAAAGAAAAAGAAAAAGAGGGTTGACCCTATAAATTCCAATGGGATTCTTCATCACATTTTCCAAAAACTAAAAATATCTTTTATACACACACACATATATAATATACTCCCGTTTGAATTTATGGGATAACCCCACCCTTGTGCTGCATGCAAACTACGTGGAAATTGATGCCTTTATAGTCTATGTAGGCGTTTCAAGATAAAGCCCGAGACTCGAGTCTAACTTTCCAATTTTTCAATTCTCCTATTTTCACATCTTCATCCTTCTTATTTTATCTATATATTACTCTATATATCACACTTATGTCTTCTATTTGTGTTTTATCTAACAAATATTATCGTTTTATTATATCGATCAATATCTTGATAAGCACCCATATCATATTTTGTATTTATTATTTTGGGAACATTCTTTTGGATGACCTCACTCTATCTTTTCCATAACATGAGTTGAGTGATACCAATATCCATTTATATATACATGCCCGTACACTTCATGAAGAAATTAAGGAAAATAGTAACATAAGCCCATGAGAGACCGAAAGGGAGGGATGGGTGCCTAACACCTTCCTCTCCCGTAACTTAGCCCCATAACCTCTGAACTATTTGTTTCGTAAGCATTAGTTTGTCTTTGATTCCACTTTCTTGAGGCAGCGACATGTTCTTTTGCCTGCTTTGTGCAAAATATGTTGGCTACACCAACTTCTTTCATAACCCCAAATTGACGACACACGAAGTGCTCCAAGAAAACGGGCATGAGACCTTGTCCCCCTATATGAGTGTGCATGCGCGAGCGCCGAGAACCCACCAAGATGAGAGAGAGTGAAAGAGACCAAAGAATGGATGGACACAATAGTGACTCCACTGGGGACTGACTTAAGAGGACTAAACTATGATTGCATGGGTGTTACCATTTTTTACTTGTGTGCATATGCACCTACCTGTATGTTCCCTTTTTTCTCCTCTATTATTTTTTGTATACATCTACCTCATGATTATATCACTCCTCACTCACAAACCTGTAAATAATCTCCATGCACACCTACCACTACTTACACGTAGTATCACTTGTATCCACATGTTGCACACATCACTTACAATATCCATGATTAGGTGTCACTATCGCATAACTACATTTATCACACTTGTATATATCCATGACCACTCACACTTATCACACGGGACTTGCAGCGGATCTATGCTTAGGTTCACTATCCAACACTCACTTATATGCACTCACACATAACTCACTCTCACATATCCTTACTTAGCATAATCTTCATGCTCTATGATAGAGTTACTTTTCATGATACTTGTACATTCTCCCTTATTAGTATAGTGATCATCATGTCAAATAAAAATACTGTCCCCATAATAGACTAATCAAGAATCATGCATTTTGGACACTATATTACCAATAAGTTTGAACAAGGTCAAGTAGAAAATTAAGATGTTGACCAAGAAGTTTGACCAAGTATGAATCCTGATTACTACAAGGATTACACTCATATTTCTCCCTACCTTAGGGCAAGGCTATGAAAAAATTTCAAGATTCCCAACATTGATAAGCTCGGGGGTAGTGGCCCCCAATTTTCCATCTTCGAAGTTACCACCAAGCCATGACTCTCCTAGGTGACTTTGAGGATATAATATCCTAGATGTCCCATCAAACTTTGAAGGATAGTGCCCTTCGTTGGTTCTTATCTGTCAAGAAATCTAGAATTCGCAGGTGGGAGGATATTACTTGTGAATTAAGAACTTCTCAAATAGAGTCCTGAGTAAACTGTCAGTAATTTCATTACAAGGTGGTGAGAGAAAGCGGACCTTTCGAAGAGGAACAAGTCAGTATTGTGAAAAAAAAACTTCTTACCCCATTTCCTAGCAACGATGGGAGGTCAATATTGCCCCCATTTTCGAGCCCTCCGCAAAGTAGGAGTGGAAATGTAAGAAAGTCTTGCCAAGATAAAAGATGTGCAAATAAAAAGTGTCTGGAAAATCACTCTCATAAAGTATGGGAAGCCTACCAATACCATAGTTTCGACCATCAGTAACATCTCTCAGCCTGCCACTTCATGGGCACCAGAAAGGCACCATAACCTAATCAGAAAAGAATACACCGAGATTACCAATCCCTTTTGAGCCAAAATCTTATCAAGCCATTAGACCCTCGTCTATTTCCAAACCCCATTCCCACAAATTTCAAATTCGACGCCCATTGTGATTTCCATCGAAATGTCACCCATACCACTGATTAGTCTTTCCATCTCCGAAATGCAATCTAAGGTCTAATTGACCTGGTATCATCACCCCCCAGCCAATCCTAAACTAAAAACTTCCCACAATCCAGTCCCAAATCATGAAAATGCTATCTTCCTTAAAGAAGACCCAAAATTTGGCCCATCTACCCATATTGTACCCAATAAATCACCCATTACACTCGTTTATTCACCTAAAACCCTCAAAGTTTGCCCATATTTTCTCCTACACTCTACTTGTTTTGCCAACTAGGCCCTATCACTTCTTACAAGAGCATTGATTACCATCATACTCGTTCCAAAAAGAAGGGTATGGAATTTCCAGTGGTATTAAACTAGGTCTTATACGTTGGGATGAAATTGCCCTCAGAAATAACCATTAACTTCTAAAAGTTTATCGCAGTGTTCATGAAAGATCAAAAGTTATCTCGCGAGTTAGATAATTGGGTAGTACCTGCCAACGAAGTCAACTTAGATGATGCCGCCCAGATCATAGAAGAATTATTTTGACTATTTGGTGAAATTTGTAGTATGTCCGAGTTACTTAATGCTTTGAAACTATAAGGGCACTTGGTCCCTTCACTTCTACATCTCCCCATTGAATGGGAGGATTTATAAGAAGAGGTCATTAAGGTTATAGAATGCATTGACTTATAGTAGAAGGATGGAATCGTTGCCATCGTATGGGGGGGACTAATTCGATAGTTCAGTTGAAGATCAAAGCCAAAAAGAGTAGCTCAATACTCAGTATACGTGGAATGATATCATTTGAGGATCTGCTAGGAGAGATCAACAAACTTGCCAAATAACCTGAAATAGATGAATAAACAAGGTTTCTATTTTTCCCCACTTCTGTGAACCATATGACTATATATAGGAGGCATTACCAGGTTTCGAACCCTCAATCAACAACAATAGATGAGGAAAAACTTGTCGAGATACTACATATGTCAAAAATGACCCTCGAGGAGAGAAATACCCTCGACTAGTTGAAGAAAACTCAAGCTAACATCATTATGTGGGGACTCTTTATGTCTGCCCAACTCCACTTGAATGCCTTGATTAAATTACTTACCCAGCCCACATTCCCTCGTTCCACCACACTATAAGTAGTGAGACTGGTCGGATATATAACCTCTACTAGAAAGCCCTCCTTCTCCAAGGAAAAAATCCCTAATATTTGTCCAAATCACAAGTACGCCCTCAATATCTTTGTCAAGATTATGGAAAAGATAGTCCCATTTTTGCTTGTCGATAATAGTTCTACAGTTAATGTTTGTATGTTAAGAACCCTCAACTGCTTGGCACTGAAAGTATGCAACCTTGCTCCAAGTTCCACTGTGGTGCGTTCTTATGATAATACTTGTTAGGAAGTGATAATATCCACAAATTTTACAATAGGGGCTAGCCCTATAAGTCACGTCACATAATTCCAAGTCATCGACATCCCGAATTGTTTCAACCTTCTTCTCTGATCACCATGGCTCCATAGTATCAAGGGTTTGTCTTCCTCCCTCAATCAGAAACGGAAGTTCTTCACCAATGTACATGACATCACCATCTTGGGGGACGATGATAACACTGATAATGCAAGCACCATTAATTCGATACTAAATATGCAACATGCAGCAAAAGATATGCTTCTGTTAGGCTTCTGAGTCGAACCACATCCACCCCCAACAGGGGATGATTTCAGAGATAGAGTCTCTTTAGAGCACAACCCTCACAATAATGTCAATGTGATACAGATGTTCAAGAATATCCACTTCATGCCTGAACTCGGTTAGGGACTACGAAAATAAGGAATAATATAACCCATAGTGTTGAATAAGGCTTTTCTTCCATGTGGCATGGGTTATCAACCATTACCAAAGGAACTTAGAATACTTCACCAAACTCGGTTGAAGAGAAGGCTAAAAAATTCTAAGACTATCTCATGAGATTCCTTGAATGGGAGATTCATTAAAGATGGTGAAGACTTCCACTTTTACGGTTTTCTCGAACCATGGTATGATCATGTGGACAAGAATATGAAGACATGAATGGTGATGTTTTTCCAAGAAATTTACTCGTGGGACAAAATATCCCAGCATCATGTTCAACGACTCGTTCAGAAAACTACAGTTGTTATCGAGGATTTTAAGGGAAGTGACTCTGAGGATTCATTCAATTTGCAGCCACTGGGGTTTATACTCTTCATGATCAACTCAGACACTAAATCATCGGATCCATCCATACTAATCATGATTACTGATGCACCTCTACTCAACTAGAATATTGTGCCAGTTCCACCCACAGAAATGCCATCCAACCCACAAGTTTATTCCATTTCTTCTTCTTGTGTTGTTCCTCCTTATTTTAATCAAAATGTAATCGAAACCTTCTTCGATGAGGTTCTCAATGTTTTTTTTCCCAAGAATTAAGAAAATGAATATTATGAGTATCTTGTTGTGCCTTATATTAACTATATTGATTCTAATCAAACTCTTGATGATGATGACGATGATGATTTTTCAAATGAATAATTCTTAAATGATATTAATTAGGCTAATAATAAACAACACAATTGCATTAAAATTAATGAAGATAAAACTTTTGTTATTAATCTCAGTTCTAGTAGCCAACTACGCAAGATTAGGTTAGGGTCCACCCTTGGCGAGCATGAGCACGCGCAACTCGAAGAACTTATAAAAGAATTTGGGGATGTCTTCGCATGGTCCTACGATCATGTGCCCGACATTTATCTCGAGATGGCTCACGATGATATTATAATGCTCCGAGAATGAAACCAATTAAATAAAAACTTCAAAGGCTTAGCACTAAATGGTCACTCAAGGTTAAAGAGGAGGTGGTCAAACCGTTGTACATGTGCTTCATTGGGGTGATTGAATATCCCTAATGGTTATCCAACATTATACATATGAGGAAATGTTCGCATGTGCATTGATTATCGAGATTTGAAAAAGGCCTCTCCAAACTATAATTACCTGGTACCCAATCTCGACATGATTATAGACAATATGATCAATCATGCTCTCTAGTCGTTCGTTGATGGTTTTTTTTGGATACAATTAGATCAAGATGCAACCTGATCATCAAGAAAAAAATGCATTGATAATCCCATGGGGAACCTTTTGTTACACTGTTATGTCGTTCGATCTAAAAAATGCAGGGCCTGCCTATTAAAAAGATGGCATAACCGTCTTCCATGATATGATACACAAAGAGGTCGGGATCAACATAGATGATATGATTATCAAGTCTAAGACCAGGGAAGGTCATTTTTCCGCTCTCAGAAGTTCTTTAAACGGCTACGATGATACTAGATGCGACTTAACCTAAAGAAATATGTCTTTGGCATTACTAAAGGAAATCTTTTGGGATTCATGGTTAGAGAAGAAAGGGAAAGAAGAAGATCCTGCCAAACTGAAAGACATGCTCTAAATGCCACCACCCTTAATGGAGAAGGAAGTTTGGACATTCTTGGGAAAATTATAGTATATCAGCCGGTTCATCAGCCAGTTGTCTTCTATTTGTGAACCAATTTTAAAAATCCTCTGAAAAGATTTTATCAAAGTATAGAATGAATCTTTTTAGGAAGCTTTTGATTGAATCAAACTATACCTTTCGTACCCTCTGGTACTCATGACACCGTAACTTGGTCTCCCTCTACTCCTATACTTTATCGTGACTGACACCGCAACATGGGTTATGCTAGACCAATACATTAAAGAATCATGTGAAGAAAGGGACATCTACTATGCAAGTCAGAAATTAGCCAGATATGAAGTCAAATACATTGCCTTAAATAAAGCATGTGTCTCCCTTATGTGTGTCACTAAAAAATTACAGCATTAAATGCTCACTTTTCCCATCCTACTAGTGTCTCGAATGGATCCTATAAAATACCTGCTTGAGAAACCTTCCTCGTTTAGCCAAATGGACTATTGGTTGATGTTTTTAGCCGAGTTGGATATTGTGTATGTCATGTAGAAAGCCATGAAAGGAAGATCCATCTCTGACTACCTTGTCGATTACCCCATGTAAGAAGCCAATGTTTAGATCTCCGAATTCCCAGATGAAGATATCCTTTGTACTTCCCAAGAAGACCTCTAATTTTCTTTCATGGCACTACCAAAAATAAATGATACGGAATTAGGATACTCCTAATCGCCCCGATGATTATCGAACTCCCATTTCTATCAAGCTTGATATTCTGCATTGATGATACCGCTTATGGTATCACTTAGTAAATGAGTAAGAGCTCAAACCAGTAAAACATTGAAGGAGCGACAATGGTAAAAATACATAATATGAATTAACAAGGATGTGAGGTAATAAAGAAGGAGACTTTAAGGTAACTGGTTCACCCATCTAGGCAACTCCACTGTGCAAGGGTGAGTCAGTTTCACTATGAAAAAGGGCTCTAATGGCCTTATAATACAATAACCTCAACTTTCTCTCTTTATCGTGATTTTGATAGAGTATTGGCTAGGGTTTATAATTATCGTTCCTTTAGAATAGTTTAGAAGACAAGTTTATATAGTGTCTGGGTGGTTTAATACACCCCCAAGCATGTAAGAAGCATTCATAGTATTTGCTAGCGAATGTGTTCAAGCCACTTGTCTCTAGCATTGGAAAATGATGATGTAGTAAATATTCCCCCCACATGCACATGCAATTCGATTATAACTGTTTATCTAGGTGGATTAATTATGATGGATCCTTACCTGATGTGTGGTGGAGATATCATCCAGAAGGGTCTCGTTTGGGTCGAGTATAAGACCCACAAATTCATGTTCAATTAGGGTCTAGGGATTATTGACTATAGTCTCAACTGAGCAGGCGTCAGACCAAGATGAGGTTGTCGCCTGAACCCATGAGGTCTCGGCTGAGTCAGCATCAGACCGATATGTGGTTATAGAATGAACCCATGAGGTCTCGGCTATTAGGCATGGAAGACGAGACGTAATAAGGAGGACATGGTTATTGGAGGGTGTCGGTTTAAGACGATGGACGAGATCAAGATTGTTAATGCTGGGCTCCTTGTATCATGCATGCTTTATAAGGTTGACTAGAGTGGGTAAGAGCTATCCTCGGATGAGGTTACACTTAGGTATATCAATCACCCCTAGGCCTTAGTCTCCAATATTTGGAGGAGGCTAAGGGGTAAGATTATTTGAGGACTAGGAGCTTGATTAGATATTTCTTATTGTCAATTGAGAAATCCTTTTAGTGACACATCTAAATTGTAAATGGTCATCGAAGTGACACTTGATAGTTAATTAATGGATTGTCAGGCTTGATAGGACACATGTCTCAGTCTGAATCGGGTAGCGTCTGCCCCTTGTATAAGCGATGGCTAAATACTTAGGACTTAGCACCTAAATTAAGACTCTCATTGGGGAAGCATGAAAAATCATTATCTGGTTTTAAAACAAATGTTTTTACCCTTTTCTCTTTTTTTTTGCCAAAACCTCTATTTCCTGGTTATAACCTTACTGTGCAAAAATTTCCATTAACATCCATCGAGCTTCAATCGATCCTCATTGTTTCTCGTATTTTAGGAGAAATTTCTTGATTTTAAGCATTCCTCCTCAACCAGGTAACCATTTCCATCAATTTCTTGCTAATTTAGCCTTTTATTATAGTGATTTCAATTTTATTTGAAAATCCCAGCGATCTATGCATTTTCGAACAACGATTCTGGTAGTTTTGGGCCAAGCCTTTAGGTTTTTTAGGTGATTTTTAGGCGGCAAGGGGGTTATTTGGCCCAGGGTTCTTGTTTAGGGTCTCAATCATTTGAGTTTAGAGGTTATGGTGAGTCTTTGACCACTATCTTCGATGGAGTTCTCCCTATTTCTTCTCTTGTTCTTGTATTATTCTTGACGAACTTCTCTGAAAATATTAAATTCCCTGCCTTGATCTTTTAGAAAACTAAGTAAACCCAAAGACCTATTTTGGATGTTAAGAACCTTATATAAATTAGCCGAGGAGTTTCAAAATCTTAGGGAGAGGTGCTTTGGGGAGATATGAAGCATAGTAGCCTAGGATCCCGTTAAGTATAAAGCCGAGTCATTCCCTCTTTATCCAATATATCTTATTCCTCTGGCTGTCATATGCCCTCCCCTTCTATAACTTAGTGTCTAAATACCTGAGTCATTTGCCTCTGCAGACAAAAATTTGATCGTCTCCCATACTGCCGAGAGTGTGAATTTTTACGACAAGGATATGATATTCCTTTTGGATGGTTCTAAAGAAATTAAAGTCTTTTCTTGAGCCTGGTCCTCTCAACATGCGGAGTCTTATAATCAGTTGGAAACCTCTTGGCAAGTCATCTCGAATGCAAATGAGCCTAGGGTAGAGGTTACGTTTCAACCCCCATCATGGAAGTACCATTATAAATCGATTCAAGGAATTTTTTTTATCAAAGTGTTCACGGTAATGTCATGGCTGAAAATTGAGGCGACGATGATGGTATTATCGAGGATACACTTGACACTTCCTATGTTGAACCTTTTTCCTCACAATCACAGAGATAGATCTTTTAAACTGAAAACATCTCTATGCATAAGACCCTCGATCAACATGAGGGTAACTTTTGAGGACAAGAGAGCCTTTCACAATCGAGAGGGAAAGATCAATGACTATGAGAAAATGTTTAAGGTCAGCTTTAGGAAACGTGTACACCCAATAATACAAGTTATTCTAGAAATCTTAGGTCTCGGCCCTGCTCAGCTTTCCCTAATGCTTGGAGGATTATTGTTTGGTTTGTCTCTCCATAAGTTGGTTCATCATAAGGACCTTCCAATTAGTATCTTTAGAGGATGTTATACTGTCTCGTCTCCCAAAAATCAACGTAGAAAGTTTTGCTTGTGAACAAGACTTATATCTATAACTAGAAGCCTCATTATTTCATCATATTCGGATACTGGGAGTTTGGTCCCTACATTTATTAAAGTGCCTTTGAGCCCAAGGTTCTGCAATGATGGGAAAAGGCTTCGATGTCGGACAAGTTAGATCCTGGTTTGAGCGTTAAGGCCACTAAGGATGTACAAAAGGTTAGGAAATAGGGCAAGAAAGGAGGTCTTATACAATTTAAGCAGTTGATGACCCCCTACTTATTAGGGAAGATAAGCCTGGGAGTATACCCCATAACTTAATTATGTAATTATTTTTCTTGTAACTGTTGTGTCGTATTTTCTTTGTCTATATTACTGATCTCATACTTATTCTTTTACATCATCCTACTGAGGCTGTGTGGAAAATGTCTGCTACAAGCCTCTCCAGTTTATGAAGCAGTTTAGGAAAAAGACTTCACCCCAACCTCAGACTATGAAATCCGTAGATTTTAACCTCGATCAGGTCGAGGGACACAAAAAGAGGAAAGAATTTCCTGAGGATGTCCACACCACCCAATAATCGAAGAAGTGCAAGGACCATTCGTCAAAGACTCAATTAACACAAATAATACTGATCTCCCCTGAAGACGCACTAACAAATCATTTAGAGAATCTCAAGATCAACTCAGATTCACTAATTGGGAATAAAAATAAAGATTTTAAGGCTATATCTTTGATAACCCTAAAAGTAGTTGTTCTTTTCTTGGAATTCACTAATGTGACCCTTCTAAACGACTCCGGTTTACATATAATTATTCCGGTGAACTCTTAAGACTTTATTTAACTCGTATTTTAATATGTAGTGTCATCTTATACTGATGTTACTATTTTTATGAAGTCTTCCATATGACTGTAGGAAATTCACCAATGGGTCGAAGAAAAGGCCCCCGAACTTTAGTACGCCCAAGAAGCTATAAAGTCCAAGAATTAGATTAAAAATAGGCTCCTAGATGTTGAGGATAACAACAAGACTACCCTGCTAAATTAGAAGACTCAGCACACAGAGGCTATTGACAAGCTAAACTTAGACCATACTACTTTAATCTAGGCCCTAACTAAAAAGCTTTCATCTGAGATTTTTAAGAGAAGGTCAAACTTATTGTTGACCATACCTGGGTTGATTTAAAAAATAAGGATGAGGAAGACTCCAAGTCATCGGAGGAATTTTTGGGATACGGCCTTCAATATTTAGAGAGAGTATCCAGGACGGCCTGACGCTGGATGACCTTGGAGTTCCTAGATATCTTCCACCTGACACAATAACTTGAGTCCTTCAGCTTCTCTGACCCTCTGGCTATGACTGCTCTATTATAGATTGAGGGATCAACCCAACCTGAGCCGATCGTCCAGACTAGAAATGATAAAGGTGACAATGAACATGGTGATAATGAGTCCAAGACCACCCTTTGTAAGAAGAATATGGTGGTCAAGAGAAATGATGTCATAGATGAGTCGGCTTGTGAGGAGTCCAAGGGTGGCCTAGGAGCTTGATTTCTCATTTCTCTGGTCAGGGTGGCCGTTTGTGGCACGATGACCTTCCATGATGTAATCTGTGAGCAATTGGATTTTAATGTATGTAATCTCTGCATAATTACTCTCGTCTTTGATGTCTTGAAAATATTTTATGTTTGTAATCATTTTTAATTTGCGATGCCATGAATGAACGTGTATGTTATCTACTTTTATTAATGTATTCTCATCCATACCCCGAAGTAGATCAACCAACTTTATGATTGTTTTCAAATGAACCATAACAAGTCCCCCCTCGTCAAGACCGAGAGAGAGTTTTCACCAAGTTAATGATGTTGAGATAAAACATAATTAAATAATTTTGAATCTGAATGCACCAAATTTGGTGTTTTAATCAAACAAATTCCCTCTCGTCATTTTGAGAGTGTATGGATGAGCATCGTCTTATCCTACATTATCATCTCGTTCGAGAGAGTTTTGAACCTAATTCCATCAAACTAATGGTGTTTAAATGAACCGTAATTAAATGATTTTCAATTTTAATGAACCAAATTATGGTGTTTAATCACACAAGTCCCCTCTCATCATTTTGAGAGTGTATGGATTAGCATCGTCTCGTCTGAAACTGTCGTCTTCGCTGAGAGAGTTGACTCTAATTCCACCTAATTAATGGCGTTTAAATGAACCATAATTAAATGATTATCAATTTGAATGCACCAAATAATGATGTTTAATAAAAAAGTCTCTATTTATGTTTTAAGAGTGTATAGATGAACATCGTCTCGTCATACACTATCATCTCGACTGAGAGAGTTTTGAACATAAATTCAACAAATTAATGATGTTTAAATGATTTTCAAATTTAATTTGTGTTTTTCACTAGTTTGGTGATGTTATAAAACTGTTACCCCCTCTCGATGTTATTGAGAATCCATGGACGATGTGAGCCCCATCGGAATTCTTGTATCACCGAGCGTGAGTTTGAGAAGGTATGGTCAATTGAAAATCTCTGATACCAATTTGAGAATGCTATGTGATATCGATTGTATGTGGATTCGCAAATTTACAATTTAAAACTAATTTAATTGAAGTCAATTTTTAAACAAATTATATTTAAACCCTAACACTTACATCTAGGTGGGTAAAATAAAACTATCACAAATAAATTGCTGACACACATATTTTAGGAAAAAAACCCAAAGGGAAAACCCTTTTTTATTTTACTATGCAAAAGGAAATTATAACTTACATACAAAATGAAATCTACAATGAATATCCATAGACACTCACATAGACACGCATAAGTACCCATAAGTCCTCCCATATGCACCAATAATTACTACCAATGACACGTAGTCATCATCCGTATACTTACCCTCTCTATAAGAGAAACTTTACCAAAGATGAATCTTGGGTTCCAAAATAAATCGCTAAACTAATGGGATTTTGATGAATTCAAAAAGAAAGTTTTAAACCTTAATTGAAGAAGACAAAATAATTCAGCAGTTTGCAGTTTTTGTGTATCTCAAAAACTCAGGTATTCGTAACGAAAAATGACTTATTTAAACAGGTATATATAACAAAAATGTATCGGCGAGTTCGCTCGAACGAAAACAGGATGTTGCTGGAACGAGATGGGTTGTCGTTCGAATGAGGACATCCCGCGACATGGCTATGTCGCTTGAACGATAGTAAGATTCCACTCGAACAACCTAAACATCAAAATATATTTTTATAAAACTTTGCCTCAACACTTAGAAAAACAATTGATGAAAAACAACACCTTAGGTCTTTAAAAATAATTTAGAAAGAATATCCCAACACTTTAAATGTGCCATTAAGGGACTTAAACACAACCTTACCAATATCTATCTTGTAGAGGATTTTTTGTTGAAGACTGTTGATATTCAGATCCGTCTTGATGCATGATTGATCTTTGAATAATTCTTCAACGGTTGTAGTGGTATAAGACATACTCAAATGTAAACCGGACAATGTAAAATGTGTCTTTACAAATCTCCCCCTATGTCTATGACGGTATAAAATAAAAACATTCAAATTACAAAATCATGTGTCCTATACAAATATAATAGCCCCCCATGACCCCAAAATTGAAAAGTTACTAAAATACAAGTCTTAAACATTCTTCAAAATCTTCAACGTCTGCAAATTGTAAACGTTTCTTTGTCATGATTAGGGTGTGCAAAATATTAATCATCAACTTTTATACCAACACACATGAGACAAGAAACAAATACCTTTGTGATGTATCGAGTTTGAAATGAGATGAATATAAATCAAAACTAGGACCAAATCAATGAACAAAAATCAAATCTTAAGATCAAATCATAAATTTCCCCATAATTTAAACTCCCCCATTAAATCATAACTCATTCTCCCCCTTTTTATTTGTCTGAAATTGACAAGGAAAATAATAAATAATATAAACATGGAGTGTCATGAAAGGAAAATCAAATAACTACGATCACCAAGGATATACTTGAAAGCATTCACAAACTTTTTTTTATTTTTCAATTTCTTAAACAAAAATCGAATTTTACAAAAAGAACATCACACACCATGAATTTACACTAAGAGAACCAAATCATGAATACGGAATGAATGGGTGTGATCATATTCAAAAGGTAAATCAACTCAAACATTCACCAAATGTGCACAATGAATATGGATACTCCTAATGAATGAACTTCACAGTCATCCTTAGGTGTAAAAAGTTCTTAAATTCAAATGACATTGACTTAATCATATCAACAAATCAAAGTTTGCAATGATTTCCACACGGTGTGGACCACACGAATAATGTACAAAACTATGTAACTCTCTTTCAAGACTTTGTCAGAACGTGCAAACCCGGTGATTACATATTTCCAGCCAAACTTACTCAAATATATATATATATATATTTCTTTTTAAGTTGTTTTTGAGGTGTCTATTTTTTCTCATCTTAGAGAAATCCTATTGGCCCCTTTTTTGGCATATGATTATTTTTATTGCGTTAATTTTTTCTCGGGCTCTTTTAAACTGTAGCTTTCACGATGTGATTATTATTCACTCACAGCCCTTTCCTGTGTTCACTCATCATTTTTTCATATTAAACCAATTCCTCATGAGCAACGGTTATTACATGCACAATATTTTTGTGGAGTTTTGTCACATATGGTTTGTTTTAAAGACAAGATTCAGACGGAAACACTTCAACCAACATGTTATAGACAAGTACAATAATTAAACAAATTTGTTCAAGTGTGCATTAAAGAATATCATGACTCAAACATGTAGAAAGTAATCTCAAATTACATCTTAATGACTCCAAACATTATAAAGAACATGGATGAAATGATGTATCGTCTCAAAACACTATCAAATATTCACATGGATCTGGAATGACAGTGTGACTTGGTCATCCAAAATGTCCATCCATAAACGGTGAAAACAAAATGCACAACTCTTTTTGTCTTTTTCCCAAAAATTCAACAAAATAAAATCTTTTTGGTTTTTTCAAAATTTTCTCAAAAAAATAGAAAAACCAATACAAACATTACACATGTCATAGCACTAGCAAAAATATATCCACTAACATAACTAGCGTATGACAAACCAACCACGCAAGCAATCAACGATATGAAATAGCAAGTGATGCATCATATGCAAGCGTGTGAGACTCAACAAATCTAGCATTGAGCGTCTCGAGAAGCGATCTCATAACCCAAACCGATGTGGTCCTGACTCGAAGGGTTATTGGAACCGATGGGACACTATACATAAACTTCATAGGACCTCTTCCACGATCAAAGCAAAAACATCTTAGGTGACATTTCCTACCACAATGTGAACATGTGAAAACTTGAGGAAAGTTACCTATGGGTTGACCTTTTCTAATGTCAATGGATGTGGTTGACCCTCTAAAAGTAACAATGGTCTTGTATTTGACACTAGAAATATGAGAATAAGATGAGCATTACCATCACTACACAAACTACAAGTCTTTTAAATCATTTTTTAACTCAATATTTTTTACTTAAGAAAAGAATTAGTTTGTTCCAATCTTAGGGACTCCTTCTTCATATGTTCAATAACTCCTAGAAGGTTACCTATCTCTCCCTCAACAAATGCAAACTTTTCCCTAAGAGTCTTCTCACGTGCCACAAAATCATTAATCAAAATATTATTATCCTCTTTGGCACAGACACAAACTATAGAATTTTTCAAGTCCTCTAATTCTTTTGCTTAAAATAGGACTCTGTGATCACAATTCTTCTCGGATAATTTTAAATCACTAAAGTCATGGTCGAAGGCAACAAATTTCTCATAAAAAAACATCTTCGGTTTTGAACTATTTGCAAAAGATCCATAGCAGATTTAAAACGAGAATTTGTTTCCCAAAAATTTAATTCTTTTAGCAAACTACAAATCCAAATGATTTAAGCCATCAAAACAGTTTTTTGTGCCATTTAAGACGAGAATCGAATTATATAAGTTTTCCGTCGAAAAAAGTTGCAAAAATTTTCCAAAATAGATTTAAAAAAAAAAATCAAAATCACAATGTTTTGCGACAAATGGGATCACTAGAGAAATTAGAGAACCCCTCTCTGATACCAATTTTAGAAGGTAGGTTTGCTTGAAAAGATCTGATACCAATTTGAGAATCCTATGTGATATCGATTGTATGTGGATTCGCAAATTTCCAATTTTAAACTTATTTAATTATAGTCAATGTTTTAACAAATTATATTTAACCCCCAACACATACATCTAAGAGGGTAAAATCAAACCATCACAATTAAATTGCTAATACACAGATTTTAGGATAAAACCAAAGGGAAAAACCTTTTTAATTCAATACGCAAAAGTAAATCACTACTTACATACACAATGAAATCTACAACAAAACCTAGAGTCAGCAATGGATCAACCATAGAAATCCACAAGAACCCACAACTCTGAATTCATCCATGAAAACCCACAAGAACTCCTAATGACACACATTCGTCAGCCATAAATTTACCCTCTATACAAGATAAACTTAAGTTCCAAAACAATTCACTAAACTATTGGGATTTTTGCGAATTTGAAAAAAAGTTTTAAACCCTAAATGAAGAAAACAAAATAATTCTACAATTTATAGTTTTCGTGTATCTGAAAAACTTTGGTCTTCTTAAGCAAAAATGACTCATCTAATCAGGTATATATAACAAAATTGAGTTAGCGGGTTTTTCCCAAACGAAAACAGGATGTCGCTTGAACGAGGACATCGCACGACATGGCTATGTCCCTTGAACGATAGTAAGATGTCGCTCGAACGACCTAAATGTCAAAAAATATTTTATAAACTCCTCCTAAACACATAGAAAATAATCTTTTTAACAAAAAATAATGTCGCGGGTGTTTAAAAAATATCCAACACTTTAAATGAACCATTAAGGGACTTAAATACAACCTTATCAAAATCTATTTCTCAAAGACTTTTTAGTTGAAGACTGTTGATATTCAGATCTGTCTTGATGCATGATTGAGATTTGAATAATTCTCTGACGGTTGTAGAGGTGTAAGACATAATCTAATGTAAATCGGACTATGTAAAATATGCCTTTACAGACTTATTTCTATTCCACCATATAAATGATGTTTAATATCATAGGAAAAGTTGAAACATAAATTATTTTATCAACCGAACAACTAGAATATGAGGGAACACTTGTATTCATTCATTCATCACTATTAACTTTTTTGTATAAGTATCATACAATCATTAAACAAAACCATTATACTAAATCCTATTGACAATATCTCTTTAGATGATCAACATTCCAAGGGTTGGAAAACTTTTTTCCCTCTAAATGTTCAGGTCGTTAAGTGCCTGGAAAAACTTATTTTGTAACTCTGTACGGCTCATGATAGTTTTCATGGTGTTTATTTGGCTCTTACCAACCGTTCTTTAAAACAAAGTCTCCAATAGCTAATGGCCTAACTTTCACTCTTTCGTTGTAGAATCTTGTAATCCTATGCTGATAAGCAGCCTGACTTATCTCCTCATCCTCTCTCATATCTTTAATGAGGTCCATACCTAAACTTCTCTCTTAGTAATTTTTCTTCTGGGTCGTATTTCTCAACTCTGAGACTTGGTAGGCCCATCTCTGTAGGTATGGCTTCCTCTGAAATAGCAAGTGATGCATCATATGCAAGCGTGTGAGACTCAACAAATCTAGCATTGAGCATCTCGAGAAGCGATCTCATAACCCAAACCGATGTGGTCCTGACTCGAAGGGTTATTGGAACCGATGGGACACTATACTTAAACTTCATAGGACCTCTTCCACGATCAAAACAAAAACATCTTAGGTGACATTTCCTACCACAATGTGAACATGTGAAAACTTGAGGAAAGTTACCTATGGGTTGACCTTTTCTAACGTCAATGGATGTGGTTGACCCTCTAAAAGTAACAATGGTCTTGTATTTGACACTAGAAATATGAGAACAAGATAAGCATTACCATCACTACACAAACAACAAGTCTTTTAAATCATTTTTTAACTCAATATTTTTTACTCAAGAAAAGAATTAGTTTGTTCCAATATTAGGGACTCCTTCTTCATATGTTCAATAACTCCTAGAAGTTTACCTATCTCTCCCTCAACAAATGCAAACTTTTCCCTAAGAGTCTTCTCACGTGCCACAAAATCATTAATCAAAATATTATTATCCTCTTTGGCACAAACACAAACTCTAGAATTTTTCAAGTCCTCTAATTCTTTTGCTTAAAATAGGACTCTGTCATCACAATTCTTCTCAGATAATTTTAAATCACTAAAGTCATGGTCGAAGGCAACAAATTTCTCATAAAAAAACATCTTCGGTTTTGAACTATTTGCAAAAGATCCATAGCAGATTTAAAACGAGAATTTGTTTCCCAAAAATTTAATTCTTTTAGCAAACTACAAATCCAAATGATTTAAGCTATAAAAACAGTTTTTTGTGCCATTTAAGACGGGAATCGAATTATATAAGTTTTCTGTCGAAAAAAGTTGCAAAAATTTTCCAAAACACATTTTAAAAAAATCTATGAGGGAGTATTGGGTTTCCATCGAATTATATAACTTTTGTCATATGTGATGTTTGGATACGCCCATGGATTAGGGAGTTGTGCCAACACTGATTAAGCCCCAATGAATGACAATTGCATTTCCTCTCGTAATTGAGAGGTGATACCTTTTCTAAGGCCCAATATAAATGTTGTACGTCCATTGGCCATGGGATACCCTCTATTATAGACAAAGAAACCCAACTCCAGGACGATATGAGATGGAAAAAAAATTAAACCTCAACCTCCCACTAAAATTGAAGACTAAAGTTTAGGGGGTGATTGATACACATTAGTATGGTCTCATGTGAGGAGCCACTAAGAAAGAGTATTACTCATTAATATCCTTGAAAATACCATTCATCAGAATTTCCCATCATCCATCTCTTCCTAAGTGGTCTCGACCTCACACATCCCTCCAGATAATCAGTAAATATAGTTATCTCAGTAAGTAGAGGCATATTAATTTTGGATGCTGCAAGAGTTGGACTCAAAAAACCCAAGAGTCGATCTCAAATGGCATCAGATTGTCTCGTCAACCATCACAATAGACGGGGATGTTGGTTTGAGACGATCTTCTAGTCTCATCTTGGCATCACCAGAATGAGGTTAGGTCATAGATGTCTCTACTAATAAAGACATTCAACCTTAAACATCTCGTGCATAATTGGAAAGCATGATAGGGAAATTTGGGATATATCTTCTATGAGCGTTATTACATATCAATGACCTATGTGATGGAATATTCTTTACAATGGCCTCACATCGTGTACATACAATTAACACTCTCTCATAGTCACAAGTTTAGTTGGCTGTAGGATACATGCTAGGGGTGACACTATGTACCCACATCCTGTATAAGGATACCTATGCCTTCTTGATCATGATCAAAGTTTAGAAACCCTATGGTTACTCTGTACATTTAAAGAGTTAGAGAGAGAGAAGCGTGTACACACCACTCATAGCTACTTTCCCGTCTTAATAGTGAAATCACCTCCATACTTTACACAGTGGACGTAAGCCAAGGCCTAACCACTTAAATATTTGCGTTCATCTATTTTCTCTAATCTCTTCTACTACTCCACTTCTTTTTATTATTTCCTCGATTATTGTGTAAGTTATAAACCATGTTGAACACTAAATGATGATTTCCAGCATCATCACTAAACATTTTATAACTAATCATAAACTCAATTAGAATCTACTCCAACTAACATATATATCAAATATGATAATTAAATTTTTTAATACCCATGACCAACCATATGAATCATAACTTATGCTTAATCATGCAATTTATGGGCCAAATCATGTTTAAGGGTATTATAGCAGGGAGATTAAGTGTGAACATCCGATAACCCGAACTCTAGGAGGGTGATAGCTTTGAGGAAATTTATGGTCACCGCACGAATGGTTATCCTTCCTGGTAAGTAGGAGTTTTCCATATAGATGAGGATACATATTCTTCATATTATTCTCTACTTCTCAGGTGGACTCTTCTACATTGTGACTCCCTCACATTACCTTAACTATTGGAATGGTTTTGTTATGTAATACTTTATCCTCTCGATCTAAAATATCTATTGGTTATTCCACATAACTCAAGTCATCGTAAAGCTCCACCTGTTCTGAAATCAACACATGTGAATGATCTAGTACATACTTACGCAACATCGATATATGAAAAACATTATGTGTCCAAGACAATTTTAGTGGTAAGGCCAACTTATAAGCTACTTATCTAACTCATTTCACTATCTCATAAGTATAAATATACCTATGACTTATGTTTTTCCTTTACCAAATCTCATAACCCCTCTCCAAGGTGAAACGCATAGGAATACTCGATCACCCTCCTCAAATTCCAATTATTTTCTTTTGTTGTTGGAAAAGCGTTTCTATCTACTTTGCACCAACGTTAAGTGATTATGAATAAGCTTTATTATTTTACTTGTATATTGTATAATTTTCGTTCAAAGTAGTTTTAATTACCCTAATCCATTCCATTATATTGTAGTTCCACACTTTCACCCATACAAATCCTCATAAGGAGCCAGACCAAAACTGGAATGATAATTGTTATTATAGGCAAACTCTATTAGTGATAAGTGATCATCCTAACTGCCTTTAAACTCTACTACACAAATTTGTATCATTTGTTCAGTTTCTTGATCAAATTTTTACTAATCATCGATCCGGGATGGAAAGATGTACTAAATTTCAATTCAGTCCGCAAACCCTTTTGCGAACTAGGCCAAAACTCAGAAGTCAACTTAGGATCTCGATCATAAATAATAGAAATAGGTGCATAGTGCAATCTAATTATCTCATCCACATATATTTTGGCGTATGTATTCATAGAATAAGTAGTCTTATCAAAAATAAAATATGCAGAATTAGTTAATATATAAACGAAAACCCAAATAGAATCAAACCTTTGTGGTGATTTTTGTAAACCAATAACGAAATATGTGGTAACATATAACCATTTCTACTAAGGAATACATAATGACTATTATAGACGACACATTCTAGGACCCCCTAAGTCTCTCCTTAGGTCCTCAGAACCTACCCCTTTCACTGTAAACCCTAGGTCATACTCTGAGTACCGATCTAGAGGACATCGGGGGCTTGCGAGCCCCAATTGACACCAGTCAACTTTATCATCAGAGCGAAAGATCAATGAATCTTTCAATGTATCTCAATCCCCTTTCCAGAGGTTTTCCACATGCACAAATCGGCATAAGGGTTCGAATGTACAACCATTTTACTATCGAAAATCGATCTGGAGGACACCGGGCGCTATGGGGTCCACTTTGACCCCAATAAACTTCATCGTCGAGCGAAAGCTTAATGGATCATCAAATGACATTAAAACCCCTTTCGAATGATCTTCCCCATGCATGAAATGGCATTAACATTCGGACAAATGATCCGTTTTCCCATAAACATTGATCTAGAGGCCACCGGGCGCTCCCGGGATCCATTTGACTGAAGTCAACTCTTCAGCTCAAATGAAACTGATTAAATCTTCGAAGGTCAATAAATACCATTTCCAATGATCTGCTCCGTGTGATAATTAGCCTTACGGTACGGACGAATGACTCAATTTACTCTGAAAGGTCATCGGGCTCTTTTGAGTCCCATTAAACAAAGTCAACTCTCCTAACTTAGCAAAGCTCTTTGGGACATCAAAGTACCTCATATAACCTTCCAAATGTCCGACTCATGCACGCTTCTGACTTACGATTTGGATGAGCGATCCATTATCATTCAATAATCTTCCATACAAAGGATCAAGGGGAATTATTTATCCCCATTTGACCCAAAGTCAACTCCTGATACCGGGAGCGGCACAAAGGAACTCTTAAATGTATTTTAATTACCTTTCTAACAGTATGAACCGTGCATGATTTGGATTTATGTATTTTATTTTATGATTATTTTTTTAAAAAAATCTACATGATACTATCGATTGGTAGGTCCATTTCCCGTCTAATTGGATGTGTGTCTAGGGTCACTTGTCGGTTGGCAGGTCTAGGGGTATGCCGATCGGCAGTACCCTAACATATAAAAGGAGATCCTGAGCTCACTCTTAGGGCACACCTCATATCCATGAATATTAGTGATCTTAGAAACATTCTCTTGCAATCAACGAAGTGTCTTTATGTGAAATTATTTTCCATATTTGGTTGCCATCATTTTCATACCTAATTTAGAAAAATATCCTTTTCTTTCATCCAACATTCACCCCATTATTCAAGGGATCTCATCAAGGATCAAGATCATGCCCCACTTCTCCCAAGAAGGTCCAAATATCATTCTCTCCTTAAATTTCTTTATTTTTTCATTAGTTACATAAATTCTTAATGTAGCTTTTACTTTAGTTCATATACATTAACATCTAATCCTTTATTGGTTATATTGCACATACTTTATTTTCTATTTAAAAAAAAAAGAAAAAGAGGGTTGACCCTATAAATTCCAATGGGATTCTTCATCACATTTGCCAAAAACTAAAAATATCTTTTATACACACACACACATATATAATATACTCCCATTTGAATTTATGGGATAACCCCACCCTTGTGCTGCATGCAAACTACGTGGAAATTGATGCCTTTATAGTCTATGTAGGCGTTTCAAGATAAAGCCCGAGACTCGAGTCTAACTTTCCAATTTTCCAATTTTCCTATTTTCACATCTTCATCCTTCTTATTTTATCTATATATTACTCTATATATCACACTTATGTCTTCTATTTGTGTTTTATCTAACAAATATTATCGTTTTATTATATCGATCAATATCTTGATAAGCACCCATATCATATTTTGTATTTATTATTTTGGGAACATTCTTTTGGATGACCTCACTCTTTCTTTTCCATGACATGAGTTGAGCGATACCAATATCCATTTATATATACATGCTCGTACACTTCATGAAGAAATTAAGGAAAATAGTAACATAAGCCCATGAGAGACCGAAAGGGAGGGATGGGTGCCTAACACCTTCCTATCCCGTAACTTAGCCCCATAACCTCTGAACTATTTTTTTGGTAAGCATTAGTTTGTCTTTGATTCCACTTTCTCGAGGCATGGACATGTTCTTTTGCCTGCTTTGTGCAAAATATGTTGGCTACACCAACTTTTTTCATAACCCCAAATTGACGACAGACGAAGTGCTCCAAGAAAATGGGCATGAGACCTTCTCCCCCTATATGAGTGTGCATGCGCGAGCGCCGAGAACCCACCAAGATGAGAGAGAGTGAAAGAGACCAAAGGATGGATGGACACAATGGTGACTCCATTGGGGACTGACTTAAGAGGACTAAACTATGATTGCATGGGTGTTACCATTTTTTACTTGTGTGCATATGCACCTACCTGTATGTTCCCTTTTTTCTCCTCTATTATTTTTTGTATACATCTACCTCATGTTTATATCACTCCTCACTCACAAACCTGTAAATAATCTCCATGCACACCTAACACTACTTACACGTAGTATCACTTGTATCCACATGTTGCACACATCACTTACAATATCCATGATTAGGTGTCACTATCGCATAACTACATTTATCACACTTGTATATATCCATGACCACTCACACTTATCACACGGGACTTGTAGCGGATCTATGCTTAGGTTCACTATCCCACACTCACTTATATTCACTCACACATAACTCACTCTCACATATCCTTACTTAGCATAATCTTCATGCTCTATGATAGAGTTACTTTTCATGATACTTGTACATTCTCCGTTATTAGTATAGTGATCATCATGCCAAATAAAAATACTGTCCCCATAATAGACTAATCAAGAATCATGCATTTTGCACACTATATTACCAAGAAGTTTGAACAAGGTCAAGTAGAAAATTAAGATGTTGACCAAGAAGTTTGACCAAGTATGAATCCTGATTACTACAAGGATTACACTTACATTTCTCCCTACCCTAGGGCAAGGCTATGAAATTTTTTCAAGATTCCCAACATTGATAAGCTCGGGGGTAGTGGCCCCCAATTTTCCATCTTCGAAGTTACCACCAAGCCATGACTCTCCTAGGTTACTTCGAGGATATAATATCCTAGATGTCCCATCAAACTTTGAAGGATAGTGCCCTTCGTTGGTTCTTATCTGTCAAGAAATCTAGAATTCGCAGGTGGGAGGATATTACTTGTGAATTTAGAACTTCTCAAATAGAGTCCTGAGTAAACTGTCAGTAATTTCATTGCAAGGTGGTGAGAGAAAGCGGGCCTTTCGAAGAGGAACAAGTCAGTATTGTGAAAAAAAAACTTCTTACCCCATTTCCTAGCAACGATGGGAGGTCAATATTACCCCCATTTTCGAGCCCTCCGCAAAGTAGGAGTGGAAATGTAAGAAAGTCTTGCCAAGATAAAAGATGAGCAAATAAAAAGTGTCTGTAAAATCACTCACATAAAGTATGAGAAGCCTACCGTTACCATAGTTTCGACCATCAATAACATCTCTCAGCCTGCCACTTCACGGGCACCGGAAAGGCACCATAACCTAATCAGAAAAGAATACACCGAGATTACCAATCCCTTTTGATCCAAAATCTTATCAAGCCATTAGACCCTCGTCTATTTCCAAACCTCATTCCCACAAATTTCAAATTCGACGCCCATTGCGATTTCCATCGAAATGTCACCCGTACCATTGATTAGTCTTTCCATCTCCAAAATGCAATCTAAGGTCTAATTGACCTGGTATCATCACCCCCCAGCCAATCCTAAACCAAAAACTTCCCACAATCCAGTCCCAAATCATGAAAATGCTATCTTCCTTAAAGCGACCCAAAATTTGGCCCATCTACCCATATTGTACCAAATAAATCACCCATTACACTCGTTTATTCACCTAAACCCCTCAAAGTTTGCCCATATTTCTCCTACAGTCTTCTTGTTTTCCAACCAGGCCCTATCAGTTATTACAAGAGCATTGATTACCATCATAATCGTTCCAAAAAGTAGTGTATCGAATTCCCAGTGGTATTAAACTAGGTCTTATACGTTGGGATGAAATTGCCCACAGAAATAACCATTAACTTCTAAAAGTTTATCGCAGTGTTCATGAAAGCTCAAAAGTTATCTCGCGAGTTAGATAATTGGGTAGTACCTGCCAACGAAGTCAACTTAGATGATGCCGCCCAGATCATAGAAGAATTATTTCGAGTATTTGGTGAAATTTGTAGTATGTCCGAGTTACTTGATGCTCTGAAACTATAAGGGAACTTGGTCCCTTCACTTCTACATCTCCCCGTTGAATGGGAGGATTTATAACAAGAGGTCATTAAGGCTATATAATGCATTGACTTATAGTAGAAGGATGGAATCGTTGCCATCGTATGGGGGGACTAATTCGATAGTTCAGTTGAAGATCAAAGCCCAAAAAAGAGTAGCTCAATACTCAGTATACGTGGAATGATATCATTTGAGGATCTGTTAGGAGAGATCAACAAACTTGCCAAATAACCTGAAATAGATGAATAAACAAGGTTTCTATTTTTCCCCACTTCTGTGAACCATATAACTATATCTAGGAGGCATTACCAGGTTTCGAACCCTCAATCAACAACTACAGATGAGGAAAAACTTGTCGAGATACTACATATGTCAAAAATGACCCTTGAGGAGAGAAATACCCTCGACTAGTTGAAGAAAACTCAAGCTAACATCATTATGTGGGGACTCTTTATGTATGCCCAACTCCACTTGAATGCCTTGATTAAATTACTTACCCAGCCCACATTCCCTCCTTCCACCACACTATAAGAAGTAGTGAGACTGGTCGGATATATAGCCTCTACTAGAATTCCCTCCTTCTCCAAGGAAAAAATCCCTAAGATTTGTCCAAATCACAAGTACGCCCTCAATATCTTTGTCAAGGTTATGGAAAAGATAGTCCCATTTTCACTTGTCGATAATAGTTCTACAGTTAATGTTTGTATGTTAAGAACCCTCAACTGCTTGGGACTGAAAGTATGCAACCTTGCTCCAACATCCACTGTGGTGCGTTCTTATGATAATACTTGTTAGGAAGTGATAATATCCATGAATTTTATAATAGGGGCTAGCCCTATAAGTCAGGTCACTGAATTCCAAGTCATCGACATCCCGGATTGTTTCAACATGCTGCTCCGATCACCATGGCTCCATAGTATCAAGGGTTTCTCTTCCTCCCTCAATCAGAAACTGAAGTTCTTCACCAATGTACATGACATCACCATCTTGGGAGACGATGATAACACTGGTAATGCAAGCACCATTAATTCGATAATAAATATGCAACATGCAGCAAAAGATATGCTTCTGTTAGGCTTCTGAGTCGAACCACATCCACCCCCAACAGGGGATGATTTCATAGATAGAGTCTCTTTAGAGCACAACCCTCACAATAATGTCAATGTGATACAGATGTTCAAGAATATCCACTTCATGCCCGCACTCGGTTAGGGACTACGAAAATAAGGAATAATATAACCCATAGTGTTGAACAAGGCTTTTCCTCCATGTGGCATAGGTTATCAACCATTACCAAAGGAACTTAGAATACTTCACCAAACTCGGTTGAAGAGAAGGCTAAAAAATTCTAAGACTATCTCATGAGATTCCTTGAATGGGAGATTCATTAAAGATGGTGAAGACTTCCACTTTTACGGTTTTCTCGAACCATGGTATGATCATGTGGACAAGAAGATGAAGACATGAATGGTGATGTGTTTCCAAGAAATTTACTCGTGGGACAAAATATCCCAGCATCATGTGCAATGACTCGTTCAGAAAACTACAGTTGTTATCGAGGATTTTAAGGGAAGTGACTCTGAGGATTCATTCAATTTGCAGACACTGGGGTTTATACTCTTCATGATAAACTTAGACACTACATCATCGGATCCATCCATACTAATCATGATTACTGATGCACCTCTCCTCAACTAGAATATTGTGCCAGTTCCACTCACTGAAATGCAACCCAACCCACAAGTTTATTCCATTTCTTCTTCTTGTGTTGTTCCTCCTTATTTTAATCAAAATGTAATCGAAACCTTCTTCGATGAGGTTCTCAATGTTTTTTTCCCCAAGAATGAAGTAAATGAATATTATGAGTATCTTGTTGTGCCTTATATTAACTATATTGATTCTAATCAAACTCTTGATGATGATGACGATGATGATTTTTCAAATGAATAATTCTTAAATGATATTAATTAGGCTAATAATAAACAACATAATTGCATTAAAATTAATGAAGATAAAACTTTTGTTATTAATCTCAGTTCTAGTAGCCAACTACGCAAGATTAGGTTAGGGTCCACCCTTGGCGAGCATGAGCACGCGCAACTCGAAGAACTTATAAAAGAATTTGGGGATGTCTTCGCATGGTCCTACGATCATGTGCCCGACATTTATCTCGAGATGGCTCACGACGATATTGTAACGCTCCGAGAATGTAAACCAATTAAATAAAAACTTCAAAGGCTTAGCAGTAAATGGTCACTCAAGGTTAAAGAGGAGGTGGTCAAACCGTTGAACATGTGATTCATTTGGGTGATTGAATATCCCAAATGGTTATCCAACATTATACATATGAGGAAATGTTCGCATGTGCATTGATTATCGAGATTTGAAAAAGGCCTCTCCAAACTATAATTACCTGGAACCCAATCTCGACATGATTATAGACAATATGATCAATCACGCTCTCTAGTCATTCGTTGATGGGTTTTTTTGGATACAATTAGATCAAGATGCAACCTGATCATCAAGAAAAAAATGCATTGATGATCCCATGGGGAACCTTCTGTTACACTGTTATGTCGTTCGATCAAAAAAATGCAGGGCCTGCCTATCAAAAGGATGGCATAACCATCTTCCATGATCTGATACACAAAGAGGCCGGGATCAACATAGATGATATGATTATCAAGTCTAAGACCAGGGAAGGTCATTTTTCCTCTCTCATAAGTTCTTTAAACGGCTACGATGATACTAGATGCGACTTAACCTAAAGAAATATGTCTTTGGCATTACTAAAGGAAAGCTTTTGGGATTCATGGTTAGAGAAGAAAGGGAAAGAAGAAGATCCTGCCAAACTGAAAGACATGCTCTAAATTCCACCACCCTTAATGGAGAAGGAAGTTTGGACATTCTTGGGAAAATTATAGTATATCAGCCGGTTCATCAGCCAGTTGTCTTCCATTTGTGAACCAATTTTAAAAATCCACTGAAAAGATTTTAGCAAAGTATAGAATGAATCTTTTTAGGAAGCCTTTGATTGAATCAAACTATACCTTTCCTACCCTCTGGTACTCATGACACCGTAACTTGGTCTCCCTCTACTCCTATACTTGATCGTGACTGACACCGCAACATGGGTTATGCTAGACCAATACATTAAAGAATCCTGTGAAGAAAGGGACATCTACTATGAAAGTCAGAAATTAGCCAAATATGAAGTCAAATACACTGCCTTAAATAAAACATGTGTCTCCCTTATGCGTGTCACTAAAAAATTACAGCATTACATGCTCACTTTTCCCATCCTACTAGTGTCTCGAATGGATCCTATAAAATACCTGCTTGAGAAACCTTCCTCGTTTAGCCAAATGGACTATTGGTTGATGTTTTTAGCTGAGTTGGATATTGTGTATGTCATGTAGAAAGCCATGAAAGGAAGATCCATCTCTGACTACCTTGTCGATTACCCCATGTAAGAAGCCAATGTTTAGATCTCCGAATTCCCAGATGAAGATATCATTTGTACTTCCCAAGAAGACCTCTAATTTTCTTTGATGGCACTACCAATAATAAATGATACGGAATTAGGATACTCCTAATCACCCCTGATGATTATCGAACTCCCATTTCTATCAAGCTTGATATTTAGAATTGATGATACCGCTTATGGTATCACTTAGTAAATGAGTAAGAGCTCAAACCAGTAAAACATTCAAGGAGCGACAATGGTAAAAATACATAATATGAATTAACAAGGAGGTGAGGTAATAAAGAAGGAGACTTTAAGGTAACTGGTTCACCCATCTAGCCAACTGCACTGTGCAAGGGTGAGTGAGTTTCACTATGAAAAAGGGCTCCAATGGCCTTATAATACAATAACCTCAACTTTCTCTCTTTATCGTGATTTTGATAGAGTATTGGCTAGGGTTTACAATTATCGTTCCTTTAGAATAGTTTAGAAGACAAGTTTATATAGTGTCTGGGTGGTTTAATACACCCCCAAGCATGTAAGAAGCATTCATAGTATTTGCTAGCGAATGAGGTCAAGCCACTTGTCTCTAGCATTGGAAAATGATGATGTAGTAAATATTCCCCCCACATGCACATGCAATTTGATTATAGCTGTCTATCTAGGTGGATTAATTATGATGGATCCTTACCTGATGTGTGGTGGAGATATCATCCAGAAGGGTCTCATTTGGGTCGAGTATAAGACCCACAAATTCATGTTCAATTAGGGTCTAGGGATTATTGACTATAGTCTCAACTGAGCAGCGTCAGACCAAGATGAGGTTGTCGCCTGAACCCATGAGGTCTCGGCTGAGTCAGCATCAGACCGATATGTGGTTATAGAATGAACCCATGAGGTCTCGGCTATTAGGCATGGAAGACGAGACGTAATAAGGAGGACATGGTTGTTGGAGGGCATCGGTTTAAGACGATGGACGAGATCGAGATTGTTGATGCTGGGCTCCTTGTATCATGCATGCTTTATAAGGTTGACTATAGTGGGTAAGAGCTATCCCCGGATGAGGTTACACTTAGGTATATAAATAACCCCTAGGCCTTAGTCTCCAATATTTGGAGGAGGCTAAGGGGTAAGATTATTTGAGGACTAGGAGCTTGATTAGATATTTCTTATTGTCAATTGAGAAATCCTTTTAGTGCCACATCTAAGTTGTAAATGGTCATCGAAGTGACACTTGATAGTTAATTAATGGATTGTCAGGCTTGATAGGACACATGTCTGAGTCTGAATCGGGTAGCGTCTTCCCCTTGTATAAGCGATGGCTAAATACTTAGGACTTAGCACCTAAATTAAGACTCTCATTGGGGAAGCATGAAAAATCATTATTTGGTTTTAAAATAAATGTTTTTACCCTTTTCTCTTCTTTTTTTTGCCAAAACCTCTATTTCCTGGTTATAACCTTACTGTGCAAAAATTTCCATTAACATCCATCGATCCTCATTGTTTCTCATATTTTAGGAGAAATTACTTGATTTTAATCATTCCTCATCAACCAGGTAACCATTTCCATCAATTTCTTGCTAATTTAGCCTTTTATTATAGTGATTTCCATTTAATTTGAAAATCCCAGCGATCTATGCATTTTCCAACAATGATTCTGGTAGTTTTGGGCCAAGCCTTTAGGTTTTTTAGGAGGTTTTTAGGCGACAAGGGGGTTATTTGGCCCAGGGTTCTTGTTTAGGGTCTCAATCATTTGAGTTTAGAGGTTATGGTGAGTCTCTGACCACTATCTTCGCTGGAGTTCTCCCTATTTCTTCTCTTGTTCTTGTATTATTCCTGAGGAACTTCTCTGAAAATATTAAATTCCCTGCCTTGATCTTTTAGAAAGCTAAGTAAACCCAAAGACCTATTTTGGATGTTAAGAACCTTATATAAATTATCAGAGGAGTTTCAAAATCTTAGGGAGAGGTGCTTTGGGGAGATATGATGCATAGTAGCCTAGGATTCCGCTAAGTATAAAGCCGAGTCATTCCCTCTCTATCCAATATATCTTATTCCTCTGGCTGTCATATGCCCTCCCCTTCTATAACTTAGTGTCTCAATATTTGAGTCATTTGCCTCTGCAGACAAAAATTTGTTCGTCTCCCATACTGCCGAGAGTGTGAATTTTTACGACAAGGATATGATATTCCTTTTGGATGGGTCTAAAGAAATTAAAGTCTTTTCTTGAGCCTAGTCCTCTCAACATGCGGAGTCTTATAATCAGTTGGAAACCTCTTGGCATGTCATCTCGAATGCAAATGAGCCTAGGGTAGAGGTTACGTTTCAACCCCCTATCATGGAAGTACCATTATAAATCGATTCAAGGAATTTTTTTTATCAAAGTGTTCAGGGTAATGTCATGGATGAAAACTGAGGCGACGATGATGGTATTGTCGAGGATACACTTGACACTTCCTATGTTGAACCTTTTTCCTCACAATCACAGAGATAGATCTTTTAAACTGAAAACATCTCTATGCATAAGACCCTCAATCAACATGAGGGTACCTTTTGAGGACAATAAAGACTTTCACAATAGATAGGGAAAGATCTATGTCTATGAGAAAATGTTTAAGGTCAGCTTTAGGAAATGTGTACACCCAATAATACAAGTTATTCTAGTAATCTTAGGTCTCGGCCCTGCTCAGCTTTCCCTAATGCTTGGAGGATTATTGTCTGGTTTGTCTCTCTAGAAGTTGGTTCATCATAAGGACCTTCCAGTTAGTATCTTTAGAGGATGTTATACTATCTCGTCTCCCAAAAATCAACGTAGAAAGTTTTGCTTGTGAACAAGACTTATAACTATAACTAGAAGCCTCATTATTTCATCATATCCGGATACTAGGAGTTTGGTCCCTACATTTATTAAAGTGCCTTTGAGCCCAAGGTTCTGCAATGATGGAAAAAGGCTTCGATGTCGGCCAAGTTACATCCTGGTTTGAGCGTTAAGGCCACTAAGGATGTACAAAAGGTTAGGAAACAGGGCAAGAAAGGAGGTCTTATACAATTTAAGCAGTTGATGACCCCCTACTTATTAGGGAAGATAAGCCTGGGAGTAGACCCCATAACTTAATTATGTAATTATTTTTCTTGTAACTGTTGTGTCGTATTTTCTTTGTCTATATTACTGATCTCATACTTATTCTTTTACATCATCCTACTGAGGCTGTGTGGAAAATGTCTGCTACAAGCCTCTCCAGTTTATGATGCAGGTTAGGAAAAAGACTTCACCCCAACCTCAGACTATGAAATCCATAGCTTTTAACCTCTATCAGGTCGAGGGACACAAAAAGAGGAAAGAATTTCCTGAGGATGTCCACAACACCCAATAATCGAAGAAGTGCAAGGACCATTCGTCAAAGACTCAATTAACACAAACAATACTGATCTCCCCTGATGACGCACTAACAAATCATTTAGAGAATCTCAAGATCAACTCAGATTCACTAATTGGGAATAAAAATAAAGCTTTTAAGGCTATATCTTTGATAACCCTAAAAGTAGTTGTTCTTTTCTTGGAATCCACTAATGTGAAATTTCTAAACGACTCCGGTTTCCATATAATTATTCCGGTGAACTCTTAAGACTTCATTTAACTCGTATTTTAATTTGTAGTGTCATCTTATACTGATGTTACTATTTTTATGAAGTCTTCCATATGACTGTAGGAAATTCACCAATGGGTCGAAGAAAAGGCCCCCGAACTTCAGTACGCCCAAGAAGCTACAAAGTCCAAGAATTAGATTAAAAATAGGCTCCTAGATGTTGAGGATAACCACAAGACTACCCTGCTAAATTAGAAGACTCGGCACACAGAGGCTATTGACAAGCTGAACTTAGACCATACTACTTTATTCTAGGCCCTAACTAAAAAGCTTTCATCTGAGATTTTTAGTGAAGGTCAAACTTATTATTGACCAGACCTGGGCTGATTTAAAAAATAAGGATGAGGAAGACTCCAAGTCGTCGGAGGAATTTTTGGGATACGGCCTTCAATATTTAGAGAGAGGATCCAGGACGACCTGATGCTGGATGACCTTGGAGTTCCTAGATATCTTCCACCTGACACAATAACTTGAGTCCTTCAGCTTCTATGACCCTCTGGCTATGATTGCTCTATTATAGATTGAGGGATCAACCCAACCTGAGCCGATCGTACAGACTATAAATGATGAAGGTGACAATGAACATGATGATAATGAGTCCAAGACCACCCTTTGTAAGAAGAATATGGTGTTCAAGAGAAATGATGTCATAGATGAGTCGGCTTGTGAGGAGTCCAAGGGTGGCCTAGGAGCTTGATTTCTCATTTCTCTGGTCAGGGTGGCCGTTTGTGGCACGATGACCTTCCATGATGTAATCTGTGAGCAATTGGCTTTTAATGTATGTAATCTCGACATAATTACTCTAGTCTTTGATGTCTTGAAAATATTTTATGTTTGTAATCATTTTTAATTTGCGATGCCATGAATGAACGTGTATGTTATCTACTTTTATTAATGTATTCTCATCCATATCCCAGAAGTAGCTCAACCAACTTTATGATTGTTTTAAAATGAACCATAACAAGTCCCCCCTCGTCAAGACCGAGAGAGAGTTTTCACCAAGTTAATGATGTTGAGATAAAACATAATTAAATAATTTTAAATCTGAACGCACCAAATTTTGGTGTTTTAATCAAACAAATTCCCTCTCGTCATTTTGAGAGTGTATGGATGAGCATCGTCTTATCCTACATTATCATCTCGTTCGAGAGAATTTTGAACCTAATTCCATCAAACTAATGGTGTTTAAATGAACTGTAATTAAATGATTTTCAATTTTAATGAACCAAATTATGGTGTTTAATCACACAAGTCCCCTCTCATCATTTTGAGAGTGTATGGATTAGCATCGTCTCGTCTTAAACTGTCGTCTTCGCTGAGAGAGTTTTGACTCTAATTCCACCTAATTAACGGCGTTTAAATGAACCATAGTTAAATGATTTTCAATTTTAATGCACCAAATAATGGTGTTTAATCAAAAAGTCTCTAGTTATGTTTTAAGAGTGTATAGATGAACATCGTCTCTTCATACACTATCATCTCGACTGAGAGAGTTTTGAACATAAATTCAACAAATTAATGATGTTTAAATGATTTTAAAATTTAATTTTTGTTTTTCACTAGTTTGGTGATGTTATAAAACTGTTACCCCCTCTCGGTGTTATTGAGAATCCAAGGACGATGTGAGCCCCATCGGAATTCTCGTATCACCGAGCGTGAGTTTGAGAAGGTATGGTTAATTGAAAATCTCTGATACCAATTTGAGAATGCTATGCGATATCGATTGTATGTGGATTCGCAAATTTTCAATTTTAAACTAATTTAATTGAAGTCAATTTTTAAACAAATTTTATTTAAATCCTAACACTTACATCTAGGTGGGTAAAATAAAACTATCACAAATAAATTGCTGACACACATATTTTAGGAAAAAAACCCAAAGGGAAAACCCTTTTTTATTTTACTATGCAAAAGGAAATCATAACATACATAGAAAATGAAATCTACAATGAATATCTATAGACACTCACATAGACTCGCATAAATACCCATAAGTACTCCCATATGCACCAATAAGTACTACCAATGACACGTAGTCGTCATCCGTATACTTACCCTCTCTACAAGAGAAACTTTACCAAAGATGAATCTTGGGTTCCAAAATAATTCGCTAAACTAATGGGATTTTGATGAATTCAAAAAGAAAGTTTTAAACCTTAAATGAAGAAGACAAAATAATTCAGCAGTTTGCAGTTTTTGTGTATCTCAAAAACTCAGGTATTCTTAACGAAAAGTGACTCATTTAAACAGGTATATATAACAAAATTGAATCGGCGAGTTCGCTCGAACGAAAATAGGATGTTGCTGGAACGAGATGGGTTGTCGCTCGAATGAGGACATCCCGCGACATGGCTATGTCGCTTGAACGGTAGTAAGATTCCCCTCGAATAACCTAAACATCAAAATATATTTTTATAAAACTCCGCCTCAACACTTAGAAAAACAATTGATGAAAAACAACACCTTAGGTGTTTAAAAACAATTTAGAAAAAATATCCCAACACTTTAAATGTACCATTAAGGGACTTAAACACAACGTTACCAAAATCTATCCTGTAGAGGCTTTTATGTTGAAGACTGTTGATATTCAGATCCGTCTTGATGCATGATTGATCTTTGAATAATTATTCAACGGTTGTAGTGTTATAAGACATAATCAAATGTAAACCGGACAATGTAAAACATGTCTTTACAAATCTCCCCCTATGTCTATGACGGTATAAAATAAAAACATTCAAATTACAAAATCATGTGTCCTATACAAATATAATAGCCTCCCATGAACCCAAAATTGAAAAGTTACTAAAAATACAAGTCTTAAACATTCTTCAAAATCTTCAACGTCTACAAATTGTAAACGTTTCTTTGTCAAGATTAGGGTGTGCAAAATATTGATCATCTACTTTTATACCTACACACATGAGACAAGAAACAAATACCTTTGTGATGTATCGAGTTTGAAATGAGATGAATATAAATCAAAACTAGGACCAAATCGATGAACAAAAATCAAATCTTAAGATGAAATCATAAATTTCCCCATAATTTAAACTCCCCTATTAAATCATAACTCATTCTCCCTCTTTTTATTTGTCTGAAATTGACAAGGAAAATAATAAATAATATAAACATGGAGTGTCATGAAAGGAAAATCAAATAACTACGATCACCAAGGATATACTTGAAAGCATTCACAAACTTTTTTTTATTTTTCATTTTCTTAAATAAAAATCGAATTTTACAAAAAGAACATCACACACCATGAATTTACACTAAGAGAACCACATCATGAATACGGAATGAATGGGTGTGATCATATTCAACAGGTAAATCAACTCAAACATTCACCAAATGTTCACAATGAATATGGATACTCCTAACGAATGAACTTCACAGTCATCCTTAGGTGTAAAAAGTTCTTAAATTCAAATGACATTGACTTAATCATATCAACAAATCAAAGTTTGTAATTATTTCCACACGGTGTGGACCACACGAATAATGTACAAAACTATGTAACCCTCTTTCAAGACTTTGTCAGAACATGCAAACCCGGTGATTACATATTTCCAGCCAAACTTACTCAAATATATATATATATATATATATATATATATATATATATATATATATATATATATTTCTTTTTAAGTTGTTTTTGAGGTGTCTATTTTTTCTCATCTTAGAGAAATCCTATTAGCCCCTTTTTTGGCATATGATTATTTTTATTGGGTTAATTTTTTCTCGGGCTCTTTTAAACTGTGGCTTTCACGATGTGATTATTATTCAATCACAGGCCTTTCCTGTGTTCACTCATCATTTTTTCATATTAAACAAATTCCTCATGAGCAACGGTTATTACATGCACAATATTTTTGTGAACTTTTATCACATATGGTTTGTTTTAAAGACAAGATTCAGACGGAAACACTTCAACCAACATGTTATAGACAAGTACAATAATTAAACAAATTGGTTCAAGTGTGCATTAAAGAATGTCATGACTCAAACATGTAGAAAGTAATCTCAAATTACATCTTAATGACTCCAAACATTATAAAGAACATGGATGAAATGATGTATCGTCTCAAAACACTATCAAATATTCACATGGATCTGGAATGATAGTGTGACTTGGTCATCCAAAATGTCCATCCATAAACGGTGAAAACAAAATGCAAAACTCTTTTTGTCTTTTTTCCAAAAATTCAACAAAATAAAATCTTTTTGGTTTTTTCAAAATTTTCTCAAAAAACTAGAAAAACTAATACAAACGTTACACATGTCATAGCACTAGAAAAAATATATCCACAAACATAACTAGCGTATGACAAACCAACCACGCAGGCAATCAACGATATGAAATTGCCAGTGATGCATCATATGCAAGCGTGTGAGACTCAACAAATCTAGCATTGAGCGTCTCGAGAAACGATTTCATAACCCAAACCGATGTGGTCCTGACTCGCAGGGTTATTGGAACCGATGGGACACTATACTTAAACTTCATAGGACCTCTTCCACGATCAAAACAAAAACATCTTAGGTGACATTTCCTACCACAATGTGAACATGTGAAAACTTGAGGAAAGTTACCTATGGGTTGACCTTTTCTAACGTCAATGGATGTGGTTGACCCTCTAAAAGTAACAATGGTCTTGTATTTGACACTAGAAATATGAGAACAAGATGAGCATTACCATCACTACACAAACTACAAGTCTTTTAAATCATTTTTTAACTCAATATTTTTTACTCAAAAAAAGAATTAGTTTGTTCCAATCTTAGGGACTCCTTCTTCATATGTTCAATAACTCCTAGAAGGTTACCTATCTCTCCCTCAACAAATGCAAACTTTTCCCTAAGAGTCTTCTCACGTGCCACAAAATCATTAATCAAAATATTATTATCCTCTTTGGCACAAACACAAACTCTAGAATTTTTCAAGTCCTCTAATTATTTTGCTTAAAATAGGACTCTGTCATCACAATTCTTCTCGGATAATTTTAAATCACTAAAGTCATGGTCGAAGGCAACAAATTTCTCATAAAAAAACATCTTCGGTTTTGAACTATTTGCAAAAGATCCATAGCAGATTTAAAATGAGAATTTGTTTCCCAAAAATTTAATTCTTTTAGCAAACTACAAATCCAAATGATTTAAGCCATCAAAACAGTTTTTTGTGCCATTTAAGACGGGAATCGAATTATATAAGTTTTCCGTCGAAAAAAGTTGCAAAAATTTCCAAAATAGATTTAAAAAAAATCAAAATCACAATGTTTTGCGAGAAACGGGATCACTAGAGAAATTAGAGAACCCCTATCTGATACCAATTTTAGAAGGTAGGTTTGCTTGAAAAGATCTGATACCAATTTGAGAATGCTATGTAATATCGATTGTATGTGGATTCGCAAATTTCCAATTTTAAACTTATTTAATTATAGTCAATGTTTTAACAAATTATATTTAACCCCCAACACATACATCTAAGAGGGTAAAATCAAACCATCACAATTAAATTGCTAATACATAGATTTTAGGATAAAACCAAAGGGAAAAACCTTTTTAATTCAATACGCAAAAGTAAATCACTACTTACATACACAATGAAATCTACAACAAAACCTAGAGTCAGCAATGGATCAACCATAGAAATCCACAAGAACCCACAACTCTGAATTCATCCATGAAAACCCACAAGTACTCCTAATGACACACATTCGTCAGCCATAAATTTACCCTCTATACAAGATAAACTTAAGTTCCAAAACAATTCACTAAACTATTGGGATTTTTGCGAATTTGAAAAAAAGTTTTAAACCCTAAATGAAGAAAACAAAATAATTCTACAATTTATAGTTTTCGTGTATCTGAAAAACTCTGGTCTTCTTAAGCAAAAATGACTCATCTAATCAGGTATATATAACAAAATTGAGTTAGCGGGTTTTGCCCAAACGAAAACAGGATGTCGCTTGAACGAGGACATCGCACGACATGGCTATGTCCCTTGAACGATAGTAAGATGTCGCTCGAACGACCTAAATGTCAAAAAATATTTTATAAACTCCTCCTAAACACATAGAAAATAATCTTTTTAACAAAAAATAATGTCGCGGGTGTTTAAAAAATGTTTAGAAAAAATATCCAACACTTTAAATGAACCAGTAAGGGACTTAAATACAACCTTATCAAAATCTATTTCTCAAAGACTTTTTAGTTGAAGACTGTTGATATTCAGATCTGTCTTGATGCATAATTGAGATTTGAATAATTCTCTGACGGTTGTAGAGGTGTAAGACATAATCTAATGTAAATCGGACTACGTAAAATATGCCCTTACAGACTTATTTCTATTCCACCATATAAATGATGTTTTATATCATAGGAAAAGTTGAAACATAAATTATTTTATCAACCGAACAACTAGAATATGAGGGAACACTTGTATTCATTCATTCATCACTATTAACTTTTTTGTATAAGTATCATACAATCATTAAACAAAATCATTATACAAAATCCTATTGACAATATCTCTTTAGATGATCAACATTCCAAGGGTTGGAAAACTTTTTTCCCTCTAAATGTTCAGGTCGTTAAGTGCCTGGAAAAACTTCTTTTGTAACTTTGTACGGGTCATGATAGTTTTCATGGTGTTTATTCGGCTCTTACCAACAGTTCTTTAAAACGAAGTCTCCAACAGCTAATGGCCTAACTTTCACTCTTTCGTTGTAGAATCTTGTAATCCTATGCTGATAAGCAGCCTGACTTATATCCTCATCCTCTCTCATATCTTTAATGAGGTCCATACCTAAACTTCCCTCTTAGTAACTTTTCTTCTGGGTCGTATTTCTCAACTTTGGGACTTGGTAGGCCCCTCTCTGTAGGTATGGCTTCCTCTGAAATAGAGGTAATCATGAATGGGGATTTTCCCCACTAATGTTCTCTCCGTCGTCCTATATGCCCACAGGATAACGTGTACCACATTTATCTAAAGACCTTTGGTTTCTTTCAGTTTTTTTATCCTTTCTTAAATGGTTTTACTTATCAGCTTAGTTTATCCATTTACCTAAGGTCGACTTGGAGCTGAGAAGAATTGCATGATGTTATCCCTGTTACAATAGGCCTCCAGATATGAGTTCTTAAACTGTTTTCCATTATTCAAAATGAGGGTGTGGGGTAGAACATACCTACAAATAATGTTCCTCCAAATAATGTTCCTACAACCCACTTAGATAGATAGTCGATCGCCATAATAAGATACATACAGTTTCTAGTTTCCCTGAGTAAGGGTCTTACTAAGTCAATCCCACAAATTGCAAAGGGATAGGGAGAAGTAATAGATGTTAAGGTCTAATGGGCTTGATGAGGGATGTTGGCATATCTTTGGCATTTGTCACATACCTTCACATAGTTATTAGGCATAAATTCTACATATTTTATCCCCTGAACTTAGAGGCATTTATCATATTATGGGATGTAAATCGAGTTGATTTATTTGAAATGTTTTCTACTGGCCTTTTCTATGTAGTGCATAGAGTTTCATGTATTTCTCTTATATTCTGCAAGTATTTTACGCAATTGGATAAAAGAGAAAATCAAACTCGAGAAAGTTACAAGTGAAGGAAAGTCAAGGGGAAAATAGTAATTCTAAACCAGGAATTCGGACACGAAACCTAAAGGAAATCGGAAGACATTGAGTACATGAGCATGTAGGAAGAAATGAAATCCAAATTCGAGTATCGGGTAAAAACTTACGAAGAATCAAAGTTGAGAAGATATCGAGGATAAGAAGGAAGAAATCAAGGACCAAACCGATCCTATGGAGATGCCATCGGACCGGTCCACTAAACTGGACTCAACAAACTAAACTAATTAAGGGGAAAAATGAATCGGTCCGGTGTTGGTAAATATTTTGAATAAGGCAAACCGAACTGATGAAGAGAAAAAATGAATCGTTTCGGTGTTTCTAGGAATTCTGTATAAAGCTAACCGAACTTATACCCCTATCCCAGACCGGTTCAAATGAAGAATTTTCGAATTATCTTTCTTGTAAAAATGTAATATTTTAATTCCAACATGTTACAAACATTAAATACTTCTTTTTTGCATAGTTTTGGAGAGAGAAATAGGCTAACAACCCTAGGAACTCAAGTTTACAATTTTAGGATTTGCAATTCATGATTTTTGCAATAGAATATGTTTTTTCTCCTTTATTATTTGAAGCTTATAATTCGTACATGATTTGTTTTTTTATATAAGATCTTAGATTCTTTTGCTCATCTAGGTATGATTTCATAATTGTTTTGAATATAAGAACAGTAGAAAACATAACAATAATTAATTGCACCATATTAGGCTAGACTTTTAAGGGCTGGGGTGCATGAACCCAACCCGATGTGGTTTTCATGACTATAAAATTAGTCCCCTGAATTAAATAAATAATTGAATCACAACATACTAGGGTTCAGGGGTTTGCATTCTAACCTACTTTTCTGGTTTATATTTAGTTAATCACATTCGTTTACTTCTGCTCATGTAGTGTAGTTAGTAGTTTAATTTAATTTGCATTTAGTTAGTAGATATAAAATTCAAATCCCATCAACTTTTCATTCTCTTTTTGAGTCAGCTTAGGATTAGTCATCTTAAATATCGTCGTCATGAGAGATCTTTCTATTTCCCTAAGGATTCGATCCCGTCTTACCAGGTTTATTACTTAAGTGAACGGTTTGCTCTTGAACCGATATTAGCACATACTAAAGAAACATTTTCAATCACATCATGTTTTTGGTGTCGTTGTCGGGGATTTAGGTAGACTGTTAGGTTAGGTCATTTTGATCTTAGATTTGACTAAAAAAAATCATAAAATCAAAAGTCCAAAAAAAAAATTAACATCTATCATAGAGCTTTTCTTGCAAAACAAAAATCCACAACAAACCCCCCAATCTACTCCCGTGCGCATTCAGGAGAATCCTATAGTCGAGTACAATCATGATATCCCACACATTCCTAATGCACCTTAGTTCTGGGTTCCACCTCCTGCACCACCAAATTCCATTGTAAGTCACACTTTTAGGACACTGAGTCAATTAGAGCGAGAGCCATGTCTGAGCACACTAGTTTTGGTACGGGTGAGGGTGCGATGCCATATCATCCCATGAGAGAACTCCTCTATCCCGAGAGAACTGTCACCCCAGGATGCATTATACTTATGTACAATTCTAGAAAGTTCAATTTTTGTAATGGGATGATACAAATTCTTCCCACATTTCATGGGTCGGATTCGAAAAAGCCTTATATCCACATTCGTGAGTTCGAAGAGGCATGCAATGCATTTAGCAATCAAGCTTGTACATAAGATGTCATTCGCTTAAATATTTTCCCCTTTTCCTTAAAGGATAAAGTTAAGACATGGATTTGGTCTTTATCTCCGAAATCAATTCGACCATGGAGGGAGATGGCCTCCAAATTTGTCTTAAAGTTCTTTCCCCAACATCGGAAAAATTCCATCCTGAGTCAAATTCAAACATTCCGACAATAATAAAATGAGTCATTTGAATGATGTTATATACATTACAACGAGTTACTTAGTACATGCCGACATCATGGTTTAGAGAAGTATCGTCTCGTATCCTTCTTTTGCCATGGGCTAAGTATAGCATCTAAATTACTCATTGAGAAAATGTATGAGAGACCATTTTGGGAATTATATGAACGCGATGTTGATTCCCACCTTAAGTTTGTCACCAAGACAACTCAATCATGGGAAACATTCTATCTTAATACCCAAAACCGAGTTCAATAAACTTCCACCGCTCCTTCAGTGCCAGGCCTTTATGATGTGGGATATGTAGTTAGATCAAAGCTAAGAGAATCCACCTGACCCATGAAAGAAACTGTGTGTGCTATTTGTGAGGCAGGACATTCAATGAAGGAATGCCCGACGATATTCGCCTACAAAGTAATGCTACATGAACAAGTTGATGCAATAGGAGGATTTAAGGGTAATTTAAAGGCCCTGCAAGGACATTCTTACAACCCTTTGTGTAGGAACCATCCTAGTTTCAGCTATGGGCAACAACATGCTGCATTAAATCCTAATTCACTCGTTGTCCCACCTACACCTCCCCATTTCAAACAAGATCCACATATGCAAGCACCACCTTCCGCTTCGTATATCACCCCATCGTAGAGAAATCTCGACGATAATATAAATCAATTCATCCAATATCAAAATGCAACCAATGCTAAGTATGACTGCATGTTTACCGAAATGAATGTGAATCTCTCTGGGTTCCAATCATCTTTAAGTATCCAAGAGAAGGGTAAGTTTCCAGCCCAAGCTCAAATACCTCCCCAAGGTCAAACTAGTGTTAGCTCTACTTCTAATGGAAATTAGCAGCAATGTTAAGCCATTACCACTCTACGTAGTGGTAAAGTTGTTGATTCATGACCTCCCCCACACGACACACCTAAAGAGAAGGAGGTTTCATCCGATATGAAAGATGCCAAAGATTCCCCCTTGAAGGAGAGTGACAATGATGAAACTAGTGAGCCTAAAGTTTTAGTGAAACCACCCATCGCCGCACCGTTCCCTCAATGATTGGTTCCTCCCCAAAAAGAAATCCCCCATAATGACGTGCTAGATGTCTTTAAGAAACTCAAGATGAATTTACCATTTCTCGATGCTATACAACAAATTTCCATCTTTGCAAAAATCCTTAAGGACTTATTGACGGTGAAAATAAGTCTAAAGGTGAAAAAGAACATCTTCATAGACAAAATGTGAGCTCAGTTGTACTTATTGACCTCCCACCAAAATCTAAAGATCCGAGTGCACATACCATTTCGTGCATCATTGGGGATAATCGAATAGAAAAGGCCTTACTTGATTTATGGGTGAGTGTCAACAATCTTCCCTACTCCATATATATAGGCAACTCGATCTGGGGGACCTCAAGCCCATAAAAATCACTATTCAAATCACGGATCGTACAACAAAGATACCACGAGGCATTATTGAAGACGTGATAATCCAAGTTGACACATTCTACTACCCGATAGATTTTTTCATTTGGGACACGGAACCCTCCATCACCCCAAGTAATCATGTTCCCATCATTCTTGGTTGTCAAATCTTAGCTACGGCTAACGCCTTGTTTAACACATGAAATGGGAAAATGCAACTCCATTTTAGGGACATGACCTTAGAAACAAATATCTTCAATATCGGGAGTCAAGTGGGTGATGAGGATGGTTTTCTCTCAATGGATATTACTGACGAGATATTAGAGGATCACATAGAGGGAAATTTTAGTGGGGATGCATTAGAAGCATGCCTTTTTTTGAGTAATGATAGAGATGGGATGTACACCAATTTTTAGAAAGGGGTAGAAGAGTGGAGATCGACATTAGACAAGGGAGCATCAGATAAGGATGTTAGAGATGTGAGTTGGGTTTCTAGATTTGAGGAATTACCATAGAGGGAGTCGCGCATGGTTCCCTATGATGACAAATTTCCCACCCTTGAATTAAAAAAAAACTATCCTCCAACATTAAATATGCTTATTTGGGAGAGGATGAGACATTTCCCATTGTTGTCTCCTCTAGCCGAGATAAAGAGAAAGAGGGTAAAATTTTAATGATATTGAGGAAGCACCAAAGTGCTTTTGGTTGGGGAATAGAGGATTTAAAAGGTATAAATCCCTTGATTTTTACCCATAAAATCCACCTCGAGGAGGACGTGAAGCCCTCCATGGAAACACAAAGGCGATTGAACCCCACCATGAAAGAGTTAGTACGTCGGGATCATCTACCCAATCTCAAATAGAAAAGGGTTGAGTCCTATCCAAATCGTCCCGAAAAAGTCGGGAATGACTGTATTTGATAATGCTAAGGGTGATTTAATTCCATGACGTTCCACCACCAGGTGGCGCATTTGCATTGATTACCAGAAACTCAATGCGGGAACTAGGAAAGATCATTTCCCCTTACCATTCATCGACCAAATGCTAGAGAGTGTAGAGGGACACACATATTATTGCTTCTTTGATGGTTATTCCAGATATAACCAAATAGAGGTAGATGTTCTTGATCAAGAGAAGAGGACTTTCACATATCCCTTTGGCACATTTTCCTACAAACGTATGCCATTTGGATTGTGTAATGCGCCCGCGACTTTTCAAAGGTGCATGCTTAGTCTCTTTAGCGACATGGTTGAAAGAGGCCATGAGGTATTTATGGATTATTTTAGAATTTTTGGAACCACTTTTGACCTTTATCTTGAAAATCTTGAAAAGGTACTTTCCCAGTGTACGGAAAAGAACTTGGTTTTCAATTTGGAAAAATGACATTTGATGCTAACCGAAGGAATAGTTCTTGGCCACATTGTATCGTCCAAACGAACTGAGTTGATAGGACAAAAATAGATGTCATAGCCGAGCTTCCCCCCAAATCACTAAAGGATGTGCGTTCCTTCTTGCATATTCTGGAGTTCTATAGAAGGCTTATCAAGGACTTTAGGGCCATTGTTAGACCCTTAAGTAACCTCCTTATAAAGGATTCCCCCTTTGAGTGGCACGAAGAATGCCAAAGTTCTTTTGATAAATCGAAAAGCATGATTGTGGTCGCCCCCATCGTGCAAGCTCCGAATTGGTCCCTTCTATTCGAGCTTATGTGTGATGCGAGTGATTACGCTATAGGGGTTATTTTCGGCAAAAAAAAGGATGAGAAAGTTCATGTCATCTATTACGCTAGCCCGAAATTAATTGGACCTCAACTAAATCACTCCACCATAAAGAAAGAATTACTAATGTTATTTATTGCCCTAGATAAATTTCGACCTACCTCATCGGTTCGTCATCACATGCTTTATTGACCACGCAATGCTGACTTGTCTCCTTGCTAAGAAAGATGGTAAGACGTACCTAATAAGGTGGATCCTATTCCTACAAGAGTTATAATATCTCCATCAAAGACAAGAAAGTAGTAGAAAACCTCGCTTCCAATCATTTATCTGGACTTTCGTTCGACGTGCCCAGTGATCCGATCCCCATATACAAAAACTTCTCGGATGAGAAATTATTTTCCACTTCCCCTATCCCCTAGTTTGCAAATATAGTTAACTACCTTGTCACGAGAGTCGTCCCTCTCGATTGGACACCCCAAGAGAAGAATAAGTTCATTACATAGTCACAAAGTTTTTTCTATGATAACCCATTCCTCTTTAAATAATGTGCGGACCAAATCATCCGACGTTATGTACCAGATTATGAGAATCATAGAGTCATCTATTTTTGTCAAACAGAAGCATGTGGAGGCCAATTCTCCATGAATAATATCACTGCTAAGATTCTGCACGAAGGTCTCTATTGGCCCACGATCTTCTTGGATTCTTATTATAAATCTTGCGATAGATGTCAAAGGATGGGACCTACCACCCGCGGAGACATGATGCCATTAACCCCTATACTCATCATTGACATATTTGATTGATGGGGTATTGATTTCATGGGTCCCCTTTTCCTCCATCCTTTGGATTCATATGCATCCTTGTTGCGATAGATTACGTGTATAAATGGGTAGATGCCAAATCTACCAAAATGAATGACAACAAAGTGGTGATCAAGGTCTTGGAAGAATACATACTTTCTCGCTTTGGTACTCTGAAGGCAAATATCAATGATAACAGTAAGCATTTTTGCAATAGGCCATTTCAAAAGAATATGACAATGTATGGGGTCATACACAAGGTTGGTACGACTTATCACCCCCAATTGAATGGGAAAGCTGAGTTAGCAAATCGTGAGATTAAGCAAATATTAGAAAAGACCGTTGATCCTAATTGAAAAGATTGGTCCCAACGCTTAAATGATGCACTATGGGGTTATCGAACCGCATACGAAAAAACATCGGGATGTCCCAGTTTCACTTTGTGTATTGCAAGACTTGCCATCTCCCCGTAGGGCAAGAACACAATGCATACTGGGGCATTAAGAGGTTGAACTATAATTTTGATAAAGCACAGTAAGCACGAAATATTCAATTGAATGAGTTGGAAGAGATGCGCAATGATGCGTATGAGAATGCCAAAATATCCAAGGAAAGGATGAAACTCGCCCATGATCGAATTATCCATCGAAAAAAATTTCATTCGGGCTAAAAGGTGCGGCTCTACAACCCTAGGCTACACTTGTTTGTCAAAAACTTACGATCGAGATGGACTCGCCCATTCATTATGAGAAATGTGTTCCCCCATGGAGCTATAGAATTGGAAGATCTAAAGGGGAAGATATACTCAAAGTTAATGGACAACGCCTAGAGCTTTAACTAGAGGTGTGTGTGGAAGAAGCCGGCACTATTTGGTTTACAAGCCCCATTTATAGGGTTGAGTGAGTTGTAATGGAGAAATCGTTGCACCCCTAATGCATATGGGGTGATTCTTGTGTATATTAGTAAGGTGTAGGTTAGGATCGTTAGGAGTCCGTAGGTGAAAGCCGTGAGAGGATAGGACCACAAGAACACGGTTCGAGAGAACATAAAGAGCTTCTAGGGAAGTTGTTGGGCACTCTGAGCTAATCATGCGTAGGAATAGTTATGGAAGTGTTAGGAAAATCGAGAGATAAAGAGTTCACACTTTGAAGAGAAGAGGAAAGATTTACAGTAGACCGAACTGATTGTCCCCTCAAGGAATCAGATCGGATTGGTAATAAAAATGATTAAAACAAAAATGAACTAGATCGGTCTGCCCCTGGAACCCGGACTGGATCCCCCTAGAACTTGGACCGATCCATTTTCTGTAGACTTTTGCTATTTCCCTAGGTGAAACACCCTTCCCCCCAATCCATTCCTCTCCTTCCAACTCCGAATTTTCCCTATTTCCCCATCCATTTCCCTCAAGTATTCCACCCTTTTTCCCCCCATTTTCTTTCCCTCCAAATCCCTTCCCCCTCCACACACCACCTATAAAAACACACCATATTCTACCTATTTCTCCACACACCATCCATATCCCTCTCTCTCTGTCTCTATCTCTCTCTCTCTCTCTCTCTCTCTCATCTTTATTTACAAATGGCAAACAAGGCTCTAGCCATAAAATACTCCTTCGTTGAAATCCTCCCCGATGGCAATAGGGAGTTCCGTTTGCATCTAGAGCACCTATGGTGTGAGTAATTTTTCAGTCCTTCCCACAAATTACACATCGAGCGCCAAGTCAAATGGAACGAATTACCTCCCTCCGTCACAAATATTTTCCTTCCAAGGTGATTGTGCCAATTTTTCAACGAGCCACATGAAGTGGTGTGGGAAGATGAAGTATGTTATTTTTATGGCTCTCTCATCCACACGGGAGATTTTGAAGTCGAAGATTAGGTCGACGCGACCCCACTCCACTTTTCATTGGAAATAATTTCCCGAAATCTAGAATGCAAGGGGGTTTCGAGCCCTGATCGGTACGGGTACCCCACTAATGTTGCCATAATTCCAAAAAGTACGTGCATTGCTCTCCTTGCACCTGGAGAAAATTGGGATCGCAAGTCTTTTTTGGTGGGAAATCTTAATGAAAAATTCTGCATCACTTTCAAAATTGTATGCTACAACATCCTACAAAATTCAAACAATTCGACGATGGGCCCTCGCCAAGCCACCCTTGTATACCACCTCTTCAATCACAGCACCACTATCAATATTTCCCGAACCTTCTACACCAATATTATGTACGCGTCCATGGATCATAACGGTAAGGACCCTCTCCCATATCCTCGCTTCATTACCTCAATCCTCGTCGATGCGGGTATAGTCGCCCCCTGACCGATTCACCATATTCCAAAGCCCATTGGGCAGGAATCCCGCACAAGGAGTGGAAAGCAAAGGGAGGTGATACGAGCCGTGAGGGTGGATGATGATGATGATGAGGAGTAGGAGGAGGAGGAGGAGGAGGCTACGGATGTTAAAATGGTAGAGGGAGATGAAGAGAAGAATGACGAAGAGGTTGATTCGTATTATGAGTTGGTGGGTGAGAGTTCAATTGTCGCATTTCTTCGCTTGAAAAGCGCTTTGATGGGTTCATCAACGAATACCATGCCGATTGCCAAGCGTACCATGAAGCTTACCAGCGCGATACAAGCATGATGCTTTGCCTCCAAGTCGAACTTTATCTCATTCATATGGGTCCCGATTTTCCTCTACCGACTTACTTTTATTACCCGTATGACCCCACCAGTCCCTGTACCTCCCACCCACCCCCACAGTAGGCCCTATTTTCCTAATGATGTGATGTCTTGATTTTCCTTATGTAGTTTGTTGTTTGTTTTGGAATTTTATTGATTTGTCACAACAAGTAATGTATCTCTCTTTCAAGTTCATGTAGTCCTTGTTTAGTAATACAAAGCAATTGCATTTTGCCTTTGTTTATTTTTAAGCACTTTCCATTATTTTAGATTTTAGTCCTTTTGCGTAGGGACTTTGTAAAAGTCTAAGTTAGGAGGGGTACGCATGTGCTTTAAAAAGTCACAAAGTCCAAAATTCCCCCCAAAATTTAAAAAAATAGAAAATTTCAAAATTTTTCAAAACAATTGAAAAGTTTCGAAGAAGCAAGAAATATTTTTGTTCAAATAAATAAAAATTTTATTTTAAATTTTTTAAAATGTCACCAAAAATTTGATGAAATCTGAAATTGTAAAAAAATCAAATACACAGAGAAAAAATTGACCAAATATGGAAATTGAAAAATAATTGACGACTTTTCGAATAAGTGTAGATATTAATAAACCTGGTGAGATTTCGAGCCTATCACTTTTTGCGAGTTTTTAAATCAATATGAGTTAATGGTTAACTCAAAGTTCAATTTTTCTACAAAAAGTGGTTGAAGATCTCAATTCCTTAGTTTTGATCGGATATGGAAAATGTGTGAGATGCTGTCTTAATAGCACGCTAGCATATCCCTAAACTAAATTCATCTCGAGAAGCATATGTAAAATTAGTTAGTGATTCGGACAATGAAGTAGGACATTGCTTGTTTACCTACAAATATTAGCCATAAAATTTTTTAAAAAATTATCCCTTGCAACCCAATTGGACCCAAATAAACTTTTGTCCTTTCATTGTAACCTTAAAAACCCAAATAGCCCGGAATTGTGAAAAATGGAAATTTCAGAAATTAAGTCCAAATGGGGCAATAAAGAGGGTCAAGGAAAAAATAGAATAATGCTCACCAAAAATAGAAAGAAAAGAAAAGAAAAGAAAAGCGTGGACAATAGAAAAAAATAGAAAAAGAAGAGAAAAATGAGCAAAATCCCTAAAAAGCACGAATGGACATCATAAGGACATTTTTAAATTCCGACCTTACCAACCAATCCCAATTTTACCCAATACACCTTATCACTTGATAAAGTCCTAACTGAGGCGGGAATTGCACAAATAATTACCACATGGAGAGCTAAGACAGAAAAAGATAAGATGAGAGATTAATTGGTGTGAATAAGAGATTATGTTTCCCGTTTACCAATAACCGTAATCCGATGATGAGATCTTTTCAGCATAAAATTTTCGTTTTTCAAATTTGTGTGCGTGAAATTGTGTTCCATTATTATTTACTCTTAAAAATCACGCACATCGAGCGAAATAGCCACATTCCGAGTGATTCATTTTTGAGTGTATCTGTGGGAATTGAATCAAAATGAATTTTTGGAAAGTAACGTAATGATCAATCGGTGGAAATGAACGATTAAATTCTCGTCTTCGTTCACACACACCAAAAATTGAGACTTGTGAATATAAGTTTATAGTGACTATTTTTAGAAAGGTTTAAATTGTACAGTTTTTAAGTATTTTCAGCTTTCTTGGAGTCAAAAACGATTTTGGTGGGTATATTCACTGCAAACCCTCACGAGACACAACTCGTCCTACGAGGGTAGCTTAGGGGTTCAAAGGCTTGTTGCATATGCTAAATGAAATCGCTTGCTCGTGAAAGAGGTTTCAATCCTAATAACACGTTTATAAGAGTTGGAACTTACGTTGATAAGGTTTCGATCAAAGTTTCTAAGTTGGGGGTTTGATTACGCATAAATTCTTTGTATTTTATCGCCTAAATTAAGAGGCTTTTATCATCTTGTGCGATGTAAATCGAGTTGATTTATCTTATATTTTTCTACTGGCCTTTTCTATGTAGTGCATCGATTTTTGTGTATTTATAATATATTTTTCATGTATTTTACACAAGTGAAGGGACGCCAAGGGAAAAATTATAATTCTACACCAGGAATTCAGACACGAAACCTGAAGGAAAGTTGAAGACATCATGTAGGAAGAAACGACATCCAAATTCGAGCCTCAGGTAAAACGTTACGAAGAATCAAAGTTAAGAAGAAATCAAGGAGAAGAAGGAAGAAAAAAATGGACCGATAGAAATCGATGGAGATATCACTGGACTGGTCCACTGAACTGGACTCACCAAATCGAACCGATGAAGAGGAAAAATGAACCGGTCTGATGTTGGCAAATGTTTTGAATAATAAAAACTGAAACTATGAGGAGGAAAAATGAATTTGTTCGGTGTTGCCAGGACTTTTGTATAAAGCGAACCGAATCGATACCCCTGGCCCGGACTAGTTCGGACGAAGAATTTTTTAATTATCTTTCTTCCAAATTAGAGTTGTGCATGGAATAAACTCTTGTAAAAACATACTATTTTCATTCCAACATGTCACCAGACATTAAAAAGTTATTTTTTTCATAGTTTTGGAGAGAGAATAAAGTCTAAGAACCTTAGGAACTCAAGTTTACAATTTTATGTTTTGCAATTCAAGATTTGGGCAATAGAGCCTGTTTCTTCTTCTTTATTGTTTGAAGTTTTTAACTAGTGCATGATTTGTTTATTTCCAGAAGTTCTTAGATTATCTTGCTCATCTAGGTGTAATTTCATAATGGTTTTGAATATATGCACAGTAGAAAAGATAGATTTAATTAATTGCACCAAATAAGACTAGACTTTTAAGGGTTGGGATACATGAATCCAACAAGATGTGGTTTTCATGACTATAAAATTAGTCCCCTGAATTAAATAAGTAATTGAATCGTGTTGTGTAGTAGTCACAACCGTCGTAGGTCTTTTTACATTATTTGCCTTAGGTAACTGGGCTGTTTAAGAGTGCAACGCGCGTGTTAGCTATTTCGACACTACTTTATTATTACTCTTAATTATGTATGATGCGGGCTAGAACCCTCATATATGTAATGCTTGAGATTAATAAAGGTTGGGTTTAATCAATTATCTAATTCACGACTAGTTTTATATCTGGTAAACATACTAGGGTTTGTGGGATTTCATTTTAACCGACTTTTTTCATTTATATTTAGTTAATCAAATTAGTTTACTTCTGCTCACATATTTTAGTTAGTAGTTTAATTTAATTTGCATTCAGTTAGTAGATATAAAATCCAAATCCCATCATCTCTTCATTCTCTTTTTGAGTCAGCTTAGGATTAGTCATCTTACATATCGTCGTCACGAGAGATCGTCCTATTTTCATGAAGATTCGACGCCGTCTTACCGAGTTTATTTCGTACGTGATGGATTTTCACTTGAACTGATATTAGCATGCACTAGAGACACATTTTTAGTTCCGTCACATAGCTAGATGCATCTTTGGCGAAGGTCGGCACCAATACCCTTGAGTGACTATTCTCTTTGCCGACGATCTCCCTCCTATATGAATGGAACAAGAACCCTTATGTCCATCTTTCAGAATGTATTCCACCTATGTCAGATTGACGCATTGGAGTAGAGGGAGAAGGAACCCTTTTTTGTGTAAAACATCCCCAATGATGAGAACTTAGCTGCCTTGTACCTCCACTTATTTCTCTCTAAAATTAAGTCTAGTTGTTCACCATTTTATATATATGTGATGATAAGGTCCATATAGGAGGAACTTAGGCTTAGGACAAAATAGAATTCCACAAGCACCGACCTTCAGATTTATGTCCTGGTTATAGATGCTAATCTGGCTAAGGCATCGACTCGGATATTATCTAGATGAGGGATCCTTTTTAGCTTTACTTCATTAAAGTTCTTCACCAATGTTTTAGTCTGTCTGGGTCATTGTCCATTCTATCATCTTTTACCTCATACACCCCTAAGAACTGATTACCCACCAGTCTGGAATCACTATAAACCAACAATTTTATGACATTCAATTATTTGGAGATGGAAAGTCATCCTAGAAGATCCTCATACTCTGACTCATTATTGGACGCCTTAAAACTGAATCTTAGAGCATATTGAACGTCGGTCCCATCTGGGGTAGTCAATATCAAGTCGACACCATTTCTATTCTCGTAAGAAGATCCATGGAGATACATGCTCTAAACATTTTTTTCTTTGGGAAAAATTCCCTCATCCATCACTTCGTTCATGCACAGGAATCTCTCTTCCTCATTCTCCAACACCACCATTTTGGTCGCACTCATCTAAGTCTTAGTCGGGCCATACTTGCATTTTATGTCTCATTTGTTGGATCTCCATTTTTTATTATATATGCCTTGTCCCATGAAAACTCGACTATAAAATTATCTAAATCTTGCCCCTTGATGGTTATTCTCGACTGATAGATGATGTCAAATTGTCCCAACTCTATTGACTAGGTCATCAATCTACCCACTTTCTCAGGTTTATGGATAACCTATCTGAGAGGAATCTGTCAGGACGACCTGAAAGTAAGGTTTCATTTTCCTTGATGCGGGAATTAATGCGTAAGCCTACTTTTCCATCTTTGGATACCTTTGTTCACCCCTTGAAGGGCCTTGCTATTGAAATAAACATTCTTCTGCACTCCTTCTTCACCTCGTATAATAGCTTCACTGATGGTTGACTCAGACACAACTAGGTATAAATATAGCTTTTCTTTATGAACATGTCAGGATAATAAAAGTGGGGAGCCGAGGTAAGCCTTCAACTCTTGAAAGTCTCTCTCACAGTCCTCATTCCGCTCGAAGGCTTTTATCAACACCTTAAATAATAGAAGACACTTGTTCGTAGACCTGGAAACGAACCTATTCGGCGCTACAATTCATCTAGTCAACCTTTGGACATCTTTTTTGGTTTTCGGAGTCTTCATCTCCACCACATCTTTGAGTTTTTCTGGATTAGCCTCTATCCCCCTCTGATCGACAATGAACCCTAAAAATTTCCAACTTCGACCCCTAATACACACTTGGTGGGGTTTAGCTTCATTTTATACTTGTCCATCCTATTAAAAGTACGCTCGAGGCTGACCACATGCATCTCAGCCTTGAGGCTCCTAGTTAACATGTCTTCAACATATACCTATGTAGTCTTACCTATTTGATCTTCAAAGATCTTATTTATTGTCCTCTAGTATGTAACATCATCATTCTTGGGGCTGAAGGGCATGACCTTGTAGACATATATACCATTGTCCATGATGAATGAGGTCTTTTCGGCATTGGTTGGGTCCATGAATATATGATTGTATCCTGAGTAGGCATCCAAAAAAATCATTAGTTCATTCCCAGATGTGGCATCAATCATTTTATATATCCTTGGTGGGGGGAAGTTGTCTTTTTGTGATGCATTGTTTAATTCAATAAAGTCAACACACATTCTCAACTTTCCATTGCGCTTAGGCATAATAACCACATTTTTTAACCATTATGGATAGATGATCTCCCTGATAAACTCACCTTTTTCTAGTTTCTTCACCTCCTCTCTTATGACCTCATATTTCTCCCTGGACTAGATCCTTTATCTCTGCCTAAATGTATTTTCTCTCATCCACATTCAATTTATGGCTGGGGATCTCCAGATCTATTCCTGTCATGTCTGCATGACTCCATGGAAAAATACTTTGTCTCTTCCTAAGTAATTTTATAAACTCTTCCCTGATCTGTTCTTTCATGTATTTTTTGACCTGGATAGTTTTTATGGCTCATACTTATTGAGGATGATGGATTCTACCTCCTTGGAAACCTCCCCCTTTCATATTTGACTCGTCCCTAGGGTCGAGAGTGTCGATATTGTAGGTGGTAGTGGCCCTCTTATATGCTTCTCTTTCTTTAGATGAATTGAATTAGCATTCATGTGCCTCAACTTGATCACCTTGAACTTCCCCTACTCCATAATGAGTTAGGAATTTTATCATTTGGTGAATGGTTGAGGGCACTACCTCAAATTATTTGAAGGCTACTCATTCCATAATGATGTTGTACGTTGAATAAAAGTTATCATCCATCATGGAGAAATTAGTCTTCTTCGTAAGACACATTGGCCAAGTTTCCCCTATATTTACGCCCATCTTGTAAATCCCAAGAGGATGAAGTTTTTCTCCATTGAATCCAATTAGGGGTTGGTAATATGGGATGAGCCTCATTTTTCTTAATCCTAAGCCTTTGAAATAGTCCAAGAACATTACATTAGTCGTACTTCCACCATCGACCAATATTCTAGAGACCTCATACACATGTACTCTCGTAGTGATTACCAATGGTCATAATGTGGGGCTAAAATCACCTTTAGGTCCAACATCGAGAAACCAATGACCAAGGTGTTCATGTTAACTTTATTTCTTTTACCCTACTTTGAATCAACAGTGATCCAGTGTACCACTTTCAGCTTGGGGAGAGCTTTGGACTCAACAATATAGGCTTTACGGTCATCTATCTCTTTACCACCATCATCAAAATCTTCTCATATTATCTTCACGCCATGATAAATAAAAGGCATTCAACTTATGGGGTCAGTTTTCATCGGTGGGAGGTCAGGGTCACCCTCATCATCATCTGAGGTATCATCATCCGGTGTGCACTTGTCGTTTCTTCTCTTTTGGGTGTCGTCTCGGCCAGCCCTCTTTACCATGTACTTTCTAAGTTTCCTTTTCTTTAACATCTTTTATATCTCATCTTTCAGTGAAAAGCATCAGTTAGTGGTGTGTCCATGATCCTGGTGGAACTTGAACCACTTACTTTTATCCCTTTGTATGGAGGAGCATTTAATTTTTTAGGCCATTTCAAGTATCAGTCATTATTAATTTCATTTATGATCATCTCTGTAATGGATATCAATGAAGTATAGTTAGAAAACTCCTCATTTGCTAACCTCTTCTTGTCTCCCTTTCCCTTGAACTTTTGGTATTTTCTTCCACTTGTTCCTTTCTCATCATCGCCTTTATCCACCATAGCCTCCTCCAAATTCATGACTCTCCTAGACATAACCAGGAATTTTTCCATAGAATTTGGAGGATCCTTGGCCATCTTCCATATGATATTTCCTTTTTACAATCACCCCATCAGGGAAGTCATTGCAATACTATCATCATAGTCTTACACCTCCAATTTATCCTTGTTAAAGAGGGATATGTACTCCATCAGAGTCTCATTTAATCCTTGTTTGACATACAATAAGTGGGTGTTGTTCTTCCAGGGTTTTAATCCAGAAAAAAATTTATGGATGAACCTCTCGGCTAGTTGCTTAAGATTCTCAATTGAGCTTTTAGGAAAGGAGGTGTACCATACGTGAGGATTACCAGTGAGGGTGCTTAAAAAGTCTCTACACCTCATCTCATTAGATATCGAGAAGATATATGTAGTAGATTGACACATTTCCACATGGTGGAGTAGATTGGTACTTCCATAATATTTTGGTGTGACCACAAGAAGATTAAACTTAGACTGGGTGGGTTATCTGACTATCTTATCAATGAACAGTGAGACTTTCATGTAACCCCTATGTAAAGGGTCTCGAATCTTAAAAATGTATCCAATCTTCTCTTCCAGCTTTTGGATAGAACTATTTCGGGGTTTTTATATGCATTTGCAACACCTACCTCCGCCAAAATAGCATTATCATCACCCCCTTCTCTCTCAGTCAGCTACTACACTGTCTCTTTGCATTCATCCTTTGATGGCTATTGACTTCTCTATCCTCCTTGTCTCGACCATATGGGGGATGATAACCAACACATACACCATTCCTTATGGAGTGAGATATACTCCGAGACCTAGAGATTTTTTCTCTCAAATCGCCCATCAACCCAATTCTATCTAATACATACCCTTTACCAAGTATGTTTAGAGCTGAGGCATGAGGCTTTCCTTCTCATCTCGGTCTGGTACTCTTTCCCCTTCTTACTTAAAGAGGGCGTAAAGTATCCCTATAAATTTCATATAGTTCCCAGCACTCTTCATCATCATCACATTCATTGCCTCCATACTCTTGGCATTGACTCCCCATATAGAATTTCCCCGGGTCAGCAATATCCATTCATCCTTACTACTGATGTGTTTCCTTCTGTGGGGTCGGGGGTGGTCCCCTGCACCTAATTACCACCCTCCTTGGTGGCCGGAGTTATCATATTTTCTGTTCTAATGGGCCTAATCAACACTTTCTTGCTAAAAGAAGGCAGCTGCTCCTGCATCTTCATTTGTCTCACTACTAGTGATCACAGTGTCGTCGTAACCTGAGTCATTTCTTACTGAGGTGGAACTTGGCTAGAACTGGGTCCAATGCCTCATGGAATATTTGATGCCATTGACTACGGTAAATGAAAGAAAATAAGAGGTGTACTGGAAGAGCTGAATGAGCTGGAACAACGACTGAACTCAAACCAGAGCTCTTTTAATAGTGGTTCATGCCTAGCTAAGCATGGGGTTGGACCACAACCACAGAATCCGGTGAGGAGTAAGCTTCAAATGAGAGAAAGAAGAAGATATTCTCATCAACCATAGACGATGCCAACTGATGATATCGCTTATGGTATCACCTAGTAAATGAGTAAGAGATCAAACCAGTAAAACCTTGAAGCTATAATAATGGTGAAAATATAACCATATAATTGAAGAAGGGGAGAGGCAATGGAGAAGGAGACTTTAAGGTAAGTGGTCCATCCACCAGTCCTACTCCATTGTGAAAGGGTGAGTGACTTTCATTATGAAAAAGGACTCTAATGGCCTTATGATACAATGCACTCAACTTTCTGTCTCTACTGTGATTTTAACAGAGTAGTGGCTAAGGTTTAAAATTATCGATGCTTTACAATAGTGGATAAAACAAGATTATATAGTTCTTAGGTGGTGTAATACACCCCCTAATAATGAAAAAAACATGCACAACATTTGCTATCAAATTAAGTTAACCCATCTGTCTCTAGAACAAGTAGATGATGATGATGAATTAAATATTCCCCCCACATGCATATGAAATTCGATTGTAACTTTTTGTCCATGTGGACTGATTATGCTAGAGCCTTGCCTCATGCGTGGTGGAGATGTCTTCCATAAGGGTCTCGATTGGTCCAAGTATGAGACCCACAGATTCATGTTCAATCATGGCTTGGGATTTTTGAGTGTAGTATAAGAAGAGTAGACGTCAGACCGAGATGAGGTTGTAGTATGTACCCATGAGGTCTCAACTGAGTAGGCATCAGACCAAGACGAGGTTGAAGAATGAACCCACGAGGTCTCGGCTACTAGGCATGGGAGACGAGATGGAACAAGGATGACATGAATGTTGTAGTGTATCAATCTAAAATGATGGGCGAGATCGATATTACTAATGTTGGGCTCCTTGTAACATGCATACTTTACGAGGTTAGCAAGGTCGTGTAAGAGTTATCCTCAGACGAGGTCACATTTGGGGATATCATCTACACTAATAACACGACTGAATATGAGCCGTGGACAGTAGACCTCATAGTCTCTCACAAGAAAGGAATCAAATGCCTAGATTTCTATGGGGATTCAGCCCGCCCTCATCATCGACCGGGTCTTTAGAAGTTGGAAAGTCAAAGATGAAAAGATGTTACCCTTCCACGTACACCTACATGAGTTTGCCTCCCAATTCAAAGATATCACCTCCATTACTTACCCCTAACAAGAAACAACTTGGTCGATTCCCTTGCTACTTTAGCCTCCATGATCGATATGCCCGAGGGAAGAACGATGTCCCCCTTCCTCATCTAATAGCAAGCTAAACTAACACACTGCTACAACATTGATCTCATCACAGAAGAGGATACTAATATGGCCTAGTGTTGGTATTATAACGTTTGGCGCCTCCTCAAGCATGGTAGGTACCCCCAGGATTCCAACGATAAAGACTGAGAAACCCTCCGTAAGTTAGTTGCCAAGTACATTATTTGCAATAAATCACTGTTCAAGGTAAACTTTGACAGAACCCACCTACACTGCATCGCAGGGGATAACTTTGAAGAGATGATGTAGAAAATCCATAGCGAGGAATGCGGACCCATCATGAATGGACATATGCTTACCAAGAAGATTATTTGACAAGGTTACTATCGGACAACCACGGTTCAAGATTTCACCGCGTATGTTCGGAGATGCCTTAAATGCCTACAGTTTTCCAATGTCCACTACTTGCCTCCGCATGAATTATAAAACATAACCTCTCCCGATTTATTTTTCATATGGGCCATCGATATCATAGGGAAGGTTAAACCCAAAGCCTCATACTGACATGAGTTCATTATTACATCACCAAATGGATTAAGGATGAGTTATATGCGGTAATGAATGATAAATAAGTACCTAAGTTCATCTATAAAAACATCATCTGCTGATACGGGGTCCCGCACGATCTAGTGTCAGATAATGGTTTACATTTCGAGGCAGAAATCATAAAATTAGTCGACGAGTATAGGATCCAAAGAAACAAATATTCTCCCTACTGACCTCAAACCATGGGTGCAGTTGAACCCACGAATAAGATCCGTAAATCAATCATTATCAAGATGACCAAGAGTTATTGAGATAAGGCTGATTGGATACCTTACGCCCTTTAGGGCTATCATACTTCAGTTCGAGCATATACTGGGGCTACCTCGTACTCTCTGGTAAACGTCATGGGAGCAGTCCTACCTCTTGAGATACAAATGCCTTCACTTCATGTCATGCTTAAGAGAAACATCAACGAGGAAGACTGGCATCATGGTCTTCTTGACGAGTTGACACTCTTAGATAAAAGGAGACCAAAATTTCAATATCATATACAAGGGTACCATTGTCAGATAGTGCGATCATTCAATAAGAGAGTTAAGGATCGTGGTGTTTGAGAATGGGATTTATCCCTCAAAGAAATCATAGATCCCATTTGGTACCCCAGAGGGAAATTCACACCAAATTCGAGTATACCCTACATCGTGAAGAAGATCCTATCCGGTGGAGTCGTTATGCTCACCGACATCGATGGAGAAGAGACGTCGCGCCCATTCAACCTACACCATCTCAATAAATGTTACCCCTAATCCAAAATCTCATCGCGCTATGACTCCTATCTGAAAAGTTGTTACTTAAGTCATTTAATTCAAGATTAAACTATATAAGAAACCCTGAACTATTTTTTGGGGAAACTTTGTTCTTTAAATCAAGCAGATTAATCACAAGATGTGTTCAATAAAAATACGTACGAGATACGTTCAAGCTTATGTAACTAGTTTTGAAAAACAAAACTAAAATATTTTAAATCAGTTAAATCAGCACACCAATAAGAATGCGATGACGAGATGTAGAAAGATTAAGTACATATAATTTTTAACGTGGTCAAACCTCACCCAACTTAGCAAACATCCACGATGACTTCTAAGTCACAAACCGAAAATCCACTAAAATAAAATATACAAATTACAAGATATTTAACACATATGCAAACAAAACAGTCCTATACAAGTTTAGAATATGTACCCACTGGTTTGATTCTAACTTCTCTACAGTTCTGATGTTGATGTGGCTTTCCCAACTTGCTAACTTCTCAAGATTTTGTTCCATCTTTCTACCGACTCTTGATGTTTCAAGATCTTTTAGCCAACACTTCTTGTGTTGTAGTATTACAAGTGTTTGTGTTAGTGTTCTAACACATGCATGCACACACGCACACTTATATATACAAATAATTCGTATCAAATTAGAGAAAGATCTAAATGATTTAGGTTTTCAGTTTCTCTCTTCTTTAGAAACAACATACTTTCTTGATCTTTCAAACTAACCCAGAATCCAAGGTTACCTTGCTCAGAAGATGGCCAGGGTCTTAAACAATTTCATAGGGGTTTGAAAATGTTTTTGAAATTGTAAATCACCAATTGTGATTCGAACTAGATCATAAGTCTTGTTTCATAAGAACTAGAAACATAAAATAAATTTGCTGACTGTTGAGTTGTGAAAAACATCTACAGAAAATTAATCAACAAATATGATTTCTCAAGATGAGAAATAAAATAATGCAGATCTAAGAGAGATATGATATAAAATTGCAAGATCTACAGTTTCTATGAAAATAAATAGAGATCAAACATAAAATGTCTAAGTTGGTTAAAAGATCACAAACACTGAGGATTCAACCCACGAACAAGCTTCAAACCATCTCCAAAATAACTCTCAAACACTCAGGTTTTGTTTTGGTTGTAAATTGATTTTGAATTTAAAAATAATTTAGGGTTTGAAATGAGATTAGGGTTTGGACAATTTTAGGGTTTTCCCTCTCTAGTTTCTCTCTCCCCTCTCTCTCTCTCTCTCTCTCTCTCCTCTTGTCTCTTAGTTTGACTAACTAGCCAAAAAAATTTCAAATGCTGAGGCTAAGCATCCATTTATACTAGACAAGGAAGGATCGAGAACATCATCTCAAATTTAATGGCTGAGATTTGGTGTTTGGAAGTTGACTCACATCCAACAGTTTAACATCAGCGGTGGATTAAACGTTTGCTGATTGGTTTAAAGAGGGTTCACAGGGATTGGGATAAAACGCATGCATAATGTTGATAAAAAAGATCCAAGGTCTGAGATGGCTTATAGGTTCTAAATCTAACAACAAACACAAATCAAGTCGTCATAATGTTGACATGTGTAAGGCTCAGATGAAGCCAAAACGCATATGCAAACTTAATTACACACACACCCTCAAGTCTCAAGCGCTTTCATATTCTACCCAAGCAAACTTTCAGGTTAGAAAAGATATAATCAGTATTAGCATAATGACCCCAAAAGTTTTAAAACCCAAAGTTTAATTTGTTAAAAATTGTTTAAAAATCCCAAAATTAATAAAAACTTATTTAAAAGGGAATTCAATCACACACAAGAAACTGATGCATGATATAATATGTATGCAATCCTAGTGTGTGTGTGGTTGACAATTTACCTTTAAATGAATCAATTGAGGCATCATGAGAAGAATCTGAAGTTCTTTGGTATCTAGCGGATGGGACACAAATTTTGTCATAATTTCCAAACTAGATCTGAACTTATACAATGTAGACTTAAGTGAGTCAAGAGTATAAGGTGCTTCAATCTCCCCCTTTGGAAATATGAGATAAATTCTCCTTTTAGTCAACTAGGACTCGTAGGGATACAAAAAAAACAAAAAAAAAAAACTAATCCTATACAAAATTCTATCTACTCATATCCTAGAAAAAGAAAATTACATAACTCAACAAATTTCAAACCAATACCCTAATAACATCTGTTGCAGACAACTGTATAGATTCCCGCAAATAATACTAAGATCAAGCTTTTTAGACATATGTACAAGAAAAAATGAACTCATAAGACTCAAATTTCTCCCCATTTTGTCTCAAACAGAGCAACGGAAAAAAATACTTAAGTCACATGAGTTTATTCAGCACAAATCATTCTTATCAGTTTTCACAAAGAATGAAATCTATTGTAATCCGAAGGTTTTGTAAACATATCTGCGAGCTGCAAATCAGTAAGAAGATAATTATTTTCTAATTCCTTAGTTTCAACTAATTCACGTATAAAATGATGTCTAATTTTTATATGTTTAGTTCGCGAGTGTTGAAAGGGATTTTTAGAAATATTAATCGCACTTTGATTATTATAATAGAGATGCAGTTGGTCTTCTTGAATGCCATAATAATTTAGCATTTGCTTAAGCAGTAATAATTGGGCATAGCAGGTACCAGCAGCAATGTATTCTGATTTAGCTGTAGATAAAGAAGTGAAGTTTTGTTTCTTACTACTCCATCCTACCAAATTGTTACCGATATAGTAACACGCTCCTGATGTGCTCTTACTATCATCAGTACACCCTACCAAGTCGGCATCAATTTATCCAATTATAATACTAGGAGTATCATTGGTGTACTAAAGACCAAAAATTAGGGTGCCTTTTATGTATTTAATTATAATTTTTACACATACTATGTGGTTCTCTTTAGGATTATTTTGATGAGGGCACACACGCAAACTGAGTACATAATATCAGGACGCGAGGCAGTAAGGTATAGTAAGCTTCCTACTATACTACGATATAGAGTAGGATCTATGGATTTTCCACTCTCGTCTTTAAATAATTTGACCGTAGTACTCATGGGAGTTCTAGCTTCTTTGGCACTTTCAAGCCCGAATTTTTTAACAATCTTTAAAGAATATTTAGATTTCAAAACAAATAAACCTTCTGAATTCTGTTTGACTTGAAAACCCAAGAAAAATTGCAACTCCCCCATAAGAGACATTTGAAATTCTTTATGCATAATTTCAAAAAAATAATTTGTCTTGGATTGAGTTCATGTACCCCAACCCTTGGGAATTTAGCTACTCATGATTTGGTTCAAGAATAAATTCACACACAAAATTATGGATCTACAAGACATAGGAAATAATTTGCAAATAATAAAAATAGAGAATGGAAAGATATTACTTGAATTCAACAACATAAATGGAATTGGAATCCAGAATTTCTTACAAACTAGGGTTCATGAAAACTCTTGAAGGAATAGAAAATTTGCTCTCAAAATCTAACCCTAAAATTCAATCTAACACTTCTAACCTACTCCTAACCTAGCCTCTCTCTAGCAACTCCCCTTGAAAATGAGGTAGGGCTTGGTCTTTTATAGCACCAAGTTGCAAGAATTTGGCATCAAATTTCGCTTGTGGCACAAGTTTTCCAAGAGTTGCACTGCATTAAATGCATAATTAATTACAGAAATCCGCACATCCAGACTCTTCATTATCGCGCAACTTCAAAACATCATAACTTCTTCACCGTAGCTCGGATTGAGGTGCCGTTTTTTCCTGTATTCTTGTAATTTAGAACTCTTCAACTTTCTAGTTGGCCCCATCTCCGGACTAAGGCTGTAAAATTACGAAAATGCCCTTCAACTCTCCATTTCTTGGTTTCTTTCACTGTTTTGAGCTCTCCTTCGCACTAACTTGCGTGAAATACCTGTAAAACACATGAGAAATACACAAAACAAGAAATACTTGCCAAAAGGGGTTAGTAGAATACCTTTGAGACAAATCCAAGATACTTACACTGCACGGGATCATAAAAATACTGAAATTAAGGGGATAAATGTGAAGAATATGTGCCTAAACACACCCCCTAACTTAGAACTTTGCGCGTCCCGAGCAATGTATATGAATCCTAACCAAAATTCTACTCTTGAAAATTCCTTTATTAAAATAAAATTCCACTTTCGCAGGCAAGCGATTGCATTTAGCATATGCAACAAGCCTTTAAACCCCTAGGTTACCCTAGTAGGACGAGTTTTGTCTCGTGAGGGTTTGCAGTGAATATACCCACAAAATTCTTTATTGACTCAAATAAATATCAAAATATTTAAAAATTGTACAATTTAAACTTTTCGAAAAAATAATCACCATCAATTCATATTCAATTGTCTCAAACCATAGTGTGTGTGTGCAAAGCCAAAAATTCAACCTCAAATTTCCACCGATTGAGCATTACGTTACTTTCCGAAAATTCGTTTTGATTCAAATTCTTACGGATTGCACTCACAAACGAATCACTCGGATTGTTGCTATTTTCTCTCGGTATGCATGATATAAAGAGTAAATATAATGGACACAAATTCACGCATACAAAATTAAAAAGAAGGAAATATATGGTGAAAAGATCTCATCATCGGATTACAGTTACAAGGAAATGGGAACATCATCTCTAATTCACACCATTTAATCTCTCATATTATCTTTTCATGTCTTAGCTCTCCACGCGGTAACCAATTTCGCCATTCGGACTCGGTTAGGACTTTCTTGGGTCATAAAGTGTAAAGGGTAAAAATGAGAATACATGGGCTATTCGGAATTGGAAAATTTCATTATGATGTCCATTAGTGCTTTTTTTTTTCGGGCATTTGCTTATTTTTCTCTTTTTTCTTTTCTTTTTCTTCTCTTCTTTTTTTTTCTTCTTTTTTCTCCTGCCCCTTTTTATTGCTCAATTTGGACTTACTTGATAAATTTTCTCAATTTTCACAATTCCGGGCTATTTGGGTTTTTCGGGTTATCAAACGAAAGGATAAATTTTATTTGGCTCAAAGTGGGTTGCAAAGGGATAATTTTTCACATCTTTTTATGGATAATATTTTTGGGTAACAAATGATGGACTACTTCATCGTCCAAATTGCTAATCACATTACCATATGCATCTCGAGATTAATTAAGTTTAGAGATATATTTAGCACGAATTTCGAGACAACATTTCACACATTTCCCGTAACCGATCAAAACAAAGGATTGAGATCATCAACGACTTATTAAAACGCAGAAAAGAACTTTGAGTTAATCATAAACTCGGATTTATTTAAAAACTCATTAAAAATTGAAAGGCTCGAAATCTCACCGGGTTTGATCAATCTCCACACTTATCCGTAAAGTCGTCAATTTTCTTTCAATTTCCATCTTCAGTCAATTTTGGCTTAGTGCAATTGAGAATTTTTCAATTTGAGACTTTAAATAGAACAAAGGTGATATTTTTGAAAATTTTAAATTCTAATTTTTATTTATTTTGAACAAAAATATTTTTGGCTTTTTTCAAAAATTTTCAATTTTTTTTTTCAAAACACACTTGGAAAGAACATGTGATCGAATCAATGAATCTAAACAATAAATGTGAAGAATATCCCACACCCCCTAACTTAAATGTTGCATTGTCCTCAATGTGAATCAAGAACACAACATAAAGAGAGGAAAAGAAAGATATACCCAAATGGAGCGATCCCTGATGAGTGCGAGTCCATTGAATCTACAAAACATGTTAGAACCAAGCATACAAAAAAAAATAACAATACTTTAACTAATTACTCTACACTATTAAAAACGGAAAGAAAAAGAAAAAGAAAAAAAAACTAATTATGTACAACCTACAATTTGAACGGCTAATAAATCATACACTAGAAGTCGAAAAATTTGAGGGTCCACCCAAAATACAATTTGACTTTGAGGGATTAATGGTGTACCCTCATTAGGATGCATGCCTACCTAAAAGTAAGAATTCCGTTTGAAAAACGGAAGGCATGTGAAAAGTTTAAAAAATGAACCATCACCAATTACAAAATTTAGGGGGATAATGAAGGATTTGGGTGCATAAGAGGACAAGTCCCATTGGGATCCAAGAAATATAGAATCACGTTCCAAAGATTTTTCAAGTAGTATGGGGAGAGGGGCACACAAAAAGGAACAATCCATATTAGAAAACAATTTAAGCATAGAGTGCTTGTCCTCATAAACCGGAAAATGATCCTCTTGTTGCGTAGCACGTGTGTTGGTCTCTAAGTCGGACGATATTTAAGTCGTATCTTCAAGTACCTCCGAAGACTCAAATGGTATGGGTGATGGTTTGGGAAGGAGGAATGCATCAATTCTATTGTCCCACTCGCTTTCGTCCAAATGACAAATTGAGGCCCAGAAAGATTGGACTTCATCAGTAAGGCTTTCATCTACCTGTTCAAACTCGCGCTCAAACTCTGCTAGGCTCAACTCCTCTAGCTCTCTCTCTTGCTTGGTGTCCTCAAAATTTTTTCCCTCAAAATTTTCAATTGGATCTGGTGGAGTGACACATCTAAGTGTGTGGCCCGTAAGATGAAGCATCTCAAAATAACATTCCCATACAAGAAGCGGATCAACATCCTTAAGACATTCATCCAATTCTTGTGATGGATTTAATGGTTCGATAATAGTGGGGACACAAGGAGACAAATGATCCTCAACCTCAGTAGATTTTACAATATTTATAATAGGTTGAGATTCAAAAGAACTAGGATCAATTTCAATGATTTCATTATCAAAAGTATTAGGTGAAGCGCAAGTCTCGACCTTTTCTAAGTTGTCCAAATAATCATTCAACTCCTTGCAAGTTGCTATAATTTTCGACTCGAGAACAGCACGGTCATCAGATTGCTTTTTTTAGATCAAGTAAGAGTTCTTCCAAAGTAGGCTTTCTTGGTTCTAGCACCTCGAATTCCTCATTTGGTTGAAAACTTACTTCATCTTCAAAATTACCGAAAAAAAAATCCTCATTGGGTTCAAATAATGCATCTAACTCTTGCTCCCAATAACGATTTTTTTCGCGATATTCTTTTTCAAGTCTTTCTTCTTCAAGCAATTGATTTTGATAAATTTGGAGTTTCTCAGCACTAGGCTTGTATTTAATATAATCATCCACTACACCAAATCCTGCGAATGGTCACGCCCAGTTGGTCACGGCCCAAGTCCGCGACCAGGTGGTCGCGGACTTGGGCCGTGACCAACTCAATTTTTGGCGTGACCATTTTAATTTTTACACTGAGTCATGGATGCTTTGGAAGTGGTCACGGCTCAAGTCCCTGACCACTGTGGGTCACGGACTTTGGCCGTGACCCAAGGTGTGACCTTCTTGGCGCCAAAACCCCGCCAAAATTCCCTCCAACTTGGTCGCGGATGGGTCACGGACTTGGACTGTGACCACCTCGGAAAAAAAAAATTGGTCGCGCAAATGGGGTCACGGCTAGGGGCCGAAACCAAATTTTGAAGTGGGTCACGGCTTGGGGCCGTGACCATACCTCATTTGAAGGGCTGTTAGTCGCGCATGGTGGTCAGGGCTGGAGGCCGAAACCAATTTCTGAAGTGAGTCACGGCTTGGGACCGTGACCATACCTCATTCGAAGGGGGTTTGGTCGCTCATGGTGGTCTGTTGGTTGAGCATGGTGGGTCACGGCCTAGGGCCGTGACCAGTGGTCAGGGGATAACTAATTGGTCGCGGAGGTTGGGTCACGGCTGTAGGCCGTGACCAGGTCAACATATTTAAAGATGATTTACTTACAACGCTACTCAAATTTCTGCCATTCGCGGTTAAGTTTGGACGATTTGGGCGATTTGGGATTTCGTCTATTTGGGTTTTTTGTTGATTTCATCGGAGAATCGTGAAAGGTATGTGTGTATATGTGTGTGCATTTCGATTTGTTTTGATTTGTGGCAGCTATGTGTGTATGCGAGTGTATGTGTGTGTGTGTATGTATATGTGGTTGTATGTGTGTGTGTGAATTTCGATTTGTTATGATTTGTGGCAGCTATTTGTGTGTATATGTGTGTGTGTATAGATTACGAAAATAAACCCTAGATTGTATGTGTGTGTGTATAGATTACGACAATAAACCCTAGATTGTATGTGTGTGAATTTTTTTTACAAAATAGTATTCAAAACTCTAGACATTATGTGTGTGTATGTATGTGTGTATGTATAGATTATGTCAATAAACCCTAGATTGTATATGTGTATTTTTTTTGACAAAATATTATTCAAAACTCTAGACAGTATATTTTTTTGACAAAATATAATTAAATGTTTATATAATAAGTAAAAAAAATTACAACCGCCTTATTGTTGGTTATATGTATGCATATATTTATGTCAAAAAAAGTTAGGGTTTAAGTAAACCCTAGATTGTATGTGTGTGTATGTATAGATTATGTCAATAAACCCTAGATTGTATGTGTGTGTATTTTTTTGACAAAATATGCTTGTCTTTTTTTTTTATTTGACAAATTATAATTAAATGAAATTTTTTTGACATAAGAGTCGCAAACACGTGTGCACATTACTATAGTGAGATATTGTTGGCTTGGTTGTTGGATACTATGTTGTATTTATTGAATTTATACTAGTGTCGATAAATGTACATGTTATTAAATTTGTTGGGTGTGTTCTTGATTTACCTATGAAAAAGTATATCATATATCTTGCGATTAATATGCACTTTTTTACGTTTACGTCAAGATATTATGAGGCTACAACTTGACATGGAACAATACAACTTAATTCCGTTCATTCATATTTTAACTTGACATGTATGCTATAGTTATGTTGATTTTATACAGTTCTGTTTTAGTTTGAAATTTTTTGTGATCAACTTGATTGAATATGTATTTTAAAACCTTCAAATGGCGGCGTAATAATCATAACTACATTGTTTACGTATTGCAGACCTAACCAATTAGATACCACTTCTTCATTACATACCAGTTCTTCATTACACACCAGGTACTCTTTACTTTAACTAAAGTAGTTATATAATTGATATGCATTATTTATTAAATCTTTTAGATGATAGAAGGTGTACGGGATAATTATTGGTAGTTGGCTTGTTGTTGGATAGTATGTTTAAAGGAATATGTGATAATTAGAAGGAGTACGGGATAATTATTGGTTTGATTGTTGGATAATATGTTGAAAATATTTTAGACTCCCGGTTTCAGAATACGACGATAATTTGTTAATGTCTAGATATAAGCTTAAAAACATGGCGTTAGAGGGGAGAAACCCAAAACATCCCACAAGCGGCCCTGTGATAGGTGAAAATACGAAACAGTCCCCGTACGGTCCTGTGAGCGGCACCAACACCTCGCACGGGACCAATGTAACTCGTAGGAACTGACTGCGCTATCACGGGATCCCCGGTTTGAGAATACGACGATAATTTTCATATTTCTAAACTTAGGCAAACCATGGCGTTAGTGGGGGAAAACCCGAAACAGCCCCCGAACGGTTTCGTGTGAGGCACCAACACCTCCCACGAAATATATGTAACTCGTAGGAACTGACCGCGCGATCACGGGACTCCCGATTTGAGAATACGACGATAATTGAAAAATATCAGGACTTAGGCTTAAAAACATGGCGTTAGAGGGTGAAAATCCAAAACAACTCCCAAACAGCCCCCGAACGGCCCCGTGGGTGGCACCAACACTTCCCACGGGACCAATGTAACATATAGGAACTGACCCCACAGCCGCGAGACTCCCGGTTTGAGAATAGGAGAGATGTGAAAATGGGAATAAAAATTAGTCCGAGATGAATAGGAGAGAGGTGAGAATGGGAATAAAAATTAGTCATGGTTCGAAAGTTATTCTTGGGTTTGCAATTTGTGACCGCTCATCTTATTCACTTGTCGCGCAGGACCAATGTGACTCGTAGGAACCGACCGCGTAGTCACGGGGCTCCCGGTTTGAGTGTACGATGTAAATTTGTAAAAAATTAGACTTAAGCATAAAAAACATGTCATCGAAGGGTGAAAACGTAAAAGAGCCCTTAAACGGTCCCATAAGAGTCACGAACACCTCGCACGGGACCAATGTAACTAGTACGAACCAACCGCGTAGTCACGGCGCTCCCGGTTGGAGTCAAAGACGTGAATTTGTAAAAAATTAGACTTAAGCATAAAAACATGCCATAGAAGGGTGAAAACGTAAAAAAACCACAAAACGTACTCGTAAGAGTCACGAACACCTCGCACGGGACCAATGTGAATCGTAGGAAGTGACCGTGTAGTCACGGCGCTTCCGGTTTGAGTGTGCGACGTACATTTGTAAAAAATTAGACTTAAGCATAAAAACATGCCATCGAATGGTAAAAATGTAAAACAGTCACAAAACGGTCCCGTAAGAGTCACGAACACCTCGCACGGGATCAATGTAAATCGTAGGAACAGACCGTGTAGTCACGGGGCTCCCGGTTTGAGTGTACGACGTAAATTTGCAAAAAGTTAGACTTAAGCATAAAAACATGCCCTCGAAGGATGAAAACCTAAAACAAACACCAAACGGTCCCGTAAGAGTCAGGAACACCTCGCACGGGACCAATGCGACTCATAGGAACAGACCGCGTAGTCACGGGACTCGCGATTTGAGTGTACGACGTAAATTTGCAAAAAACTAGACTTAAGCATAAAAACATGCCATCGAAGGGTGAAAACGTAAAATAGCCATAAAACGGTCCGGTAAGAGTCACGAACACCTCGCACGGGACTAATGTAACTCATAAAAACCGACCGCGTAGTCACGGGGCTCTCGGTTAGAGTGTACGACGTAAATTTGCAAAAAAAATAGACTTGAGCATAAAAACATGCCATCGAAGGGTGAAAACGTACAACAAGCACAAAACGGTCCCGTAAGAGTCACGAACACCTCGCACGGGACCAATGTGACTCGTAGGAACCGACCGCGTAGTAACGGGGCTTGAGAATAAAAAAGTTAGACTTGAGAATAAAAAAGATGCCATCGAAGGGTGAAAACGTAAAACACCCACAAAACGGTCCCGCAAGAGTCACGAACATCTCGCACGGGACCAATGTAAGTCATAGGAACCGACCGTGTAGTCACGGCGCTCCCGGCTTGTGTGTGTGTGTGTGTGCATGTTTGTGTGTGTGCGCGTGTGAATGGGAAAGGGGGGAGGGGATGGGCAGGGGGCGCGTGTGTGCATGTTTGTGTGTGTGCGCGTGTGCGAGTGGGGAAGGGGGGAGGGGACGGGCAGGGGGCGCGCGCGCGTGTGTGTGTGTGCGTGTGTGTGTGTGTGTGAGTGGGTAAGGGGGGAGGGGACGTGGCATGTATGCATATATGCAATCTTCATATATGCATATGCATATATGTAGTGAGAGTGTGCGTGTGTGCGTGTGCGCGTGTGAGTGTGTGCATATTGGTGATAAAATCCAAAATAAAATAGAGAGTATACCTGATCTAGGGTGAATCCAGATATGCCAGTGTATACATGTTTGTGTGTGTGTTTGTGTGCGCGTGTGTGCGTGTGTGAGTGGGAAAGGGGGTAGGGGACAGGGCAGGGGGCGGGGCGGGGCAGTGTTGCATATATATGCAGTTGCATCTGTATATATATGCAACTGCTGCATATATATGCAGGCGTGCGTGTGTGAGTGGGAAAGGGGGGAGGGGACGGGGCAGGGGGCGGGGCGGGGCGGAGCAGTGTTGCATATATATTTTGGTCACGGACTTGGGCCGCGACCCACAAAAATGGTCACGCCAGTTTTGGTCACGGCCAAAGTCCGCGACCCACAGTTTTGGTCAGGGATTTTGGCCGTGACCAATCGCCAGTTTTGGTGTAGTGATCTTAAGTGATATTGATCCAATGATCATAAGTCTTGAGTGCCTCCTCGTCCTCATTATTAGCATAACAATTAAAGCCACCAAAAGCGTTAAAATAAGACATTTCAAATTGGGCAATTCAAGAACGTGACACCCATTTTTTTTTTCAATTTTTGTTATATATATATATATATATATATATATATATATATATATATATATATATATATATATTTTCGAAATCACTTGTAGATAAAATAACTTTCTTAAAAATTTTAACAATTTCAATCCCCGGCAACGGCGCCAAAAACTTGACGCGACTTAATATTTGTCTCAAAAGTGCATACAATCTAGGCTCAACTGCAAGCCTGTCGCTCAAGTAATAAACCCGGTAAGTCGGGATCGTATCCACAGGGATCGAGATTGCCAAATAGTAATAAGAAAAATTATTAAATCTTGAAATGATTTCGTAAAAGAAACGAAAAGATGATTAAAAATTGGGAAAATTTATATTAAAAAATTACTTAAGAATAACAAACTGAAAAGTGCAAAAGAAATTAGATCTGACAAATGGGAGAAAATAATGTAGGGTACAATCCCTCAATCCTTAACAAATTACCGTATAGAATACTAGAATTGTAAATTAAAATTATTGACTAGATCCGGTCTTTATACATTCTAAGCATTACATATATGAGGGATCTAGCCCGCATCATATGAAATCAAAGATAGATATAAAGCGGTGAATGAATCCAGTCTTTATATATTCTAAGCATTACATATATGAGGTTCAAGCCCGCACCATACGAAATCAAAGGTAAATATAAAGCGGTGCTTTCACGATTCAATCAATATTTTAATTTAACCTCTATTTTCTACATAAATAATTTGCCTTGTATTGAGTTCATGTACCCCAACCCTTGGGAATTTAGCTACTCATGATTTGGTTCAAGAATAAATTCACACACAAAATTATGGATCTACAAGACATGGGAAATAATTTGCAAATAATAAAAATAGAGAATGGAAAGATATTACTTGAATTCAGCAACAGAAATGGAATTGGAATCCAGAATTTCTTACAAACTAGGGTTCATGAAAACTCTTGAAGGAATAGAAAATTTGCTCTCAAAATCTAACCCTAAAATTCAATCTAGCACTTCTAACCTACTCCTAACCTAGCCTCTCTCTAGCAACTCCCCTTGAAAATGAGGTAGGGCTTGGTCTTTTATAGCACCAAGTTGCACGAATTTGGCATCAAATTTCGCTTGTGGCACAAGTTTTCCAAGAGTTGCACTGCATTAAATGCATAATTAATTACAGAAATCCGCACATCCAGACTCTTCATTATCGCGCAACGTCAAAACATCGTAACTTCTTCACCGTAGCCCGGATTGAGGTGCCGTTTTTTCCTGTATTCTTATAATTTAGAACTCTTCAACTTTCTAGTTGGCCCCACCTCCGGACTAAGGCTGTAAAATTACGAAAATGCCCTTCAACTCTCCATTTCTTGGTTTCTTTCACTGTTTTGAGCTCTCCTTCGCACTAACTTGCGTGAAATACCTATAAAACACATGAGAAATACACAAAACAAGAAATACTTGCTAAAAGGGGTTAGTAGAATACATTTGAGACAAATCCAAGCTACTTACACTGCACGGGATCATAAAAATACTGAAATTAAGGGGATAAATGTGAAGAATATGTGCCTAAACAGGTACTCCGCACCTGGTTTCGGTAAAGCAAGGACTGGCGCTGAAGTAAGCTTGTCTTTCAGTTCGTTGAAAGCCCACTGACAAGCGTCATCCCAAACATATGGTACCCCCTTGCGAGTCAGATTGGTTAATGGACCCGCTATTTTGGAGAATCCCCGAATGAATCTCCTGTAGTATCCGGCTAATCCCAAGAAACTACGCACTTCCATCGGTGTCATGGGCTGTCCCCATTCCCTCACCGCTGACACTTTATTCGGGTCAACTGCTATCCCCTGCTCAGAAACAACATGGCCCAAGAACTGTACTTCTTGGAACCAGAACCCACACTTCTCGTACTTATCATACAATTGATGCTCTCGTAGAGTCTGAGGAACCTGCCTCAAGTGCTCGGTATGCTCCTCCTCGAAGTGTGAATATATCAAGATGTCATCTATGAAGACGATGACAAACTGATCCAAGAACTCTCTGAATACTCGGTTCATCAAGTCCATGAAAACAGCTAGAGCATTTGTGAGTCCGAATGGCATCACCCTAAACTCATAGAACCCATATCTCGTCAAGAAGGCAGTCTTTGAAACATCCTGCTCTCTAATACACAACTGATGGTACCTCGACCTCAGATCTATCTTCGAAAAGAAAGTTGCTCCCCTCAACTGATCGAAGAGATCATCGATTCGGGGAAACGGATACTTATTCCGTATCGTGACCTTGTTCAGCTCCCGGTAGTCCACGCACAATCTCAGTGAACCATATCTCTTCTTCACAAACAAGAATGGAGCACCCCAAGGTGAGGTACTCCTACGAATGAAGTCCTAACCTAATAGCTCCTCTATCTGATCTCGTAGCTCTCGCATCTCTGCCGGAGCCATACGGTACGGTGCGCGTGCTATAGGTCTCGTATCTGGCAATAAATCTATGACAAAGTCTATCTCTCGACTGGGGGGTAGGCCTGGTATCTCCTGAAACACATCAAAATACTCCCTGACAACTGGGATCGAATCCAAGGGAATCACAACCTCCTTAGAGGTATCCTCCTCTATGTAATACAAATGAGCGGTCGAACCTCCCTCTGGCGAGGCATCGCCTCTACAAACATTTCTTGCCCCGGAATGGCCAAAACAAAGCTCCCACCGAAGCAATCAATCATGGCTCTATAAGCGGCGAGCCAATCCATACTGATAATAACATCATGCTCATGCATATCTAAGACTAACATGTCTGCAGGAAATACCAAGCTACCCATCTCTACCCCCACTGCCCGGCATATAAAGAAAATAAGTGACCCACTCCCTAGTGATGAGTCTACACATGTCACAGTGCTCTCTGCTGTGGCAATAACCCTAAGGCTTTCGCAAAATAGGTAGCTTATAAAATAGTGCGTTGCCCCAGTATCAAACAAAACTCGACTCATAGTAACATGGATATAAAAATATACCCTCAATCGCGGGTGGTGCCTGCGGAGCTGATGCCGGTGGGGAGTTATAGACACGTCCGCCCTGTAGCTTTCTCTGCTGAACTGAGGCTGTTGGAAAGGGTGGTGGAGCTGGCTTCTGGGGTTCATTGTTAGCACATTCATGTCGTGGGGCCCTATTCTTCTCTGGGCAATCCTGACGCCTATGGCCATTCCTGCCACATTGGAAGCACCTCCCTCGAAACTGCTTCAATTCATTACGGTATTGACAAGTCTCGCTTTTTCCCTGGTCCTGCTGGCCTTGAGGGGAAATATGCGAAAAATCTATGTCAGGGCGAGGAAAATCCATCCACTTGTGACCCGGTTGTACAAATTTATAGCTGAGTTTCGAAATTCTTCGCTGGTCAGATTGTAGTTTATCCCCAGTCTGATTCGGACAAGATTTACGTTTGTGATCGTCCATTCCACAACTGAAACACCTCTTGGTGATTTCATTCTGAACCTGACTTCGTTGGCCTTGACACTTTTTTCCCAGTACATAAATCTCGTTACTTCTGGAACTGTCTCGATCTTGATTGTTTTGTTGTCGCAGATTCGGTGCCTTCGCACAATTCTCAACGTTAGTCACATTCATTTGGTTAACATCTCTAGGTCTTTTGCCTCCTTTAAGTTGTAGGCTGCGTTCTTGGTATTGTAGAACTGCAGTGGTAACTGCTTGTGCCACGATACCTTCTAACTCGGCGGTTGATATTCTCCTTGGGGATACCTGAGGTGTGAGTCGATCTTGCTCGTTGACTCCCTTAACCGTCTTAGTTAGTTCTTCTTGATGATCCATCTGAAAATTTAAGTAAATTTGGATGAGTTCATCATTAAAATAAACAAATCGCAGAAGTACGAATTTCCAATGTATAGAGATAAACACAACATTCCTAGTATTAGGGCTCTATATCAAAGAAAGCAACGTTGAAAGCATAATAAGCCGCACAGATCCTAAAGGACACTAGAACCTGATGCTATGATACCACCTGTGACACCCCGCCTAATTAAATACCGGGTGATCACTCCTTTATTAAATTAAATCAAGGCAAACAATTGGTTCATTCTCAGCATCACTGTCGATAAAAATAAATTTTCCAATTTAACACCCTAAATAATTAAGCTATGTGTCAAAACCATTTTCATACATAACTTTCCAAATTTTATTTAAACAAAAATTATTTATTTATTTTATTTAACCACATTCAATAAGTAAGAATCACACCACATTTAAATTCTGCAACATAGTCCAATTAATTTAATACATTCGTCAATCGAATGTCAACATATGAAATCTAAAGTCACACATCCAAACTGAATAAATCCCATAGTAACAATACTGGAAATAACTGAAATACAAATGTCAAATAACAACGGAATAATGGAAAGAGCTACACATGCCCAACTAGATGAAAGTACTAAGAGTGGATCCGAATGAACGAAGTCGTCTAATCAAGAGACCTGCAACTTCCACCTAAGCTGCAGCGCGTTCCTTCCAATAGATCCTAAGCAAGACGCCCTGTGGCTGGGCACCTATAATACATACATATATATACAAGAGAGAGAGAGAGAGAAAGAAACGGGTCAGAGCCCTATAGTGTGTATGATTTAAAATTCGTTTAGCAAGTTTTTAAATTGATACAGGCCAATGCAACAACATATTAGTATGACACTCTCTTGAGAATTTCTCACCACTCTTCTAATGTGCACACCTATCGCACTAACATTCCCAACGGTTTATCCTACCATTTTATCACACTAACCTTCCCAGCAATTTAGTTTATCTCAAATTACTCATAAGATTTCAAAACCAAATAATATCATTGTTGAAAAAGATACTTCCAATTAGTAGCACAACTCCCGTTTTAGCTTCATTAATTTATAAAGCTTCCCTGTGTCATATTATACTTTTCAAACAATGGTATTTTCGATTTATAGTCCAGAATTATTTCTCACTTACCATATCACAACAACAATTTAAATTTCCAAAATTTTAGATATATATATTAAGCACTCGTATAATATATACATTCTAACGGCACCAACATACAAGCTATGGTGCAGGCATACTCTGCTATCCAATCCCCGCATCGCTGACACTAAGGGATATACAGGTTCGGAATCACTCTCGAACTGTATCAACATATATACACAAACAAGATTGAGGCGAAGCATAGATTCCAAGTCTCTAAGAGGTCAGTACATACCCTCACGTCTCTTAGGACCGTTTGAACTATCGGTCCGATAGCCTGTACCATGGATATCTATCTTCTAGGGAACAAGTCAATATCCCCCATAAAGGTCCCATCGACATTAGACTGTCCCAGTGCGGTAACCTCAGGGATAGCAAGTAGCACGGGTACGTTTTTCACACGTATATAATATATGCATACACAACCATATAAATATACCACTTATTATTATATCAATATAGGTTTCTCTCATCACCCATAATTACAATATTTATCCTTAATTTTCACATTAAGTATTCCTATAAGGGTTCGTCTCTAACCTTTACTCGAAGGGTTTCTCCAACTCATTTCGCGACACTCGTGAACTCTATCCTCACATGTATAAAATTCAGTAGGTGTCCTTATTATGTTCCAACGTAACTCTCTTACGCACCTTACCCTTCAATACATAAATTAATCGATTTATAAGTAGTTATCCCAAAATGTAATTCTTAGTCCACATTAAGTATCTCCAAAATTCATTCGTATAACCTACTGGTCTCCCCTATCTTCCAAAACATTATATTAAGGATGCCCAAGAATTATTTCATGATAAATTAAATTTAACTCATTTAATAGGGTAAATAGGAGTCTGTCAGGAGGGGTCGATCGATTGAGGTTTGGGGCTCGATCGATCGAACCTTCGATCGATCGAAGCTCTCGGCTCGATCGATCGATCAAACAGGTATTTCGATTTCTGCAGAAATGCAGTTACGGGTTCTACCACTTTTCTTCATCCAAATCCATATTTTCCAAACCCAAACGTCCCAAAAATTCTACTACTAACATTATAGCAATATACCATATGTTTCTAACGTAAGGCATGTACATTTTTATCATTTAAACATTGATTATCAACCCAAAACGTTATCTAATTATCAAGAACCCTAAAATTTTCTTAAACAGGTTTGTAACAAATTTTCTCCAGAATTTCCTTCTTATAATCATCAAAATTTCGTGGTTAATTTCCTCTACATGGCAAGGGTTTCTAGAATCATCATATAAACCAATACTACATGGATTTTCCTATCTCAAATTGGGTTTTCTTCCATATATTTCATCCCTAATAATTCCTAAACTAATATGGAAATTTCACCAACGAAATAAGCAAAAAAAACACTTGCCTGGGATTTTTAGAATTCTGGATTACGACTGATTTTGGTGTGGTTGCGTTCCCCTTCTCGCGATCTACGCGTTGGTGGTGGCGGCGGTGCAAACCGTTGAGTTTTGAGCCTTGGAATTACTTGAGAGCTCTCTCCTCTCTTCTCCAATGGCCGTTCTAAGTTTTTGGGTATTCTAACCCTAGGTGACAACCTCAATATCAAATATAGCCTCTCCAATTTTTGTGGGTTTAATTACCCAAAAATGTAAAATGACCAAATTGCCCTCCCGGGATACTAATTAGGCCTAAAAATGCCCCGAGACCCAAGCTACACCCCCGGGTACACTTTTCTGACTATCTCGACCCTTCCGGACGCGTTGGCGCGCTCAAAATGGCCATACAGGAAACTTATAAAATATTCACTTTTTATTTATCAAAATTTAATCCTGACGCGACACGAGCACGTCCCGACTTAAATTTCCGAAATTGTCATTTAACTCACTCATGACATTCAATATAACCAATATAATATATTAATTTGCTCATTAGTAATATTCAACAAATTTTCCGTAATTACTAACTCTCGTCACGTTAATAAATATAACATAATTAATTTTTGGATTTTTATTAAATAATTCACTCACATTAAATTTAATAAATCCCCAAATTAATATAGCATAAAAATACGGGGTATTACAAAAAACTTTGACTATATTTTCATGAGTTAGACATTGGATAGTATACTATTCAGCGTTAAGTTTAACCATTAGAGTTAGGTCTTCTAGTTTCTTAGTGAGGTCTTTCACCATCTTCTCTAGTCTAGAGCTTTTCTTGAGAGTTTTGGCACAAACTGTGTGAACATCAGGGAGGTCTTTAGTGTTTGAATCACTAAGTGTAGTGTGTGAAGTGACCCCAAAGGATTTAATTCTTGAACTCACACACACATTTACATCGTCATTATCTCTCTCCCTTTCACTCACACACCCCGCTATAGAACTAGTAATGTTCTAAGAAATTAAAGCATCTAAACTAGTAGCAACATGATTCATAAGAACAAAACTAGAGCTATTAGCATCATCCTCATACTTAGGCACATGCATATCATCATTATAGATTAGCTTGGCAAATAAAGACATGCAAGGATAAAAAACATCAGATGACTCAGGTTCTTGATTATCAGAATCAATTGAATAATCCCATGTCTTGCAAATGTTAGCCCTAGTATGTTTATTTGTTGTGTTCGAGTTTACTCTATAATCTTGTCCTATATGACCCAATTTTCCACATCTAAAACATTCAATATTCTTAAAGTCTTTGTTAGGTCTCGTATGAATGTCCTTGTGATGTTTGTCTTAACCTTTCTCATGAGGTTTATGATTAGACTGAGTTGGATAATTTGGCTTGCTTTGTCTGGTTGCCATTTTATTTCTAAATTTTAAAATCTTCTTAAACTACTTTGACATCAAGGAAATCTCATTATCCAAACTATCTATATGACATTCCTCATTAGAATCATTATTGGGAATACTAAGCTCGGGTTTTATCAGCTTAGAAGAAAAACTCATGTTAGAACTAGTTTGTTTCCTGTGGGACTGGGTTAATTGTTTCTTGAATTCTAGTTCCATTTCCACAGTTCTCAGTTTACTACTAAGTAATTCAGAACTAAGATTTCGATCACTCATTCCCTCAATAGCATATCTTTTGTTATCAAATTTCTGTAGCAATGACCTTATAATTTTTTAGACAATTTCATGCCTATCATAGGTTATTCCATTACAATGTAATTTGGTCACAATGTCAGTAAAATTCATGTAAAAATCATCAAATGATTCAGAGTCTGACATAATTAAAGAGTTATACTACTGGATAAGCATCTGTGTTTTAGCAGCCTTTACTCTAGTGTCACCTTTATGTGCAGTAAACAGTGTATCCCAGGCTTCCTTAGAAGTGGTACAAGATGAGATCTGTTTGAACTCATGTTCATTTATAGACATAAAAACGGCATTCTTGCTTTTGTTATTGTTCAAAGAGGCTTGCTTCTCTTCTCGAGTGAATTCACTTCATACTTTCTTAATCCTCTCCTTACTTCCTTCAGTGGCTGGTTTAGTAGGATAAGTATATCCATTTTCAACAATGTCCCAGACATCATCTCCCAAGTTCCCTTGTATTAAAGCAACCATCCTTACTTTTAAGTAAGGAAAGTTGTTTCCATCAAAGAGAGGGGGCCTGGACAAGTTACAAAATCTTTCAGATTTCTCATCCATTGTTTCATTTTAAGAAAATAATTTCAGAAACACAAGATCTTTAAAGAAAATTTCCCAAGCTCTGATACCAATTGAAAAGTTGTTACTTAAGTCGTTTAATTCAAGATTACACCATCTAAGCAACTCCTAACTATTTTTTGGGGAAACTCTTTTCTTTAAATCAAACAGATTAATCACAAGATGTGTTTAATAAAAATATGTACGAGATATGTTCAAGATTATGGAACTAGTTTTGAAAAAAAAAACTAAAATAGTTTAAATCCGTTAAATCAGCACACCAACAAGAATGAGATTAAGAGATGTAGAAAGATTAAGTACACACAGTTTTTAACGTGGTAAAACCTCACCCAACTGAGGAAACATCCACGGTGACTTCTAAGTCACAAACCAAAAATCCACTAAAATAAAATATACAAGTTACAAGATATTTAACACACATGCAAACAAAACAGACCTATACTAGTCTAGAATATGTACCCAGTAGTTTCATTCTAACTTCTCTGCGGTTCGTATGTTGATGTGGCTTTCCCAGCTTGTTAACTTCTCAACACTTTGTTCCACCTTTACGTCGACTCTTGATGTTTCAAGATGTTTTCGCCAATAATTCTTGTACTGTAGTGAGACAAGTGTTTGTTACAGTGTTCTAACACATGCATGCACACACGCACACTTATATATACAAACAAGTCCTATCAAATTAGAGAAAGATATAAATGATTAAGGTTTTCAGTTTCTCATTTCTTTAGAAAGAATAGACTTTCTTGATCTTTGAAACTAACCCAGAGTCCAATGTTACCTTGTTCAGAAGACGGAAAATGCCTTAAACAATTTCAGAGGGTTTCGAAAATGTTTTTGAAATTGTAAATCACCAATTGCGATTCCATCTAAATCATAAGTCTTGTTTCATAATAACTAGAAACATAATATAAATTTGTTGATTGTTTAGTTGTGAAAAACTTTTACAGAAAAATAATCAATAAATATGATTTCTCATGATGAGAATTGAAATAATGTAGATCTAAGAGATATATGACATAAAATAGCAAAATTTACAGTTTCTATGAAAAGAAATATAGATCAAACTTAAATGTCTAAGTTGGTTAAAAGATCTCAAACACAAAGGATTCAACCCAGGAACAAGCTTCAAACCACCTCCAAAATAACTCTCAAACACTCATGTTTTGTTTTGGTTGTAAACTGATTTTGGATTTAAAAGGAATTTAAGGTTTCAAACGACAATAGGGGTTGGACGATTATAAGGTTTTCTCTCTTTGGTTTCTATCTCTCTTCTCTTACTCTCTCTGCTCTTTTCTCTCAGTTCGACGAACTAGCCAAAAGCTTTTCAAATGATGAGCCTCAACCTCCTTTTATACTAGATAAAGAAGGATCGAGAACATCAACTCAAATCTAATAGCTGAGATTTGGTTGTTGGTAGTTGACTCACATCCAACGGTTTAACATCAGCGGTGGATTAAGCCTTCGCTAATTGGTCTAAAGATGGTTCACATGGATTGGGATAAAATGCATGGAGAACATTTGAGAAAAAAGATCCAAGGGCTGAGATTGCGTATAGGTTATGAGTCTAACAACAAACACAAATCAAGCTGTCATAATGATGACAGGTGTAAGGCTCAGATGAAGCCAAAACGCGTATACAAACTTAATTACACACACCCCCTCAAGTCTCAAGCACTTTAGGATTCTACCCAACCAAATATTCAGGTAAGAAATGCTATAATCAGTATTATCATAATGACCCCAAATTTTTTAAAACCCAACTTTTAATTTCATAAAAATCATTTAAATTTTTAAAAAAAAAATCCCAAAATTAGTAACAACTTTTTTAAAAGGGAATTAACTCACACACAAGAAAATGATGCAAGATATAATATGTATGCAATCCTAGTGTGTGTGTGGTTGATAATTTACCCTTAAATCAATCAATTGAGGCATCATGAGAAGAATCTGAGGTTCTTCGGTATCTACGGGTTGGGACACAAATTTTGTCACAATTTCCAAACTAGATGAGCACTTATACAATGTAGACTCAAGTGAGTCAAGAGTATAAGGTCCTTCACTATCATCACCCTTATATTGGAAAAAAACTCTTTCCCCTATTCATAACTGCATGGGGCCTGATCCATTTTATGAAACTCAAAAAGTTTTAAAATGCCCAGAGGTATGTAGGCAACTCATACGCTTTACCTGAGCACGACTCCTTTCTTTTTTTTTTAAAATGTTATTATTTTCTTACCTCCGATAACGATAGTTCATTTCAGCACTTACATGAACAAAAGGACTTTCTATGCCGTAGCAATTAGTATAGATAATTCAAACTCAAAACTCATCAAGAGGCACAAAAATATGATTAAATTCCTTTTTTTATTCCATTTTGATAAATTCGGTACGGTTACAGGAAATATCAGCGTAGGGAGTCAAATAATGACCCCTGCCAACCTTAATTGTCTTAAAAACAAAACGAAACAAGACTGCTCCTCAACAAGCTAACCAAAACCTTCCCAAATTTATTCCCAACGAACCCAAACTGACCAAATACATAACTAAGCACACAAAAGCTTCACAAATATCACCAGCTTCACAAAGGCCCTGAAAATCTATCACTAAAGCCGTTTAATATAAAATTAAGATATTTAAGTATCTCCGAACAGTTTTTTAAAGAAACTCTTTTCTTTAAAATCAAAACTAATTAATCACAAGATGTGTTTAAAAAATATGTACGAGATATGTTCAAGATATGATAACAAGTTTAATAAATCAGTTTAAAAATATTAAACACAACACAACCAAGAGTTAGATGAGAAGATGTAGAAAGATTAAGAACAAGGATTTTTACGTGGTAAAACCTCACCCAACTGAGGAAACATCCACGACTCCCTCTACGGAGTAAACCAAAAATTCCACTAAAACAAATTTTAACAGTTACAAACTATATAACAAACATGCATACAACTCAGACCTATATAAGTTTAGGAATGTACCCTCTGGTGTCCTTATAACTTCTCTACATTTCTGATTGTTGATGTTGTTCTCCCAGTTTGCTAACTTTCAATTTGTTCAAGTTCTTTACATCGAATCTTGTTCTCAAGATCTTATTACCAACACTTTTAGTGTGGTAGGGTGATAGTGTTTGTGGAGGTGCTTTCTAACACATGCATGCACACACACACTTTATTTTATACAACCAGTCCTAACAAATTACATATAAGAACTATATGCTATGATTTTTCTATTTCTCTCTTTCACAAAACTTAACCTTATTTGAACTTTATAATAATCCCATAATCCACGGCTATCTTGCTCAGAAGAATTATCAAGATCTTAATCAATCTGAGGTTTTGAAAATATTTTTGAGATTGAAAATCACCAAGTGCGATTCCAAACTAGGTCAAAGGTCTTGTTTCAAGAGAACTAGAAACTAAAAACATTATTGTTGATTTCAAAGTTAAAAACATATACATAAAAGAATCAACAATATATTTCTCAAGATGAGAAACAAAATATGTAAATTTAAGTGAAATGTAACATAAAGTATTCAAATCTGAAATTTCTATAAAGCAGAAACTTAGATCTAAGAAAAATTCTTAAGTTGGACACAAGATCTAAGAACGAAGAGGTTACATAAACAAACCAACTAAACCAACCAACTCTCAACCTCTCAAACATTCAAACACTCAAGGTTGTGTTTGGTATATAGAGGACTTGAAAAGAGGTTTAGGTTTGTAAAGGTTTTGACGATTTAGGGTTAGGGTTTCAAACTCTTTCTCTCTGTTTCTGGTTTCTCTCTTTCTCCTTCTTTTCTCTCTTCTCTCTCTACTCTCTCTTTTCTCTCTAAAAGGACGAAATGGAAAAAGTCTCTGATGGCTGAGGGTAAAGGTCCTTTTATACAAGGCTGAGAAGATTCGAGAATAAGGTTAAAAAATAATGGCTCAGATTGAGTAAAAGTTTATTGACTTTGATCCAAAGGTTCACGATATGGAGTGATTAAAACTCTCCTGATTGGTTCATATGAGGCTCACAGGGATGATGTAAGAGTGCATGCAGATCGTTGATAAAAAATGATCCATCGGTTGTAAACAATCACTGGTTTACTCTCTATAAAGAAACACAAACTCAACCAATCAGAATGCAACAGATGTTGGGCAAACATGAGATAACAAACGCGCGTCTAAAATAAATACAAAACGCACCCTGAAGCCTCTGCCGCTTTCGGATTCTACCCAAACAAACATTCAGCCAATATAACCACCAGTACATAATTGTAGATTGACCCCAAAAACTTTTAAAAACAAATTTTAATTAATAAAAACTTTATTTTAAAAGCTTATAAAATCCATAAAAAATATTAAAAATCAATTTTAAGGATTTAAACACACTCAACATATATACACACAATTAAATGCAATATGACATATATGATATCAATTCTATTGTGTGTGAGTGTTGGTAATATTGTCTAGATCAATCAATCAAGAGGGATGAAATAGAAAACCAAGCTCTGGGGTTCTTTGGTTTCTAGGATAGACACAATTTTGTCACAATTCCTAAACTAGATGAACACTTATACAATATAGACTCAAATGAGTCAAGAGTATAAGGTGCTTCAATCTCCCCCTTTGGAAATATGAGAAAAAATCTCCTCTGAGTCATCTATGATTCGTAGGGAAACAAGAATAAGGAATCCTATTCCTAAAAGAATTATATCTACCCATTTCCTAGAAAGCAAAAATACATAACTCAACTAATTACAATTGAATACCCTATTACAACTGTTGAGAATAACTGTACAGAATCCTGCAATGAATCACTAAGATCAAGTTGTTTAGCATATGTGAAATTCATTAGACTCAAATTTCTCCCCCATTTTGTCTCAAATAGACAAAGGGAAAAAATAGAGAGATCAAAGAGATTAATCAGCACACACCATTCCTATAGATTTACGCAAAGAAATAAATCGATTGTAATCTAAAGATTTGGTAAACATGTCTGCGAGTTGCAAATCAGTAGGAAGATAATTGATTTCTAATTCCTTAGTTTCAACCAATTCGCGTATAAAGTGATGTCTTATTTTTATGTGTTTTGTTCGCGAGTGTTGAATAGGATTTTTAGAGATATTGATTTCTCTTTGATTATCACAATAGAGATGCAATTGATTTTCTTGAATACCATAATCACTTAGCATTTGTTTAAGCCAAAGTAATTGAGCACAACAACTTCTAGTGGTTATGTATTCAGATTCAGCTGTTGAGTGTGATGTGCAATTTTATTTCTTACTACTCCATCCTACCAAATTATTACCTATATAATAACATGCTCCTGATGTGCTTTTACTATCATCAGTACACCCAGCCCAATCAGCATTAGTGTATCCAATTATAGTTCTTGGTGTGTCACTAGTATACCAAAGTCCTAAGTTCAGAGTGCCTTTTACATATTTAATGATTCTTTTAACAGAAGATAGATGGATCTCTTTAGGGTTATTTTGATAATGAACACATACACACACAACATACAGTATATCAGGACGCGAGGCAGTAAGGTATAACAAGGTTCCTGTCATACTACGATATAGAGTTGGATCTATAAATTTTCCAGTTTCGTCTTTAGATATTCTTACCGTAGTACTCATCGGTGTTTTAGCATCTTTAGCACTCTCAAGGCCAAAGTTTTTTACTATGTCTAAAGCGTACTTAGATTGCGAGACAAATAATCCTTCTGAATATTATTTGACTTGAAAAACTAAGAAAAATTGCAACTCCCCCATAAGAGACATTTGAAATTCTTTATGCATAATCTTAGAGAATGATTTTACTTCTGAGGGAGAAGTTGATCCAAAGATAGTATCATCAACATAAACTTGAGCAATAATGATGTATTTACCAAAATGTTTGACAAATAGGGTTTGATCATTTCCACCTCTTTTAAAACCTTTATCTAAGAGGAAGCTGGAAAGACGCTCATACCAAGCTCTAGGCGCTTGTTTAAGGCCATATAAAGTCTTCTTAAGACGAAATACATGATTTGGATATTGAGGGTCAATGAACCCTTTTGGTTGTTCAACATAGGTCTCTTCAGTTTAGATTCCATTAAGAAAGGCTGATTTTACACCCATTTGGAAAAGCATAAAGTGTAAGTAATAGGCTATGGCAAAGAGAAGATGAACAGATTCTAAACGAGTAACTGGAGTGAATGTTTCGTTAAAATCAATTCCTTCAATTTGAGAGTATCCTTGAGCAACTAATCTATCTTTGTTTCTAATAATTATCCAACTTTCATCAGACTTATTTTTAAAAATCCAACGTGTGCGAATAATCTTTTTGTGATTATGCCTAGGTACAAGATACCAAACATCATGAATGGAAAATTGAAGAAGTTCTTCCTGCATAGCAGAAATCCACTGAGAGTCATTCAATGCCTCATATACCTTCTTCAGTTCCACTAGGGAAACAAAACATGCATAATGTGCATAATTTCTTAATTGAGATCTTGTACGCACAGGCTCACTAGGATTACCAACAACGTTATTCATGGGATGATCTTTAGAAACCGAGTTAGGTACTTCAGGTATCTCAATTGGTAATGAGTCATCTATTCCAAGAGAGTCATTTTCTAAAACATTTATGGGCTCTTCCTCAATAGTTGATTTACCAGTCTTACTCTCTACAGTAGTGTCACTTACAATTACATTTATGGATTTCATCATCGTTTTGTGCGAAGATTGTAAACACGATAGACTCTACTGTTAGGTGAGTAACCTAGAAAAATAGCTTTATCTCCCCGGCTCTCAAATTTGGACAGGTGTTCCCTATCTTTGCATAAATAACAAGTACTACGAAAAGTTCTAAGGTACTTAAGATTGGGCTTTTTTCTTATACCAAAGTTCATAAGGGGTTTGTTTGGATTTCTTTCTAAGATAGACCCTATTGATAATGTGACACGCAATACGAATAGATTCTACCCAAAAATATTTAGGCAAATTCTTAGCATGTAACATAACACGTGCCATCTCTTGAAGAGTACGATTCTTTCTCTCGGCGATTCCATTTTGTTGAGGAGTCTTAGGAGCACTAAACTCGTGTTTGTAACCATTATAGTCATAGTACTCTATTATACCAGTATCTTTGAATTCTCAACCTCTATCACTACGAATTCTATTTACTTGAGTGTCCTTCTCATTTTTAATTCGAAGAAGTATTTTAAGAAAGTTTGAAAAGTGTCAAACTTTTGTTTTAAGAAGGCTAGTAAATCTAGTGAAGTCATCAACCATAACTAGAATGTAACTGTCTCCACAGAGACTAACAATTTGGGAAGGACCCATTAAGTCCATATGGATAAGCTCCGAAGGATTAGAGTTAAGGATATCTTTAACTTTCTTATGAGGTGCTTTAAACATTTTTCCTTCCTGACAGGAACCACAGACAATGTTAGAAATGGATTTGATTTTTGGAACTCCTCTAACTATTTCTTGAGAGGTCAATCTACTAAGATTATCGTAATTTATATGACCCATCCTGTTATGCCATATCTCATTGTCATCCATTCTAGCAACATTACAGATTTCAGAATTGTTCATGACAGTATAACAATTGTCAGGAGTCCTGAATCCTGTAATTATGCATTCACCCTTTTCATTTAAAATTTTGCAATTGTTCTTTGAAAAGGTAGCAGTATGATACGAGTCACAAAATTGAGATATACTAAGTAGATTGGCTTTAAGACCTTTAACTTGAAGAACATTTTCAAGAACAGGAAGTCCTTCTTCTTGGAGAGTTCGTTTACCTATGATCTGAGATGATACTCTATCACCAAAAATAAGTTTTCCTCCAGCAAAGCTGGTTTTGTTCAAGAGTTTTGTATCATCCCTAGTCATGTGTGTAGAACAACCAGAATCTAAATACCAACCAGACGATGTGTGTTCGGCTTCTAAAGCAGGATTAATAATGGTACACTTCATCTGGGGTAATATATCATCTTTTCTAACCCAAATTGCTCTAATTTTCTTTTTGCGCTTATTAGCTCTCAATTGATAAAATTTGCAAGCATTCGATTTTTGTTGAAAAATGTTTTGCGCATGCTTTTGAGTTTTATGAAATACATGAGCATTTGGTGTAGGAAAGTGTTGAGGAATCCTTCTAGGGAATGTTCTTTTAGGTTTGGTCTTTCTCTTCCTATAGTTAGAGTTTTTGTCTGGTTGTCTAGGCAGAACATAATTGTTACGACTTCTCCTAGAATAGTTAAAATTCTGATAGATAGGATGATTACAGACAGGTTTAACTAATCTTCTAGCATAGAAACCATCAAAAGAATGAACGTATATATCGCAGTAGGATAAATAAAGATTGCTCAAAGTTGGGGTCTCCTTGGCAATGTCTCTAAACATAGGTTTTAAGGAGTTTTGAGGTTGAACTCTATTCCTAGATAGTACAGTTTTGAATGTAGATTCACTCTTCCTAATTGAGGGGCAGACGTATTTAGCCTTTGGTGAACCTTCATGTTTAGAGCAACTTGACTCCCCAATGTTAAAATTTTGATGTTTTGAGTCAAACTCAGGTTTTAGAGAATGAAAGTCTGGGCAGGTTTCAATAGGTCTTTTACCTCCTGACACAAACTTGATAGGTTCAAAAGCTTTTGTTTGTGTCTTCAACTTGGGGTAAAACCCTATTCCAGTTCGATCATTATAATTGGTTTTAGATTCAGCAACAAATCCATCAAACAGTTTGAGTTATTTTCAAATTTTCTAAATTTTTTGAAAAAAATTGCTGTCTTTTCTTTAGTTTCTTCCAATTCTAACAATGTCCCTTTGTATTTTTTTTCCAGAATTTCATTTGTTTCAATCAAAATTCTCTGTTTTATATCAAGCATTTTTATTTCACTTTCATGAGTTAGACATTGGGTAGTATACTCTTCAGCATTAAGTTTAACCATCAGGCTTATATCTTCTAGCTTCTTGGTGAGATCTTTCATAACCTTCTCTTGTCTAGTGCCGTTCTTGAGAGTTTTAGCATAAAGTGTGTGAATATCTGGGAGATCTTCATTGTCCGAGTCACTAAGTGTAGTGTGTGAAGTGACTCCTAAGGCTTCATTTCTTGGACTCACACACCCATTGACATGGTCATTATCGCTTTCCCTTTGACTCACACACCCCGAGATAGAAATAGAAATGTTATCAGTAATTAAAGCATCTAAACCAGTAACAACATGATTCGAAACAATAGAAGTAGAATTACTAGATTCGTCCTCACTAACAAACACAGGCATATCATCATTATAGATAATCTTGGCAAAGTAAGACATGCAAGGGTCAAAAACATCAGATGACTCAGGTTCCTCATTTTCAGAGTCGCTCGAATCATCCCATGTCTTGCAAATGTTGGCTCTAGCGTGTTTATTTTGGGTGTTCAAGTTAACTCTACAATCTTGTGCAATGTGTCCTAGTTTTCCATATCTAAAGCATTCAGTTTTCTTAAGGTCTCTATTAGGTATAGTGTGAGAGTCCTTGTGATGTTTGTCTTGACTTTTCTCATGAGGTTTATGATTATAGTGAGTTGGATAATTGGACCTGCCTTGTTTATTTGCCATGTTATTTCTAAACTTAATAATTTTCTTAAACTGTTTAGACATTAAGGCAATCTAGTTATCCAAACACTCTATATCGCATTCCTTATCAGAGTCATCATTGGGAATGTTAAACTCAGGTTTAATCAACTTAGAAGAAAAGATCAGATTGGAACTAGTCTATTTCATATGGGACTGGGTTAATTGTTTCTTAAATTCTAGTTCCATTTCCACAGTTCTTAATCTACTACTGAGTAATTCAGGAGTGAGATTTATGTCACACATTTCCTCAATAGCATATCTTTTGTTATCAAATTTCTGTGGTAATGATCTCAGAATTTTAGATACAATTTCATATATATCATATGTTATCCCATTAGCACGCTGTTTTGTCATAATATCAGTCAAGTTCGTATAGAAGTCATGAAATGACTCAGATTCAAACATAATTAAAGAGTTATACTGTTGAATGAGCACTTGTGTTTTAGCAGCCTTAACTCTATAGTCACCTTCATGAGTAGTAACCAAAGTGTCCCAATATTCCTTAGAAGTGGTACAGGGTGAGATTCTTTTGAACTCATGTTCATTTATGGACATAAATATTGCATTCTTTCCTTTGCTATTGTTGCGAGAAACCTATTTCTCTTCTTCTGTGAACTCGCTTAATACTTTCTTAACCCTATCATTACTTCCTTCAGTGGCTGGTTTAGAAGGAAAAATGTATCCATTTTTAACAATGTCCCAGGCATCATCTCCCAAGGTTCCTTGAATGAAAGCAATCATCCTTACTTTCCAGCAAGCAAAATTGGTTCCATCAAAGATAGGAGGTCTGATCAAGTTACCAAATCTTTCATTTTTCTCGTCCATGTTTGATTTTAAGAAAACAATTTCAGAAACACAGGATCTCTTTAAAACAAGTTTACAAAGCTCTGATACAAAATTGAAAATCTGTTACTAAAGCTATTTAATATAAAATTAAACTATTTAAGTAACTCCGAACAGTTTTTTGAAAAAAATATTTTCTTTAAAATCAAAACTAATTAATCACAAGATGTGTTTAAAAAATATGTAGGAGATATGTTCAAGATATGATAACAAGTTTAATAAATCAGTTTAAAAATATTAAACACAGCACAACCAAGAGTGAGATGAGGATATGTAGAAAGATTAATAACAAGGATTTTTACGTGGTAAAACCTCACCCAACTGAGGAAACATCCACGTCTCCCTGTACGAAGTAAACCAAAAATTCCACTAAAACAAATTTTAATAGTTACAAACTATATAACAAACATGAATACAACTCAGACCTATATAAGTTTAGGAATGTACCCTCTGGTGTCCTTATAACTTCTCTGCAATTCTGATTGTTGATGTTGTTCTACCAGTTTGCTAACTTCCAATTTGTTCAAGTTCTTTACGTCGAATCTTGTTCTCAAGATCTTATTACCAACACTTTTAGTGTGGTAGGGTGATAGTGTTTGTGGAGGTGCTTTCTAACACATGCATGCACACACACACTTTATTTTATACAACCAGTCCTAACAAATTACATATAAGAACTATATGCTGTGATTTTTCTATTTCTCTCTTCTCACAAAACTTAACCTTATTTGACCTTTATAATAATCCCAGAATCCACGGCTATCTTACTCAAAAGACGTATCAAGATCTTAATCAATCTCAGGTTTTGAAAATATTTTTGAGATTGAAAATCACCAAGTGCAATTCCAAATTTGGTCAAAGGTCTTGTTTCAAGAGAACTAGAAACATAAAACATTATTATTGATTTCAAAGTTAAAAACATGTACAGAAAAGAATCAACAATAGATTTCTCAAGATGAGAAACTAAATATGTAAATATAAGTGAAATGTAACATAAAGTACTCAGATCTGAAATTTCTATAAAGCAGAAACTTAGATCTAAGAAAAATGCTTAAGTTGGACACAAGATCTAAGAACGAAGAGGTTACAGCAACAAACCAACTAAACAAACCAACTCTTAACCTCTTAAACACTAAAACACTCAAGGTTGTGTTTGGTATATGTAGGACTTGAAAAGACGTTTAGGTTTGAAAAGGTTTTGACGATTTAGGGTTAGGGTTTCAAACTCTTTCTCTCTGTTTCTGGTTTCTCTCTTTCTCCTTCTTTTCTCTCTTCTCTCTCTACTCTCTCTTTTCTCTCTAAAAGGACGAAATGGAAAAAAGTCTCTGATGGCTGAGGGTAAAGGTCCTTTTATAGGAGGCTGAGAAGATTCGAGAATAAGGTTAAAAAACAATGGCTCAGATTGAGTCAAGGTTTATTGACTTTGATCCAAGGGTTCACCATATGCGGTTAAAACTCTCCTGATTGGTTCATATGAGGGTCACATGGATGATGTAAGAGCGCATGCACATCGTTGATAAAAATGATCCAAGGGTTGTAAACAGTCACTGGTTTACACTCTATAAAGAAACACAAACTCAACCAATCAGAATGCAACAGATGTTGGGCAAACATAAGATAACAAACGCGCGTCTAAAATAAATACAAAATGCACCCTGAAGTCTCTGCCGCTTTCGGGTTCTACCCAAACAAACATTCATCAAATATAACCACCAATACATAATTGAAGATTGACCCCAAAACTTTTTTTTAAAAAAATTAATTAATAAAAATCTTATTTTAAAAGCTTATAAAATCCATAAAAAATATTAAAAATCAATTTTATGGATTTAAACACACTCAACATATATACACACAATTATATGAAATATGACATGTATGAGATCAATTCTACTGTGTGTGAGTGTTGGTAATATTGTCTAGATCAATCGATCAAGAGGGATGAAATAGCAAACCAAGATCTGGGGTTCTTTGGCTTCTAGGATAGACACAATTTTGTTACAATTTCCAAACTAGATGAACACTTATACAATATAGACTCAAGTGAGTCAAGAGTATAAGGAGCTTCAGGCCCTACCCACAACTGCCTGATTATCCATCCCCATCATCGCCCACATCTTGAGGCCCCCATACGTAACCTACTTGTATAGTATACTGAAGGCACTCCATGGAATGATAAGACCAATCCATCATAGAGAAAACTAATATGCCTCCCTTCATGGTATAAACATGGCAAACCATTTCTTCCCTGTCTCATCGGCTGACATCTTAGCCCATACCCTCCTCTGCAACCATTTTATCAAATCCCCAAGAACGTTGTAAACCCATCCAGTAGATTGGAAATGATGGGTTGACGAGCAAAGACTAGACCACAAAGATCCAAGTCGCAAGAAAATGTCTTCTATCAAATCATCCACATGGAAGAATACCTGAATACAAAAAGGCACGATCTGTTCCCATAAAACTTGATGGAAGAGCCGCCAAGGAAAATATATAAAGGTCTTCCAGAGGCCAACTAAAAAACATATTGGTATTCCCCTAGTTCTAGAATGGGCTACAATTCCCCCCACGAAGGTACTGACTAGCTCAAATATCGAGCCATGTGCTCCATAAACTAGTTTACATAGTTCTCGATATTTGGGCCAAATGAAAGTTAGCACGGCTACCATGAGATATTTAGGAGGGACCACCAAACGAAATCTCTCAGAGAGACACATGAAAATCTTGATAGGGATTCCTCTGAGAAAATCCAAACGACCTTCCCGCCAAGCATCTAGATCGTTTAGGATCTCTGTCAGTATTATCACCATAGGATTGCGATAATATGACATCCACACAGTAATAGCAAAAATTTGAGGGTCCACCAGCAGATCCTCGATCACTAACAATAGCTTTGAAGTTAAGCCAAGGATAGTGGATTTGGTGTGGCCCGTGTCATTACATCCCGTAGATACACGAAGTACAGCACAACTGGGAGGGACATCATTCCTCTAGTAACCAATAATCGAGCGGTCGAGGGTGATATATGGATATATTACACCAATAGTGTTTGAGGCGATTGAGAGAATTCGGGCATGGACGCTGCCACACTGGTATTTACCCCCAATATAGTAGAAAAATCCTCGTAAATTGGGCAAACTTCATCCAAACCAAAACGAAAAATATGATCCTCGGGGTACTAGAATTGTACTGGCGCCGTCATCATGTTTTAGTCAATGGTCTAGTTGCGCCGCAAGGAAATCCGACGCTGGTTAAAGGCATCGTAGTCTACATTATACGAACACATAGCCTCCAAATTATCGAGGTAAGAGGAAAATTCTGCACTTATGGGAAGAGCCATTTTGGAACAAATAAAACACAAGCAAGAAATAACATATCGAAGAAAATGTGTATGGGTGAAGAAAATCTCTCCACCATAAAGGAAAAGGTAGGTTAAGAAAGTGCAATCAAAGCCTTATGGTGATTTGACTGAACTGACCTGTCGAGAGGCTGGATAAGGGGTATGTCGATCAGCATCCCCCATTTTTCCTTTTTTTAACAAAATACAAAAAAGAACTAGATTTTTTATTTCAAAAGAGTTCACAATTTTCCCCTCCTTATATTTTTAACTCGTCCTGTTTTTAAAATAAAATTCTCTCTTTATTGAATTTATCCTTTTTTACCGTCTCAGCAAACAAAGTAAAAAGTGCATGTAGATTAAATCAATTAAATCAAGATACAAAAATATAACCCCATTCATTTCATATATATATATAGGTAGATAGAGATAGAGAGAGAGAGAGAGAGAGAGAGAGAGAGAGAGAGAGAGAGAGAGAAATCAAGGTGACACTGTGGGGTTATTAGGCCGAGTCTTGTTATTTTTCTTCGTTTCTGCAAAAAGACTCGGCCTAATAACCCCACAGTGTCACCTTGATTTCTCTCTCTCTCTCTATCTCTCTCTATCTATCTATCTATCTATCTATCTATCTATCTATCTATCTATCTATCTATCTATCTATCTATATATCTATCTATCTATCTATCTATCTATCTATCTATCTATCTATCTACGATACCCCATCCTTGCTACTCGCGCGCTTACCCTGCGACGAGTTGAATAGCCTTCGTTACTCGATCAAGATCCGCCCTCAAACAAGGTAGATGGCACAAAATAAGAATGAACTGAGATCGAATCCCGAATATGAATAGTCACACAAGCCACCCAGTCCCTGATGCCCCTCAGCCTGATAGTCGATATCTGGACATGTTTCAAGAAAAATAAAAAAGAGACAATAAATCAGTCTGAAGAGAAAGAAGAAATCAGAAAAAGAAAATATAAAGGGGAAAGTTATAGCTTTGGTCGGAGAATGTAACAACCGGAATTTTGAAATGAATGTTTTTAAACAAAAAAATTAGAATATTCGAGAAAAATATTTTTTTAATTTTATAAATTTTATTGGTTAAATATGTTTGTTATGATTTTAGAAGAATAGAACTTCAAGCGGAATTGAAATCGGATTTAAAACGAATTTTTAATAGATTTTTTTATATTTTGCCTTATTGTATTTTTAGGGGAAACTGTTAGATTTTAGGCATGATCGATCGATCACTGATTTTCATAGATCGATCGATGGTCCCAGAATCGGTGCGCAGCAATTCGTCATTTTGACGAAATAACGAAATTTATCTATATTTTTAACCCCTAAACTTACCTATATAAAGGAAGCTCGGGAGTAGTTTTCTAATACACCTTCCTTACCAACCCTTAGCGGTCAACCCCCTATTTTCTCATCATTTTCCACCTCCAAAACCAAAACCTCCATTAATACATATTTTCAAGCTTAATTTTGGGGGTCTAAACAGAAATATTTCAAGGTGGTTCAAGAGAGTTTTTCGATCAATTTTTCGAGGAGAACCCGAATCTCTCGTCAATTACAACATCTAAAAATCAGGCATGTCTATATTCTTTTCCTTTAGTGTTATGTGTCTTGATTATAGCCTCCATTAAAACTCATGTGTTCTAAAATAAAATTAAGAATATAGTATTCTAAAGAAATTAATTTCAGGGCTGTTTTGTGAAAATAATTAATGATACCAAATAATTATAACTTTGTTGTTAGTATGATTGTATTTATGTAGTTGGTTATATTATGGGCATATACATGTAGAGGAGCCCTTAGCAAAATTTAATTTGGATGTTTTAGGTAGAAATTACTAAATTAATTAATTTACTTGTGCCAGAAAATAATACCTAATATGAAACTTGTGAGTAATAATGATTCAGAAAAATCACAATAATTATGTGTTCTTCATTCCCCCTATTTAGATTAAAAATCATTTATTTGTAAATTTAGTGTTGTTGAGAATATTATCATAAATTGTAAATTTTGTCACTTATGAAATATAATAATACTGAATATTTCGGGAAACGTTGGGTATTGTAGATAATTGGTTTTCACCCCTTGTTATAATACACTTGTTAGGTACGGGACTAATATGCGATTTATGGTAATTAGGTATGGGACTAAGTAAAATAATTCTATGCGGGTTATATAAATTGGGGTGGGGACAAATTCTATATTTTTACCATTGTTGTGATAACCTAGGATTGATATCTAGATATAGAAAAATTGTTATAATCATCTTTTATTAATGATGGGATGAAATTATTTTTTGGGAACTTTTAATTGGGTCTAAGGAATATTTTGAGGATTTTCACATCGCTTGTAAGAGTGGGGGGAAATTTATGTGAATAACTAGTATGAGAAATTTTGGAAAATTAATACCGCAAGACTACAACTGGTTATTGGCGACATAATGTGTCCAGGGCCGACAGTTTAACCGGTTCAGAGGGTGATTTATATCATGTGTGTGTGGAACCTTGTCATATGTCGAGGATCACTGGATAAAAAGGGTCAGATGGAGAGTATGATAGGGGGAGGTGTTTTTGGTTTAAATTACCCATGACGGGAGGACCGTCAAAATTTTGGTGGAGAAAATCAGCTGTGGCGGGAGGACCGCTATTATAATGTATTTTTATGTAAATCACCCATGGCGGGAGGACCGCTATACCTAATTAATAAAGTGAGAAAAAATCATCCTGGTTAATTCAAACACATTAACATAATGGGACTTGGGTTAATTTAAAATAATATTGGTGTGGTACATTTAAACCTTGTTGGTAATTAGAAATTTATTGTTAAAGGATTATGGACTTTCTTTGAATTAAAAGATTCTATTGTTATGGTCGATATGTATAGCACTATTGTCTGGGTTCAAGGACCCTATTTGAAAGGAGAAGCGGGGATTCATGCTCAGGGCCTTGACTCTGACCCATGCGTTGACTAATATTTTTAGGGATTTAATTGGAGTAGCTACATAGTAATTATTGGAGATCTTTCGAAAGTGTAGCTGGACCTATATTATTGTTTTAGTAGTTTGTTTCTTCGCTTATTCAATCGTATTTATTGTGAGACTATATTTGGGTTTTATTGGGCCTTTCAATTCCAAAGTTGTCTTAAGATTTCAGTTGGGTTTGATTTATTGCAATAATTGAGATATTCAGAGATTGCATGTGACGGACATTATATCGCACTTTGGTGATAAATGAGTTGGAAGTTCTTGATATTTAGGATTTATTTAAATCATTTGTATGGAGGATTAAAATTTAATATGTCTCACATATGTCACATGCTAAGGATGATATTTATATTGCGGTCGACGCCAGAATTTAGCGGGGTGTTACAGAGAACATCCTTAGTTAAACCCAAAACCTCCAAGCCCATCGCGTTGGAGCGATGCATTATACTCATCGATACTCCCCCAGGCAGTCTGATGTTTTGGTAGGGAGGATAAAGCAACAAAAATAGAACCTCTAATCTTTTTCCCACAGGTGACGTTGATACGCCACCAGTGTTATGGGTGGACTCTAGCTGGCTCATACCCCTAACTAAATCCGTAGGAGGTGGAGGCATATTCAACACGTAATATATTCATAATGGCATCAGCTACCTCATCACGAAATTGAAATTTTCGTACATCACTACAATGTTCGTGTACAAAGAATAGGGCTCACCGATCATCATTGCCACCCGAGCATCCTTTGACATCTCCCGTACATGCCTCATATATCTCGGGGGCATTACCGGTAAGACCTACACCATGTCCTCCATAATCTTTCTTACTACTCTTCCCCCAGATACCAGGAGCAACCAAACTCATGTACCAGCCATCGATGCATCTGTGCATTCCCTCTGGTCACCCCCATAAGCTAGATTACCATCTCCTATGGATAGAAGGTCACCTGCATTTTTCCATGACAAAATCAGTACGTGAACAAAGTAAATGCCGAAGAATACGATTCAAAAGACAAGAAAAAATAACCTAGTAACTCGTGAGGGCATTCAGAACCCGATGCACTGCAGCCAAGTTAGGGGACCACTTCGATTTCTAGTCGGACTTCTGCCACTCATACATCCGGTAGAAGCCCCCCAACAACTCATTATGCAAACCAATAAAGCAGGCATTGAGCATGATCACCTCGCAAAACCATGATTGCAAAAGAAGAAGGTTCATCAATCAGAAGAAAGGAATCAAGAATCAAAGAGAAAATAAAATAAAATGCATAAAGGAAAATGCAAAAAGATAAATACCTCTATAAGATATGTGTCTCCAGTAAAAGTCTACCGGTAGCGCCGACTGAAAGCATTCAAAGTTAAATAAAGGGTCGCCAAAGTCAGGCTCCCCCAATCAAAGGGAGGGATAATAAAAAAATACCCCTTAGTATGGTAAAAAACACAAGTGGATGACGTCGCAGGTCAACGCCACCAAAATCTTCCCAGCAGTAAAAAAATGATCAAACGGTCCATTTAATGGACCTACGGTCTGTTGTTCTATTCTATCTATTGAATCAACAAAACCTCCCAAAGAAGAGATATCTTGATCAAGTCGGCCGAGGCAATCGGCCCAACAATGCATAGAGTCGCCTCCACTGCCGCCAACATCATCCTCAGCGAGCGATTCACCCCTATTTGGATCCCTTCACAATCTATCCAAAGCAACTAGTGTACATCACTAGGGGTCACTGTCATCTCCCCAAAACCAAAATGTATGGTATGGGTAGTATCCCACCACCTCTCTCCCAGAGCACATAGAATAGCCATCGAGTGAGACATCTTATCCAATACAGATGCTCGACTATTAGGAATGAAGACTTGTCGCAGCAATATTAGTTTGTCAAAATATGAAACGTAATGCCGAAAGTAATGAAATACTTAGACAACCATTAGGGTTTCTCACCTTGGACGATAAATGGTGTGTAGACTCACCCAAAATAGTTTGCTCATTGGCGACATGCTCAAACACATCAAAGGTATTCTCATTGCCAACTCTAAAGAATCCCTAACCTTCCACTCAAAGTGTGCCCAATCATCAACACCTAACCATGATATGTGGATCTCATTGCTATAAAAGTATGACATCTTCTAAAATAAAATAAATAAGGAACGCAATAAAGAATCACAGAAGAGAAAAGTGTAAGATAAGAAAGATGGAAGTTATGAAAAATAAAGAGAACGCACCCCTTTTATAGAAGGCTAAGGGGTATGCCGGTCGGCAGTCCCTGACACTAGTCGATCGGCATCATCCCTTACCTTTCCCTAGGAAGTACAAAATATTATGCCACTTCCATTTGGGAACTCCTACAACCTCATGGTCGGCAACCCCCTAAAATTTCGTACAAAAAATCCCAAAAAATGATAGAAAATTCAAAACAATCCCTGAAAAATTCCTAAAATTATCCATTAAATACTGGAATATTTCTTCACTAAAAAAATCATTTTTTAAAATTCTATAAATCCCTAGCCACATTAATACCACATTTTACCCCCATCTTAAAACCCTAAAAATCAGCACACAAGCATCCCCGAAACTCACTACCCCTCCCCAATAATATCTTGAAAAAATCATCTTCAGCATAAATAAAATGCTTCCTCAGTAGAGCTACCCATTTCCCTTGTAGGAATTCCCGAATTAAACTTTTTCCCCAAGTAGAGATAGAAGCCTTAACCAGACATCTCTCTCCAGAAACACATTCCCCAACGGCATCCCAAAACCTTAAGTTATGAACTGGAGAAAGATTTTTAGCCATTCTTGAAAGGATATAATCCCCAAACAGATGTCTCCATCCCAGTAGAGTCTCAAATAAGGAATTAACCAGGAGAGTATTCCCCACACCTCCAACCTAAGGTCCTCAGAATTGATCTGGACCCTCAGAATTGGTCTCTCTCAACTTAATGTTCTCGAAATTCACCTCGACCCCTAGAATTGGTTGCTCTCCACTTAAGGTACTCACAATTGACCTCGACCCTTAGAATTGGTTTCTCTCCACTTAAGATCCTCAAAATTTAGATCAATCCCCAGAATTGGTCGCTCCCTACTTAAGTTTCTCATAATTGACCTCAACCCTTAGAATTGGTCGCTCTCCACTTAAGGTCCTCTGAATTGACCTCGACCCTCAAAATTGGTTGTCACTCCCACTTAAGGTCCTCAGAATTTCTCGCTTTCCACTTAAGGTACTCAAAATTGATCTCAACAAGATCCTTAGAATTGACCTCGACCCTCAGAATTGGTCACTCTCCACTTAATGTCCCCAAAATTGAACTCGACCCTCAGAATTGGTCGCTCCCCACTTAAGGTCCTTAAAATTTACCCGAACCCTCAAAATTGGTCTCTTTCCAATTAAGGTCCTCATAACTGACCTTGACCTACATAATTGGTCTCTCTCCACTTAAGGTCCTTAGAATTGACCTCGACCCTCCAAATTGGTTACTCCCACTAAATATCCTCAATATAAACCTCGGCCCTCATAATTGATCGCTCCCACTTAAGGTCCTCATAATTGACCTCAATCCTCAGAATTGATCGCTCTCCACTGGTCCTCATAATTGATCTCAACCCTCGGAATTGGTTGCTCCCCACTTAAGGTCCTCAGAATTGACCTCGACCATCAAAATTGGTTGCTCTACATTTAAGGTCATCATAATTAACCTCAACCCTCAGAATTGGTCACTCCCCACTTAAGGTCCTCAGAATTGACCTCGACCCTCAGAATTGGTCTCTCCCATTTAAGGTCATCATAATTAACCTCGACCCTCAGATTTGGTTGCTCCCACCTTAGATCCATATAATTTACCATGTCTATTGGAATCATCTATCCCAAGCATTACCATAGGTCCACATAATCGACCTCAACCCTCAAAATCGGCCATTCTCACCACATTACATCCGTAGAATTCACCTCTTTCCCAAAACATCATGTGGTGTCTATTCGACAACTTTCACTTATTCAAAGATCACCCGTCGAGGGGATCCGTATTAGGTCTCTAGCACCTCCCCCTTCCCAAGCCCCATTTGACTATGATGCACTCTTTCATTAGGTAAAAAGCTCATTAAATCTTCAAAGGAATCTGAATCCACTTTCCAATTATCCACTCCATTAATTAATTTGCATAACAGTTCAGAAAAATGGACCATTTCACTATCGAAAATTGATTGAGAGGCCACCGGGCGCATCGGGGCCCCGCTTTGAACCTAATCAACTTCATCAACATAGTGAAGATCAATGGATTCCTTAAGGTCACTAAAACCCCTTTCCAATGACCCCCTATGCATGAAATAGCATAACCGGTCAAACGAACGATTCGTTTTCTCCCGAAAGCTAATTCGGAGGCCACTAGGAACTCCTGGGCTCCGTTTGAATAAATCCAACTCTTCAGTTTGAATGCGACTGAATGATTCTTTGAAAGGCATTGATTAAACTTTCCAAAGGCCTACCCCATGCATGAATCAGCCTTATAATATGGGTGAACGACCCGTTTTACTCTAATAGGTCATCGGGCGCTAGTTGAAGAAACTGAACTCTCCGAACCGAGAGAAGATCTTTGGAACATAGAAGTACCTCATATAAAATTTCCAATGGTCCACCCCATGCATCATTTTGACTTACGATTTGGACGGACAATCCATTACGTTCGATGATCTTTCGTCTAAAGGACTGACAGGCACTTTCGAGCCCCATTTGACCCAAAATCAACTCTTGATCCCGAGAGAAAAAAGGACTCTTAAAGGGTTTCTTAATTACCTTCATAATTGTATGACCAGTGCATGATTTGGATTTATGGATTACGTTGTACGATCATTTTTCGAAAAAATCAGCACGAGACAAATGGTTAGCATATCCATTTCCCTGGCAATCGACAGTATGTCTAAGTCCACCTATCGATTGGTAGGGCATGGGGTTTGTTGGTTTCAAGTCCCCCTATCCTATTAAAGGAGGGCATGATCTAATTCTCAAGGAACACTCGGATCCATCAATATCAGTGATCTCACCAACATTCTCTTACAATCAGCGAAGTCTCCTTCTGCGAAATTCCTTTCCATCATTCATTCTCATCATTTTTATGCCCAATCTAGAAAAATACACTCCCTTCTCATCCAACATTCATCCCAACATTCAAAGGAGCTCATCAAGGATCAAGGTCATGCCCTAATTCTCCACAAAAGGTCCAAATATCCTTCTTTCTCTTTAACTTTCTTCATTTTTGCATTAGTTACTTTAATTCTTACTCTAGATTTTACTTTGGTACATACACATTAACATCTCATCCTTTATTAGTTATATTGCACATCCTTTGTTTTCTATAAAAAAACAAAGAAAAAGAAGGTTATGCCTATAAATTCCATTGGGATTCTTTATCACATTTTCTCAAAACTAAAAATATATTTTGTACACGCACATATATAATAAACTCATGTTTGAATTTATGAGATAAACCCCACCCTTGTGCCACAGGCAATATCTGTGGACTTCGATGCCTTTATCGGATATGTAGGCGTTTGGGGCTAAAGACCGAGACTCGAGTACAACTTTCCAATTTTCCTATTTTCATATATTTATCCTTTTTATTTTATCTATATATTACCCTTCATATCACACTTGTGATTCATATTTTCATTTTATCTGACAAATATTATTGTTTCATCATAATGATTAATATCTCGATAAGTGTGCACATCATATTTTGTAAATATTATTTTGAGAACATTCCTTTGGATGACCTCACTCTATCTTTTCCATGATATGAGTCGAGCGATCCTGATCTCCATTTAAATATACACAAACACACACTTCACGAATAAATTAAGGAAAATATTAACATAAGCCCATGAGAGATCGAAGGGGAGAGTTGGGTGCCTGACACCTTCCCATTTTGTAAATTTTCCTAAGAACCTCTGAACTACTGGTTTTGTAAGCATCCATTTGTCTTTGATGACACTCTCTCGAGGTGGTGACAAGTTATTTTGCTTATTTTGTGAAAAATAGTCTGGTGACTCCATGTTTTTACATCACCCCATATCGACAACGGCCAAAGAGCTCCTAGAAAATGAGCGCGAGACTTTCCCCCCTCTCCGAGTGCGTGCATCCGAGCACTAGGAACCCCCTGAGATGATAGATAGGGAAAGAACCCAAATGAGGGATGGCCACAACTATAGAAAACCAATAGGCTTCTAATTGATCCATCTTAAATTGTTAGACAACTTGACACCTAACAATAAATTGTGCAATATAGTGTTTCATTTCTGACCACCAATAACATTATTTCAATCTTAATAAAGTTTCATGCTACCTAGATGCATAATATATATAGAACATTGGACTTCCTATAAAATTGTTCTTTTAAAATAGGTACTTTAGATGTCACACAAATGGTTGTCATGCATAATGATGTCATAATCACGATTAGAAAATTCATTTACTTTACCCTTGTACATATTGTTTCTAACTCTCTCCAATTTTGTATCGCATGGCTATGATTCTCGTATCAAGTATATGATCATAGGTCTAACATTTAAATTTGCCACTTTTTCGCAAGAATGATTTAAAGTTAGTTCCACTCCATTAAAGCTAACTCTCTCAACATGCCAATTTGAATACAATAAATACAAGATACTCTACCTTAAGACTTTTGACTCAAAGAATATGTAATAACATTAGCCTTACTTGAGTGGTGATGTATTATGTAGTCATAATCTTTTATAAGTTCTATCCACTTCCTTTTCCTTAAGTTCAAGTGCTAAGTAAAAAAATATTTTAAACTTTGATGGTCAGTAAAAATTTCACAACTAACACCATATAAGTGCTGCCTCCAAATCTTTAGTGCAAAAACTACTACGGCTAACTGAAGATCATGTGTAGGGTAGTTTCATTCATGTATCTATAATTTTCGAGAAGAAAAGGAAATTAACTTTCCATACTTAAACAACACACAACCAAGTCCTTATTATGAGGCGTCGCTACAAATAACTAAACTTTTTGTACTTATTAGAATAGTCAATAATGGAGTTGATGTCAACTTACCCTTTAATTTTTCAAATCTTTTATCCCAATAATCATTCCAAACAAATGTGTTTTCCTTTCTGGTAAGCTTAGTCAATGGAAATGCAATAGAAGAAAACCCCAGTGAAAATATCTTGTAACATTCAACCACTCCCAAAAAAACTATGTAGCTATGTCACACTAGTTGACCTTCCCTAATTCATTAATGCTTCCACCTTTTTTAGAACAAGAGAAATTCCATCAGTAAAAATTCCATTCCCCAAAGATACGAACCTGTCTAGCCAAAAATCACATTTAGTAAATTTAGCATATAATTGTTTCTCTTGTTAGGTCCGTAAAATTATACACTGATCGTGTTCATGCTATATCCTGTTATGAGAATATATGAAAATATCATTAATGTATACAATAACAAAATAATCCACATATGGGTGATATATGAAGTTCATCAATTCCATGAATACAACTGGTGCATTTGTTAACCCAAATTATAAAAAAATCATAATGGTCAAACCCGGGAACAAAAGTAGTTATACTCTTTTACATTCAATTAATGATATTTGAATCTTATATAAATATGGGAAATGGGAAAATATTGTGGCTCCATGAAAATAATCAAACAAATTATCAATGTGGGGCAGTGGTTATTTTTTACGAATTGTCACCTTGTTTAACTGCCAATAAGCGATGCACAATTTCATGGTTCCATCTTTCTTCCTCATAAAAAATAATCGGGATCTCCAAGGTGTTACACTAGGAAACATAAAACAAGTATCTAACAAATCTTGCAACCGTATTTTTAGCTATTTTAATTCTGCAAGTGCTATACGATATGGTGTAAAAGATATCGATGCGTTGCCTCGTACCCACTCAATCACAAACTCTACCTCACGGTCCGGTGCTAACCCTAAAAGTTCCTCTAGAAAGACATTTGCAAACTCATTAACCACTGGTATAATTGATAGTTTTTTATCCTCTTCTCCTTTTTCCATAACATGAGCAACATAACCCTGACATCCCTTCCTTAGAAGTTTATATGATTTTGTAGCAGAAATCAAACATTTTGGAGTGACATTTCGGACCCCCATAAATTTAAATTCAGGGTCACCTGGTAAGCAAAACACTAATTACCTTTTCAAGAAGTTTATAATGACATGATAGAAGGCCAACCAATCCATACCCAGTATCACCTCAAAATCATGCATGTCAAGAGATAATAAGTCAACAAAAAACTGATTTTCACCTACTTATACCATGCACTCCTTACACACCCTATCAATTAAAACCATTTACCCTAATATATCAACAATAGCTAAACTAGAATCTAATAATGATAATTGTTTATTAAGATGAAACCGATAAAGGAAATACATGAAAGAATGTGTAAATACAAGATGTAATAACCCATTAACATTTGTCACCACATTATGTGAAGATTGTTCATCTTGTCGCATCAATGGAAAAACTCTACCTTGAAATTGGCTTTGAGATCTACCTCCCCCATGTACATTATGTGTAGGGATCCTACCTCCTATCGTCAAACGCCAATATGATGTTGTGGCTCCCATTACCGGACAATTATTCCCCATGTTCCTTGGTTGATGATAATTGAAACATAAAGGTGTTGTCTCAGCTATTGTGCACTCCCGAGATATATGTTGTTCACCACCATATATAAAATAAAAAAAAATATGATTTGGTCCCAACATAGATGCATTTTTTAACTGACTCATCCCAGTCCTTCCACCTCGACCAAAAAATCTTCCATGTGTACTTTTGGTATTTTTAAATCCTTGACCTTTAAATCCCCCTCAAGCTACATTTTGAATTGAGGTTCCTATCTCCCATTCATCTGATTTTGTACCATTATGTCTAGATTTCTCTTAATGTTAAGCTTGAATTTCTTTTATTTATGTTTCTAATACCATAGCTCTATCGTAATCTTCATAACACTAACCATGGTTTCCATATCTACATTCAATTAGTTTGAAACATGGTGCATTTATTTTCATTTGTCCTCACCAAAGAAAGTGAAAATATTGATAAATATATGAATAAAGTTTCATACTCTACCACTGTTCTATTCCCTTGATTCAACATGATAAATTTCTCTTTCTTCTCTAGCCTATAAATCCTGAAAAAAAATTCAACAAGAACATTCACAAACTCCTCCCAAGTAATTAGAGGAGAAATTTTTATAATCTATATAATCCAACCATAGTCCCCTAACTGTAGTAAGTAACCTCTCTATATAATCCAACCATAGCTTTGCATCATCTTATAATCTAAAGGTTGTTAACAAAAACTTGGGGGCATCTTGAACATCTATCACTTTGAAAATTATTTCGATCTTTCTAATCCACCATCCCGCCACTAATGGATTGGTACTCCCAGTAGATGCTAAAGGATTTAACTTCATGAATCTCTCAAGTAATTTATCCCTTTCTCCACCATTTTCCCCACCTATTGCTTGTTTCACTTGTTTTGCCACTACACATAATATTTTCCCACATCATCTATAGGTTGTTGTTTCCCTTTTCGTTCTTCCACTTCAACATGTCTCTGTCCTTCCTGACTATTAGGAACATAGGATGCCTCACCATCTTCTCTATCATGCTCTCTTTTCTCTAATGGTATCTTTAATCTTTTTTATGATCCTTAAGCCCAATCTCTAAATGTAAGATATATGGCTCTAAATTTCATATGTCCCTTGACCTCTTTTTGAAAAATGATCGAAACTCCCTTAGTAGGTGTCGGTTTTGTCCAAAATCGACTCGTGACCTAAACTATACTTCTAGATACACTATTTAGACTATTTCGACCCATCCGGAGTCATCCGTGACTTCTAAATTCCCATTCGAGTTACTTAAAATATATTTAGTCTACACGCGACTCCTAGTGGGATGAACTATAATACACACATATCACACGCTATGACGTATAATAATAATCATTTAGTATTTACTATTCACACTTAGTAAATTTCATCAAACTATTAATCAATATCTATCCCTCGATTAATATTTTATAGTCACATTTATTAAATAAATCACAATAAATTACTTCACTCGCATAATTTAAATAAGTTTATTTTCCTAATTAATTTTGGAATTAATTAAATTAGAAATACGCAGAAATATGGCGTATTACACCTCCCCCGTGCTTATCACAAAATCTAATAAAGTTCCATTAAAAATGTCAACCACCAGAAATGGATCCCACAAGAATCACCCAACACCAAAAGCAATCCCGCGATAAATAAAAAAAAATCCGTATACACCTCCTCGTCGCCTCCAAGTTAAGTCTTAGATCCGTCACCTCCTCTAAATAGGTAGTTAAGGACATCACATCAATAAAATCCCACTACGCCATACCTACATGTATTCCCCGAGATCCACGTAGACCCTTAACAGGCACCACCATGGCACTAAGGTGAATGGGAGTCCCGTAAAAGCATAGAAGTTTAAGGGAGTCATGTTCATCTCCCCCAACAACAGGTGAAAGGTCCTGGTAGTGTCCCACCAGTTCTCTCCTAAGGAAACAATGATCAACTAAATCCTCCTAAAGTGATCCAAGGAGAGGAATTACAATCCAAAATTAAATCCTATGACATAGAGAACGGAACAAAAAATGAGGGGTCCTTTTCAAAACCCTAGCCATTGGGGCTACAAAACACCGGACTCAAGCACTACCACTAGGATAGAAAAAAGAAGATACAAAAACATATAATTAACACACAACATAAACATTGTCGATGAGGGATTCAGTTAATGTATATTCAAACATAATCTCATTACCCCAGTTCCTAATAATCAAGAAGGATAACCATTCGTGAGGTAACTAGAAATTCCCGTGGAGATTTCTCCCTCCCAGAGTTTTAGGTTACCATATGTTCACAATTACTCTCCATACTCTTACTCTTCACTAACCAGGGAAGATAACCAATCATGACGTGAATAAAAATTCCCCAAGATCTTTATCCCTCTCGAAATTTAGGTTATCTCATGTTCACACTTAATCTCCCTACCCTGTTCCCACTAACTAGGAAGGATGACCAGTCATGAGGTGACTAGAAATTCTCCCAGAGATTTATCCTTCCCATAGTTTGGGTTATTGTATCTTAACACTTAATCTCCTTACCCTCGGTTCCCATTAACTTGGAAGGATTACAATTCCAGTAATGACTAAAAATTCCCTTGGAGCTATCTACCTCTCGGAGTTTGGTTTACCGTATGTTCACATTTAATCTCCCTACTATAATTCCCTAAAACATGATTAGGCTTGTTAATTGCACGATTAAGTATATGTTATGATTGATAAGGTTGGTTATGGGTATTAAATAATTTAATTATCATGTTTGAAAAATGCATACTCACATGATATATATGTTGGTTGCTGTGGATTCTAATTGAGTTTATTATTGGTTACAAAATGTTTAGAATATAAATAGTTATGTAATTAAATGCATTATAAAGTATGTTATGGATGCATTGTTGTGTTTATAAAGTAAAGTATTTGTGGTAATTTGGTGAGGTTCAGTTTCCAACTCTTGCAGTTTTGAAATTTTGGAAAGATTGTTACATTCCAATTTAAAGACCAATTTAAGCATATTAAAGTTATGATTTTGGAAAAATAGTAAATATAAATTTGTAAATATTTAAGTTATCTAGGATCTCAAACTGGAGTTCAATTGAAGGTCAAAATATTATGTTACAGTGGATTTACGAACATGGAACAAATCTTCCATAAGTTTAAATGTTTTGATTGGACTTTTCTTTTACCCAGTTATACACAATTACACTAAACATGACAACATGACCGCATTTTTTCCGGTTATAAATCAGATATTTACCTTCATCCTCATTACATAGCATAATCTTTTGAATAAAAAAACATTGAGTTGGGAGAAAAGAAGAGTTAACGAAGTATTTCTTGGAAAATTATCATAAATCAAGGAGTTCTTATAAGGTAATTATATTTTTTATTGATATTGGTCACATGAATGAGTTTTAAATTTTTTATATTTTTATTTCTAATTTGAAAAAGATTTAAATGAGACCCAACATGCCTAAAGAGATACATATAAGAATGTTTTAACACCATGATAGAGAAATTATGCTTCCCAAATCCATAAAGAGAATTGTGAAGGTGTGGGAGGGTTTCTTCCACCTCAAGGCAATTGGAAAGGAAGATTGGAGGAGAAGCAATCAATCATCAACAAAGAATCAGATCAAGCAATCAAAGGCAAATTTTTATTGCAATTTAAATTGATGTTATAATACCCATGCGGGGGGATTTCATTAATAGATTAAGATTTATTTCAAAACCTTTGATGAAAATCACCAATTCATTTCATGTTTGGGTGAAATTGCATGTACTTAGGGTTTATATATGTATGGAATGTTAAATCAGAGGAGTGTTAATTATTACTACGGATTTAAATCTGGGTTTTGAATTTAATGTAATGGATGAACACAAAACTGGATGCATAAAAGAGTTTTGGGGGTTTTATTCATTCTTGATTGATTTTGGTGAAGTTTTTATGTGTTTGAAACACTAGGAATCATCTTAACTCGTATAGAAATAGTTAGGAATAATCATATGTGAATTTGGTGAATAATTATTAGGTTTGAGTGAATCGATGATTGTGTAAAACGTTGTTGTGAAACAAAGAGGCAGAAGTCACAGAAAAAATGGATCGGTCTGGTCCTGCGAAACGGATCGATTTGGTGCTCTGATATTTTTAAAATTTCCCTTTTTGTCTTTTATTCTCAAATGGGCGTGGTGGAAAATCCTTAGGCACTTGTGAAAATAATATTAGGAGACTTATTTTTTTTATAACAAGGGGTAACGAGAACCTAAGAGTTGTGTGAACACTCGAATAATTACAAAAATGAATCAAATTCGTAAATAAATGATAAAGTACGGTGAATATTAGAGTGAAAAATATTACGTACTAGTATAAATAGTTTGGTTGTGTGAATACCTATTCTATTGATACTTAAGCCACGTGAATACCTAAAGTATGCTAAATTTTGTATTGGGGTTGATGATTATCCGGACCAATACATGTGAGCTCGATTTCGAGTCGATTATTATCCCTACCAAATCGAAAATGAATGATATTAGGGTTGAGGAGTATCGGGACCAATATACATATGTTTAACATTTACTTTGGGGTGAAGGGATGTTCGTACCAATGTAACTGATAGGATGATTGGGGGCGATGATTATCCAGACCAATAATCCTTATAGTATATATTGGGGGATATATATACTTTATGATATTCTACCTATGTGGAAAAGTAGACTTATAGATGATATAGATATATAGATATACATCTATATAATAAATTAAGTAGAGATAAACTTAATTTCAAGATTTAAAATTAGATTGGGAATATTTATAGTAAATTAAGTAGTGAGACTTAATTATTATGCTTAAATGTAACATATGCAAATGTTACCTTAGTAAGGAAGGACATTGCGATATATGTGATAATGATTTAAACTGGCAGGGTATGATAGGAGAGTATACTATTGATAAGATTGGTTATATACTTTAGTTGGGATAGCTAGGGAATGGTAGCTAGGTGGGCTAAGTATGGAATATTGAGTATTAACATTAGATGAGAGGTGAGGAAACTTAAGAGACTGTAAGTGAACCTAACATGTGTAATCAATAAACAATTTTACATTGCGATAAACTAATTGCTAAATGTTTTGAGTACTAAATTTTTCTTTATAAATGTTTTCAAAAATCTTTTAGGTGTCCATCCATAAGGGCTCCATACTTGATTTCATTCCCGGGATTCGGAGTTGTCGCACTGTGGATGCTGACAGGATTATTGTGTAGCCGACTCTTTATTTCCAATTCTAGTATAGGATATTATTCTTGTATCTCATGTGTAAGCATGTTTTCAATTGACCAAATTGCAGTTCTAGTTTTGTATCAGTTTTACTTGGTAGTTGGACTGTAGATTATTGCTTGGTTGTAGTTTTTGCCGACAGTTTATTTGGCATGACTTTGATGCTTTTATTTACTAAAGATGGTTTGGATTCTAGTATCTTGTGAATGTTGATTTAGTTCTCAAACTATTATTTGTTCCTTTTTATTTAAAAGATAAAATTTGGCACCTATATAATTAACATAGGTGGTTAGTATTTAACTTAGTTTTCGATAGTGATGGTAAGAATGAACCAATAAGAAACCTGTTTTAATTTGATAAAGGCTTGATCACCAGATATTTAATTAGACGGGGTGTCACATGAGGATGGGTCTGGTGAAAATGTAGCGGTCTATGCCCTTTTTTTTTTAAATAATGTACAGATAGTATTAGAGGTTTTGTGTATTTATGGATGGTCTGTGTATTTTTTTGTTTTATTTATTTATTTTGGTTACATATTTATTTTATCTTGTTAATCATATTGTATCTTGTTTCTACGTCATACATATATGAATTTTTGCATATCTGAATATGTAATTAAAGCTCATATGGGTTAGGCTATCGATGGATGAAGTTTTCCCCTTATTTAGACGATGCTTGTATAGGAACTTGAGTGTCGGGTCATCCATCGAGGTATCTAAGGAGATTATAAATGGGATGATTGTGGAGACTGTAAATCATTTTGGACATCTTATTGTATCACTACATTTAGTATTTATCTATTTCTCATGACTTATTTTTGTTCCTTTTTTCTTCTTTCAGGTGACATGGGGGTTAACTCATCATGTGTAGGGGGCGGATGTTATAGCTTGGAAGTTGTCAGGGTCGAGGCTTTTGTTGGAGGAGCCTTATGGGACCCTATTTTATTTAGGAGAAATGATGAATCTCTAGAATATGTGGTATGCTCCCGTCAAGGTTCATCTTTCTCCCCCTACCACATGAGGCATACCAAGGGGCTGATAGAGGAGGATTGGTAGATATTTTTTAGAGGGAGTGCATGTCACTCGTCTTTTTTTAGAGGAGTTTGACTAACAGTGATTTTCAGAATGACGCGTGATGATGATGCCCCTTCCTATGCTTAGGGAGGTTTTTCTGGCTCGGGATTGGGTGGCTCTATTAGAGGAGAGGCCCATGGAGGGTGATGGATGAAAATCATTATCTAGGTGTAATAGAAGGAGATATGGATCCCCTTAAACTTAAGCGGGAGGATGCAGGTTTCATTCCTGAGGAAAGTGTTTGGGTTTAGAGGGAATTTTCGTTTTAGGGGGATAACGGTCTCAGGGGAGGTGACTGAGGGGCAAGTTGGTGGATTTGATGATGTTCATGTGGTGGGAACAATGGGGTGTGATGTGTCCAGGTGGAAAGAGAGACCCCTACAGGGTGCCTCTGGTGGTGGCAGACCTACAATGGATCTAATGGGTTTGAATACATACTTACCTAAGGTGCCTAGGGACTTGATCAGGTGGATTGGGGTGATACAGGGCGACTTACATCTGGGGTTTGAAGCACGTAGTACTTCTAGGTTGTCTCCTGGGAGTATGAAGACCCTTTAATATAACCAATACATGGAATTCGAGGGTCTGGCATCAGACTCCAGGATGGGCGAGGGGCAATACCCTCTTCCTCGTTTGAGTTTGGATGCGTTTGCGGATTGGAGAGTAGGGACTAGCACAAGGTAGGGCCTAAACGAATATGATTGACAAAACTCATATTTCCACCTATGGGATAGGGTGAGGGATTTGGAGTTGGAGATCGCGCGGTGAGGCCTAGATGGAGATGAGTTTCAAGGGGTGCATATGTGAGGAGGGTAGATCTACCCATTATGCTTAATGACGTCAAGTTTTTCAATCATAGTGAGACCTTTAGGAATCCTGTTTCTCCTTCTACGACTACTTTAGACTTCTTTCCTCCTAGGTTTCGAGCGACCTTGGGCGTGGAAGGGGTTTGCGTGAATTTTTAGTTTATTGCCCTTTATTTCTTTTTCTTTATTCCCCGATTTTCTCTCTACTGATTATTCCCTTGTTCTGGTGTTTTTCAGGAGGTAGTGGTGTAGACATCTCTCCTACAGAGGATAATCCTTCTTTGGTCCTCGGTATATAAGGATTTTTCATATTATATTAAGTTCTATGGTCTCACGTTGATCCATAAGGGACAGATGATGACTCGGGTGTCATCTCGCTCTCGCTCTCAAACTAGTGTGCCATCGCACCATGAGAAGGTTTCAAATTGTATCATCGGGTCAGTGAATCGTCTAATGATTGTTCATATGCCTTCTTCTCCATCTTAGCTGATCCCTAATCATCCCAAGGATCTAGATACAATGGGTTATGATGGTGATGATGATGATGACCTGGCCAAGAAGGCTTGTATTGGGTAGGCTTTAGTTATATTAGCTATGTGGAGGGCCTATGACCACCGATTCACACATTTGATTATTTTTCCATTCATCTCTTATTTGGCGCATGGATACTATTCTTTATTTTTTTGTAGACTTGATACCAAAGATTTTTTACCTTTTTTATTTTCGATGGCATTTATTTGGATTTCCTTAATGCTTATGACTTTATGATTTTTATGTGGGGTATATTTATTGATGACATTTTGATATAGTAGATGCCACGTTACTCTTATTTACAAGATAAATAATGCGCAATATGTGTATGGATAGAGCGATCCTAGGATCTATTTAAATGGTGGTAATACATATGTACATAGAAGAAAAATAACCATAATAAAATAAAAGGGATACATATATGTATGGAATCAAATATTCCCCATCCTTTTGAGATTTTTATTTTGAAGAGAGACAACTATTATCTACTTGATGGTGAGATATCTATGGGTATTGATGTTGATTGTAAGGGAAGGATATTTCCTTTCGCTACTTGTGAACTAGCTTGAGCCATTTGATGTAGCTTTGGAATTGGAGTTCCATCCTTTATCCAAGATGTGGTATCATTTGCTTGGAGCCCTTCATGAGTTTGTTTATTGATTATTCGTCCTAATATGCATGGTGTATTTGAAGAGGGTATTTCTTGGATGTTTTTTTTTCAAAAAAAGGGTACAAGGTAGTGTTCTTTGTGACACCCCGCCTAATTAAACCCGGGTGATCAGTCCTAAATCAAGTTAGAAAAGGTTTCTCAGTTGGTCCATTCTTAGCATCACTGTCGTCTTTTAAATTACTAACCACCTAAGTGAGAAAAGTAGACTGGTGCCAATTTTTATCTTTCAATTAATTAAATAAAACTCATGTGGAACATAAAATAATACACAATCACAGTTAACTAAAATAACCATCCACAAATGAAATACCTAACCGAATAAACCATCGGTCCAAATATCCAACACAAGTAAAGATAAGAAGAAAATCTCAACAAGTCTAATACTGATAAATGAACTGTGAGCGACATGCTCAGATTACTACTAGAGAGTCTCTACACGAATGAAAGAAGGAGGCGTCTATCAAAAACCCCGTAACATCCACATGTGCTGCAGCAAAGGATACCGGGAATAGAGTCAAGCCTGGCGTCCCTGTGGCTGGACACCTAAAAGGTTTTTAAAAAAAATTATAGCAAGGGTTATTACCCAAAAACATTTGAAATATTTAACAAATGATTAACTTGCAGTAATAAATAAATATGCATGATCTTCATATTTTAGTTAGTGCCGCACTCTCTTGAGAACTTCCTCACCCCTCCTCTAATGTGCACTACTAACGCTTCCATTTAATTTACTAGGTCCTACGCTCTTGACCCAATACTTATTTTAACCCTTGAAATTTACCTACTCTAACCGAGTATGCCTTAATTCATGATTTTTAAGTTATTATAAACGTCAAACTTAATTAAATCATTTCCCTTTTTAATTTCATATAACATTCACACCCGTTATGCACATAATAAATTTTTCACTATGTATTAATTATCCCATATATAATTATTTACCTAATTATATATTTAATCATATTACAGTATTCACAAACATACTGAAATAACATTTAATACAAACTTTCGACCGACTAAAAATACTCATAAAATATAAAATTTCCCAAGTGTTATCCCACTAAGTGTATTCACATAACCTAGTTATCCAAGTTAGATTTGCTCACTAACTTAGTTTAACATACGAATTGGAGGCGGTCATATTGAGATGCCCCTCACCCATATAACGGTCGCTATGACCTTGGATTATACTCGCCCTACTCCTCAAGCTAGGGGATTCATCCACTACGTGCAACCTCCCCCTATGGCACTAGAGTATATACTAATAATATTCAATCACTGATATTAATGCACACACTATATATATATATATAATATCACACTCCGTATATATATATATATAAATATAAAATGTCCCGGCTGCACCATGTACAAAATCCGTAACATAAGCCTATTTAATTTATTAAGAGTTTATGGTCCAACTCAAATTATTAATTAATTCGAACATTAATTAATTAAGTCACCTTTGGTGTCGCCCCCACCGTAAAATTGGACTTACTCTCGTAGTCCGAATTAACCTCACCCGAGTCTAAATTTCCGACTCCCGAATTATTTAGCCTTTACCTAAATAAGATTTATCTCTCGGTATTCCTCAACCGTTATCCCTGGATTTGTTCACTACATCTATATTTAATCCTTTCGAACACCTTCCCAAACATTCAACCTTAGTGTGTCACACCTAATTTCTCCAAAACCCAACAAATTTAAATTATGATGTCACACTAAGTCGTCTCCAAATTCTAATTAACTTTATTCATCATTAATTAGATTTGAAACCCATATACAAATTTCTCACCAAATTAATTCATGGAAAAAGATTAAATTAAAATTTTCTTCTTATAAAAGACAACTAGGGGAACTGTCAAAATCTGCCGACCATCGATCGATCGACCCCAGACCTTCGACCGATCGATCGAGCAGTTCTTCGTCTTCTTCGCGAAGACTGATTCTGCCATGGACGAGTTTCATAAAACCCCAACTCCTTCTACCAGCAATCTCAAGCCTTCTTAACAATAATACAAGTTAGGAACCATATTAGGGACCTCCAGAATGTCCTCCAACGTTATTAATTCGTCCATTAACTACAATTTCTGAATTTGGGGAAATATTCATCTTAAATTCCTTACCCATTTACATCCCAAATCCCCTCACCAAATTTGTGTCTAATTATCCAGATATCATCCTACCAGATATGTATCAATTTATAATATCAGATATCTACAAGAATCCTCATTCAAATTCATAAATCAGATTATTATTTTCAAAACCTCATGTTTATGCCATGAACACCCAAAATGAATTTTGATCAAACACATCACATGAATATGAATTGAAAAATAGATTCAATAATATCGCAAGTTATCCACTTGCCTTAGGTTTCGTAGTGTCTGATTCGGAGATGAATTCCAAGGTTCAAGATGATCCTTGTTGGCTCTCTAGTGATCCCAAAACTTCCTTTAACTGCTATTAGGGTTCCTTAATACACTTAGCCTTTTTCTAAAGCTCTATCAGCCGTTTTCTTACTTCTCCTAATTTAACAATTAAACTAAATCCCGTTTTTTTCCTAATGGGCCAAGCCCAAATGACCCAATTGCCCCCGTGTGGGCCCGGCTATGTATAAAAACGCCCCGTGACCCGTTTACTACCCCTGGGTACACTTTTACGACTATCTCGACCCATTCGAACTCAACTGTACACTCAGATTTGGCATCCGAATTAATTTATAAAAATACTTATCCCCCCACCCCTTTAGTCTATACCGACTCCCGATTGATATAAGTTCATACCATGTCATTAATACTCGAAATGACTTAAATAAATGATTATTATTCACTTAGTAAATAAATTCCCGTAAATATTAACCATTCACTCCCCGATTAATATTTAAATAAAATTTCCCTAATTAATTCAATTAAAATTATGACTCACAAATAATTTTCCATTCCCGAATTAATTAAATATTTAATGCATGAAAAGTGAGGGGTGTTACATACTCCCCCCCTTACATAGGAATTTCGTCCCCGAAATTAGGTCATACCTGTGATGAAAAGCTTTGGATAATGCTCCCGCATATCCTCCTCCCGCTCCCAGGTAGACTCGTCAATGTTGTGATGACCCCACTGTACTCTAACTAGTGGAACAACCTTGGATCGTAATTTCCGCTCGCTACGGTCTAGAATAACCACCGGCCTCTCCTCATATGAGATCTCTGGTTGTAAATCCATTTCTTCGAGTGGAATATGCCAGAAGGCCCTCTCGCTCCAGCGATATTTCTTTAGCGATACCACATGGAACACGTCGTGTATCCGCTGAAGGTGCTCCGGCAATCCCAGCCTGTAGGCTACTGGCCCCACCTTCTCGATAATAGGGAAAGGTCCCACGTACCTCGGTGCTAGCTTACCCTTCTTGCCAAACCTCATCACCCCTTTCATAGGGGACACCCGGACCAATACCTGATCCCCAACCTATAACTCCACATGTCTCCGTGAAGCGTCAGCGTAACTTTTCTGCCTATCTTGAGCTATCCGGATCCTCCCTCGGATCAGTTCTATCTTGGCAAATGTCTCCGGCACAATCTCTGGCCCCAATAGTTTGTTATCCCCCACCTCTAACCAACAAGCGGGTGAACGACAAGGTCTCCTGTATAGTGACTCAAATGGTGCCATGCCGATCGTGAATTGGTAAGAGTTGTTATATGCAAACTCTACCAGAGGAAGATACTTATCCCAACCTCCCCCAAAGTCTAATATGCACATTCTGAGCATATCTTCCAGCATATGGTTGACTCTCTCGGTCTGTCCCTCAGTCTGTGGGTGATAGGCTGTACTTAAACGTAACTACGTGCCCATGGCCTCCTGAAAACTCTGCCAAAAGTGGGCCACAAAGATCTTGTCCCTATCCGACACAATATTTATCGGTACCCCGTGCAACTTAACAATCTCTGCTATGAATAGCTGCGCATAACGCATCGTCTCAATGTCTGTGCGAACCGGAAGGAAGTGGGCCACTTTATTAAACCGATCCACAATGACCCATATGGAATCGTGACCCTTCTGCGATGTCGGTAACCCTATAATAAAGTCCATAGAGATGCTCTCCCACTTCCACACATGAATTTCAAGTGGCTATATAATCCCTGATGGTCTTTGATGGTCAACTTTCACAAGCTGACACGTGGCACATTTCGAAACAAACTCTGCTATGTCCCGTTTCATCCCCTCCCACCAATACTGACTCCTCATATCCTGATACATATTATCCCCACCGGGATGTACCGTGAACCTCGACCCATGAGATCCTGTCATAACGGAGTGCCTCAACTCTTTGTTCTCTGGCACAATCAACCTCCCATTAAGGCGTAAGCCTCCCTCCGAGCTGATCGAATAACCCTCTGCCCCCTCAGTTAGCAACTGGCTCACCCTATCTCGGTAGGTCTGATCCTGTGCCTGAGCCCTCACAACCCGTATAATGATCTCAGGTGTGATGGATAATGCTTACATTGCTACATTATCCTCGTATCGAAGTTCTCTCCACTTCGCTTACCAGACTTCTGATATTTCCCCAGTCGGTCTCCGACTCAATGCATCTGCCATCACATTATCCTTACCAGGATGATACTGAATATCAACCCGATAATCTTTCATGAATTCTATCCATCGCCTCTGTCTGATATTCAGATCCTTCTGAGTGAAGAGATACTGAAGTGATTTGTGATCCGTGAATAGCGTGAACTGCTCCCCCAGGAGATAATGTCTCCATATCCTCAAAGCAAAAATGATTGCTGCTAACTCCAGGTCGTGAGTGGGATAATTCCTCTAATGGGGCTTTAGCTTTTGGGACGCATAAGCTATAGCCCTTTCCTCCTGCTGAAGCACACCCCCAAGTCCCTGTAAGGATGCGTCAGTGTAAACCCGATACTCTAATCCTCCTTTTGGCAATGCAAGCACGGGTGCAGATGTCAACTTGTACTTTAACTCGTCGAAGGTTAATTGACAGTGATCATTCCAAGTGAAAGGTACCCCTTTCCGGGTAAGATTCGTCAAAGGGCCCGCAATCTTTGAGAATCCTTTGATGAACCGTCTGTAATAACCGGCCAACCCCAAAAAACTGCGCACTTCTGTCGGTGTCGTGGGCTGTCCCCACTCCCTCACCGCTGATACTTTACTTGGATCCATCGCAATACCCCGGTCTGACACCACGTGGCCAAGAAGCTGAACCTCCCGTAGATAAAATCCACACTTACCAAATTTGGCATAGAGTTGGTGATCCCGCAATGTCTGTAACACTATACGCAGGTGCTCTGTGTTCTCCTCCTCGGTACGCGAGTAGATCGGGATGTCATCAATGAACACGATAGAAAACTGATCGAGAAACTCCCTGAAGACTCTATTCATGAGGTCCATGAACACTGCTGGTGCATTGGTGAGCCCGAATGGCATTACCCTGAACTCGTAAGATCCATACCGCGACAAGAAAGCGGTCTTCGGAACATCCACCTCTCGGATACGTAATTGATGATACCCTGACCACAAGTAGACCTTAGAGAAATAAGACGCCCCTCTCAACTGGTAAAATAGGTCATCAATCCTAGGCAACGGATACTTATTCCGTATCGTTGCCTTATTCAGCTCTCTATAGTTCACGCATAACCGTAGTGAGCCATCTCAATTTTTCACAAACAACACCGGTGCACCCCACGACGATGTACTTCGTTGAATGAAACCCTGCCCCAGAAGCTGCTGAATTTTCTCCCTCAACTCACGCATCTCTGAAGGGGCCATACGGTATGGGGCCCGAGAAATCGGCCTCGTCCCCGGTGCTATATCGATTACAAATTCAATTTCCCTGCTAGGTGGCAATCCTAGTATCTCCTCAAACACATCCTAAAAGTCTCTCACCACTGGGATTGAGTCCAATGGAATAGCCACCTCTTGTGAGGTTTCCTCCTCAATGTAATATAAGTGTGTGCGTGAGCCTCCCTTAGGTAGAGGCATTGCTATCAAAAACATTTCCTGTCTTGGAATGGAGAACTCGATGGTCCTCTCGTAGCAATCCACCGTCGCTCGATAACCTGCCATCCAATGCATACCTAAGATGACATCAAACCCCTCCATATCTAACACTAAGAGGTCTGCTGCTAAACTAAGTCTCCCAATCAAAAATGTCCACACCCCGACAAATCGAGTGAATCGTAGCCCGCTGCCTACTGGAGACTCTACACACATCCGAAGACTACCCGCGATCTCTAGTAGTCCGGCCCGTTTAGCAAAATTTAATTTAATGAATGAATGTGATGCTCCCGTATAAAAAAGAATACTACCCTCATAACCATGAATGAGAAACATACCCTCAACTTCTGGCGGTGCTTGCTACGCCGGGGGATTGGGAACATCCCAGACGTTATACACACGTCCGTAGTGCATCTGCCCCTGCTAAGGTGGGGCGGGTGGGGCTGCTACCGCTGGCGGTAATTGTCCCCGTTGCCCCTATTGGGCCTCCTTCTGTTGACCTCTGCCCCTCCATGGGCACTCCCTCTTAAAATTCCCTGGATTGCCACAGACAAAACAACGTTTCTGACCATCCCACTGTCGTTGGCCCTGTTGGCCCTGACGCGGCTGACCCTGGCCCTGCTGGCCTCCCCCATTGTTCCCTTGGCCCTGACGGACCTGAGGAACCTGCTGCTGCTGATTCGAGCCCGGCTGCCTCTGCCTGAACCCCTGTCCTCCCAGTCGGAACCCACCAGGCTTAAACTTCTTAGCCTGATTCCCTTGTTGATTGCCCGCCTGCTGCTGAGCACCACTTGTGTCACTATTAGTAACGGCCTTTCCCTGTTGACTCGGCTCCCCTTCGCATGGAAGCGATGATCCTGGCAGTGTACAAGCGTGGAATTAACGACGTTTGTATACGTTACTAACGTCAGATTCCAAATCAAGTGTTGTTAATTCGCCATGCTAAACCGTCCATAAACCTCGATTTCTTCCGCTCCTCATCGCTCACCTCATTTGGCACAAAGTTTGACAAACGGGTGAACTCTTCCTCGTAGTCTGCCACTGATCGGTCACCCTGAACTAAATCACTGAATTTCTTTCTCATCTTAGTCTCTACTGCTAGTGGAAAGTATTTGCGGTCGAACCGCACCCAAAACTCTGCTATCGGCATCAATTCTCGCTCCTCGGCGGTGGTAACTGACTCCCACCACTGTAAGGCTGCCCCCGACAGACGAAAGGTAGCAAGCATATGTTTTTGTACCTCGGTACACTGTAGCATGCTCAAATGGCGCTGAATGTTCTTCTTCCAGTCATAATCTTCTATCACATCTGTGCTACCCCGGAACTCAGGTGGGTGACCCTTTTGAAAGGTCTCCCTAACTCTCTGCCAATATGGTGGCCCCACTGGAGCCTGACCTGTTGGTGCCACTGGAGGCGGTGCCTAGGGCTATGGAAACTGAGCTGCCATAGCTCTCATTGCTGTTTCGACCGCCTGAGCCACTATCACTGCCACCTGAGTAGTGGAAATCAACTCGGCTGGTGGTGGCGGTACATGTGGCTCCTGGTGAGCCTCCCTGATTTCATCCCTAGCCTCAGCCCTCTCCGCTCTCAGTCTCCTCGGTGGCATCTAAAATAGATTAAATCTCATAAGTATACAGTTTACACAAAAATATTCACAGCAGAAATACGATATCTCACAAGCGGAAAATGAATCAACAGTCCTAATAATAGGGCTCTACAACAAACGAGTGCTATGCTGAAACGTAGAAAGCCGCACAGATCCTAAGGACACTAGAACCTGATGCTCTGATACCATCTGTGAAAACCCGCCTAATTAATCCCGGGTGATCAGTCCTAAATAGAGTTAGAAAAGGTTTCTCAGTTGGTCCATTCTTAGCATCACTGTCATCTATTTAATTACTGACCACCTAAGTGATAAAAGTAGAATGGTGCCAATTTTTATCTTTCAATTAATTAAATAAAACTCATGCAGAACATAAAATATACCCAATCATAGTTAACTAAAATAACCATCCCCAAATGAAATACCTAACCGAATAAACCATCGGTCCAAATATCCAACACAAGTAAAGATAAGAAGAAAATCTCAACAAGTCTAATACTGATAAATGAACTGTGAGCGACAAGCTCAGATTACTACTAGAGAGTCTCTACACGAATGAAATAAGGAGGCGTCTATCAAAAACCCCGTAACATCCACATGTGCTGCAGCAAAGGATACCTGGAATAGAGTCAAGCCTGGCGTCCCTGTGGATGGACACCTAAAAGGTTATTAAAATTTTTTATAGCAAGGGTTATTAACCAAAAACATTTGAAAATATTTAACAAATGATTAACTTGCAGTAATAAATAAATATGCATGATCTTCATATTTTAGTTAGTGACGCACTCTCTTGAGAACTTCCTCACCCCTCCTCTAATGTGCACTACTAACGCTTCCATTTAATTTACTAGGTCCTATGCTCCTGACCCAATACTTATTTTAACCCTTGAAATTTACCTACTCTAACCGAGTATGCCTTAATTCATGATTTTTAAGTTATTATAAACGTCAAACTTAATTAAATCATTTCCCTTTTTAATTTCATATAACATTCACACCCGTTATGCACATAATACATTTTGCACTATGTATTAATTATCCCATAGATATTTATTTACCTAATTATATATTTAATCATATTAGAGTATTCACAAACATACTGAAATAACATTTAATACAAACTTTCGACCGACTAAAAATACTCATAAAATATAAATTTTCCCAAGTGTTATCCCACTAGGTGTATTCACATAACCTAGTTATCCAAGTTAGATTCTCTCACTAACTTAGTTTAACATACGAATTGGAGGCGGTCATATTCCTTCCCTGAAAGTGAGATGCCCCTCACTCATATAACGGACGCTATGACCTTGGATTATACTCGCCCTACTCCTCAAGCTAGGGGATTCATCCACTACGCGCAATCTCCCCCTATGGCACTAGAGTATATACTAATAATATTCAATCACTGATACTAATGGACACACACAGTATATATATATATACTATCACACTCCGTATATATATATAAATATAAAATGTCCCGGCTGCACCATGTACAAAATCCGTAACATAAGCCTATTTAATTTATTAAGAGTTTATGTTCCAACTCTAATTATTAATTAATTCTCACATTAATTAATTTAGTCACCTTTGGTGTCGCCCCCACCGTAAAATTGGACTTAGTCTCATAGTCCGAATTAACCTCACCCGAGTCTAAATTTCCGACTCCCGAATTATTTGGCCTTTACCTAAATAAGATTTATCTCTCGGTATTCCTCAACCGCTATCCCCGGACTTGTTCACTAAATCTATATTTAATCCTTTCGAACACCTTCCCAAACATTCAACCTTAGTGTGTCACACCTAATTTCTCCAAAACCCAACAAATTTAAATTATGATGTCACACTAAGTCGTCTCCAAATTCTAATTAACTTTATTCACCATTAATTAGATTTAAAACCCATATATAAATTTCTCACCAAATTAATTCATGGAAAAAGATTAAATTAAAATTTTCTTCATATAAAAGACAATTGGGGGAACTGTTAAATCTGCCGACCATCGAACGATCGACCCCAGACCTTCGATCGATCGATCGAGCAGGTCTTCGTCTTCTTCGCGAAGACTGATTCTGCCATGGACGAGTTTCATAAAACCCTAACTCCTTCTACCAGCAATCTCAAGCCTTCTTAACAATAATACAAGTTAGGAACCTCATTAGGGACCTCCAGAATGTCCTCCAACGTTATTAATTCGTCCATTAACTACAATTTCTGAATTTGGGGAAATATTCATCTTAAATTCCTTACCCATTTACATCCCAAATCCCTTGACCAAATTCGTGTCTAATTATCCAGATATCATCATACCAGATATGTATCAATTTATAATATCAGATATATACAAAAATCCTCATTCAAATTCGTAAATCAGATTATTATTTTCAAAACCTCATGTTTATGCCATGAACACTCAAAACGAATTTTGATCAAACACATCACATGAATATGAATTGAAAAATAGATTCAATACTATTTCAAGTTATCCACTTGCCTTAGGTTTCGTAGTGTCTGATTCGGAGATGAATTCCAAGGTTGAAGATGATCCTTGTTGGCTCTCTAGTGATCCCAAAACTGCCTTTAACTGCTATTAGGGTTCCTTAATACACTTAGCCTTTTTCTAAAACTCTATCAGACGTTTTCTTACTTCTCCTAATTTAACAATTAACCTAAATCCCGTTTTTTTTCCTAATGGGCCAAGCCCAAATGACCCAATTGCCCCCGTGTGGGCCCGGCTATGTCTAAAAATGCCCCGTGACTCGTTTACTACCCCCGGGAACACTTTTCCGACTAACTCGGCCCATCCGAACTCAACCATATACTCAGAATTGGCATCCGAATTAATTTATAAAAATACTTATCCCCCCACCCCTTTAGTCTATACCGACTCCTGGTTGAGATAAGTGCATACCCTGTCATTAATACTCGAAATGACTTAAATAAATGATTATTATTCACTTAGTAAATAAATTCCCGTAAATATTAACCATTCACTCCCCGATTAATATTTAAATAAAATTTCCCTAATTAATTCAATTAAAATTATGACTCACAAATAATTTTCCATTCCCGAATTAATTAAATATTTAATGCATGAAAAGTGCGGGGTGTTACATTCTTTCCTACTAGCCTTTTCTTAAATGTTTCTTTTGTAGTATCAACCTTTATGTATTGTTTCTTAAATAAGGCTATTTTTAAAATCATTTGGAGTACTATTTTTGTACTTAACGTTTCCCTTATTTTGAACGAGCTAAGACATTTTGATGCAGGTAATAATGACCATAATCAGAGTTTCCTAAAAAAATGGTGTTTTTGTGTTTATACCGATCAGACCCTAAGTGATATATCGGTGTTTCCTACATATCTTCAATTCAAATACAATGAGGTGTCTATTTTTGGATGTCTGTGATTAAAATATAGTGTAGAATGAGGTCTATGTCATTATCTTAAATTTAAATGTTAGGGGCTCAGATTATTTAACTGACTTCAAGAGAAATATTGGTGGAATCGGTAGGATTTTTTATGTAAGACTGGGAATGTGTATGGGCTTTGCATAGTCTTCCCTTCCTGTTGCGAGCGATTATTTTTTTTGTTAAATTGACCTTTTCCTTTTTACCACTGGTGGGATTAAGGAAATATTTTCTTCAATCGATCGAGATTGAAGGGTTAGGAAAACATTACTCCATTGAGATTAGTCGAGGTAGACATCACGCCAAAGTTTATTTTGAGGACGAGGTAGGTTCTTCTCTAGTTGGGTGAAAATTTTCCTCTCGTATTCCAGGCAGGTTTGAGATTCTCTTTAAGGACTAGGTCACTTTCTTTTATGTTTCACTTATGGACCCTCTTATTCAATGATTGGGCGATACATTAATGGTATCCTTTATTGTCATAATTGGCCTTTAACATCCTCTCATTGCGAAGAACTAGTTTGTCATAATGGGATTAAACCCAGTCAATTTTGAAAACTTACATTTTGAGCATGACCTGTAAGGACGATATCTCAAGTTCTATTACTACGACTATGTACATACCATAAACATATGACTTGTTATGGCCCATATTAAGTTACGCTCAGTAGCACGGTATCCCCATAGGGTGCATGGGAGTTTGTCTAATTAGATACTTTAAGTCTCGATCACCTTGTTGATGATCATTTGGACATTTTTGTTAGAAACTCCGGCTTCTCCATTAGTTTTTCAGTTTATATGGATATGACTTATTCCGATTAATTCCATATTCGTGCAGTAGGTTTGAAACCTTTTTCTCGAAGTGAGACCCATTGTCTGATACCAGCTCGTGGGTTACGCCAAAGCAGAAGATGACATTTAGACGTTGAATTTGGACACTTTCTTAGCATTTAACACTACATAAGATTCTTCCTTGATCCATTTGGTTAAATAGTCAATGGTTTCTACCTTAATTTCGTGCTCGATAGAGGTCTTACGAGTTACCTTTCCTATGATGTCTATCGCCCAAGTGGATAAAGGCTACGGTTAGGTCATGCAATAAATTTCTTAGGGAGGTAGATGCTATCGTGGGGCATACAGTTGACATTTGAGGAATCTATAATTCATGTAATCATTTTGTATGGTAGTCTGGTAGTAAGACTGGCTGGGATTTTCCTTGAGAAGGTGTGACTATTCATGTGTGGGATGTATTTTCCTTGTGGACTTAGTCATGATCTTGACGATCTCTTCTTCTATGATGCATTTTAATTGTACTCCATCAAACCTTCTTTTATAAAGTTGGAACCCACATATAATGAATTGGGTTGTTAAGCGCCTTAGGGTGAATCGATCACTTGTAGAGGCATCGGGTGGGTAGATGTTCTTATGGATCAATTTGCATACGTTGTTTTACAACACCATGGGTCCTAATGTCTTTTGATCGATGGCATCAATCTCAAAGTAATAGGATGTCAATTGCCGCTAGTTATGGTGAACATGATTTATGTAGTTCCTTATGGAATATATATCATGGAGGCTAGGTTGGCAAGTGTTTCTACAAAATTACTTTTATCCCATGGGAGGAAGCCAAATTCGAGATGTTCAAATTACGAAGATACCTCTTATAAATAAGAATGGTATAGTTAGAGTTTGTCATCTCATATTTTCCACTTGACCAAAATATGACTGATGCTTAGGCTTAAATCTTCGTAGGTTTTTAGGTCGATGATTCCCATTTTAAGGTGATTAGGGACTGATGATGCAAGCCTCATACTCTGCCATGTTGTTAGTGCATTTGTACGAGAGTTTCATTATAAAAAGGAGTCATTGTGAGTCAGGAGAGATAAGAAGCATTCTGATGCCGAATCCCTTTTTTAAGAGGCCACGCCGAACTAGAGTTCTCAAGTTTTTCTATCATTTAGAGCAAAGAGATCCTCTTGAGGTAATTCTGCCTCATTTTGGTTTTCTTCATCTGCGAGGGGATGTCCTGTGATAAGGTCAGATATGGATTGTCCTTTAGTGGATTTCTATTTGACATATAAGATCTCGAACTCGGATAATATTATTATTGATTTGGCCATTTGGCTAGGGATAAAGATTTTCTTAAAGAGGTATTTCAAGGAATCCATCTTGGAGATGAGTCTTATGTTGAAGAACATCATGTAATGATGGAGCTTGCGAGTGATCTATATGAGATATACATAAGCCATTTACAAAGGGGTGTATTTGAGATCATAGGAGACTATCTTTATACTGACACAATACGTGGTTAATGTAGGGGGAAAATATACCTACATAATAGCGTGACACGTGGAGAGCACCCCGATCAAGATGGAGAGAAACAGACGCTCCAATAAGATAGGGGCGACTGGAGTCCTTGATAAACTAGAAGACCGAGGAACAGTATCTAATTCAAATCAAACTCCACAAAGATAGGACTCATCCATTTTTGTAACCCTAATGTAACCCCTAACTCTATATAAAGGGGAAACCCCCCATTGGGAAAGGGGGCTCAGAAGCTATAGAAACACTCTCATGTAAAACTCTCTCATGATTTTAATGAAACACAATAGCATTCCCGTGGACGTAGGCCATTCATGGTCGAACCATGTACATCTTTGTCTCTATTTTATTTATTATTGTACATGCATCATGGTACATGGGCACCCCCCAGATCCCAACTTTTTTGATACCACAGTTTACATGTCAATGAGTCTCTAAGAATCAAAGGTAAAATATGGATAGGCATTTTGACTCTTAAGCTTAAGTATTAACTTCAAAGTAAAATGGTGAATACTAAATCTTCATGGGTAATATTTTGATTTTCGGGACAAAAATTCACAAGGTGGGAAGGTTGTAACGTCTGAATTTTAGGGACTTAATAAAATCACATTATATTTTCAAACTCTCGTGATCCAAAAATTATATGGACTTGAAGTTAAGATTAAGGAGAAAATGTAAAAAATATCGCGTACAGTGTTACACGTGTTAAATAAGTTACACATTTTAAATCGAATTAAGGAAAATATATGGAACAAATTATAGTTATATTTATGTTATAATATCATTAAGATACATAAGGAATTCAAACAATTCAAACCAATCATAGGAGAATTGGTTCGGGCTAGGACGAATCGATTTGAACCCATCAGATTTCCCTATTTTGATTTGTAAAACTTTTGGAATAATTGGGGAGTAAGAGGGGCTGACACCTCCCCCCCCCCCCCCCCCCCCCTCCCCAACACACACACACACACAAACACACACATGTTTTTAGTCAATTATATCTACTTTCCTAACCCCTTAGACAAAGTGGGAAAAATATTGATGGATTGTGGATCATTAGAATAAGTTTTGGAACATTATAAGAGAGAGGAATGAGCGGTCTTTCCATACATCCCCTCATTTATCCTAAGAATAATTCAACCCCAAAGCAAGATCATTTGAGTCTTAATATTCCCCCTTTTCAGTATCCTAAGTCCCCATAAACATCTCTATACATGAATATTTAAAGAAACCCATTCCACACTTTCCTTATCATGTGTTAAAGAGGGCATTGAAGGTGTTATTTTGGAGGAAAGGGCCTACAAAGGAGCTAGGATTATATTGGATTTTATTTTAACCTCTTCATCAATGGAATTAATATATTTAAAGAGGTACGGAATCTAAACTGTAAAACCCGGAGGTTGATTATCTCAAATAAAATCAAACTATTAATAATTTCCTTTTATATAAAACTCGACAGACACGATGTGGAAGCGTTGAGAGATGGTTCAACTTTAAAACAACAAATTTTAACTTCTTAAACAAATTAAAATTACACCAAGTGAAGTAAAATTAATCAATTAATATATTCACTTAAACCAATTAATTAATCCAAGTCTTAGAATTTGCCTAAGTAAATATTATCAATATCTTGAATGTTAGGCCAAACCAATTTTAGCAAATGACTTGAATTAAAGAAACATATATTTAATATAAGTCCCAAATTAAATTGAGTGTGATAATTTAAATCGAATTTTATCTTGAATTATTCAAAGCATGCGTTCTAAATTATGATGCAAGATAAAATAAACCAATCACACTACGCCGCGATGTACGAGGAAAAACCCAAGACGGGAAACAACCTCGGACGACCCTAGCCACAAATCCACTAGATACGGAATTACAATTACAATACAGATAGACTTACAACGCACGACTCGATCCCTCTCAAGCCTCGATGCTTCTTCTTGTAGACACCTCTTCCTAGCGGATAACCTTGGAACACCACCGCGGGCTCGGAATCCAATGATAGGAATTTATATGGTCACCGTCACCCGTACATGAGGCCTTTCTCCAAGCGGGTAAAACAACATAAGACCACTTCTTCTTTCTTTGTGGGTGGTAGAAGCAAAACCCGAAACTTCTCTTCAATTCGGTGTAGAGAAAACCGGTGCCAAACTCCAAGCAATTAATAAGTATATAAGAAATTGGAATAAACTCATTTGGGTGTAAACACTAGAGTGATGGAAAATTTTCTCTAAAAATCTCACTCAAAACATGAACATTTTCCTAAACAATTTTTGCTCTCAAACTCTCACTAAGAGATAAACTAGGATGGAAAAGTTAGGAAAAGTTAGATTGGAAAATGTTCTTCCCGCACATATTAAAGTCTGAAAAAGTTGGTTAAAAACCAAGTGGGTAAGTGGGTGCAAAACTGCCAAAAAACTGCCAAAAACTGTTCCCGCCTGGCATCTCGTTCGAACGACATTTCGTTCGAACGAGACTTCTAACGACGTTCCAGATTGAACTCGTTAGAATCTCATTAGATATCTCGTTCGAACAGAAGGTTCATTCGAACGACATATCGAACGACATGACAGTGGCCTAATATGGGAACTCGTTGGCAGGTTCGTTCGAACGACATCTGGTTCGAACGAAAAAACTCGTTCGAACGACATATCTAACGAATGACCAGAAACTTTGAAAAATTCATTTTTAGCCCAGAAAACTTTATAGACATTTATTTAAAGTTTTAATTAATTCTTTCTCAAACAAAACGCAGTTTTTATAAAACCTAACACCCAATAAACTTGTTCCAAGCTCCTATATATATAGTATTGCATTCATACCTTGGGAGCATGGAACTATGATTGATGACGTAGAAACGAGGCACGCAAACCGACACATTTGATGAAGCTTTATACTCTTTGCCGCTACGTCTGCAACAAACACTTCATAGGCTTGAGAGTATTACAATTACATACTATCCTATGAATAAATGTTTTTGTCCGGAATTGAGCCAAAACTATATATGGACTCAATTGGAAATTTGTGTCCTTACAAATCTCCCCCTTTAGCTATTCCGGGACAAAAAACAAACAAAAATCTTTAAGGGCCGTCAAGCTCACTAGACTCAATACATAACCCACCCAACTTGACTCAACCCAAGGATCAAACGCTTTGCCATTAAACAATGCCGCTTTAGAAAAAATCCTGCACACTTAAGAAAACTCATATTAAATGCATAGGGAATATCAAGATATTAAATGCAATTAATTAATTACTCCCCCTAAATTAATTCTCCCCTTTATCAAACACATGACCTACTTAGAAAGACGTCTCCCCCTAAGATAAATCTCCCCCAAACTAAGATACGATAATAATAGGATTAGATACCATTTCTCCCCCTATCATTTTTCTCCCTCTTTTTGTTCAGGAATAGGCAAAGGATAAAGAACTAATAAACAACATGTTGAAGCTTAAAGTGATAAGACACAAGGCAAAGACAAACAAATATCATATATATATATATATATATATATATATATATATATATATATATATATATATATATATATATATATATATATATATATATATATATATTAGAAATATACCAATAGAGTACTTGTATATATATATAGATATAAACACACACATGACACAAAATACAATAAGTTTGCACACTCGTATGGCAAAAATGTGTCATATGGAAATGGAAGTGTAGGGGTGTGAACTAGCAACAATTAAATTTAGACCCAAACACTTAAGAAACGTTCACGGAGTTCTCATTTGATTGCAAACTTCATCACAGTTAAATATAACCTCATGTGACAATATAGATTGAACTCAATGAACAAGCATACACAATGTATACAAGCCTAGCATGATGATGATTCTACAAACCAAATAGAGTCATGACATTAAATACAACTAGGATAAACGGACATTGTGCAAACCGTTGATATACCATCCAATTCTCCCTCAATAAGCATATATATTCTTTTGCTTTTGAATGAATATATCAAACAAACATAGGCCTTGGTAATTGTTTTTTTTTTAATGCCAAATATTCTGTTTTAGGCCTTTGGATCACGTATTTCTTTTAGATCCAATAAACGGTGGCTTACTATCGCAAAGGATTTAATTCATCCTTTCGGAGCCCTTCCCCGTGCACATTTAGATATATAATTTTTTATCTCACAAAGCTCACGTGCAACGGATTTTGACATGCACTAGTCCTCCTAGGTCATAGATATGTATATGACTAGATTGGTAGGAGAACACCTCAAAAAGCTCAAATATAACATGTGACATTAAGATTTCAAAAGAGCTCGTGCATGTGTGAAAAGAGGCATATAAAAATAGAATTTATTTAAACAATACAAAATCCAACTACTCCATAAAATATGGTAAAGAACATAATAAGGATTGATAATCTAAACCAAAAGTTCTAGCCACATGGGAGCGTTAAAGGAGGGATTCAAACACAAGTATATGCCACATAAGGTGTGTCAAACTAAAATACACACATAAAAAATCTTTTTGAGTTTTTAATATTTTTCACCAAAAATAAATATATATACTCAAAAGGATAAACAAAAATCATTTGTATTTTTCATTAAGCTTAAATGAAATAAATAAAACACAAATTATAAACAAAAATCTTTTTATATTTTTCAATTAATTCAAACACAAAATATAATACAAAAAGAAAAACAAGTCATAATTTCTAGCATGTGATATGAACTAAGGCAATGACTAGAAAATGACTAAACATGCATACATCTAGCAATGATATATAATATGAAGCACAAAAAGCTAGAGTATGCATAAAACACTAACACATTTATCCTTTAGTTTTAGCAAGGGAGGAAGCATGTGAAAGTAAATGAGAATCAAAAACCATATTTTGCAAGGCAACTAAGTCGGATTTCCTAACCCAAATTAATGAAGAATGATTATCTTGGGGTATAGGAATTTTAAAAACATTTGATGCATTGCGTTGGGATTTTCTAGGAATGCGTTTAAGATCAAAACAAAATTTCCTAAGATGACCTTTTCAACCACAATGTGTACAAGTGAAAACATGTCGAAAAGATTTACTTAAGGAGTGATCTTTAAATGCATTCCTAGTAGATTCTCCTAAAACGTTGGTTTTGGCATTATGAGTAAATTCATTACAAGGATTGAAGCCTAAACCACAAGTGTCATTTTTAATTTGGACCGTTCCTAAGATTTTATCTAGTTTTTCCGAACGACACTCCAAATCAAATTTGACATTACTAGAGTCTTTTAATTTATCTTGCAATTCCAAAATATTAGACTCTAATAAAACATTTCGCTCTTTAAAAGCAAGAAGCTCCTTTTTCAAGGATTCCATTAAACCCCTAAGGCTATCTCTTTTGCCTTCTACATATTCAAGCTTCTCTTGAAGAGTCCTCTCACGAGTCCTAAGGTCTTCTATTAAAACATGTTCATCAACGACCTTGACACTCTCTCTTAAACTAGCTTCTAACTTCAAATTAGCTCTTTTCAATTTAATAGATTCTTTATAAAGTTCTTGAAAAGCATTTTGAAGTTCACTCACATTAACCTCTTCTTCATTTTCACTCTCTCTTTCTTCTCCACTCTCACTATCATAAAAAATAAGAGAATCATAAACAATGACCTTGGAAGTGTCATGAGTTAAAGTTTCATCAATCGATGAGTTCTCACTATCACTCACATGACTAGCCATAAAAGCCACAAAAATTTTCTTAGTGGGGGAATCGGGCTTCTCTTCCTTATCATTATCACTAAGGGTCACATTATATGAAATGGGTCGCTTACCCTCTTTACTTAGTTTAGTGGGGCACTCATAATCCCTATGGCCATAACCTTCACAACCAAAACACTTATTAGACTCGTCCCTATCTAAATTTGCATTACTAGGTTTATGGATCTTTTCGGCTTTAGGAATCTTCTCCGCTTTAGAAATCTTCTTTTTATTGTCATGCTTAGAAGATTCAAATTTCTTAAAATCATTTTTAAATTTATCTTTGTTAATTTTAAGAATTTTTTTAAATTTGCGAGCAAATAAAGCCATGTCTTTCGAGTCACTATCACTATCGCTCTCTACTACTTGTTTGACCTCTTTTCGGGCTTTTAAAGCAACGCCCTTTCGATTTTCTTTTCAGTTTTAGAGGGAAACATATCCAGTTCATAGGTTTGTAAATCACCTACAAGATCTTCTAATTTCGTAGAGGCTAAAGTGGGTAAAGAATTTAAAACGGTCACTTTTGGAATAAATCTATCGGGTAGGGACCTTAAAATTTTCTTTACAACACGGTCGTCAGGTATTTTCTCTCCCAAGTTAAAAGATAAATTAACAATATCAGAAAGTCTAGCATAAAATTCATCAAAAGTTTCTTTTTCATTCATTTTGATAGTTTCAAATTGAGTGGTGAGGTTTTGGAGTTTTGAAGCTTTAGCGACACTAGTTCCTTCATGAGTTAATTGTAAAATATCCCAAGCTTCTTTAGCGGTTTCACACGTCATAATACGTCGAAATTCATCCGGTGTGACAGCGCTAAACAAGGCATTTAAACCACGGGAATTGAAATTAGCAAGTTTAAACTCATTTTCAGTCCATCTATCGGCGGGTTTGATAATACGTTCATTTTCAACTAAAGAATTTGGTGGGGACCACCCGTTAACAATAGACATCCAAACTCTCTCGTCGATAGACTTTAGTGCCGATCTCATACGCGCTTTCCAATACGCGTAGTTTGAACCATCAAAAATAGGAAATTTAGAAAATGGGGAAAAATCCATTTTAGCCAAAAATATTTTAGAGATCTTTAATGAAATAATTTATCGTTTCTGGCTCTGATACCAATTTGTAAACCCCGGAGGTTGATTATCTCAAATAAAATCAAACTATTAATAATTTCCTTTTATGTAAAACTCGACAGACACGATGCGGAAGCGTTGAGAGATGGTTCAACTTTAAAACAACAAATTTTAACTTCTTAAACAAATTAAAATTACACCAAGTGAAGTAAATTTAATCAATTAATATATTCACTTAAACCAATTAATTAATCCAAGTCCTAGAATTTGCCTAAGTAAATATTATCAATATTCCGAATGTTAGGCCAAACCAATTTTAGCAAATGACTTGAATTAAAGAAACATATATTTAATATAAGTCCCAAATTAAATTGAGTGTGATAATTTAAACCGAATTTTATCTTGAATTATCCTAAGCATGCGTTCTAAATTATGATGCAAGATAAAATAAACCAATCACACTACGCCGCGATGTACGAGGAAAAACCCAAGACGGGAAACAACCTCAGACGACCCTAGCCACAAATCCACTAGATACGGAATTACAATTACAAGACAGATAGACTTACAACGCACGACTCGATCCCTCTCAAGCCTCGACGCTTCTTCTTGTAGACACCTCTTCCTAGAGGATAACCTTGGAACACCACCGCGGTCTCGGAATCCAACGATAAGACTTTATATGGTCACCGTCACCCGTACATGAAGCCTTTCTCCAAGCGGGTAAAACAACATAAGAACACTTCTTCTTTCTTTGTGGGTGGAAGAAGAAAAACCCGAAACTTCTCTTCAATTCGGTGTAGAGAAAACCGGTGCCAAACTCCAAGCAATTGATAAGTATATAAGAACTTGGAATAAACTCATTTGGGTGTAAACACTAGAGTGATGGAAATTTTTCTCTAAAAATCTCACTCAAAACATGAACATTTTCCTAAACAATTTTTTCTCTCAAACTCTCTCTAAGAGATAAACTAGGATGGAAAAGTGAGGAAAAGTTAGATTGGAAAATGTTCTTCCCGCACATATTAAAGTCTGAAAAAGTTGGTTAAAAACCAAGTGGGGAAGTGGGTGCAAAACTGCCAAAAACTGTTCCCGCCTGGAATCTCGTTCGAATGACATTTCGTTCAAACGAAATCTCGTTCGATCGAGAATTCTAACGACGTTCCAGATTGAACTCGTTAGAATCTCGTTAGATATCTCCTTCGAACAGAAGGTTCATTCGAACGACATATTGAACGACATGACAGTGGCCTAATATGGGAACTCGTTGGGAGGTTCGTTCGAACGACATCTGGTTCGAACGACCAGAAAGTTTGAAAATTTCATTTTTAGCCCAGAAAACTTTATAGACATTTATTTAAAGTTTTAATTAATTCTTTCTTAAACAAAACGCAGTTTTTATAAAACCTAACACCCAATAAACTTGTTCCAAGCACCTATATATATAGTATTGCATTCATACCTTGGGAGCGTGGAACTATGATTGATGACGTAGAAACGAGGCACACAAACTGGCACATTTGATGAAGCTTTATACTCTTTGCCGCTACGTCTTCAACAAACACTTCATAGGCTTGAGAGTATTACAATTACATACTATCCTATGAATAAATGTTTTTGTCCGGAATTGAGCCAAAACTATATATGGACTCAATTGGAAATTTGTGTCCTTACATAAACTATTTTCAATTTTGAAATCAAAGCATGTGGTATGTATATGTGTGCGCGTGCGCATGTGTGTGTGTGTGTGTGTGTGTGTGTGTTAAGAAAATATGATAAAAATGGACGAAAGTTAATGTTTGAAAGAAAGCTAAATTTCTGAATATTTAAGGAAATTATTTATGGCATATATCATGTAAAACTTATTTCATGATAAAATGCTATATTGAACTTATAAATAATTAGCTTGATGAATTTATTGGATTTTATTGTCTTAAATCATTAGTTTCATTAAAATAAACTCATGAAGTTAGGATAAATGGGTTAACTATGTTGAAAAGGTGTTAAAATGAGCTTCTGAAAATGAAATAATAAACTTGAAAATTTCATAATAATAATCACATAAAATGATATAATTTATGAGAACAAATTTTGATAAACTTGAAGAAAACAAAGTAAGTCGGTGTTAAGTGTAAAAGTCATAAAAAATGGTTGCTCAAATGTGTAATATTAAAAGGTTAATTCCTGATGTAAAACAAGGAAATAAGGACAACAAATACAAAGCTATCAATTTGTAAAACAAAATTTAAAATGTCAAAAGTGTGGTTAGGGGGCTAAAAGTATAATTTTGTGAAACTCTTGACTAAGTAGTAATACATGTAAGAATGAGTATTTTCTTTTAAAGTTGATTTTAAAGGGTGAAATGACAAGGTAAAATGATGAGAAACAATACGGCAAATGCCAAGTTAAAATTTTAAAAGTTAATTTTTTGAAATTACAAAAGAAATGTTTTAGCATAAAAGTGTCATTTTATGTAAAATATAGATAAGTAGTAACAATTGCAAAAATGAGTATTGCCTTGGAAAGTTGGTTGCAAAGGAAGAAAATGACAAGGTAAAAAGATAGGAAACAATATACAAAATGAAAACTTAATGTTTTGAAAGTTAAAGTCTTCAAACGATAAAATAAATGTTTTAGCATAAAAGTGTCATATTATGTGAACTATGAACTTAAGAATGATTTTACCACACTACGCGGACTCTAATTAAAGAGGTAAACTTTAAAGTATATGATGAAAACTCATATTTTAGAACATAACGATGAAAAGTAATTTTTTTTGCAAAATGAATAAAAATGCAAGTTTACTAGTGTGCGTGAATAGTGAAAAAGCACATTAAAGGACGCAAATGTGTATTTGAACTCAAAGGTTAAGTTTTACAAGAAATGCTAATTAAAGTTTTTTTAAAAGATGAAATATCGAGTCTAAGGTAAGATAAAAATAGACTTTTAAAAAAGTATGACACATGGAAATAAAGTTTGTTGGGACTTATCTCATCCCAGGTATATTGCCATATCGGCCGACAAAAAGGAAATGAAGGAAAAAAGGCTTAAAGATGGATGTTGATGTAAAAACCTAGACTAGGCTAATTAATTGGTAACGAATAAATTGAAAATAAAGAGATAAGAGATTTTTAAAGTGGTTTGTCTTGATTGAAGAGCCTACGACCAATGTTGTGTTTTGCTTTAGGATTATTTAATTGCCTCTCTTTTCGTATCTCCCTGTATGTAGGGTTTACAATGTATTTATATTCCCTATAGGGTGTACAAGATATGGAATATCAAAGGATGGAATGTCTTTATATCATAGACATTTACATATGTACACTCATTAATATATAAAATTGTTGGTGTTTGCCTGTCACCGTTGGCCGGCACCCCTGGTGTTGGTCGGTATTCCTGGAGTAGGTTGGCATTCCATCCATCATGACTAGGATTAATCTCCATTGTATAACACGTGTTAGAATCTGAATGGTCAATATAGATGACTAATTTTTGGTATCAACAAAAGCCCCCAATGTTTCATGCTTGAAGTTTTTACAAGCATGTGGGGCATTTGCTCTCTTAAAGTTGCTCGGGTAATAATTTTAGGCTTCCGCGTGGAATTTTGAAGTTATCCACCCCTTTATAAAATCATTTTTGGGAAAATCCATCGTTTCTTTCTTTTAGCCGCCATCAGTTCCATCGACGCTGCCTTCTAATCATTACTTTTCCAGTTTTCGAGGCGATTTATAAAGAGCGGGAAAACCCACGAACTTTTGACATATAAAATCTTCTCAGTGTTTCTAGTCTATAGTGTCTTCAAGCTTTCTTTTTCTTTCTCGAACGATCATTTTATGTTCTTCAGTTCTTGTTGAATCCTTAATTCCTGTAAAAATTCTTTATGTTCTCTTATATTCTTCATCACGGTTTACCTTGTTTGTTCTCTTGATGACTTGAGAAATGAATTTAAAATTTCATCTTGGGTTGTTTGCAACACGCTATTTTACCTGCTGGTTTTTTCTCACTTGTTAAGGGTCATTGGTTTCCATCTATTTTGTTACCTGAATGTCGGTTCAATTTTCCTCCCAACCCACTATGTCTTGAATTTTGTCCATACTTTGATGTTATCCCATATAAGGTACCCCTAATACTTGGATGGTTGTGAATGGAGTGTATATGTTGAATCAAATTCATGGAACCTATCAAGGGATTCTAGAGATAATGTTTTGTTACAAGTGGGTAACTAGCGATACCACTTTTTAGTTACAGACTGGGGCTGTAAATAAAGCGTTAGTAGTAAATCTTCTAGACTCCAATGGTGATTATTTTGAGAATGGGTTTGTTGTATAAAACTTTCAATACCCCCCTTTGGCTGGAAATGCTAAGTACAAGGGGACTAGGTTCCCTCCTTTTCGTAATGGGACAGGTTATTCATCATTTAACTTCTTTGCCTTGTACATATCTCGTTTAAATGTTATACTAATTATTGCTCTGTAACTTCTTATTGTAGTTTATCAGAAGGGAAGTTTCCCCAAGTAAATTGAGGTGAATTTGAGGGAGTTAAAGTTTATTAAGGAACTTCACAAAGGATTGGTGAGGAGCGCATCAGGTCTATATTTTATTTGTTACAGTACAAGAACACAATATCTTGCTTTGTTGCTCATCCCACTCCTTCCCCTATAATTGACCTTAAACAATAACCTCCTTATACTTACTTAGCCATGGCATCTGGCAGTGGTGATCTTTCTCCCCTTTTTCCTTCCTCCTTAGATTAAAATTATCCCCTTCCTTTATCCATAGGGAAGAGGAAGATTCCTAACATTATGGGAGATATTACTGCCAATCCCCCTTACAAATAAGTTGATACATGGATGAAAAACAAAAATGAGATTGGGAAGAATCCCCCAACCAAGAAAACTGAAGAGAGCTCCCTGATAAGAATAAAGAAAGGCATGCCTTCTAAGTTAGCAGAAGGTTATTTTTCTCATCACGACCAACGTGAGGTGGTAGATATATCTTATGCCTCTGTAGTGGTTATTGGCCCTAGATTGGCAAGAGAATTAATAAAGTCTGGGACTTTTCCAAAGAACAGGAGTGATGTTGTTGCATTATGTCTCTCTAAGAGTTTTGACGAGGCTGCTCAAAGCCTTGCTATGGTATATTATTTTTACCTTCTTTAATTACTACCTCTTTATTTTTTCTTCACAATACTGAGTTCCTTGTTGTTCTTATGCAGTTCCTCGTTAACTTTAACAATATATTAGAGAAAGATGAGGCTTTGAGAGCTTCTTCCTCTGGTGAAGTTGAAGAAGTTTTTAACGAGTTGAAAACATTTTTTCTTGAATCGCAATAAGCCTTGGATAATGAGTAAAAGAAATAGGAGGGTAGGATGAAAGTTGTTAATAAAGTTGCTGAGACTACTCGGGATTTGGCTAACACGTCATGTTGAGAAAGTCAAGCTTAGATGTTGAGAAAGTCAAGCTTGCCCAGCTTCAGAAGGACCTGGATGCTGACAAGGTGAAGAGAGCTAAGGCCAGGGAGGCTGGCTTAAACAAAGGATGAGATAAGGCCTTAGGTGTGTATCTTCTTCAAAAATTGAGTTTACGAAGAAAAAGTGCTTCAAGGATGGATTGTATGCTGTTTTAGTGGAGGTCGACACTCCAAAGGATTTTGAGTTATTCTCTCGGCATGATCCTGGGACTCCTCCAAAGCTTTATGAGGAAGTTATTGACGGGTCTTAGAGTTAATCTTTGATAATGATGGTGTCTGCTGATCAGCACCAGGATCTTAACTCTACTACGCCCTCCAGACTTGATCCTCATCCTCCTTCAGTTCAAGTTTCTTCTTCAATTAATCCTGAAGAAGATAAGAACAATGTGTAAAACCAAGAAGATTTTCTATTCTTTTTCAAAAGTTGTACTTTTTTTTTGAAGATGTGTATGTACTTCCCTTTTTATTAATGAAAAGAGAGATATTTTTTTCCTATGCTTGTGTTTTTTCAATACTTTGCATCTTGTTGATTGATAACTTTCTTTTTCTAAATAATTTATGGATAAACTATAATACTTATCATCTACTGAATCTGAGCTACTCCAGAGGTGTAATGAGCTCTTCAAAGATGGTCACTTATCTCTGACTGATGCTGACCTATTGAAGTTACTCGAAGAAGGGGTATTCGAGCAAGTTAAAGGGGCCTATGTTCATCTGAAGTGTGTCTTCTTGATCATGTAGTGGCCAACAACGTTGCCTACATTGAAATGATTGAAGAGCTATAAGAGGATCATAATGATGCCATGGAACTTTTCCATGAAGATTATGAGAAGAAATTACAGGCCCTTAGCGAAGGTTGGGCTTTGAACAAAAGTTGGATAAATTTTCTTCTCATTTTTAGAAGACAAGAATTCTTATTAAACGTGATACATATGAAGGAAGGGACATTGTCAAGCTTCTATATGAAGAAAATAATAACTTCAGAGATGAACCTGATGCTCTGATGTCATCCACTACAATTTTTGCTACTACATAGGAGGGTCATTTATTCTTGGAGGCTAAAAGTGCAAGGTTACGTGAGTATTTGGAGGCTGTCAAGAAAATAAAACATTCTTCTTCATTTTTTTGAGCTATAGTCAAGCCTGGCAGAGGTACTAGCTGAGGTACTAGAGAGGAAGTCAGGGCCTAACAAGACCTTGCCAATCAAGTTGCACAATGAAAAGCTAAAGATGAAGCTATTGTTGAGATGTACCAGAATCTACAGAACTTGTCTCAATAATTATCCACTCAATTTTATCAATTACACGCTAAGGATCGAGTGCTTGAGAAGTTTCATTATCATGTTGACTAATTAGCCTTTTAATTCCATAAGCAACCAAGGGAAGTCTGGCTGTAAGGATATAATGAAGATTTGGGACATCTTAATGATAAGCTTCAAGAAGATAAGAATGAGAGCTACAAATGGGGTTGGATTAATGCATTGAGAGTGATAAAAGTGTATCAAAATAACACATTGTGGGACTAGTATGATACAGGCTTGGTTGAGCTTGATAATCCTCTTCTCAAGTTAGATGTTAAATGGATTCATGTTCATCGTATTCCCCAATGCTTGATTTCAAAATTCTTGGGAGATTACGAGCTTTATGATTAGTTAGAGATCATCTGACCTTTTCACCTGCTTGATTGTCCAAGTAGCAGTAATACCAGAATGCTTCAGGATTTTAACTTCATCAACTCTCCTTATACATTAGATGATCCTCATGCTAGCATGAATCCTGTTTCAAAAGGTAAAGGGAAACATCCTACTGAATGAAGATTTTTACTTTGTTTTGTTAATATAGTCATGTAATTATTTTGAATCAAATGGAAATTTGATTATCTTATGTTGAATGTTAATCCTTTATTTATCATTAATTCTATTGATACACTTTGTTTAAGTTGAGCATTAATGATCAATGAGTACAGATGTTATATTAGCAGACTTAGATTAAGATATAAAATTAGAGCTAATTAGATGAATACATAGGCTCTACTAGCATAATTAGATTAAAGTCTAAATTTAGATCTAGTTACCCATGTGTCTCCAGAGGTTTTACTAATGCACCCAAGTACTGGATTTTTTCATTAAATACCCAATAATGTGACCAGGCGTTTCTGGAATATGTGCTTATATTCCTCTTGAGGAACCTTTGAAACAGTCTTCCTATACTTTCCCTAGTAGGATAAAGTTCTTGTTCTATCCTTATGTTTGCAGACCATGTTTCTTGAGAATTTAACATCCTATTGACTTAGACTTCGTGTATCAACAATCAAGTTCATGATTGTTCCGAGAAACTTACTGTTCCTGTCAAGAAACTTTTAGGAAAATATTTGTTGAGTTGAGCAACAAGTTTATGAACAATTTGCTAAACTGAGCAACAATTTATGACTTTTTATCAAGCTAGTGCATAGCACGAGTACTCCCAAAAAACATAAACAACAAAAATGGAAAGAACACTAAAGATTTTATAATTATTGCAAGTTGAAAACTGAATACAACATCATTGATAATACTTTCGAAGATGCTCTGCATGCCATGGGTTTTTGAATTCTTCACCTTCCAAGGTTTCAATGCGATAGGTTCCAGGTGAGATCATTACTGAAACACGGTAGGGCCCATGCCAGTAGGCTTTAATCTTATTATTTTTCTGCAGTACTTTCTTCAACACATAATCTCATTACTTAGAGCTGGTCGGTTTCATTCTTTTATTGTAAAAGCGAGTTGTTCTTTACTGATAAGTCGTATTATGCAAGGCGGCATCTTCTCTTACTTTTTATAGCATGTCTAGATCCAACCTTCTCATTAAGTCACTTACCGGAGAGTTAAAATTTAAAACTATAAGGGATGGTAAGCCTAGCTCAGCATGAATGACAACTTCAGTCCCAAATGCTATCATATATGGAAATTCTCCAATTATTATTAACGGTGTTTTTCTGTATGACCACAAGACTGAGTGTATCTCATTTATCCAATTTCCATTGGCATCATCAAGCATTTTCTTCAACCCATTGAGCAAGGTTCTGTTTGTAACTTTAGTTTGTCCATTAGTCTGAGGATGTCCTAAAGTATAATGAAATTTTTTAACATTGGATTGAGAACAGTAATTTGAAAAGTCCTCACTGTCAAACTATGTTACATGGTCGGTAATGAAAGAATAAGGCAATTTATACCTACAAATGATTTTTTTCCATATGAATTGATAGACCTTTTCATAAGGCATATCTATCAAAGGCTCTGCCTCCACCCATTTTGTAAAATAATCCACGACAACCACTAAGTATTTAAATCTTCCTTGGGTGGTTGGCAGTGGCCCAACCATGTCTATACCCCACATCAAAATTGCCATGGTGAAGTAATTGGAGTGAGAGCTGCCTGTGGAGGTTTGCAAATTATAGAAAATTGCTAACATTTATCGCACTTCTTGGCAAAAGTTGCACAGTCTGCTCGCATTGTTGGCCGTAATACCCTTGAGTGTTGATTCTTTACAGAAGGTTTATCCCTGCTATGTGAGCTCCACGTGATCCTTTAAGCACCTCCTGAATTAGATCGTGGACCTCTGATGGATGCACATAGCGTTGAAAATTGACTGTTAGTCCCCTCATGTACACCTATGTCTAAAACATACCGAGTTACTTTATCCTTTAACTTCCTTTCTTCCACCATATATATTAGTAGAGTACCCTCTTTATTGTATTCTCCGATGGGGTCTATCCTTGATGGCCCCATGTCTACGACAATAAAATTGACCATCAGATCTTCATCTATGCTCCTATTAGACAAAATATCAATAGGGATACCTCATCAGAGTTCAATTCTGGTAGCAGAGGCTAGCCAATCAAGGGCATCATCTTGGGCATTTCCAACCTTGATATTATGTTCATCCGAATAGCTAGTAATTTTTCAATGACTTCCATCACCTTGGATAAATACCTGGTTGTCAATTCTCCTTTGGCTCCATATAAACCCAGTGTTTGGTTTACTACCAGCTGAGAGTCACTATGTGCTACAACTTACTCGGCACTCAATGAGTGGATGTGATTGGTCGGGAGAGTAATGGAGGATACCCTAAATACGTTTTCAACTCCCGAAAATCATTTTGAAATTCTTTATTCCATTCAAAGATTTTTCTGAGCACCTTGAAGAATGGAAAGCATCTATCTATAGCTCGTGACACAAATATGTTCAAGGCTACTACTCGTCGAGTTAGTCTTTGCACATCCTTCTTTCAAGTCTGAGATTGAATTTTAATTAGTGCCTTGATCTTGTCTGGATTTTCTTTAATTCCACTTTGATTTACTATGTACCCCAGGAATATTCCCTCTTGCACTCCAAAAACACATTTGATCGGATTCAACTTCATCTGGTGCTTCTCAAGTTGATCAAAATTCTGCTTGAGGTTAGCAATGTGATCAGATGCCTTTTTTTTTGTAAGCATGTCATCTACATAAACTTCCATATTCTAGCCTATCTGTTCCTTGAACACCTTATTGACCAACCTTTGATATGTAGCACCTGAATTTTTCAAACCAAAAGGCATAACATTATAATAGTATGTTCCTCAGAGAGTGATGAAAGAACTCCTTTCCCTATCCTCGGGCTTCATTTTTGTTTAGTTATAACCAGAATAAATATCCATAAAACTGAGAAGATCATGTTCTGATGTAGTATCCACGATCATATCTATTCAGGGAAAAGGAAAGAGATCCTTTGGTCATGCTTTATTTAAATCCGTGAAATCTACACACATTCTCCACTTCTTGTTTTTCTTTTTGACCATAACTACATTGGCCAACCAGTGTGGGAATTTAACTTCATTAATAAAAGATGCTTTCTAACGCCTTTCGACCTCTTCCTACATGGCTCAGTTCTTCTCGGGGCTAAATATTCTTCGCCTTTATTTGAAGAGTTTAACTTCTTTGTTTACATTGAGCTCATGACAAAGCAAATTGGGATCTATCACAGGAATATCTTCATGACTCTATGGAAACGCATACTTTCTTTGTTTAAGTAAGATCATTAGTTCCTATGTAAGAACATGATCCAATGTTTTCCCTAATTGAGTGGTGCATTGTAATTTATCATTATCTAGCACGATGTTTTCAATTGCTTCCACAATTTTTCCTTTACCAGCTTTGTTTCCTCTCTTGGATCTAAGGTTTCTAACTCAGATTCTTCATCAAGTTCAGGAGTATCCACTTGGTAGGTAGTGTCTTTCTTCTTTATTTCTTCCAAGTCTTCTTGTTCGAAAGAAGGAGACTAACACTCCCAAGCTACTTTCTGATCACCTTTCACAATTCCCACACAAAAATTATTGGGAAATTTAGACATTGATGAACAATGGATGGTACGGCTTCAAACTTCTTTAGCCATACTCTTCCCATGATTATATTGTAAGCTGAATGGACATTTTTATCTATTACAAAGAAACGAATCTTCTCCATTCATCTAGATGGTCATGGGCCTATCATCACCTCAATTTTAATGGTTCCCAAAGGGAAGACTTTCTCACCCGCAAAGCCTATTAGTGGTCGATGATAAGGCTCTAATTCTCTAAGTTTAAAATCCAAGTTACTGAAATAAGAATAAAATATGATATTCGCCGAGATACCATTATCTACTAATAATCTAGAAATAATGATTTCTTCTTTTTTGACTTTGATTACCTGTGGATTGTCATGAGGATACAGTACTCCTAAAAGTCCATTTTTATAAAAACCAGTTACTTGTTTTTCTTTGTTAACCTTCATTGGCCGATCCGCCTCTACAAGGTTGATCCTTTGTATGTACGAGAAAGCTTGTGCCTCGTGGAGGTAAGCTTTTTTCTTTGTTATATGATCTCCTCCTCCAGCATCTCCACCTGTAATCATTTGTCAATCAAAAGAAACAAAATTGATACAGAATACCTCACGTACTAGTTGCCGAGTTTTTAGGGAGATCGACATCATCATCCCAATCACCTTCATGAGTTCTTTTGTTCTCCTCTTTGGGATCACAATGAGATTTTGATATATGCCGACCTTCTGCGTTGTTCTGTCGATCAACACACTGATTCAATTTTCCTATTCGGATCAGTGTTTCAATCTCAATTTGAAGAGATATGCAATGTTATGTCGCGTGACTGTGATCTCTGTGAAATTCGCAATACTTAGTTTTGTCTCTCTTAGTCGGGGAACTTCTCAACTTATCAGGCCAACGCACATCTTTATTATGCCTCATTTCCTCCAAAACATAGTGAATTCCCATAGTTAACGAAGTGTAGTCGTTGTACTTATTGAGTCTCTCCAAAAACCCTTTCTATCTTGATTCCATGTGTTCTATGGGTTCTTTATGATCTTTCTTATCATTTTTTATATCAACCTCTTGCCCGACCTATGCTTAGCGGCCATTGCTTCCTCGGCATTTATGATCTTTGCTGCTTTAGCCATTAATTTGGCCATTGTCTTCGAAGGATCCTTAGCAAGGGTGTATTATAGTTTTTCAGGGAGCAATCGACTCATGAGGATAGTTATTACAATCTTCTCCACATAATCTACTACTTCTAGTTTCTTGTTATTAAAATGCGTGATGTAATCTCTGGTGCTCTCTCATTATTTCTATCTCACACAAAGTAAGTGTGCCACCATTTTCATAGGTTTTTCTCCAAAGCAAAAGTTGTTAAGGAATATCTCGGCTAGTTGGTTGAAGCTAGAAATTTGTCCCTAAGGAAGACCATTCTAACAGATTTGGTTAAATAAAGTAATGGTTCGAGAAAATGCTCTACACCTCATCTCATCAGGGACGGCATAGATATCAGTTCTTGCCTATTATTGTCCTATATAGAGGACTGGATCAGTTTTTCCATCATATTTGGGCATTAATACTGGAGCCTTGAACTTTGCTGGAGTAGGGAAATCCATAATTACTTGCATAAATGGAGACCCTTTAACAAAATTTCTTTTCAGTGGGTTTTTTGTCTTTGCCATTTCTCCCAATTTGTCCTCCAATCTCTGTATGGATCCTTTCCATGCATCATTGGCAACACCATATTTATGTGTTGAAACTTTATTAGTTGTTGAGCTTTCTTCTTGAACCTATTGCTCGGTCTGAGCAACAGTTCGTCGAACATTTGATGTTTATTGAGTCATGCTTTCCCTTTTATCATGTGGTCGTCTAGTATTACCAGATCTTGCCCTAGGAACATTTTTATTCCCCCCGATTCCTATGAAAATATTCTGATGTTCTGAGAAATGAAGCTAACCTTGGATGATAGGAAACATCTATTGTTGCTATCGAATGGCTATGCTGACCACATCTTAGTGGTGGGTGGCATATTTCCTTAAGCAGATAGAGTAAGTGCTTCGTCTTGGAGGGTTTTTTCAAGTTGTCTTATTTTATCCTGTATGGCCTCTTAGTCTCTTGTAAGACTAGCTAGAATCCTAGTTAAATTATCTGCAGATGGAGGAGAAGAAGTAGCAGGCAGAATACCTTCATTCCCGAGACTTGATTCAGGAATTTCAGCCATTTATGTGTTTGATTGAGTAAGATCGATTAGAAATATCTTTCCCACAGACGGCGCCAATCTGTTGATGTAAAAAACTAGACTATGCTAATTAATTAATCACAAATAAAAAGAAAATCAGGAGACAAGAGATTTTTAAAGTCGTTCGGCTTGATTGAAGAGCCTACATCCACTGTTGTGTATTGCTTTGGGATTGTTCAATTTCCTCTATTTTTGTGTCTACCTGTATGTCGGGTTTACAATGTATTTATATCCCCCATGGGGTGTACAAGAGTTGGAACATCAAAGGATGGAATGTCTTTATATCGTAGACATTTACATTTGTACTATCATTAATATATATAACTTTTGGTGTTTGCTTGTCACTGTTGGTCGGCATCCCTAGTGTTGGTCGGTATTCTTGGAGTAGGTCGGCATTCCATCCATAATGACTAGGATTAATCCTCAACTGTATAACATGTGTCGTCTCTGAATGGTCCATGTAGATGACTAATTTTTGGTATCAACGCTGGATAAGAAAGAAAGAAAGAAAGGAAAATGGGATACAATGATGTAACAAATAAAAGCAACTTAGACATAATTGAAAAATTTAAGAATGGCCCAGAGCCCTAGTGTGAGGTTAAATTCTTAGGCCCTAAACAACTAATTAGTAGCATATTGCGGCATGTTGGCAGTCAATGAAAAGATGTATAACACTCATGGATTGTTACCTTGATTAATTAAGTGAAAAGATAATTTTGAGCACGACTCCTATTAATGTAAAGGTATGTTTTTAAACAACATGAAAAATGTGAAACTATGGTTTTGAAGGACCGACGGTGCTTGGGCAAGCATGGTCATAAACAAACAGTTCTATTTATAGATTTTTCAATTTTAAAGATCAAAACTTTGAACAACAAAACTCAACAAAATTTGTGCACCAACTCAACAAAATTTGTGCACCACTTTTAAATCATTTGTTGTGAAAAACGATTTATCCAATTTTATCTTTTTAACCTAAAACATTCATCTAGGTGATAATCATATAAAATAAATAAATTATCCATAACACTCAGATATACGAGAAAATCCACAAAGGGAAAAGCCTTAGACGACCCAGCCAAAGAGATCGTTATGATAAGGTTTTACAAATAGTTGTAGTAGACTTACTTAACAACTCGCCTCCCTTTCAAGCTTTGGCGCTCTTATATCTTTAACCTCTCCTCCATAGTGAAATGTAGGATTGCACCCATGCAAGACGCCACAAGGCATGAATCCACACATGTCTCAGTATCCACCGATGAGGCTCAACAATTGTCTATGGAATCTGAACATAGAATCAGCGCTTCTTCATAATAACACCGTAAACAGCAAGTAGTGAGTCCGTCGAACTAAACAAGTTATCTCAAGATGAAGACAAATTAACTTTGGTGCCCAAATTAAAGATCTCAGAGCATATGAATATGAAAACATGGATCTTTAAATTCAAAGGGTGAAACTAGGGTTTTAGAACATTGGTAAACATGTAAGAATTTGATTTTTGACAAAAGTTCTTCAAAAATCTGAGTCTAACACGCCTTAAGTAGAGAAAACATGAAATTCGAGGTGGAAAACTCATTTCAATGAAAATGCATAGTTCGGTCGAATGAAATGCTAATTTCATTCTAATAATAACTAATCTCATTCGAATGACATGGCTATCTCGTTCAAACTTACTTCTAACAAGATTTAAATGAGCTTTCAATGAGATTTCTTCTATTGAAAGAGAATATTCTTTTGATGATCATTAGATGCGCATTTTAACGAGACTTAAGAATTCGTTCCAAATAGATTCCTTCTTCCTTCTAATGAGAATGGGATTTCGTTTTAACGGGATTAGGCAATCATTCTAACGAAGTAACAACTTCATTCTAACGACCTTAAAACAAAAATAAATTATTTTCTTCAAAAATAATTTTAAAATAGTTCCAAACTTTTTTGCTAAAAAATAAATTCCCATAAAAATTTCTAAGGACTATATTCAAAATGCATCCATACCTTATAATATCCTCAGTAAATGTAAAGACAAACATGGAGCGAAAATCATGCAGGTTGTATATCCACTTTAAAGCTTGGACGCAACATCTTCATCAAACATATTGTAGGATTACGATTTCGACAATACAAAACCTAACCTATGACTCAAATGTTTTGTTCTGAATCAAGCCAATTATAAACAAATTGACTCGTTTGGAAATTTCTTGTTACAAATTTCCCCCTTTAGCTATTCTGAGATAAACAAAAACAAAAAATCTTTGGGTCGTCAAGCACTCTAAAAAGACTCAATCCCCACCCCAAAAGGAAAGAGTAAAACCTGACTGACTAATAAACTTGAGTTTCTTTGCACGCTTAATAACTTTGTTGCATGTTGTAAACTTTCACACTTAAACATAACTTCAAATGTAAAGAGAATATAACAAGAATAAAATATGCATAAGAATAAACTTCTAACAATGTTTAAAACAGTCTCAACCTAGGTAAGACATCTCCTTTTAAGATAAAGATATCCTAATCATGAAAGGAAAGTTACCATTTCTCTACATTTTTGTTCAGAAATACACAAAGCTAGAATGCATAAATATATTTCTACCCCCATAAAACAAATATACACCTAAATGTGTGAAAATGTCATTAGAAGATAAATAGGGAGGAAATAATAAAATTATGAAACGGTGTAAAATGTAACAAATACACAAAATGGAAACACAAGATCAAATAATGCAAAAAATAATCAAACAATATCAATATTGATTCAAAAAGATACCAATATAAATAAGCAATGAAGTATGATACTAATTTGAGATATGGAGTTTCAATGCACATAATGAGAGATGCTAATATGATTATAGAGCATGCCAAATAAAATCCAAAGATAAAGCATGTGGAAAATATGGACTAAATACTAACCGTAAAAACTCAAAATAAACGATACCGTATATATAAATATGCAAAATATACCAGTGACAAATCGGCACATATATATAGTTGTAAAAAAGCACAAAACTCAACATAAACACGTAGGAATTACATAGTATCATGGTATCGATGTGTCTAAACATGTGGGATAGAATGGATGGGTGTGAATAAGGTACAAATGAATTATGACCCAAACACTCAAATATGTTCAAGGAGTTCTATTTGATCTCAAAACTTTATCAAAATAATATTTAGCCTCAAGTGAAAAGGTACATTTTAGTTCATAAAGAAACAAGCACAATGTCCAGAAGCCTGGAATATTGATGATTCTATAAACCAGTAGCATCATGACAAAATAAGCATCACTAGGATTTACTTTGAAAACCCGTTGATCTTCGACAATAACACACTCAAAAGTTAAACATATATCATAATTTATTTTCACTCAATTATTTTGAAGCTCCCACTTTTGAAATCAAACAAACTAAACATGTTGGCATTGGAAATTTTCGGTTTTTATTTCTTTTAATCTTTCGATTAGACTCTTGACAATGGTGGCTTTCCCACAAAGGAGATGTTCTCCTTTCATAGCCCTTTCTTATGCACCTTCATATATTTTTCCAATAAAATCAAACATTCTCACAGGCAACGGTTATTACATGCACAACGGTTCTTACGAGATCACGCACTCGTTCTAACGAAATAACAACTGCATTCTAACGACCCTAGAACAAAAATAAATTATTTTCTTCAAAAATATTTTTAAAATAGTTCCAAAATGTTTTTCCAAAAAATTGATTCTCGTATAAATATCCAAGAACTATATTCAAAATGCATCCATACCTTATAATATCCTCGGTAAATGTAAAGACAAACTTGGCAAGAAAAACCAATCACGGTGTATATTGACTTTGAAGCTTGGCCATTATGTCTTCATCAAACATATTGAAGGCCTACTAGTTCGACAATACAAAGCTTAACCTATGACTCAAATTTTTTTCCAAAACTAAGCCAATTACAAATAAATTGACTCGATTGGAAATTTGTCGTTACAAATCTCCACCTTTGGCTATATCAAGATAAAACCAAAATAAAAAAACAATGGGTCGTCAATCACTCTAAAAATACACAATCCCCACCCCAAAAGGAAAGAGTAAAACTTAACTGACTCATAAACTTCAGTTTCTTTTCACACTTGAAAACTTTGTTGCATGTTGTAAACTTTCACAATTAAACACAACTTTAAATGCAAAGAGAATATAACAAGAATAAAATTTGCATAAGATTAAACTTCTAACAATGGCTAAAACAATCTCTACCTAGATAAAACTCTCCCCTTACAATATAGATATCCTAATCATGAAAGGAAAGTTACCATTTCTCCCCCTTTTTGTTCAGAAATAGACAATGCCAGAATGCATAAATATATTTCTACCCCATAAGCCCAATCTTCGCTTAAATGTGTGAACATGTGATATGAAGACAACTAGGGAGGAAATAATAAAATTATGAAATGGTGTAAAATGTAAAAAATACACAACATGGCAACACAAGACCAAATAATCCAAACAATGATCAAACAATATCAATATCGATTCAAAAAGATACCAATATGAATAAGCAATGAAGTATGATACTAATTTGAGATATGGAATTTCAATGCACATAATGAGAGATACTAATATGATCATATAGCATGCCAAATAAAATCCAAAGATAAAGCATATGGAAAACATGGACTAAATACTAACCACAAAAACTCAAAATAAACGATACCGTATATATAAATATGCAAAATATGACAATCAAAAATCGACACATATATATAGGTATAAAAAAAACTCGACATAAACACATAGGAATTACACAGTAGCATAATATCGATGTGACTAAACATGTGGGATAGAATTGATGGGTGTGAACAACGTATAAATGAATTATGACCCAAACACTCAGATATGTTCAAGGAGTTCTATTTGATCGCAAAACATCATCTAACTAAGATTTAGACTCAAGTGAAAAGATAAATTTAAGTGCATTAAGAAACAAGCACATTGACCAAGAGCCTAGAATATTGATGATTCTATAAACCAGTATCATCATGTGCTAACCCAATGTCTTTAATGATAACACCATCAAAAGATAAACATATATCATAATTTCTTTTCACTCAATTATTTTGAAGCTCCCATTTTTGAAAATCCAACAAACTAAACATGTTGGCCTTCGAAATTTTTCAGTTTTTATTACTTTTAATCTTTCAATTAGACTCTTACCAACCATGGTTTTCCCGCAAAGGAGATTTGATCCTTTAGTAGCCCTTTCACGTGCACCTTCATATATTTTTCCAAAAAAATAAAACATTGTCACAGGCAACGCTTCTTACATGTACAATGGTTCTTACGAGATTGGGCACTCGTTCTAACAAAGTAACAACTTCATTCTAACGTACTTAAAACAAAAAGAATTTATTTTCTTCAAAAATAATTTGAAAATAGTTCCAAAATTTTTTGCTAAAAAAAATATCCTTAAAAATATCCAAGGGCTATATTCAAAATGCCTCTGTACCTTACGATATCCAAAGTAAATGTAAAGACAAACATGGAATGAAAAACATGGCATGATGTATATCCAATTTGAGTCTTGGCCGCTACGTCTTCATCAAACATATCAAATGGTTACGAGTTCGACAATACAAATCCTAACCTATGACTCAAATATTTTGTCCGGAATTAATCAAATTACAAACAAATTCACTCGATTGGAAATATGTCGGTACAAACCAATCCCATTGGATATTACGGGATAGAACCAAAATAAAAAATTGATGGGCGCCGTCAGGCTATCTGAAAAGACTCAATCCCCACCCCAAAAGGAAAAACTAAAACTTGACTGACTCATAAACTTGAGTTTATTTGCACTGTTGAAAACTTTGTTGCATGTTGTAAACTTGCACACTTAAACACACCTTAAAATGCAAAGAGAATATAGCAAGTATAAAATTCGCATAAGAATAAACTTCTAACAATTTCTAAAACAATCTCAACCTAAGTAAGACGTCTGCCCTTAAGATAAAGATATCCTAATCATGAAGGGAAAGTTACTATTTATCCACCTTTTTGTTCAGAAACAGACAAAGCTAGAATGCATAAATATATTTCTACCCCATAAACCAAATCTTCGCCTAAATGTGTGAACATGTGATACGAAGAGAACTAGGGAGGAAATAATAAAATTATGAATTGGTGTAAAATCTAACAAATACACAACATGGCAACAAAATCACAAATAATCCAAACATTGATCAAACAATATCAATATCAATTAAAAAAGATACCAATATGAATAAGCAATGGAGTATGATACTAATTTAAGATATGGAATTTCAATGCACATAATGAGAGATACTAATATGATTATATAGCATGCCAAATAAAATTCAAAGATAAAGCATGTGGAAAACGTGGACTAAATACTAACTGCAAAAACTCAAAATAAACAATACCATTTATATAAATATGCAAAACATACCAATGATAAATAGATACTTATATATAGGTATAAACAACCACGAAACTCGATATAAACACATAAGAATTACACGTAGCATAGTATTGATGTGTCTAAACATGTGGGATAGAATGGATGGGTGTGAATACGGTACAAAAGAATTATGACCCAAACACTCAAATAGGTTCAAAGAGTTCTATTTGATCGCAAAACTATACCAAACTATTTTTTAGTCTCAATTGAAAAGATAAATTTAAGTTCATAAAGAAATAAGAACAATGGCTCGAAGTCTAGAATATTAACGATTCTATAAATAAGTATCGTCATGACAAAATAAGCATAAGTTGGATTCGTTGTGCAAACCCGCTGATCTTTAACGATAATGCCCTCAAAAGATAAACATATCTCATATTTTTTTCTCTTAATTATTTTGAAGCTCTCACTTTTTAAAATCAAACTAAACAGGTTGGCTTTCTAAGTTTTTCGGTTTTTTTTGTTTTTAATCTTTCGATTAGACTCTTGCCAATGGTGGATTTCCCGTAAAGGAGATTTTCTCCTTTCGTTGCCCTTTCCCGTGCACCTTCATATATTTTTCTAACAAAATAAAACATTTTCACACGCAACGGTTCTTAAATGCACAAATTTCCCATAGTTATGAAATATGTAGATGACAAAATTGATGGGAGAACATCTCACATAGATAAAATATAACATATGTAGATAACATTCAAAGAGCTCGTTCATGTGTGTGCAAAGTTATATACAATGTGAATCAATTAAGATAATTAAAGTAGAAACAACTCCATGCTAGCATGATTAACAACAATCTAAGCATTGAAAATTTGTAAATGAGTGTGCCGTGCGATATTGATTTAAATAAATTTGCAAATTACCAATTTAAACTTATTTAACTGGAGTGAATTTTAAATAAAATTAAATGAGCCCCAAAACATGCAACAACTTGTTTGTCAAACAATCATAAATAAAATTGCTAACTCATAGATTTTAGGAATAATTTCGTTCGGATAAAACCTTTATTTCCCTGTAATAGTTACAATGATTACAATGAAATCCTCAATGAGTTAACCGTAGAAAACATACATAGACCGCAGCCTAGAGTCTGTAAGAATCGCAGCTTCAATTCAGCGCAGGAATACCCACAAGCACTCCCTATTGACATGCAGTCGTCGTCATCCCAGTACTCCCCTCAAGGGCACCTAGATCAGTAGTAGAGAACTTCTATACAAGATAAAGTTGACAAAATATGTTTTCTTGGGTTACAAAACAACTCACATAAACTATTGGGATATTGTGAATTGATAACAAAAGGGATTACATCCCTAAAAGTGAGAAGACAAGGTATTCTGCCAAAGCAGTTTTGTCTATAGAAAATTCTTAGGTCTTCTGATCAAAAATGAAGTTGGAAAACCCAATTTATAAAAAAATCTAAGGTGGCATCTTGCTAAAAAAAAGCAATCTAGCTCGAACGGGGACACACGTCACTCGAACGACCTATTAAAATATTAATATTATTTCTTTCGCGGGTAAATGTTCCGCCTTAAAACTTCAATAATTATTTTTTGACAAAAAACTTAAAAATTCCACTCCAACACTTAGAAAACATTTGATAAAAAATATCCAAACACTCTACGGGAAATTCTAAGGAAATAAAACACAATAATTACCAAATTTATCTCGTGGAGGCTTGAATGTTGAAGAACTTTGATATTCGGATCCATCTTGATGTAAGAATGTTCTTGAATATTCTTCGACAATTGTAGCCATATACGACATACTCCAAAGGTAATGAAAAATGTAAAATAATGACCTTACAAATCTCCCCATATGTCTATGCCAGTACAAAATAAAAAAAATTGAATTAACAAAACAAAATGCCTATACAGATCTAATACGCTCCCATGAACCCAAGACTGAAAAGGTTAAACATGTAAGTCTAAAGCTTTTCTTCATAAATCTTCAACTTAGATTCTTTAAATCTTCTACCTTTTCTCCTCAGGAATAACCTTCAATTTTGTACCTACACACATGAGACTAAGACAATATCTTCGTGACGCATCGAGTTTGAAATGATATAAGAATAAATCAATCAATATAATCAAATTTCCCCAATAACGCAAAAAAATCCCCATAATTCGGTATCCCACTCTTTATTTATCCGAAGTAGACAAGGAAACGAATAAACAAAACAAACATGTTGTTGTCACGACAAATATGCATAGAAAATATGAATCAAACTACGCTCATGCGAAGAGTAACTCAAAATCTTCCACAAATTATTTTTGATTTTTCAGTTTTTCATACTAAAATGCAAAAATAATTTTACAAAACACACACCATGAATTTTACACTAAGATAACCAAATCATGGAATGAATTGGGGTGAACATATTCGATAGGCAAATCAAAGAAATCAAACATATCATATGTGCACGATGAATATGTATACTCCTAATGAATGAATATCAAAATTGTCCTTAGGTGTTAAAAGTGTTGAATTTAAATGACATCGAATCAATCCATCAACACATCAAACCAAGAATGATTCCCACACCAATAAGGTCGAAAACTATGAAAATGCTTTTTCATAACACTGTCAGGATGTGAAAACCCGCTTTTCATTTCTTCCATCCAAACTCCCTCATAAATAATAAGCATTATATTTTTCTTTTGAGGTGGTCGTTTTTTGTCATAATTATCTTTTTATTACCTTTAAATATTTTCGGGCTATTTTAAACGGCGTATGTCACGATGAGTTAATTTTTTTACTCTCGCAACCTTTTCCTGTGATTCACTCATCGTATTTTGTTGCAATTAAATTGCTCACGGTAAACTGTTTTTACATGCACTACTCCCATTGTCAAGTTTTATCGCATATGGTTCGTTTTAAAGACATAATTGAGATGACAACATCTCGAAAAATGTGTGATAAACAAATAAAATAGTCAAACAAATTCGTGCAAGTGCGCATTAAAGGAACATATGACTCAAACATGTAGGTAGTAATAACAAATTACATCTTAATGACAGCAAACATTATAAAGCACAAAAATCAAATGACGATGCATATCAAAACAAAATCAAATCATCAAATGGATATGGAATGAAATTGTGACTCAGTCATCCTCAATGTTCATTCATATTCAATGCAAAACAAAATACAGAACTCTTTTTTTCTATCTTAAAAAAATTATCAAAATAAAATCTTATTTCAAAAATTTTATCAAAATAAAATCTTTTTGTATTTTTCAATTTTTTCTCAAAAAAATCTTTTTCAATTTTTCAAAAATATATCAAAAAGTGTAAAAACATAACTACAAAAATGGTAAACACTAGCAATAGGAAAAAATATCATCATTTAAACCAACCTATGCTAGAAATCATGTTTAAACCTCAACCGTCAGGCGTGGTGGAATTTTCCAAAGGTGGTGACATCCTATGAAAAACCTCCATCAAATCATGTGAAGTCTTGACTAAAAACATTACCTTCTCCCTAATATGTGAAAATTCTCTCATGTAATCATCCGGAGCATCAGGTGTGGGTGAGTGTGGGTGAACACGTGTAGTAGCAAAACCTGACATATGACACAACTTAAAACAAAACTCCCTAAGGTGTCCTCTCTTCTTGCAGTATATGCAAACATAAACAGGGCTTGGTACACCTATCACAAAATGTCACCTATGCGCCCTCCTATCATGTATTGGACGCTTAGGTGGGTTGGGTTGAGAGCCCTATGGATAAATCACAAACTCGGTAATCGTCTTGGGTTCAACATGTGAAGTGGACTCACCATCACGACCTATTCCTAAACTCTCACCTCTACCCAAAATGAGATTAATAACCAATTTTACAACATTCATAGATGCATTCTCTAAAGGTAATTTGACCTCCCGGGCACATTCGAGATCTCTCTCGAGTTAGGATACACATATCTTCAGATTAGATAGTGTGTTGGTCAAATTAATCTTTTTTCGATCTAAAGCAATCAATTGTTAACTCAAATAAATTTTCACCTTCTCGAGTTGAATTTCTTTCACCTCAAACACCCTCAAACTCTCTAACTCTCTCGCAGACTCACTAAAAACACTCAAATCATCCTTGGGGGTCTCATGTGCAAAAGTATCCTCATTGTCATGGGAAAAACTGGGTGTGCTCACGTGACTAGCGGAAAAAGAAACAAACTTCCCATGTGACGACTCATCCCCGAAATATTTCACACCATCCTCACTATCGCTAAGAGTGGATGGCATGGAAATCTTTTTTCCCTTTCTTTTTAGCTTAGTGGGATAATCAAACGCTCTATGGCTTCTTACCTCAAACTCAAAACACATTTTCTTTTCCACTTACTCACTTTTTTTCTCACCACTCTCTTTGGCCTCTTTTTTATCTTTCTGAAAAAAATCTTTTATTGGAAAATTTTTGTTTTCAAAACTTGAGAAACTTTTTAAAACAATTCTCAAGTATGGCCATATCAATATCAGACTCGTCCTCATACTCACACTCATAAAAACTCACTTTCTTTTTCTTCTTAGATTGGACTTTAAGTGCTATCCCTTTGTCCTTAGGCTTGATAGTGTCAGGAAACATGCCAATCTCATATGTCTGGAGGTCCCCTACCAGCTCTTCTAATTTCAACCAACTCAAATTATCTAAAGTATTCAAAACAGTAACTTTAGGGATAAAACATTTTGTCCGCGATCATAAATCTTTTTAGCCACTCATGCATCAGGTATAGGCTCACCAATATTGAAACTAGAGTTGACAATGTTAGACAAACGTGCATGAAAGTCATTAAACACTCAATCTTAAGCATGCTTATCGTTTCAAATTGAGTAGTTATATTTTGAATTTTAGAATCTTTCACCACCTTAGTGCCTTTGTGGGTGAGTTGTGAAACGCTTCTTTAGACGCGGTGCACGTCATAATACATTTGAACTCGTCGCGATGACGTGTACGGAAAATGCACTAAGCCTAAGTGAATTAAAAGTGCTCCACCTAAAATCACCATCAGTCTAGTCTAATAGAGGTTTCAAATTCGTGACATTATTTGTGGTGACAGTGGGAGGAGTCCAACCTCTTTCACAAATTACCCAAACTCGCTCATCGACTTCTTTTAAATGTGATTTCATGTGGGTTTTAAAGTAAGCATAATTAGACCCATCAAAAATTGGCAACCGATTATATAAATTTCATTCGAAAACATTGCGACAATTTTTAAAAATCAAATTTTCTCAAAAAAATCAATATCACCCAAATTTATGCGAAAAATAGGAATACAAAATAAGTTAGTGTAACTTGTTTTTATACTAATTTTTAAATGAGTGTGGCGTGTGACATCAATTTAAATAAATTCATAATTTTCTAATTTAAACTTATTTAACTGGAGTCAATTTTAAACTAAATTGAATCATCCCCTAAACTTGCAACTACGTCTCTGTGTGTCAAACAATCACAAATAAAATTGCTAACTCACATATTTTAGGAAAAATCCCTTTCGGGAAAAACCTTTATTTCACTACAATACTTACAATGATTATAATGGAATTCGCAATGAGTTAACCATAGAAAACCCACATAGACCGTAACCTAGAATCAGCAAGAACCGCAGCTCCAATTCAGCCCTCGAACACTAAAGAGCACTCCATATTGACACGCAGTCGTCCTCAGCCTAGTACTCCCCTCAAGAGCACCAAGATCAGTAGTAGAAAACTTCTCTACAAGATAAACTTGACACAATATGTATTATTGGGTTCCAAAATAACTCACATAAACTATTCAGATCTTGTGAATTGAAAACAAAAGGGATTAAAGCCCTAAAAGTGAGAAGACAAAGTATTCTGCCAAAGCAGTTTCGTCTATTGAAAATTCACAGGTCTTCTGATCAAAAAAGAAGTTGGAAAATCGAATTTATAGAAAATCTAAGGCGGCAGCTCGCTCGAATGAAAAAGCAATCTCCCTAAAATAGGGACACGTGTCGCTCGAATGAGCTTCATACGAGATAGGCTTGTTGTTTGAATGACAGACCCTGTCGCTCGAATGACCTATTAATATATTTATGTTCTTTCTTTCGCCAATATATGTTCCACCTTAAAATTTTGAAAAATATTTTTTGACGTAAAACTTAAAAAGTCTGCTCCAACACGAAGAAAATATTTGATAAAAAATATCCCAACACTCTAAGTGAAATGGTAAGGAATTAAAACACAATCTTTACCAAATTTATCTCGCGGTGGCTCGAATGTTAAAGAACTTTGATATTCAGATCCATCTTGATGCATGATTGTTCTTGAATACTCTTCGACGGTTGTAGTGGTATACGACATACTCTAAAGGTAATGGACAATGTAAAATAATGTCCTTACAGAATCATGACCAAATGTCCCATTCATATAGAAAACATGGAATGAATTGGATTCAAAAACACCAATATGCCACACAAAATGTGTAAAACAAAAATACACAAAACCAATAATATTTTTAGGTTGTTCTAATTTTAAAAAAATATACCAATTTGAAAACAAACTAAAATTTATAAAATTACCAATTTAAAAACATACAAACTTAAAAAACAAACAAAATCATTTTGTATTTTTCAGTATGAGTCAATAATTTAAAAATCAAAATGCGTAAGGCAAAACACATACAACTAGCAAACACATATAACATTATATACAAAATCTAGTGTACGCAAACATGAAACAAATCACCCAAAAGATATATCATTTTAAGAGTCATGTGAAAGCATGCAAGAATTAACCATTATAACATTTAGTACCTCCAAACTTGATTTCCTAACCCAAATGGATGAATATATAATGCGTTGGGTTTTGGGAACCAAGGGGTCACTAGACATCAACTTCCTAGGGTCTCTTCTAAGATCATATCAAAAATCCCTACAGTGAACTTTTCTATAGTTGTGTGTTCACATGTAGACGCGACGAGGAATGAGACCTTTAAGTTGACCTTTTCTAACACCTTAGGATGTGGTTGACCATCTAAAATAAACAATGGTCTTGATTTTGGCAACAAAATAATTAAAATCATGGAATCCAGTGCCATCACTACCAACACTACTTGAGTCTTCATCTTTTAACCTCAAAATCCTAGACTCAAGCAAAGAATTAGACTCTTTAAGTGTTAGGACTCCTTATTTAAATTTCAATCAAACCTATAAGGTTATCTCTCTCACCATCAATACAAGAAAACTCATCTCTAAGAGTCTTTTCACGTGACCTTAAATCATTAATTAATTTATCATTATCCTGAATAGCACGTACACTAACCCTAGAAAATTTAGAGTTCGTTAACTCTTTCTATAAAACACGAACTCTATCCCCACTCTCTTACTTCCACACTTCTAACGATTTAAAATCATGGTTCATGTGCGCAAGGTTTCAAAAAGGATACCTCATTAAATTTACAAATTTTGCAAAAAACCAATTTCATATTTAAAATGAAAATTTTCGTATTCAAGAAATTTAATTCTTTTTAAAACATCAAATTCATAAGACCTAATGTTTCAGTATGGTTATGAATCTTATTATACTTATCTCGAATATCAAATTCATCCTCATCGCTAAATGCATCGAAAAAATTATCAAATTGATGACTCACCAAAAATTAACACGAGAGAGAGAATGATAATCAGACCACCCTAAACAATATGAAAATACATAACTACACAATAACTTAGTGTACTGACTCTGATACCAATTTGAGAAGGCTCGACGGTGCTTAGTCAAGGATGGTCATAAACAAAAATTTCTATGTATAGAGTTTTCAACTTTATATATCAAAACTTTAAACAAATTGAATTCAATAAAACTTGCAAATGAATTTTAAACTATTTGTTCTGAAAAGATGATTTAACCAATTTTATCTTGTTAACCTAAAATGATCATTTAAGTGATATGCAGGTAAAATAAATAAATCATCCACAAAATGTTAATCTGTGAGGAAAAACCACAAAGGGAAAACCTAGGACGACCTAGCCAAACAAATCACTATGATAAGGTTTTACAAAGACAAGACAATAGACTTACTCAACACTCGTCTCCTGTGTAAGTATTGACGCTTTTCTATCTTTAACCTCTCCTTCACAGTGAAATGTAGGAGTCCACTCATGTAATCTTTCACAACATACGAATCGACGCATATCTCAGTATCCACCGATGAGGCTCAATAATATTCTACAAAATTAGAATATGGAATCACCACTTTTTCATCTGCAACATCGCAAAAAGTAAGTACCGAGTTTTTCAAAATAAAAAAGTTCTCTTAAGATGAAGAGAAACAAACTTTGGTTCTCAAACAAAAGATCTCAAAGCATATGAATATGGAAACTCGGATCATTAAACTCAAAGGGTGAAACTAAGGTTTTAGAACTTTGGTAAACAGGTAAGAAATTTATTTTTGACAAAAAAAATTCAAAAATTTGAGTCCAGCATGCCTTAAACAGAGAGAACAATAATTTTGAGGCATGGAACACGTTCGAACAAAACTACATAGGTCGTTCGAACAAAAAGCCAATTTCATTCTAATGAGAACTCGTTTGAAGAGATGGATTTCTCATTCAAGCGGACATCCAATGAGAATTCTTCTAATGATAGAGAATTCTACTTTGATGATCATTAGATGCACGTTCTAACGAGGCTTAAGGATTTATTCCAAGGAGATTTCTTCTTCATTCAAACGATAACTCTATCTTGTTCTAACCACATCAGGAACTTGTTCTAATGAAGTAACAACTTTGTTCTCACAACCTTTAAACCAAAAAAAAAATATTTTCTTCACAAAACTTTTAAAATAGTTGCAAATGTTTTTTACTCAAAAATTAACAACCTTAAAAAATATCCAAGCACCCTATTCAATTTTCATCCATACCTTATGACATCTTTAGTAGACTTGAAGATAAACTTGGCATGAAAAACACGGTACAATGTATATTCACTTTGAAGCTTGTTCGCTATGTTGTCATCAAACATGTCATAGGCTACTAGTTCGACAATGTAAAGCCTAATGTATGATTCAAATATTTTGTCTGAAATTGAGATAATTACAAAAAACATGACTTGATTGGAAATTTTCCCTTATAGTGGTAATGGTTAAATTAACCAGATATGGGCAGTATTACAAGAATTATTAAGTGTGAGTAGGCTCATCGCTCGGGTTGCATGGTTATAACGCATATTTCATGGTTATGATACATCTTGCATAAGAACACTTAATCAAATAAATGATGATTTCATAATTGTTAAAATACACTTTATTGTATAGATATATTCCTTTGAACGCAATACTTTGCTATTATTTCTCTTACAATGTGCACGCTCATAACCTATCATTTTCCACCCTCTAGGTACTTCAGGAAAAGATAGAGGCAAGGAAATTACAGAAGGCAAGGAAGAATTTACGCGCCAGTAGAGATGTATTGACTACTTGTTTTAAATGTTTAATTTAACATATACCTATGATTTTTACCATTCGAACCTTAATGCACCTATTTTAAATTTGAATTGTAATAATACAGGATGGTACGAATTTTACGGTGAATGTTATTTATTCCATTGAAACTGCAAAACTCTTTTATTTTAAGTGTTCCTATGAATTTCATAAGTTCGACATCAATTCATTAATTAAATTAAATGAATTTATATGACATCAATGTAAAATCAAGTATTTCTTCTAAAAGAGGTTTTTCTTAAATGAAACAAAAGTATAAAAAGGTTTTCCCCAATTGATACCCAGAAATGAGGCGTCACAGAGAGAGCTTGTATTTTGTTTACAATGGATTTTTATGCCTTTTTATTGTGAAAAACATTCATACTTTGCACAATTCACGTAGGCCCACAGTCGAACCACTTATATGCTTGTGTCCATCGCTTTGTCTTTTATCTTTTCTTTTACATTACTTGGTGATTTCTTGATCTTATTCATTTATGCATAACTCTCTCTTGGATGATACATTTTTAAGATTTGTATATCATCAGGTAACTCATATTCCCAACATTAACATTTTTCCCAATAATTATGAAATAACAAGATAATCAAGTCTTTCCCTAATAGTTAAGAAATAATTTTTTTAAAAATAACATTTCTACTTGACCGTTTTAGAAATAACATTTTCTGCTAACATGTTGCCCTAATGAGTTTTGCCCTAACATTGTCCCTGATTGAATAATTTTTGAAAATTCTTAGGGTTAAATCATGAAAGCCCACAAATATATAAATGCTTAGTGTTACTTTTTTTCTTAACCCTATCTTTAATGAATTCACATATACATACACATCCACATGCATACATATACATACAGATATACAAACCTACGTATACATACATATTGATAAACATAAGCATACATATACATACATAAACATAAGCATATACAACGAGCGAGAGTGACCTGAATGAGTGACAAGAGGTTCTGTGGCGGAAAATTATGGTGGATGTCGAGAGAAAGGGTCCGTTGGTGGTGGAAGCCAAGATGAGGGTTGGTTAGTGGTGGAAGTCGAGATAAGGATCGATTAGTGGTCGTAAAAAGAGAGAGAGGGAGTGAGTGAATAATGGGTAAATGAGAATAAAACCGTTATAGTTTTATGTATACCTTAAAGGGGGTCATTATTAATGACCTTGACCTAGTCGATGACCATTTTGAATTATATTAACTGATCATGGTTAGACACAGTCCCAAACAATGACCCCTAAAATTCTTTAATACCTAGTCACGGTCTTGAACTATGACCCCATTTCTATGACCATTTTGAATTTTATTGGTGTCATTGTTATGGGTCATGGTTATAAACTGTGACATTATTTAACACATATTGATTATGGTCTTTGGTTACTTGTCATGATTAAAGACCATGACCAGTTTTATAACCAACTTGATGTCATTTTTCCTCCATTAGAGTCACGATTAGGTCACAGCTTTGGGCCATAACCATAATTGTTATGGTTCTTGACCATGACAAATGTATGGTATAGATCACCCCAGGATAGGGTCACAGATAGAGCCACTATTAAAATTCATGACCATTTTTTATTTTTGACGTAGTGTCGGTCAATCATTCCATTCTGTGGAGATAAAGATAATTGAAGATAACCGACCAATGATAATTAAAGAAAAATATATATTTAATCAACTGAGGATAACTCTCACATTGATTGAGGTCTCAAGGACTCAATCATCACTTATATAAATGTACACCTACCTCAGGGGAGTGGAATGTAATCATGAGTATTGAAGATTTGATAATAGAAACGAAAAACCGCATGTGAACGTAGGTATATTATCAAACCATATACATCTTACTCTTCTGTGTTTGTTTAATTTATTTACTCTATTTACTTATTTTGTGATAAATCTTAAGTAGTAAGATATTAACATCAACAGTTGGCACCATCCATTAAAGATGAGTTTACTTTATTAACTGTAATATCCAATAGTGATTCTATCATCAATCACAAAGTCAAAACACAGTATCTCAAGGTGATCATCAAGATTACCACAATGAACATGTCACTCCTAGGATATGTGATTAGATCCATCCTTAATCAGAATACCCAATCTATCACTATAGTCCACGTGAGGAGCAAAAACTAGAAACCAATGAGCTCTTTATATCTAACAAAATAGTGCGGGTCGTAGATGCTTACGATCAGTGTCTTCTTGAGAAATCGCAAACAAGAAGAGAATGCTCACCTTCAATGACATTTGAATAATAATGGGAAAGAAGTACAAAGGAAAAAATGTAGGCACCAAGAAATCAATCACATCCCTAGACCTCGGGCGAGTAAGACTTGTAGCTGAGGAAGGATTTTGCGATCTGACCCAGATCATTACTACCAAAGGAGATCATGAGAAATAAGAGATTGACCCAAAAATTACCATGGTAAGGAATACCTTCATAATATCATACAGAAGGATATGAATGACCATCATGCCCATCGAGGATCTAAGACTACTAAATAATTATGCAGAAGAGCCCTTATTTTCTAAATGAAGTCATCGTTCACTCGGTCAATTGAATAATTTGACCAATGAAGAATTTCACCCATGCTTGATTTAAATTATATGATGGGACGACTTATCCCACTTAACATATTCTCTAGTTTCTCCAAACCATGATGCTTTTGAAAAATAATGAATGTGTGATGTGATGGATATCTACCTTAAGCTTAGGGAATGTAGTACAAAAGTGGTTTGAAAAGATATCTCAGATGTCCATCTCCAACTTCAAATAACTCGCAAATCCTTTACCGCAAGATTTATTACATGTAGCATCCACCCAAAGGGGATAGATTCACTCCTCATTCTGAAGAAAAAGATCAAGAAAAACATACGTGAGTGCGCCAAGTGATATTGGGAGGTGTATAATTAGGTGGAAGACTGCATTAAACAAGTCGAAGTAGCCTTATTCAAGATTTTTTTGCAGAATAACTCCATGTTTTCACACTTCCTCACTAAGCATGAAGAAACCACAATCAATGATATGATGTCCATGATTGAAAATTATGAAAAGTCAAAGATATGGTTATAAGAACAAATCAAGATAATGATCGACCAAAGGAAATAATAAAAGAGACAATGATGGTGCCCAATAAGGGGTAAAAAATAACAATGGTGTACCAAAGGGAGATGATAATTTAGATCCCAACAAAGGTCATCAAGTGATTAACATTGTCTTCAAGAAAATAAAGTACTAGATCTTGACCAAGATTAAGGACTAATAATATTTTAAGTTGTCAAGAAATATAATAAGAGAACCCTCCAAAAGAAACTGTTCCTACCATAAAGAGCATGGTTTCAAATAGAGACCTACAAGGTATTGAATTGCACATATAGTAACTGACCCTATAAAGTCACGCAGATGACTTCGTCGAGAAGAATAATTGAAAAATTCTAGTAAACATGATCAAAAGCCAAATAATGTCCTCGAAGATGATGAATTAGAACATAAGTTTGTAGTAATCCATAAAGCATGAAACCCTAACCATATCAAGAGGAATGTTGTGAAGATGGAGATGAAAAAAGATCATTGCAGTAAAGGAAGCTCTACAAAGTGATCCAACCAATACCACTATCCGCAAACATCTTTCATCGGAGGAAATTGATTATGTTAAGCATATCATCTTAAGTGAAGAGGAGCTAATTGGAGGCAGGACTCCACATCATGAGGTGTTAGTAATCATACTCTTAATTGATAACTAAGATGTGGACAAGCTACTAGTTGACCACAAAAGTTCCTTGAAGTTCATATACCTCAAGTTATTCAAACTCATCAACTTATGAATGGAAGACCTAGAAGAGGGAACGATCCCTTCGGTCGAATTTGTAGGATAAATGGCAATGCTCTTAAGAAAGGTTATGGTTTCGGTAAAAAATAAAAGCATATCAAAGATAATTGAATTTATTATCACAAAAATTGAATCCATGTATAAGAAAATTCTTGAATGAAGATGGTTTCATGTAATAAAGTTAGTCCCATCTTCTTACCATCAAAAGATCAAATGTATTACCGATTGGGGATTAATGGAGAGACATGGGAATCAGGATTCTTCTCGGTAATGATTTATCACAACCATTAGGCCCAATAGGAGAAAAAAAAGAAGAGTATCCCTTACTGACATGTTCATTCAACAACTCCACAAGGTTACATCAGTTAAACTATGACTGGTGATGAAAGAGAAGAAATGGTCTCCTTACTTAATGAGAATCAAGATGTGTACGCTTGGCACTCGTATGATATTCTTGATATAGATACTAAAGTTATGTATCACAAGTTTCACGTCAATCCATCATTCTCGCCAATAATACAAAAGGCTCGATGAACAACCGTTGAGAAAGCAAGGGTGGTGAAAGAAGGTGTCGGGAAAATTCTAAAGGCAATGTCCACTAAAGAAGTTCAATTCTCTAAGTTCCATTCAAATACAGTCATGGTCGGGAAAAGTCTTAAGAAGTTAAGAGTTTGAGTAGAATTCATCGATCTACATAAGGCATGTCCCAAATGTAGCTTTCGTCTTCCAATCATCGACCAGTTGGTTGAAACCACTACTATCCATGAACGAATGAGTTTTCTAAGCGCTTATTACGGCTACCATCAAATCCATTTTTTAGGGCCCAACCAGGAAAAGAGATTTTTAATTATCATACTCACTCAATAACGTAAAAGTTCCTTACAATGGTTAGTCATCAAAATTTCTAGGAAATAATTGGGGGATTGCATAGAGGTGTACATAACAAATATTCTTGCGAAGAGTAAGGAGAAGGGATATCATTTCTCAATCCTTGAGAAGGTATTTGAAGTCCTTTAATACTATAAGATGAATCTCAATATAGCTAAATTCTCCCGTTGAGCACAGGGTTGTAAATTACTTATCTACCTAGTCACCTAGAGAGGAATGAAAAAAATGCCGATCAGATTGAGGCAATAAGGATCGTTCCACCTCCCAAAATGGTTAAGTATGTTCTAAAGATAATTAGAATGCTTGCAACACTTAATCAGTTTATCTTCGAATCTTCAAAAATAATGCCAACCTTTCTTTTAGTTATTAAGAAGAAATGGATTTTTGAGTGATGATTGTTCAAAGGCACTAGAGGATATCAATATTTATCTCAGTCCACCACCTCTACTCATATTTCCTAACCCAGAGGATCCACTTTACTTATATATCTCGATGTCTAACCTTGCAGTTAGCTTGACTTTGGTCTGTAACAAGGATGGATGTCAATCCCTAATTTATTACGTCAGTAAAACACTGTTACATGCCGAGATGCGATATTTCCTATTGGAAAAAGTTGGCTTATTCATTGGTGATAAACTCATGCAAATTAAAACACTACTTTAAAGAACATTATATCATGGTCGTAACCTTTTTACCACTAAAAGTAGTCCTTAGAAAGGCCGACCTCTATCGATGGATGTCGAAATGGTCATTGGAACTGGGGAGGTCTGATATCCACTATTAACCTGGAACCACATAAGCCATGTAAAGAATGAAATAACATTGTGACTCTAGATTTCATCAAGGAGTTCGTCGAGGATTATCAACCTAAGCAGAACCTTAAGTTTGATAATCAAATGGTCTATGGAAAGAACTAAATAACATGATAAGTAGGCCATTGATATTGGTGTAGCATCTAATATAAAGGATACCGGAGTTGGGATAGTGTTATTCACTCAAGATCACACCATCCTTGAACATTCCATACAGCTTGTCTTTGAGGGATCGAATGATGAGGCAATGTACAAGGCTTTTTTTGGAGGACATTGGAAAGACTAATCCCAGGACACTAGTCATTTTGATGTATATTATGACTCGAGGATGGTATCTAATCAGATATCATGAGAATACAACACCAAAGATTAATGCATGACATCCTACTTTAAACAAGCTCAATAATTAGTCGCGCAATTGCTAATGACCTACTACACGTATGATAGTCAGATATACCCACTATGTACATCATTAAAAAAATGTATCCAAAAATATATATATAAAAAAATTCATGCATAAATGCGTCGGTCCTCCTTTGGCTTTCACGAAATTGTGTCGACAAAGAGCTCCAAATCATATAATATAGGGCTGAATAAATTCAATGAACTCATGTTGAAGTTCATTGATCTCGTGAGTTTGATATGGCAACTTTCCAGCTAACTTCTTCATGTAAACAAGACAAATAAAATTACATTTAGTTTTTATCACACCTAAATAAAAATGAATGTAAAAAAAATATTAAAAAACATGTGATGTTCATTTGTGTAGGTACCCAGAATTGGGGACCATGGGCCTGGACGAGTAGCCCAGTTCTGACGGCCCAAAATCCAGGCCCTCTATCTTTCATATTGACCTAGTCTCTCCCCACGATCCCATGAAGAGAAGTTATAAGGGCGCACAACCCCATGAAGGGAAAGGATAGGGAAGAGGGCTAGTATGAAGGAACCCATCATCTCCACTAACTAGTATACACATGTATAAATTAAACCCTGGGTCCGGGGCAAAGGACAAGTGGTATTCTATGTACTTATTCTTCAGAATATAGAGAATTAACACTGACTGCACCACCATGGACGTAGGCACATCTTTGCTGAACCACGTACACCTGTTGTTGTGTGATTGGCATTTTATTTATCTTTTCCCGGTTATTACCTCTTTCACATTTATTTATGTTGCATAATAATTGTCACCACAATTGGCGCCGTCTGTGGGAAGAGTTCATCTTTCCCAGAGAAGTGCCCACGCCAAGAAAAAATCTAAGATGTCTGGTCACAGCAGCAACGCTCCTCAAGCAGGAGATATTCAGGAACCACCTGCTCCTCGCAGGATTAGGTCTGAAGTCCGACGTTCAGATCAAGGGGCTCGCTTAGAAAGGCCAGCCTCAGAAGAGAGTCAAGGACCAGCAAGGTCCATGCAGATATCCAGGTTGATCGATGCATACGAGGCAAGGCTCCACGAGCAGAGGGAGTCTTCTCACAGATATGAGGCTGAGAATGCTCGCTTGAAAAGAAGACTGGAAAAACTGGAGAAGGAACTACGTCCTGATACCAGGAGACGCCCTTATCGCACTCCTAGCCCTCAGGCGAGCAAATCTCGCAGCCGAGGAAGGAGCCCTAGGTGGAAATATCAAGGGTACGAAGGTGGCGACTCAGACGACGACCTCCGTGAACAACTAAGAAAAGCTCGCCCCTACCAGAGCCCTGCTCGCAGCGACGACAACATACGGAACCTGGTCCGCAGAGAAATGGACCAACATCCAGCTCACCACGGCACCAGGTCGACCAAAGAACTCGCCAGGAGAGCCCTCAAGACCCAGATGAAATCACCCTTCACGAGGGAAATTGAAGAAGAAGAGGCTCCCAAAAAGTTTGCCATTCCAAGGTTCATGATTTACGACGGGAAGACTGATCCCATTGATCATATCAGGAAGTACCGGCAGTCTATGACCCTCTGGATTCACCGAGATGCACTGATGTGCCGTATTTTTCCCTCGAGCCTTCATGACGTGGCCCAGAAATGGTTCGAGAAACTCCTTCACCGATCCATCAGAAATTTCAAATCCCTGGCCGAGCTCTTTACGGCCCGATTCATCACCAGCAGCTCCCATCCCAAAAGGATGGATGCTCTATTAACAATGAAGAAAACACCTCAGGAGACACACCGAGACTACGCGAAGAGGTACTGGGAGTTATTCAACGAGGTCGAGGACTGCGCGGAAGAAGTGGCAGTGGCTTCATTCAAAATTGGGCTACCTAGCTTTTCCCTCCTTTACCAGTCCTTGACAAAGAAGGAAGCTACGACCATTGACGACCTGATGGCCCGGATTGAGAAATACGCAAAGGTGGAAGATGTCACCCGCCTTAATGTAGGAGAAAACGGTCGAGCCAAGCTCACTACCAAGGGAAGTGAGAAAGTTGAGAACCAGAAAAAAGGAGGAAAGAGTGGGGGCAAGAATGGCTCCAAAAGCGGAGGGAACCCTGACGTTACAAAATCGTTCCAGGCGGTCAACACCGTCTTCAAAGAACCAATTTACAAAATTCTCGCGAAGATCAAGGATGAGCCGTTCGTCAAATGGCCCCGGAAAATGGGAGGAGACCCCTCGAAAAGAAACAATGCATTAAGATGCACTTTCCATAAAGAGGGAGGGCATAAGACCGAGCATTGCAAGGATCTTAAGTCCCACCTCGAGGAGTTGGCCCAATATGGACATTTAAATGACTTTGTGGAAAAGAAGGTAGAGGGAGTGACTGCCCACAAGGAGGCGAAACTCGACAACGTATTGGAAGATGACGCCGAACACGAATTCGCAGTAATCCACGGAGTATCCGATGTTAAGCAAATCTAGGGTAACTCAGCTTTTCAGATTGATCCAGCAAAATCACAGGCAGGAAAACGTCGGCGAGTAGAGGACATCAACTACAACAAGCATATTATTTTCACGGATGAAGATCTTATGGGAGTAAGGACCCCACATCACGATGCCTTAGTCATTACACTCAGGATAGCCAACTTTGATATCGACAGGCTGCTCGTCGATCAAGGGAGCTCATTCGAAGTAATGTACATCGACCTGTTCAGGAAATTGAAGTTGAACATCGCCGACCTAAAGGGAACCACTGTCCCTCTGGTCGGCTTCGCTGGGAAGATGACCATGCCTCTGGGAAAAATAGTACTGCCAGTGCGCGCTGGAAATGTTTCCAAAATGATCGAATTCTTAGTGGTCGACATCGATTCACCGTATCAAGCCATCCTCGGCAGGGGATGGCTTCATGCAATGAAGGCAGTCTCCTCGACCTACCACCAGAAACTCAAATATGTCACCGAGCGGGGAGTGATGGAGATACATGGCGACCAGGCGATGGCAAGAAAGTGCTTCATAGCGGCCATCCGACCAAAGCCAGGGAAAAGAGCCGTTCAAACCAGCGAGAAAGTGGAGGAAGGTGCAATCCCTTCCAAATAGCAATTAAATTATGGAAAGCCCGGAGTGGAAGAGACCAGGCTCCTCCCATCCGAGCGTGTTGTAGAGGACCTGGTAGAAGTGATGGCTAAAGAAGGCGACAACAGCAGAATCTTCCTGATCGGGACCTCACTCACTGACCAAGAGCAAAAGGATTTGTTAACCTTACTCAGAAGCAACATAGATGTTTTCGCTTGGGAACCCTATGAGCTTCCAGGAATCGATCCCAATATGGTCTGCCATCGGTTGCACGTCGATCCCACATTCAAGCCGATAGCGCAGAAGGCACGACGAACTGCTCCTGAGAAGCCCAGAGCAATAGAAAAAGAAGTCAAAAAACTGCTGGATGCAGGGTCCATACGGGAAGTGCAATTCCCCAAATGGTTATCCAACCCAGTGGTAGTTCTGAAAAAGCAACGGGAAGTGGAGAGTTTGCATTGACTTCACTGACCTCAACAAAGCCTGCCCAAAGGATAGCTTCCCTCTTCCGAAAATAGACCAACTAGTAGACGCCACCGCAGCTCACGAACGAATGAGTTTTCTGGACGCATACTCAGGATATCACCAGATCCCCCTGTATGCCCCAGATCAGGACAAAACGGCGTTTATCACGACGGTTGGTTTATACTGTTACAAGGTCATGCCTTTTGGACTAAAAAATGTTGGGGCAACCTATCAGCGGCTAGTTACTAAAATGTTCAAGAATCAAATGGGAGACACAATGGAGGTCTACATTGACGACATGCTCATCAAGAGCAAGAAGAAGGAAAATCACCTCTCGGACCTATCAAGTACCTTCGAAATCCTCAGGAAGTACCGAATGAAACTCAACGCGAGCAAGTGTTCCTTCGGTGTCCAGTCAGGAAAGTTTCTTGGGTATTTGGTCAGCAAGCGAGGCATAGAGGCTAATCCGGACCAGATTGATGCAATCAAAAGAGTGCAACCTCCTCGCACAGTCCGAGATGTACAGAAGCTCACTGGAATGCTCGCTGCTCTAAATCGTTTCATTTCTAAATCCTTCGAGAGAAGCAAGCCCTTCTTCTAACTCTTAAAAGGCAGCAAAACAGTAGAATGGACCCCAGGTTGCACACGAACGTTAGACGAGCTCAAGTCCTACCTAAGCTCCCCACCGCTGCTTATCATACCACAGTAAATGGACTCTTTGTACCTATACCTCTCTGTATCCAGCCATACTGTCAGCTCAACGCTAATGTGTGAAGTTACAGGGATCCAACATCCAGTCTATTACGCGAGCAAAACCTTACTAGACGTCGAGCAGCTCTACCTACCATTGGAAAAGCTCGCATTCGCCCTAGTAATGTCCTCGAGGAAACTGAAGCATTACTTCGAAGCTCATACGATCATCGTCCTTACATCACACCCCCTCAAGGCTGTCCTAAGGAAGGCGGATTTGTCGGGCAGACTGTCTAAATGGTCAGTCGAGCTCGGCCGATTTGACATCCAATTTCAACCAAGGACAGCTATCAAGGGTCAAATCCTTGCTGATTTCATAGCTGAATTCACAGGCGAAGAACCCTTCGACCAGCCTATGCCAACAGAACAAAGCAACCAGGCTACAAGGGAAGGCTGGAAACTATTCGTTGATGTAGCCTCCAACTCAAAGGGGGCAGGAGTAGGAATTGTTCTCATCACTCCAGAAAATACAGTCCTCGAGCAAGGAATAAGGCTGGGATTTGCAGCCTCCAACAACGAAGCAGAATACGAAGCCTTGATAGCAGGTCTCCAAAGGGCGCAAACTCTGGGACCAAAGCATTTGCAGGTATTCGGAGATTCGCAACTAGTTTCCACTCAGATAAGTGGAGACTATAATGCGAAGGACGAGAGAATGGCAGCCTACCTCTCCTTGGTAAAAAACTTGATGACGAACTTTGAAGAGATCAACATCCAACAGTTTCCCAGGGGGCAAAACAGCCACGCTGACGCCTTAGCAGCCCTAAGCTCGGCAGTTGACTCTAGCCTTAAAAGGATCATCCCTATCGATTTCCTCAGTTGCCCAAGCATTTACCCCAACTGCGAGCTGACAAAAGCAAAACCAATACTCCAATTGGAATCAGCCCCCAACTGGATAGATCCCTTGAGAGATTATTTAAAGAACGGAACGCTCCCGAAAGATAAGAGAACTGCCCACCAGATAAGAGTCAAAGATGCTCGCTTTCACTTATCCACCGGAGGCGACTTGTATAAAAGATCTTTCTCTCACCCCTACCTTAGATGCATCCACCCAGGCGATGTCAAAGTAGTGCTTCACGACCTTCACGAAGGAATCTGTGGAAGTCACGTCGAAGGAAGGTCTCTAGCCTTCCGATCAATGAAGGAAGGTTACTGGTGGCCATACATGCAAAAGGACTCCGCAGTATATGTCTGCAAATGCCTAAAATGCCAACTTCACGCTCCCATGGTCCACCAGCCCGCCAGTGAATTAAAATCCCTGACCAGTCCCTGGCCCTTCGCCCAGTGGGGAATGGACATCATGGGACCACTGCCCACCGCTGCCGGCAATCGCAAATACCTGTTGGTTGCAACTGATTACTTTACCAAGTGGATCGAGGCAGAACCACTGGCGAACATCCGAGATGCTGACATGATGAGGTTCATATGGAGAAACATAATCACTCGGTTCGGGATCCCTAGAACCATCATCACTGACAATGGAACACAGTTCGAGAGTGGCCCTTTTCAGGACTTCTGCGACAAACACGGGATCAGGCACCACTTCAGCTCGGTGGCCTACCCTCAAAGCAACGGACAAGCTGAGGCTTCCAACAAGACAGTGATCGCTAGATTGAAGAAGCGGTTAGAGCGAGCCAAAGGCGCGTGGACAACCGAGCTACCGCATATCCTATGGGCGTACAGAACGACTCCTAGGCGAGCCACAGGAGAAATGCCATTCTCACTAGCATATGGTATGGAGGCGGTCATCCCACTAGAAGCAGGATTGCCTACAATGAAATCCGACCTTGTCGAGCAGGGCCAGAACGATCAGGCTTTGCTCGCCGAACTCGACCTGGCCGACGAGCGCAGGGAACTTGCCCTAGTAAAACTAGCAAGCTATCAGCAACAACTCGCGAAGTACTACAGCAAAAGGGTTAATCCGAGGAAATTCAAAGTTGGGGACTATGTTCTAAGAAAGGTCCTGGGCAACACAGTGAAGCCATGAGACGGTAAACTGGGACCGAACTGGGAAGGACCTTATAAGATAATTAGAGATGACCTGCGAGGTGCCTATCATTTGAAAACGATGGAGGGAAGAGAGATACCACGAGCATGGAACGCAGCTAATCTCAAGAAATTCTATTTTTTGGAGTTCTATTATTAGATCTTTTATTGTACTCATTATGTGAAAGGGCAGTTCATTTCTTAATTCACCAATAAAAATCTCTCAGTTGATCACTCTCTAAAAAGTAACAATTACATCTTATTGCACATCCTTTTCAAATCACAGGCATAATGGTTGACATAGCAGGGGAACACCCCTCCTCAGGTCATCGTCATGAAGCACGACAGACCTCTTAGCATTGCCCATGGAAAAATATGAAGCCCTACATAGTATTCTTAGGCATCAAACCTACTTTGGTTGAACAAAATCCTGACCGGATAAAGACATCCAATACCAGGTGTGTCCTCGCCAATTTCCCTACTTAGGCCTAAGGGAGTGTGACGACACGACCTAAAAGGTAAAGGGAGGGCACAATGGTATTCTTAATACTGGACTGGGCGGACACTCACACGACAAAATAAAAAGGATTGTGAAGCTGCAAAAATATAAAAGGATTGGATGAACACGTTTAGTCATCAAAATCGCCCAAAACTCAAACTTTCCATTAATCTTTTATATTTACAAACAATAATAGTACATGTTTAGTCGGCGAAGCTCGCCCAAATCATTTAAAATTATTAAAAAACAAAATCTCAAAGAGGTGGAAGCCTCCGAGCAATATAATCAGCAACTTTAGCTCTCCTTCCATCATCAGGAGCAGGAGCGAGCTCCTCCACGACCTCATTTGCATCCAACTCCAATAGTCGCCGGAGAATAGCATCGATGGGGATCCATCGATTATCCCACCTGAATGGATTAGGCATCAGAGTAGAGGAGGACATCTCGTGTCCATACCACAACGTCGAGTTCCTCGGGACCTGCAGCTCTTTGAGAGCACTCAACCACCCCCTGATGAAGGAGAGCTCCTCGAACTCTGATAATCTTGTGGGAGCATCCAGCCAGCCCTGATCATAGCCATCAGACCACACTTGGCGAGGGCCCTTCTTCAATAGATGTCGCAGATGGGTAACGTCCCTCTGGAGCCCAGCAGCAGTCACATAAGCTCGCCGAACATCGCCGCGCAGCTCCTCCATTTCCCTCTCACGTTGTTCCTCGGCTTCCCTATTCCTACCCCTGGCACTCCTACCAGCACGCGGGAGGGGAGGCCGAGCATCTTGCGATGAAGAAGAGCCTTATAGGAATACCAAAATGATGCTCGGCGAGTGCTCCTTAAGCCTAAGTACTTCCCTCCTCAAGTCTTCATTTTCCTGCTGCAGGAACTCCCCAACCTGATTAATCTCGGTGGCCTCCAGCAACCTTGCTCTCAGTGCACTGACTTCTTCTTGCACAGAAGCACCGATTTTTCCAACTCCTGGAGCCTGTCCTTCAACTTGGTCACTATCTCGAACTGATCCTTATATTTCTGGTTCCTTGACTTAGCAAACCTACAAAGTCTAGTAAAGGCCTGGTGAACTGGAGGGCTTGCATTAGGACCGAGAGTCCTACCTAGTTGGGAGGTAACAGGAATATAATCATACACATCAACCAACTACAAGTAAAAGAAAGGGAAAAGAAAGAGATCAGCATAAACAAAAATGGAGTCTTTTCATTAATAAGGAACGAGGTTACATCAGATTGAAAAAGAAAAAATTACCAAGCAGCCCTATCAATTAGCAACCTCGGCTGGCCCAGAGGTGGATGGTCCCTTGTCCTTATCAGCATCAACAGGAGCATTACCCTCTGCAGGGGTGTCCTCTGTCCTCTCGACCAAAGGAACATCAGTAGAAGTCGCCTGAGAGACAGGACCGGTGCCTTCAGCAGTTGGGGCTGGGTCCTCATCGACGACTAGCTTTGGCCCTGGATCGTGCTCGTCAAAGAGGGGGGATGCAACGTCCACCCCAGCAGCCACGAGAGCCTTATTCCACCCTTTTTTGAAGTTCAGACGACTGATATAGCCTATCTGAACCTCAGTGTCCTCATATGCAGCAGCCCAGCCAGAGTTGTACGAATCTTCCTTAAGAGTGGCTGCCTGGGCTTTCTCCGCCTCCAGTTGCTCGGCCAGAGCCCTGTTCTTCTCTGCAAGGTCTAGCTTGCTCGAGCACACCAGGTCATACTCCTTCCTCAGCTTGCCAAGCTCCCTGACCGCATCATCTCTCTCGCGAGCAGAATTAACAAGAGCCAAGTCAGATGAAGCTCGAGCTGCATCAGCAGCCTTCAGATCGGCCTCCAGCTGAGACCCCCTGGCTACCAAGGCAGATTTTTACTGCTCCAGCTCACCATTCCTTCTCACCAGCTCATCGCGAGATCGATAAATCACAGCGAAGTCGGTCACAAACTGCAAAGAACAAGGAAGGGATCAAGAAGAAGAAACCATCAAAACTGGGTAAAAGAAATTGAGAATTAGAAGAGAACTTTACCAAGGCGAGCCTCTGGCTAGCCTGCAGAGCCAATTGATCAGACCCCAACGCCCTCTCACGATCTGCAGGAAGGACTGCTCTCTCGAGCAGCGCAGGGGCAAGCCGAGGAGAGGCGGCCACCGAAGCCCCCTCGGGCAAGGCAGACACTAGGACCAGGGCTTGACCAATTTTGGTCCTCAATTCCATCTTCCTCCTCTCCTCCTCTTTTTCTCTCTCCCTTCTCTTCCTTTCCTCCACTTTATTCTTCTCTTCCACCTTCTTCCTCTCCTCCTCCTTTTTCCTCTCTCTCTCCCTCGCCTGCTCCTCCTCTCTCTTCTTCTTCTCTTGCTCCTGAGAAGAAGGTCGGGAACCAGTAGCTATGGCCCCAGAGGTAGTCTTCGGTTTCTTGGACCTCTGTGCAAGAAGCAAATCATCATCATCATCGTCATCTCTGATTAGATTCTTCCTGGGAGGCATCTCTTCAGCAGAACTGTTGGTAGTGCTCGACGAGTCTTGAGCCTTGGAATCCCCCTCAGAAGAATAGCTACTGTCAGCACTCCTTGCACCCAAGTTACTCAAAACGCCTGCAGGCTCACTCTCCGAGATGCTCTCCTCTTCGTCCAACTGGATGGGCTCAGCCGAAGTCTCTACGGAAGAGTCAAAGTGTGGAACACTATCCACAGGTCGGGCTATGAAGCTGGAGCCTGTGTTCTTGTATTCAAGCAAAAAAGCGGCAGATCTAGGATGCTCACCGTCACCCAAGGGCTCTCTGATGTTCCAAGCTTTAACCAACTCAGAAATTCGGACCTCGCTGAGAGCAGGTTCCACGTTCTTTGACCTCGCTGTAAAAGAAAACGCAGAAAGGGGTTAGAAACTCCATAAATCAATAAAGTTTGAAGCAACATTACCAATATCTACCTATATACTCTTCCCCATAAAAGGGAACAGTGAATGTTTCAGATCTTAACCCTTCAGATTGAGGAGAGAACTGCCAATTCCTAACAAGAAAACCCTCCTGCCAGTAGTCCTTATGGGAATCAGGTAGATTCACTACCAATACCCTATCAGGGCTCCTAGCTTCGAGGTACAGGACACCTGAACTAGTTCGAGAGAAGGAGTAACAAAAGCAGACCTCGGTAAGACCTAACCAAGTGTCGTACAATTGATTTATCCTATGCACGCCATTCACTATTTTCCATACATTGGGCGAACACTGTGAAGGAACAATACCAAAATAGCTAAAGAAATGCAAAAACAGATCATTAGGGGGAAAGGTAAGTCCCCCGGGAGAGCAACAAAACGTGAATCTAATGTGCATCCTCTATATCCCTAACGTTCCTAGGAGGCGAGGCACAATACTCAATCTCTACCCACTCAGGAATGTTATAGAATTTTCTAAACTCCGTGACTGACCTATTTCCAATCTTCGCCATTAGAAAAATATAAGAAAAACTACAAACCAAAGAGAAAATACAAAGATCAAGAGAGACTTACAAGACAGAAGATCAGGTCAAATGGCGAAGCAGCAACGAGAGTAGAGATCGAAAGTCGAAGGTACAAAGTGTAAGAGTGCTCAGAAGATAGAAGATTGCTGGAAAAGTTGAAGCGACGAAAAGAAATGTGCCTTATCCCAGCAAGCCTTCAATTCTAATCATAGCACACGGATAGCGAAGCGGGTGCCGCCAAAGCAACTTCACAGTTTTCAAAGGATCACAAATCAGCCATAATGGCCTATCATTTAAATTCATTGGACCCATAAATGTGGCCCAACAAATTTAGGGGCAATTGTAGGTACCCAAAATTTGGGACCATGGCCCTGAACGAGTAGCCCAGTTCTGACGGCCCAAAATCCAGGCCCTCTATCTTTCATATTGACCCGGTCTCTCCCCACGATCCCATGAAGAGAAGTTATAAGGGCGCACAACCCCATGAAGGGAAAGGATAGGGAAGAGGGATAGTATGAAGGAACCCATCATCTCCACTAACTAATACATGTATAAATTAAACCCTTGGTCCAGGGCAAAGGACAAGTGGTATTCTCTGTACTTATTCTTCAGAATATAGAGAAATAACACTGACTGCACCACTGTGGACGTAGGCACATCTTTGCTGAACCACGTACACCTGTTGTTTTGTGATTGGCATTTTATTTATCTTTTCCTGGTTATTACCTCTTTCACATTTATTTGTGTTGCATAATAATTGTCACCACAATTTGTATAGACTTCAATGAATTTTCCAAGAGCGCTCGTTATGAACATCAATACAAAAAAACCACACACAATTTCTCCTAGTTGTTTAATGTCCTGAAAATAAAGGAGTTAATATACTACTCATGTCAAATATGAATACCTAAATATTAAATTTATTTTATCCAACAAATACCTTAACTTTCTCCAAGTTTAGTAATGATCTTTTTTCTTTTGATTGTCAAAAACGATCTAATTCCACTTCAATAAAAAAAACATAATGACATAATTATATTAAAATTTTGTAAAACGAAATCAATAATTTTACTATAAGCATTTATTTAGTACACTAATTACGTATTTATATAGAGTTTAAGGTCTAAGATCATTTCCTCGTGTAAAGAATCAACTGAAAACACATTGTTCGAAATAAAGTTGATCATAAGCAAAACCCAATGATACCTATATTATGAAGAATTATTGGAGATCAAGAATATTATACATAAAAACATTTATTATGCTAAAAAACTTTTACATATCTACCAAACTTACCCGGTATTGAATGGAATAGTAAATGTTTGTCTGTCTGATGCCTTTTGTAGAGTTTCTGCTATAAATTGATGCCCAATGTTTTTAGAAAATACGTCCCGAATGGAGAGGGGAATTACTAATCTAATAACTAATCTAAAAACAATGGCCTCTCGTGATGTGTCATAAATTAGGATATAATTAAGAACTATCAACTTCAGATTAAATTAAATCATTGAAGTCTAGACTAGATAGGCGCATGTATTTTTTCTGGTAATTATATTAACTAACACGTGTAAAGAGTTTAAAAGATTACTTACTCATAGTAGTTTCTGGTAAGTTAGTATATTTTTTCTCATGGTTTGCAAATGATAAGCTTTTATTTTTCACACATTTGGCAATGTTATGACTTATGAGAGTGTTTTGGATCTAAATGGTTTTTTGCATTCACTTTCAAAAGAGTCCAACCGTGGAATTGATCAAAGTGGGAATTTAAACAAGATTATCATACATCATTTCATTGATCAAAGTGGGAATACAGTTTGACAAGCTATCTCCTGAGGCTGTGACTGGTGAAGTTCCAATAATGGATTTAAAATGGGAACAAATTTCATGTTCGAGTTCTTGTACTGATTTAGTCCAGTTGCCACCATGTTTTGTCACCTTATTAATAGTGAGCTTATTTCGTTTATGATTATCCATGGCATGGATATAACCTGAGTTGAAATCTTCAAACTCTGCTCACTTTATTGATGTTTTTTTACGCCAAAATAGCTCGTTATTTTTCAATATCTGATTGTAATCAGCCTGAGATTTACTCCATTCTTCTCTATTCACATTAGATGGTTCTGAGTCATATATAAACTGAGTAACCATCAATTTATCTACAGCCTTTAGCAGAGCATGGCCAATGTTTTTGAAAACATCTTTGTTCCATGTTTTAGGGACCTTTTTGACCTGTTTAAGCTTAAACAAAAAAAAATAATTGGGTCACCTATTTGAGAGAAATTCCATGCACCCGAAATCATGACTAAAAAGGTATGATGGGTAGCCCATGCATTTTTAAATCAAAACGGTCGGGGAACATTGTCTAAGGGAGAGGTAATTATAACCACCATTGGGCAGTGATCCGAGTTAATACGAGGGAGGTGCTTAATGTTTGTTTGCAAATCTAATTGGAACAACTCATAATTCCCCATAACCCTATTAAGTCTGGCCCAAGTACGAGCTAATCCGTCACGATTATTGCACCAAGTAAATCTTGATTCAATAAATGGAACTTCAAGTACTCTAGTGTGGTTGATAATAGAATTAAATTCCGCAACCCATCTATGTTTGATATGAGTACCTCCAAATTGTTTTCCTGCGATGTTACGATGTTGAAGTCTATCCCAATGATCCATCTTTCATTAATATTTCTAGTAGTGTATGCAATATTGTCCCAAAGATATTCTCTCTCTATTCTATCACACTTAGCATAAATTGCTAGCAAAAGGATAGGTTTTGCCAAAGTTCCCATGCTCTGCTCTCACTGTAATTATTTGCTCTGAGTTATCAACTGTGTCAATATTCAAACCAAATTTCCAACAAATCCAGATTTTGTTATTACTATTTGCAATACCCCCAACAAATCTAATAAGAAATGTACTCTATAATTAAAACCATTACATACTATAAAAAGGCAATCTGACTATTAATGTAGCAAGTCTTTTGGATCTTCCTTATAGTGGTTCCAAATATACCTCGAGTAAAAATAGAGATGGTTCAGATCGTATTTGGGAAAGATCAGACAGGTTGTTTGGTAACGCAACATGTGTGAATAATAACCACTCTTCTTTAGTAGAGCATCTTCCCTCTTATTCTATCTATGAGAACCAAGGCTGACTTAATTCCAAGACATTTTAGATTTCTAAATATGTGGCTTAATCACCATAGTTTCAATCAAGTCATTACTCAAAGATGGGCTTCTAAATGTTTTGGACATGCGATGAAGATCTTTACCGATAGACTCAAGAAGGTTAAGGAATATTTGTGTATTTGGAGCAGAGCAATATTCACAAATGTTTTTCAATTGGTTAAGCAAGCAAAAGACATTATACTTGAAAAAGAAATTGATTTTGATAACTCTCCTACCGAGAACAAAAAACCACCCTATTCGCAACCGATTGTTTGTACTCAGTCATAATTTCATAATACCATTCAGTCCCTCAATATCACTGGAAATGAATGAATCTAACTCTACATGAAGAAGATTAAAGATCATTTTATAGGTAATAAGCATTACAAAATGCTTTAAAAATAATATCGATATATGTGAATCCTTACATTACAAAATTATCACTTGGGGGAGGATTATATAAAAGTTTTATATGGTAAGAGAAGAATGCATTTTAACAGAGGTTTATCACCAAAGTTTTAAAGATTTTAAATGAATGAATAAAATAAAAACTGTGACATATACATTTAAATATATTTTTTTGCACATCCTCTCTAGACAATGTATAACATGAATGTGGTAATTACGTTTGTTTTCCCTTATCTTTTGGTGCCAAATCCCCTCTTAAACTATATTAATATTGTAAATATTAGTTGAACCAATGTAATTTCCATATAAAATAACGTAGAACGATCGTCTTATATGAGGTAATTAAGATCACTACCATGAATTTTAATACTAAGATCAACGAAACAATTATTTTATCCTGGGTTAAAGTGGAAAGTATTTATTTCGTAGGTCAAGGAGACAAAAAATTATTAACTTCTAAGTTCACTACCACATTTCATCACTAATCAAATACAATTAAAAAATAAATAAACCCTAGTAGCATTCTTGTGAATGAATATTTGTAAACAATTGACAACAAGAACAAAAATAGAATGAAATTATCATTAGTTTTGATTAACTTTTCAGAAAATTCATTTAGTTGATGTTAAAGTTTGCCATCATACAACATTTTTAGTAAAGAAATCCCATTCAAGAGTCACTCACATTTTAAATATTAAAGGAACAAGTTCAAGTAGGCCCATGTCTGAGATGCACAAAATAAATAATTTGTGGAAATGCAAGAGACACCGCTACAAATTTCCTCATCAACCTAGGGGTGGAAATGTTTGACACGCCGTGATAACCTGACAAGAACTCGACACGAAATTAGGAGGTTAGGTTCGATAATTTCTTGACACGAACCCAAATATGACACGACCCGCCAACACGAATAATAAATGGGTTGGGTTAGTGTCAAACACATATAACTCGAAAATGACACGAATAGACCCATTTAACTCAAATTTTATGGAGAATAATATATCGGATAATTTATATATCTTGATCAACATTATATATAATTAATGAAGAAGCGGGTGATAAATTATTTATATGTTGCAAGATGTTGAAATTAATTAAATTTTAAGTTATCGTAGGCCAATGAGTGGTATGCTTAATTAAGAGAGAAGAAAAAATTGGTTTTATGTTTTACTTAGTGGGTTATGCGGGTCAACCGAACATAACACAATAACAAATATGGTTGGTTAGTGTTTGCTCATGTGACACGATTAGTTAAATGGGTTGGGAAGGGTTGACTAATACTTAACACAAACTCGACATGACACCACCCGAACATGACATGATGCACACGAATTGCCACCCCTACATCAACCCTTGTCTGAGATACACAGTTGTTTTCTGCTAATAAGAAATTATGATAGCAGTCCCAAATTTCCTCTTTTTTATTGTTAATTATTTATTTTTTAACAATTGTAAAAGAATCAGCGGAGACTAGGGGTGGCAATTCGTGTTTTTGGGTTGTATTTCGAACCGACACAACACGACACGACAAGGGTTTTTCAGACACGAACACGACACGAATTTGTATTTGTTAGGAGACATGAACACGACCCATATAGAACACGACACGACATGAATAACACAATTTCTTAGATTTTACACTAAATTAAACATAAATAGACACGATAACCCGAATAAAAACATTATTAACACGACAGGACGCGATTAACACGGCTCATAATTTTGACACGAACACGACACGACTCGACTTCATGTTAAAAAAACATGAACACGATAAGTTGTGTTAATTTGGGATCAATTTCGTGTCATGTCATGCCATACCTAAAATTTCCACCACTAGTGGAGACCCTCACTGCACGAACTGTATTTGTACACCTCTCTCCTCCTATGAAGTTTTTCAGAGTATGAATCCCGCAAATATCATAAAAAAATTTAGAACAAATAGCAGAACAGAGGGTAAACAACTAATCTTTCAACTCACTTGAGTTGTTGTCAAATATTATTGTTATCAAACCAGTTTCAAACAAAAAAAATACTAATGATTTCTCGAACCGATAATTTGTTAAAATAGCATGCCAAGTATTATAACAACGCTTTAGTCTCTTATGAAAAAAAATTGGCTTCATGTTCACCACACAAAATAAAAGAACGAAGATAGAATCAAATTTTGCAAAATTATATCACAATCGATCATCTTCATGCAAAAGTAACTCAAAACCAATCATCTTCGTAGCTTTAAAACCTAAACACAATCAATCTAAACATCTCTTCATATAAATTCAAATTTTGCAAAAGTAAATCAAAACTAATCAGCTTCCTAGCTATAAAATATAAACAAAACTAATCTAAACATCATGAATCAATCTAAATTTTGATAAATTGCATCCCTTTAAAGAATTATTGTTGAAATTAAAATACAAGAGATGCAGTATGAAGTCTTGAAACAGTACGACTAAATTAGAGCGTACATGATTTTCAAGGGGTACCGTTTTTCACTCTCGTTTCAATCTTGAATGGAGAATAATACCCAATCACAAAAGTCATAATGATAACCCAAGATCATAACTCATGTTTCACTCTCGTTTCAAAAGATGTAATATGAAAACTAAAGTAGAAGAGAGAAAGCATACCAGCGTTACGGAACGAAGAGGATATCACCAGAGAATCGAGATGAGATCGTGCGAGAGAGGGAGCCCACCGTGAGAGACGACAGAGGAGAGCATGAGGGAGAGGGAATGTTCAAGCGGGGGCGGTTTGGAGGAAGCGGGTACTTCTCAAAGGGAAAAAAATTAGGGGTGGAAATCGCGCGTCTAAATTTTGGAAGACAAAATAAGGGTCATAAAAGTTATTTTTTTTTTAAAGGTCATAATATCTATAATCAAATATGATTTTTATATTTAAAATCTCATAAAACTAATACTAATATGTATAAAATGACATTTTATATTAGAAATGTCACAATAATAATAACATTAACCTTTAAATGACATTTTTGTAATAAATGTCTTTAAATTATTTTTCCGAGCGTCATAAAAAGGCGTTTTCCTTATAGTTTAGGCAATGCCAAGAAACCATCGAATGGAAAATAGGGCCATCCTATGAAGTGTGACACCCCGTATAATTAAATACTAGGTGATTAGTCCTTTATTAAATTAAAATGGAATATCCAGTTGGTTCATTCTTAGCATCACTGTCATAATTCATTAATTACTAACCACATATTTATTAATTAAGTCGGTATCAAATATTTAATCGTATTTCTCATGCAACAATATAATAAATAAATAAATAACCACCATCACCATTCCATTGAATAATATGCTACTACATTTTCCCAGCTCTTTATACTCATTAAGAATATCTACTAAATGTTTTATTTCTGGTATGCTATGATTAATTTAGACATTACAATCTATCTTATTTACTAACATACTCGTAGAAGAATCAATCTCACATACATATATACATCACTCTTATCGTATATACATATACGAAACCCCTAGGTGAAGACTTGGGGCATTGTCATACTCTTCTATCAAGTCCCTATACTTCACATACTAATTAAGGACATCATCTCGGGTAATCTTCCTCAAACCATAAATCAAATCACATAATATTGGAGGCGAACATAGATTTAGGCCTTTGGGATACACTCATACCTAACGCACCCAAATGACCAGTCACACCCTCATTCACATAAGTGGTTATCAATCCCTAAGGTCTATGTCCTCACGTACAAGTCAATATCACCCAAAATGGGCTCATCAGAATAAGACTGTCCATAATGCAAAAACTCTCGTGATAGAAAGTAGCCTAGGTATGATTGCACATATAAATCAAACAATAGGTATACACACTATCCATATATATATATGCACGTGACCTATATCACATTTACCTTATGTAGTATAATATCTCTCGAATGTTTTATGTAACATAATACTTCTCATAGTAATTCTCGAGTGTTAATCAATACCGAAAAGGTTACCAAGTATCCCTTAAGTAAATTCAGTAAGCAATACAACTCTAGGCTAATTGGTCTTGTTCCAACATTCCTTTAATATTTCATCATAAGAAATCAATATCCGAATGAGCTTTTATTACCCATTAGGCTAAACCAATTATTAGTTTAAAACTCTCCTCGTGAAACTAATCTCTAACCAACATTTTCCCTCTGGTAATTAGAATATCCTTCAATATATTCTTATAATTAAATCAAGGTCAACCCAAAAAATTCCCATATGTTCTAAATAAAAGAGGAAAAACTATGCAATTTTGGGAAACGGAATCAATTCAGCCTTGGTCCGAATCGATTCACCTTCCGAATCGATTCTGCCAAGGAGCCGAATCGATTCTCCTTCTAGAGGCCTCGTCTTCTCCACTTATAAAAGTTACGAGATTCACCATTCTATCCTCAAAACCTCCATGATTTATTCCCAAACTCCAAACTAAGCATACTAACTAGTATACCATTACATATACATGATTTCTAACATATTGGAATCATTAAATCTTCAAACAACACTCTTACATTCAAATAATTAAATATTAAACTTTCAAAACCATAGTATTTCATTAATGTTCAAGAACTTCAATATTTTTCCAAATTTCCACCCAATTTTCATGGTGTTTCTCATCAATTTCAGTCTACGTATGTAAGTAATTAAATCTAACACCAATCCTACCTAAGAACATGATTGATACCTCAATTTATAAAGACAACACAATATTATCAACCTATTCTAACATGTATGATATATCAAATCATAGTTTAGCGAGATTAAACACTTGCCTCTGTTTGATGGTCTAATTCCTTGTAGAAGAATGATATGGGTGTGATCATTTCCTCCCAATCTACGCAACGGCGGTGTTTTGGTGTAAGAAAGGTGTAGGACAAGCTTTGGAACTCCTCTTTCCTTCCTCATATGGCCTCTCTATAACTGAGTAACTTTTAACCCTCAAAGATCTAACTTACTAGATGATATAAGCCTATGAATTTCGTAGGTCCATCTTCCTCAAAATTACAAAAGACCGAAATACCCTCCCGGGTTGTTGACTTGGCCTAAAATTGCGTCGAGACCCAAACTAAACCCCCAAGTACACTTGTTTACTAATTCGAACCTTCCAGACATATTAGCGCCCTCAAAATGACCATTTGAAATTTTAGAAGTAAAATTCTATTTTATTTTCCAAATTAAGTCCCAACACGACTGATACGTGTGTCCTGACTGAATTTACCATAACTACCATATTTTTCACTCTCGGTAATTATAATATTTACTTATCATTATTATTACTCATTTACTAAGTAATATTTAATTTAAATAAATATTAACCCTTATCTCGCCAATTAATATTTATTTTATAGGATTAATTTTTAAATATAATTTAATTCATCCTAATTAATTCCCAATATAAAAATCAATGAAATTATGGGGTTTCACATAAAGGTCCACTTAGAGTCACTATAGACGACCTCCAAGGGGCCTATCACCTAGAAACAAAGGAGGGAAGGGAGATACCCCAAGCTTAGAATGCATCCAATCTTAAGAAAATTTATTTCCGGGTCAACTTTTAGTTTGATTATTAATTCTTTACCTTTGGTACTTAAGGTTTTGGTTATCTATTGATTCAACTGTGTTAGATTTTTCCATGTGACGGGACAGTGCTAAAAGAAATTTATTTTATTACATGCGTCCGACCAAACTCTTTAATTTTTATAATGACTTATTGAATTGATTAAACTTAGTGGTCACCGCTCTAAGCTTATATGTTTTGTTAACATAACACAGAAGCATAAAGTATTGCCCGTGGCCATAAACAAAACCACATGGCATCCCTGGGCACTTAGTAATCTGACCAAGTTGGTTGGAACAAATCCTGAATGGGGGGATAGCCTAGGGATTAAGTTCATTCCCGCCAAAATTTGGTTTTAGGCCTAAGGTAGAGTGTGATGCCACCTTCTAAAAGGTAAGACTAATAAAACATGTTAAGAAAAGGAAAAGTGGATAATGCTAATAAAAATTGAAAACAATTTTCACTCCAACACCCATTAATTACAAGTTATTTATCAATACAAATAAATACATCATCTTTTAGTATACTAAATGGCCCAATTCTGGACATGAAGTGGGCAGTCTATAGGCTATGATAAGGTATGTCGTCGTCGTTATCGTGGTTAACCAGATACTCCTCATTCAGATCAACTGGAATCCATAAATCCTTACAAAAGGGATGAATCTTGTAATAAGGGTAGTCCATGGGGTACTAGTATCACAACTAAGAGTCACAAGGAATTTTGAGGATAACTAGAGTATTCAATTAACCAAGCGCGTAGGATAGATTTTTAGATTAATTCAAGGATCGGGGCAGTCAACAAGCCTTATTCATACCCATCAACCCAAAGTAAATGGGGCTACATATTTATTTGATATATGAGCATCATAATTCTCTGGTTCAGACCCTTTCTGATAGTTTCATTTTGCTGAAAATATTTCTCGACATCTCCGAGATCTCATGTAATCCAAAATTTTCATTCTATAGAAAATTGAATACATTCCTTATCTCTTCAAACTTGATTTAAAGACTCGAAAACAGACCATCTTTATCGTCGTGAAGTGTCAACTTTCTATAAATCATTTGGGTAACAACTGAGAAGGTCGTCCTAGATCGATCATAAGCATCAACCCTAAGTACAAAGTACAAATCATCATTATCTTGGACCATTGGCATAAGGTCCAAGAAATCATCAGGTTGTGAAAATGAATCAACTAAGTTCATTATTTGGAGATGAATATCAAGATGAAAGACATAAACAAGAAGTGTATTAAATGAAAAATCCATGTAAAATAAGAAAATAGGCAAAAATTGCCTTTTAATTAAAAAATGTTGCATAAGGAAAATCTCTTACATGGATAAAATAAATAATAAAGTAACATTTCGATTACCAAATTTTCTAAGAACTACAAAACCGATGTAGTCTTCTCCTTAAGATCCTATGCGACCTTTATTTACTTGGAATTTTTTTCTCTCTCTTCATCTCCTTCCTCAAAGTTATAACGGAATCTATAATATTTTTAGCGAACAACTCACGCTCCCCAGTAACTCCAACCTTCAATAAGGACCGATCCCAACCATTTTTTAAAAAGTCCACCTGGATAAAGATTAGTTGCTTTCGAGTATTGTCAAAAGCTTTATCCTATCCTTTATCAAAATCATTATTGTTTGTTTCCAGTGCGACTGCAAGGTTCATATAAAACTCATGGTTTTCCTTTTCTAAGGTCATCACCTTGTCCTTGAGATCAATAATGTCGATGTTTCTGAACTTTAGCATGGCCTCTTCTTCAATAACCCATGGCTTGGCAGTGTATAAGGCATTTTGGGCCTCATTCACAGCAACTCCCAGGTTACACACCTCCTTATAGTGATTAACACTTATGTCGAGAAGATTCGTGACATACACGATGAACTACCAACAAAACAAAATAGAAAAACATTCAACAATCTTTTAATAAATCAAAGTTATTACAAATGAGACCGAAGTAATTCATCACTTTCAAGAGATATCACCTGAGATGAATTCAATAATAACCTCTCAGAGGTCATTTCAATGACTAAATACTGGTTGCTGGGGAGATAGGCTCCCCTTAGAAGACAAAGAGCCAAATCTAGCTACTTGGATGCTAAACCCTCAGTAGGAGTCTTCCTGTTGATGAGGATAACATCCACCGACTTAAAAGTTAAGGGTGGATCATAAGGCCATTGGTTGTCTAGCATCTTATTTGGGGAGTCTTCCATAGCAACAAAGTCAGAAGGACCCGTAAATTCCTTCCTCTTAGATACATGGGCAATGAGGGAAGTTAGGAAAATGACATTACCCATCAAGTTGTGGATCTTCCTCCTGGGTTCCATGTCATCTTAATAGGAAGTGGGGATTACAACTAGAATGCTAGAAAAATCTATAGGCTCAAAAGAACCTGAAGTTCTCCTACAGGAAGGTTTATGGCAAAAAAAAAACTCATGGGATTTATTTCATCAAGTCGGGAAATGTATGATGTGGTTGATGAAGTGTATGAGCATCATAGCCTTCGACCTTAGATAACCAAGATCTCCCAAACTTTGTCTGTTCGCCCAAATTTTTTTTCAGAGTAGAAAAATTAACTTCTTCTAGTTTGGGCTTTTTATTCTTCGGAGAAACTACACAATAAAAATTAAATTTCAAAAGATAGAAAGGTCATAATTCATGACCAAGTGATTTAAACCCCAAGGGTTAGACCTATTTCATGCCTCCCCACCCCTTGAGGGCATCTGGTGTCATTAGGGTTCAACATTCTTTGGTATGGGAAAATTATCTCAATTCTTAACCATAAAGCTATGGGACCAATACTCCTTATTAGAATTTGGTAGGTTTACGAAGAGGTCCCTCTCAACCCTTCAAACCTGCATGAAGTAAACCTTCATAGAGTTTAATAGCCATATATAATAACAAAAAAAATTTGGTATCCCTAGACTACTCCCATAAATCTCATTCATGCAGTGGGCTCCATTAAAAATTCTATAGGTACCGGGTGAGTATTGTGTAGGTACAACATTGAAATATTCATAAAACTATAAGAATAGGTAGTTTGGGGGATAATTATCCAAACCTAATCCATGAGATGAGAAAAGATCCAATGGCCTTTGTCAATATTATAGGAATCCATAAGGGTGGATTCCATCTCAACGGTTATCTAACTGGAGATGTAACGTTGTTTGAAGGCTTCAATGGTGTTTTCATCGATAATGTACACCGTTTTTATAGTCACTCTGAGTTAAAAGATGATAAAGAATATTAACAGATTTACAAGTACTTTAAAAGAAAACATTTGAAGCAGAAAGGAAAAGGATGACTTACACACAATGGATAACAAACATAAACTTTGATCTCTTGAAAGCAAGGTAAGTTTTGAACAATAAAGTCCAACTAAAGGCGGATAAATGATTTAGTGTGCTGTAATTAGTTCTAATGAATTAACCCATAATTAGAAACATATTTCCCCAAATAACGGATGACACGCAATCGTTTTTTTAGCTCAGACCATATAAATGACCAACATACCCATCTACTAAGTGGGACGAAATACTAACTTTCCCCAAGGACATAACAAGAGAAATGACTATTATTACCAAAGAAATATACACGTAGGTCCTCTGACCACAACATAGTTGGTTAATTCAAACCGTTCTCGATCACAACACGGATTCTTTTGAAAGTCAGAATAAACCTTTGTGACCTCTATAATCCACAAAGCTTTACGGGCAATTTGAGGGAAATAATATTATGTGTGCGGGAGGAGTGAATGCTCCCTACTAATCTTATCAAACAACCCTATCTGCGAATATAAAGACCGTTAAAGATGACCGAATTATGAGAATTAATAAAAAAAAAAGATATGGTCGATCAGTTGGGGATAACTATCACAATGATTGAGGTCCTAAGGACCGAATCGACGCCGCTTATAAATGCAAACTTAGCCCCAGTGAAAAGGAGAATGTACTCACAAGTATGAAAGCTCTAATGTGTTGAATCTTAACTAGTAGGATTTTACCATCTATAGTCACCATCATCCTCCAGCCCTATGTCCATCACCATCACATTTATGGTCTGATATGGAGGTTATAGTGGAGTTGTGGTGAAATAAAAAACTTTTATTTGGAGATGGGAATGGGGATGGGGATGGGATTTTAAAAATGGGTTGTTTTATTTTTATTTTTCTAATTTTTTAATTTTGTTAATTTTAAATTTCTGCTAATTTTGTATCTTACAAATTTTTTATATAAATAAAGATTATTAATAATAAACTGAATTCATACGTAGGATTATTACAATTATATGTATCTACACATACAGTTTTATCGGTCTTGGTCATTGTGCATTTACAACGGTAGCTAGAGTTATTCTCATATTTGTGTGGAGGTAAAGAAATAAGTGAAATTTATTGATGTTAATTTATTTTATCATTTGATGGATATATGTAATTTTTTCTTTCCGTTTACAATTATTTTTTCTTAGATAATTCTTTGATGTGTGGCTTGGCCGCCACATTTTATTAGGTACGAAGCTACAGGTGAGAAACTGTGGTGTTAACCACCAGTCCGAATTATGGCTTTTGACCCTATACAGGTATTTTTATTTGGATTATACTCAAATTGGTATTTTAGTTGCCATGAACTTTCTATGTGTTGTAATTTTGGGTTTTGAGGTATGTTTCCATTGCATAAGAATCAATTACTCTAAGATCGCCTCTTTTTGTGTTAGTTTGTGCGTTTAGGGGATAATTTGAATTTTTTTAAAATTGCATTACTTGAAAAAGTGATAAAGTGTATTGCATTTGTTCTTTTCGTTAGTTTTCCTCCAAACTTTTTCTTATGGCGACTTAAGTGTTATAATTGTCTCCTCTAATTCTTTTTTCGAAACTCCTTTGCAGCTATTTCTATGCTTCGTTTTTTCTGAATTCCAACATATGTTTTTTATGGAATTAGTTTGACTTTTTTCCTTTGCTCGCGCTATAAAATATTTATTTTTTGTTGTTAAATTTATGAAAAATTTCTTATTGTATGCTAGTTATTCTGTCAAATTCAGAGACTTCGATATTTCCTTATCATTTATTTTTGTTATAGGCCCTGACCTGTTTATTTATTTCATTTGATGTCATTAACAATTATTTGACAACTGAAAATAACCAAATATCAAGGAAATTTTCATTTTTAATGATTAGTTTACCTACATGGGATTTGGAGTTCTCTAGGTGGATGATTGATAATGAGGTGAAGACAAGAATTGATGGTGGTATGGTGGACATGAGTTGTTACGGGAAGAAAAATGGATATAAATAAAATGAAGAGGAGGTGTGGTGTGGTGTTATTGATTAGAAAATTCTTGTCTTCTTTCTTTTGTGAGCAACTTAAAAATGATATCGAAGCTGACGATTTCAAATTTTATTCAACAATTTTTCTATGTGATACATATTCAAGACATTTAAATAAATATTATAATGCATGAGTATTATGCAATGGTATTCATGGTTTATACTCTTATTGTAACTGTAGATACAGAGGTGGACCTTAATCCCAAGTCACCAATCAAATTCGGCAGGTAAACATATGTGAATTTGTTTGTCCATTGTTTTTAAAGTTATAATGTGACAATAATTTCTTTTCATATGACTATCGGGTTGTCATTTTTTACATTGTTTAGTTTGTAGTATTGTCCATTTACCTTATTTAATATGTAATTGTAACTTTGTATTGTTAAGTTCATAAAATTTAATATTTTCCTTTCAATTTCGTATATATCAACCCAATTCTAATCCATTGATCACTTTAAAAATATTAATTTTTGACATTGTTGGTGTTGTCGCCCCCCCCCCCCCCCCCCCCCCCCCCCCCCCACACACACACACACATAGACAAATTTTATCACATTTAAGTGTAATTTATAAGGTAAATCTATATTTAATAACCTTGCACATACGAATTATGTTATGTATTGTTATTGTAGTTATGATTCAAGCAATTAAAGATTTTGTATAGTTTATTTCGAGCAAAAACAAAGTGAGTACTATTCCAAATTCCCCTCTTCGTCTCTTATATATCAAACTTCTCTTATACAACTATGAGGAAAATGATCCCCTCTATTGTTTTTTTACGTATCTATCCCCACAAACCATTTATCTCATCAATCTTTTTATTCCATCAACAACTTATGAGTTGAGACTACTTTTCTCCTATTTTTAGTTCTCGATCATTCAGTAGCCCACTTATTTAATTTAATCTTTGGTGACTAAATAGTTGAACAATAATTTGAAAATACAGATTCATATGAAGAAGAAATGTTTAGAAAATGAATACATATTTATTTGTTTATTTTTACCATATGTCGAACTATGTTTTTTTAAGATGTGATTTCTTTGTTGAACTCTTTAGTGTTTGAAAATAGGCAACTCGACATTATAATTATTACTGTGAGGTACACATGACAAATGGGAGACTCGTCATTCTAATTTCTAAACATTATCTCTTTCTAATAAGCAATATCTAATTATCTAGTTATAGTTTATTTGCTAAAAGAATGTGTATAATTAAGCTTATTTAACTATTAAAAAGTATGGTCCACTGCATTGAATTTCGGACTCCTTTACAAAAACTACAGTATCATACAATGGTTTAATACATTAAGTGGTGACAACTATGGGGAATGCATTTATACGTTTTCGTTAGATATTTTTTATCACATTTCTGATGGAGTCAGACTGCATTCACTTAATGCAAAGTCCCTTTATTTCATTTAAGTGACTACATAGATGATTGTGATTTTTTGAGTTGACTTTAATATAATATTTGAATGTAATTTTGGTGTCTCTCAAAGTGAGTGTGCCATGTGTCAGGAGAGTAAATATAATTTTGATGCCACATGTAAGGAGAGATTTTCTATAATTAAGAGGCTCCATATCTTTCCAACTGTTCATTTGCACTCCTCATATTTACGTTTATGTTTTTCTCCTCTTTACTTGAACCCACCTATTCAATTTTGTTCTTTTTCCACGGTTATCAATCTTTTCGGCTTCCCACTTTGTCCTTTTGTCTCCTTTTTTTCATTTCCAAAGGTAAACATTCTCCACTGTTTACAAAATTCATGCGTCTCATCAACAAGATGGGTCTTCATATCAGGTAAAGATGGGTCTCCATTGCTATGCAGAAACGAATGAAATACTCCCTCCCCCCCTTTGTATTGTATCTTCACTATTATACACCATTTCCCCCCTCATTCTCACATTTATATTCCTCTTTCACATGTTTAAAATTATTGTCCTTATTTATTTACATGTTAAACTTAGAGATAAATTTCCCATATTTTTTTTATGTTTGTACAAACATTATGTGTTAAAACTATGGAACACATTATTCTAAAATACATGGTCATGTGTGTTATCTATCTCCATCTATAAGTACTAATCTCTAGAATTTTTGTTTACCTCATATGCGATAATTTTTTTATGTCTTTGTAGATTATCCAGTTATCCTACTATTTATTTTAACAAATATTTTTCTTCAATTCATTCTTACTTATATTTCATTTTATTACTGTTCTTACATTGAGTCATCCTCCATTGGTTCTTAATATTGGTCAAGAAAAGATCTATGTAGCTGTCCACCTAATTTCTCATTTGAGTTTTACATATAGTACATGTGTTGGTGATAAAAATGTGTTGATTTTTTAACTTATTGGTGGGACATTTGATGTCTCACTTCTTACTATTAAGGAGGGGATTTTTGAGGTGAAATAAAGTACTGGTGATACTCTCTTGGGAGGTGAGGATTTTGAAAATAGAATGGTGAACCATTTTGTATAGGAGTTTAAGAGGAAGAACAAGAAGGATATTAGTGGGAATCCTAGAGCGTTAAGGAGGTTGTGAACAACATGTGATAGAGAAAAGAGGACTTTCACCTAATTGCCTAATTTCTCATATGAGTTCCACATTTTTTTATGGGAGTTTCTAAGGGAACCTCATTAAGTGATCCAAAATACCACAACTTTATTTTCACTACAAAATACCACTTAATTCTAAAACTTACTTCATAATACCACATTAGGGCCACCACATATTTAAAGTTGTAAAAATCATTTACACACATTCTTTCCATCTCTCTACACATTCAAATCCCCAAAGCTTTCATCTCCAACTTTTCATCTTCAAATCCATTCAACTAAAGATTAACCTTTCATCTTGAATACACTACCCATTTGAATACCCAAATATATATATATATATATATATATATATATATACCCGTTGAAACCTTCATCTCTATACATATTCCAATCACCCATGATCTCAAACCATCAACCTAACATTGGTTTGTCACCCACGATCATCTCTCTACACATTGCTAAGGATCAAAGGCATTATACATTGGTCTGTCACCCCACGATCATCTTCATTACAATTCTACTTTTCATTACCATTCTACTTTTCTTTGGTTTTGGACTGTAAATACGAACTAGGGTTTGAACCACACATGGACTGTTAAACGAACTTTATATCCTAGGGTTTGGACTAGGGTTCGGACTACTAGAAAACGAACTAGGGTTTGGACTGTTAAGCATCATTTGGACTGTTAAAAATATTGAAGCCACTGAACTAGGGTTTCATTCGTTATGAACATATCGAATGAATTCCCTTTATTCAATATGTTCATGACGAGTGATTTTTTTTACAAACAAGGGTTTCATTCGTTATATTCATACCGAACTAAGTGTAAGATTTCGGCATAAACATAGCTAATCGATTGATTTTAAATTAAGAAAACCATTCGTTACATTCATACCAAAATAAGGTCCCTAATTCTCTATGTTTATGTCGAATACCACTCAATAAATTTATGTTTGATTCAGGATGTTTATGCCGAATTAACTTACACTTTTCGTTATGTGTATGACGAATTAACCATCATAGTTCGGCACCTTTGCCCTGAATGGAATCAATTATTTTCTTATCTTTGTTTCTTATGTTTATGTTGAACACCTATCAAATGATACATGATTAACTATTATTATCTGTGTTGAATACCTATCAAATGATACATGATTAACTATTATTATGCGGAATTATATTTGTTTCTTATGTTTATGTTATGAATTGACTTATGTTTATAATCAATACATTATGAAAACTTCTTTGAACATATTTTGTTAAGAATTGACTTATGTTTATAATTAATGCAAGTAAAATATCGATAACCTTGTATCTTACTCTCGTAAGAACCGTAAGCCATTGAATGCCTCTAAGAGGAAGCGTCGAGAAAAGATCCATTCTCTGTCTGCTTCTATGGTCCCGGTTGTGATGAAGGTGGATCCCCGAGTGGTGGAGGCGGATGAGGATGTTGCGGTCGAGGTTAAGGATGAGGAGGTTGCAATTGAGGGTAAAGAAGATGATTTTGAGCATGCAGAGGTTGAGGAGGAGGCCCAGGTTGATGAGGAGGCTGATGGAGGCGGTGGAAGAGGGTTTAGAGTTGGAGTATATTGCTCCTTAGCAGCCTAAAAACCCGTTTATCATTTTACACAAGACCGGAGTAGCTTATAGCCAGAAGCAGAAGGTCCCTGAAGAAGGCATATCTACTCCGGCATACGAGGGCCCCGCCGATCGTAGCCTATTAAAACACTTTAATAATCATGTGGCATACGGTATTTCGACTGGATCAGTGGTAATTTCATTTCCCCTAAATGTTATAAAATTAATGTTATCTATTTTGGATTTCATTCATAAACCTTAATAAATATTTTGCTTATATTGTAGGTGGAGCGGCTCCCGTTATTATGAATCAATCATTAGACTAAGATTAAGGAGTGGCAATTCAGTGATCTTTCTGCAAGTATTCAAAAAAGGTTTCAGAGGGCCAAGTTGGGGGGGACTTATCTTATCTATCCACCGTTATTTAGATTATGCCCTCATTTCTACATTTATCGAGAGGTGGAATCCGGAGACAAACACATTCCATATGCCCTTTGGGGAGATGACAATCACCCTCGATGACGTATCGGTAATCGTGGGTGTTCCTCTCGTCGGATCACCTTTGTACAACCCGCAACCCAAAGTGGAGGAGGAGGAGGACGTTATGGTCCCGTCACTTATGGACCTGGTGGTAGAGTTATTAGGAGTGACTAAGGATGTGGCATTGGATGAATGCGGGGAGCATGTGGCAGTCCGTTTGAATTGTCTCACTGCAAATTTCAATGAGAGGTTGCGTGATGCCAACGTATTGAGTGAAGACAAAGACTAATGTGCCAGAGCCTACTTTTTATACATTATCGGGTACACAATTTTCACTGGCAAGACCAAGAACAAGATTTATGTGGTATACCTTCATGTTCTTAAAGACTTGAAGAAGGTGGGGAAACTAGCATGGGGTATGGGCATCTTAGCACATGTCTATACACAGTTGGGACTTGCCTCACCTTCAGGTGTCCCGTAAATGATCGGTTGCCTCTCTTTCATATAGGTAACCAATAACACACATCATATTTTGTCTATGTATGTTTATCAATGTCCTTCTTTTTTCTAATAAATTCATAATGTGTGTTTTCTTTGCAGTCATGGATATATGAGCATTTTACAGGGGTTAGTGGATGCGTTGATATGGAGTTTGATGAAACGAATCCAAGGATCGCAGGTTGGTCGTTGTAGTCCGCCTCTCAGAAAAATGCTTTTATAAACTTAATCAATTTTTTAGAGCAATTGGATTATATGACTGTTGGTGATGTGAGTTAATTTTTGTAACCTTTTAAATTTTCTGACATCAAATTATGTTTTGATATGACTGTTGGTAACATTTTATTTGTAGATCATTTGGGAACCCTATCAAGATTCTAGGGCTGCTTATCCATTCCATGAAGCTTCATGGTATAAAGGGATTATGATTTGTTTTGAGGTGTGGGAGCCCTATTATCTTGAAAGATTCCTTAGACAAATGGTATGGCTACAAATCATACTGTGTGACCCAATGACACCCCTAAAGGACGATAGGGGAGACAAGGCATCTCGGTAAAAAGCTAAATTCGATATGCAAAAATGGTACCAAGAAAACTGGCAAGACCACCTCTTATCCGAGAAATCTAGGTTTGTGCCGGTATCTAGCCCCTAGGATTGCAGCAATGATTATATGGCTTGGTTCATTTCCAAATCCCATCCTAGAGTCCAAAATCCAAAGTTTCGGAGCGTAAAATAACAACATACGTCGTTCGTAAGTTTTTTGTCTAAACTTCATCCGCTACTTTATGTGATTATAATACCTTTTTTTGGATAATCTAATCCCACGGTGTTATTAATTATTTCATAGGCGAACGAGGTGCGTAAGGCTATGGAATTTATGAAGAACAATATTGATGATGGAATTGCAACTGATCCGACCGTATTAATTGCACGCGATGTGCAAGCCTATGATATCCTAACTGCAGCCATCGGGGTAAGCAGGTCGGTTGTCATTGAGGAGCGGGTGGCGAAGAAAAGAAAAACCACACGTAAGGGAAAAGATGAAGTAGCTGAGGGGTCTCATAGAAGTATAAAAAATAAATAGGCCGGATATCTTTTAATTTTTGGTTTAATGATAATATTTTTTTGTGAATTTGAAATTAATTTGTTCGTTGTATAAACATCCCTTATTTGTTGGTGAATTTGAAATTATTTTTTTTTGTTGTGTATTACTTTGAAATTAGTTTGTTGGTTGTGTATAAACATCCCTTATTTGTTGGTGAATTTTAAATTAATTTGTTGGTTGTGTGTTACTTTGAAATTAATTTGTTGGTTGTGTATTAACATCCCTCATACTTTGAAATTAATTTGTTGGTTGTGTATCAGAATCCGAGATATAATGGAACATGAGGTCCATTCGGCATATATATACCGAATTAACCACCATATTTTGGCATGTATATAGCGAACCAATTATGGTTAAAGTTGGTTCGCGATATACATCCCTAACAAAATCCTATTTTGATTGGAAAATGAGGTCCATTTGGAATGTATATAGGGAATTAACCACCATATTTCGACATATATATAGCGAACCAGTTATGGTTAAAGTTGGTTCTCTATATACATCCCTAACAGATTCCTATTTGGATTGGCTAATCAGGGCCATTCGGCTTGGATATACTGAAATATCCACCATATTTCGGCATGTATATAGTGAACCAGTTCATATAGGATTCATACATCTTTGTTTCAATATCAACAAATTATACAATAAAATTATGGTTCTTTAATTATCATTAATGAAAAAAATTAATCTCAACAAATTAAACAACAAATTATACAACAAATCAAAAAATACAACTTCATTAATTAATCTCAACAAATTGTACAGCTAAATTTGAATATCAAACAACTTTGTTTCAAAATCATATCATACAAGTTCGTTCACATCATATAAAAATGTTTCATACACCACACCAGTCGATATAGATAGGCTCATCGTTGGTTTCTACATCGGTTAGGCAGATTTTCCGAAACTCCAATACTTGTTGCGCATATTTATCAATCCAAAAGTGATTCCTTCATACATAAGAAATCTCTAGGAATAAAGGATGCACAGATCATTCATGTCTCATTGATAGAAATGTCAGACACTGTCTCTTCGAAATAAGGACGCACATGCACTTGTAAGTTTCCGCTAAAAGATAGCCGCACTTGAGCATTATCATCCACGACTTGGGCATACATGGGGTAGAATAATCGTCCAACATATGTAGAAAAGTGTTTGGAAACCAGTCACCAAAATAATGTGCATAGAATTCAGTATTTGTCGTGACTTCTTTAATCAAGTCCGATCTCACCTGTCTCCATCCATCAGGGCTAAATCTGAGGCATTTAGAAACGCATCTAAACCCATAATTTTCGTCAGCTTCAACCTCAATGATATCTTCTACGCAATCTTTATAAAAACTGGTATCTCATTGATATATTATTTATATGTAGGGGAGTAGTTCGGGCACCATGGGGCTGGGCGGGTGAACTCCGTAAAATCAATGTTCTTCTTAGGCCTTTGAATCACGGGTGTTCATTTATTATTAATTGCCTAGAAAGTTCAAAGCCCGAGGGCTACCTTTTAGTTGACTTCTCGTGCTTTAGCTCTTTAGCAGTTGGTTTTCGACCGCTCAGGCGACATTTTCAATGCTTTAGCACGGATGGCTCAAATAACTTAGCGGTTGTGGGAATCCCTATGTCCTTCAATTTTCGCAACATGTCCTTTTTCTCATCAATAGTTGACTGTTCCCACTAGTGTTTAAAAAGTATCATTTTCGGCTCATAGTTAACCATATGGTACTTTGCTAATTCGGTCATCATTGTTAATTTGCGCCAATTTTCATCAACATCACCCCATAGTATTTCCCTTCCCTCCATCCGGTAGAGGACCAATTCATGAGCGCATGGTAGATTACAAATGTTGCGTGCCAAGTGTAGGCATGATTTAACATCCATGCCAATGGTATCACAACTCTTCATATCCTCAAGAATTAGGTCAATGGAATAATGAGAAACCTGGCCTATGAGCTCTTGCAAAATAGGAATATTGTGCGAGTGCTTTATTTTTTGTAAAGTATCCTCAAACTCCCTCATGATCTCCGTCACTTCCAACCCAATGTAGTCGTTCATGCTGATAAAAACCTTATCAAAAGGAAGTTAGGAACTCTCCAAGTACCTCTTCGACTTATCATATTTGTTAACGCATGAATGAAGCTCTCCTTTAGATTGTACCATGTACAATCTATGTAATGAAGCATTTTATGGAACTCATAACGATCACATTGAAACAGAATCCACTCTTCGTTAAAATCACTCTCGATGGGTGATTCAACCCAATACATCCAATCCCTCATGAACTTCTTCAATGTATACTCATCTTTGATCTCTTTCCTAGCGTGGAGCTCCATATTGCGATGAACGTGGAAGGTGCAAACCCTAGTTCTCGCCCTGGGGTACACAACTCGTAATGCGTTCATGCACGCATACTCCCGATCTGTGATGAAAACTATGGGATATGAAAATGGGTTGAATAGGGATTTCAAACGTCCCAACGCCCACCAATAGTTCTCCACCTTCTCCGTTTCTAAAAAGGCAAAGGAAATATTGAAAGTCCTACCGTACGACGTTATTCCAACCATCTCGAACAAAGGCATATTTTATTGATTGGTCTTATATATGCTGTCAACAATGACAACGGACGGAAAACACTTGGCTAGTTGGATTGAGATTGGATGTGCCCAAAAAATGTCTTCCACCTCCATGGTAGACTCATTCGTTCTATACCAATACATGTAATGTTTATACCCAATGAACTTCTTTAACGGTTGCATCGTCGTTCTACCCTCTCGTTCTGAGATCCTCAACTTCCCATTGGCATTATATATTATTTTTATGGTCAAAACATTACTAACATTATGAGTTTTAATCGTCGTTGAAATGGAGGTCGGCTTTACACCGCTCAAGGACACCTCTTCAATAATTTTGTTTCCACTAAAGTAAGTCTACCCGCATATTCATGTTCAACTAAGGTTTTTGGCAATGGGTGATTGTGAACGCCGCTAACGACAGACAACATCCATTGTCTATTATCCATCGAAATTCCCTTCAGCAAAAATGGGCAGTTGCACTTCCGAGTGGTTGTGCCCTTTTCCTACCTTTGTTCCCAATATTCTTCCCGTGATGATCGCGTTACTCACCTCCAATCTCACAACCAATGTGTAGACGTCCCTTACGCATTGCAGAAGATGCATCAGACTTGGTTATGACTATCACTGTTTTAACAGATCGGGCTTGCACTTGAGCCCAATCAACTAACTCTTTTCGGGTGGAAAATACCTGAGAATTAAGAATTTCATGAATCATTACAACCTAATTATAATATATAAAAATATTACATCAATAACACACATTATAATACCTTCTCCATAAAGAACGTCGCACTAACATCTACTAACACCGCACCACCTTCCCCGATTTGCGGTATTTTGATGTTCGCTAAAGCCTGATCAAATAACATCTCATTGAAATATGTGAAAGCATCCTACATAAGTAGAAATATTATTAGTACTCACAATCAATGAACTTGAATAACAATATTGAGAACTCGCTTGCAACTACTTGATAACATAATCACAACATATGTTTGAATTACATTGATAACATACTTCATAACATAATTATTAACAGTTTGAAACAGAACATGATACGATTTCATAACAAGCTTGTAATGTAGTTGAATTTCATGTTATGTTTGAATTACATTGGAACCAAAATTGTTACCAAACTTAAATTACATTATGTCTTTGAATTACATTGTGTTTGAACTCTATTCGGCATGAATATACCGAATATATTTCATTATTTTGTGGTGACCCTAATGAATAATGTTAAAGTGGATCGAGATGTATATAGCGAAAGAAAGACAAACATTCGGGGTAATTATGTCGAATATATACATCGGGTTCGGCATGATCATAACGAATGAACCTACTTCGATAAAAAAAAATATAGTTGGCTCAGGAGGTTTATCCCGAATTTCTTCCATGAAATCGGGGGCCTGATCCCTAACTAACTGTACGTTTGCTGCGTTTTTTTAATGTGTAACCCTAATGAAAAAATAAAAATATAAGTAATGGGACCCAAACTTTACCTCAACAATGGAATTTGTAGAGTTGTCATTTGTTTTTGAGGTGTTGCCATTGTATAATGGTGGGATATCCATTAGTATGCCAATATTTAAAGAACAAACCCTAGATATTTAATAATGTTGTTAAAGATGGTTGGTGGGGGACAAAACTTTAATAATGATGTGTGGGGACCAAAACTTTAATAATGTTGTTGAAGATGATAGGTTATATTAATTGAGACAAATTTGTTAGGTGAAGAGAAGATGAGAAAGAGAGAGTTTGGAGTGTAGTGGATAGAGAGAGAAAGTAAGAATTTGGAGTGTAGTGGTATTATGTGTTTTAGTTGTGTTAAAAAATATATGTATTGAGTGGTGGCCCTTAGCAAAAATCAGATTTTAAAGCCTTGTGGTATTTTGAAGCAATTTTTGTAGTGCCCTTAGAAACTCCCTTTTTTATCAGTCGAGTTCCACATTTTGTACATCGGGCATTTGGTGAAATGCCTCATATAAGACATACATATTTAGGGTTACTGCGTCCCTTTCTAAATTTGTATTTTAAACATTATATATTCAACAATTTTCTTAATCTATTTACGGTGTTTACACATTGAGGAAAAAAACTGCATTTGATAGTTGCAACCAGGAACCCAAAAAGTACATAAAGGTACATTAAATTGTTAACATAATTTTTCACATGATTTATCTTTTTTACACACCAGTCATTTGGTGAAATGCCTAATAAAGAGATTATTTAGGATGTTTAAGTTTTCTTTGTAGTTCTTTGCTTGAGAACAAAATTGCTTTAAGATTTTTCTTAGTTTATATTTTAGAAGTCCAGTAGATTTTTCTTAGTCTATTTTCCTTACCTAGAAGGTACATACCAGTCATTTGTCTTTATTTCAATTTTCTTATTACATAAATTCTAACTAATCCACACAAGCTAAAACCTTGTATTGGTACTTTCCATGCATATTAAAGGAGATATAAAGCCTTTTAGGATGAAATGAAACAACTATGTTATTTGGATATTTGAAGGTCGGCTTTAACTATATGTACTTCTGATTGTGAGATATCTTTTAAGTTTTATCTACTTTTAGTTTGTATCTTACAACAACTATGTAAGAAAAAATCATACAATCACAATAATTTGAGGATACATATTGTTTTTGATGATCGGTGTCTCTTTTTCTAAAAAATTTGGTTATATTTGTTCAATTCTTCATGTGATTAGTTCAGGAAGATTCATGTTTTTTTATTTGAATAAGAAACGTATTTGTGTTACAATAAAATTATTTAAACATTGATCCCTTTTCACTTGAGTTGACTTTATGCATTTGTCCTTAACCAATTGTTAATAATAACTTATGTGTTCTTAGCCTAACCATTAATTTATGGTGTTGATAACTATTCAATTATCATTTTAGGTGTTATGTGATGATTTTCTTTGCTCTTAACTTTGGATATCCTAGAGCACGTGATCCAATTAATCAAATAAGGTGATTTTCTACAAATATTGAACTCTCCACGAAACTCAACATTAACCGGAATTGTTCGTTTGGGAATTCTTACATTGTTTGATTCTATTTGTGTTGCTTGAAACATAATGTTTACAAGTTAATACTTAAATGATTATTTTACTTTTGATTCTCGACTTTTAGGTTTGTATTTGTTGTGAATGTGTATTTTGTTTTTCTTTCCCTTCAATGGGCGTTGAAGTTAATACCCATATAGAATTGAGGTTATTGAATTACTTACAATTCTTGGAGACTCATTTCAAGTATATGATCTTTGCCATATTCGTAACTATTTTATATCCCATTTAAAGTCGTTTACATTATTTTACAGTTTTCTAGAGTTTATATAGTTTTGACTAAGTGAGATACATAGGAGTTTGTGATATTCACTATTCCCTTTATTCCTTAATTATTATCATTTTTCTTTATTCATATCTATCTTTTTTGTGTCTCCTTATTCTTTATCTTATTTTTCATATAAGATTATTTCCAAAATTTATATATTAGCTATTTTGATGTTACTCATTGGAAAACATGGCGCGGCTTGTTTTCCTTCCATAGAAAAAAAAACTTAAGGCTTCCACTGAATATTTTTCTTATTCGTATCAAAGAAGGTGAATTAAGCGAGGATGTTGTTCTATAAACATAATGATTAAAGTTTCTCTTATGTTTCATTATTTAATATATAAATTTTTTCTTTCCCTTTTAGTCATTTATGGAGATTTGTGTTTTCCAACCATGCTTTTCTTCTGACACAATGCAACCCATATAAACCATTATCAGATGAACACAACCTATTTTTAGGTCGATTTCGTCAAACTTCATGTCGTGTTATTGTATCATGCCTACAAATGCCAACCAATTTTTATTTTAAAATATTTTTAAATATTATTTCAAGTCAAATAAGATATTTATAGCTAATTATTTTCAGTAGTTTTTCATTCTTTATAGTGATGGGAGGTTATGGTTTAATTTTTGCAATTATTTGCATTTTATTATCATTTATTTCTTTTAATTGTAGCAGCTCACTTCTTTTTTGGGAATGATCGGTACATTGCTCCCTTGTGGCAAAGATAGGTTCCCCACTCCCCAATTTTATGTCACACACACAAGCACTTTAGGTTCCCCACCCCTGACATTCTTGGTTGTTATTAGATGTAAAGAGTGGTTGTGGTTTGGTAGACAACTAAAAGTGACATTTTTTTGTAACCAACTTTTCGTTGTTATAACTGAAGTAAAGGTTGCTTCTTTGTCTGAAGTAAAGGTTGCTTCTTGGTCCTGTGTAATTATTTTTTTATTATTATTTATAAATTATGTAGTGTCCACTTCACAGACATACTTTAAATATTTTATTAAATGGATATTCATGGTTTATTGCAGTTAATATTTTCATACCATTAATTATTGGATGTGGATTACACAATTAAGGTGAGTTGAGGTTGTTTGGTCCAAGGTGTTTCTTGACTCATTTTAGTTTAATAGGTACTTTAGTATGCATCGTTTATACAAAAGATAGTTTTATCAGTATATGGTACAACTATGCATCGGGTTTGGTTGTTAGTGGTTCAAAAAAATAAAATTGCATGCGTGCCTTCGGTATAAATACATGACCGTGCCACTAGTTGTTTTCGGCCATATCAACCTAGTGCCTAGGTCTCACAATCATACCTACATATAGTTAATACCGACCTTCAAATATCTAAATAACATAGTTTTTTTATTTCATCCTACAAGTCTTGATATCTCCTTCAATATGCATAAAAATTACCAATATATCTAAAAATGATAGTCATCTATGTAAGCACATCAATCAAACGAAGAAAATTTTCATTAAGTGAATGAAGTCTTACTCCAGTAACAATGCAATAGAAAAATCTTAGAAAAACATATAAATGCACTCCCAAAATTGTCACCACCTCATGTATTGAAGCATTGTACATTGCCATACTTTTATTATGGACTCCAAAATACATTGTAGGGGACCATACTTTTTAAAAGCTAAATAAGCCTAATTATGCACATTCTTTTTGCAAATAAACTGTAATTAGACCATTAGAGACTACTTATTAGAAAAACAACATTTTAGCAATTAGAATGTTGAGTTTCCTATTTGTCATGTGTATCTGAAAGTGAACAATTAGAATGTGGAGTTCCCATTTCATACAACACTAAAGAGTGCAATAATGAAAGCTACAGCTTTAAAAATAGATTTATAAGCATAAGTGGAATATTGATTGAAAAATGCAAAAAACTAGTTTGAGCTGATAAATTGTTGATGGAAGAAATATTAGGAAAAATAACTTGGGATGGATATTTAAAAGTGAAAAAACTTCATCCCTAAAGATCGTTGATTAATCACACATTGAAAAGAAAACAATAACTAGGTTAAAGATTAAATTTAGGGTTTCAAGAAAAAAAATAATGAATCTTGTTGTGATTCATATGAGGAGAAATTATCTGATAAAGAATATGATATTACTGCTTATCCAAGGTACCTAAAAACCTTTATTAACCTTCTATAAAGCTTGGATCTTCTAGTGTATGATCCTCCCCTAAGCTAGGTAGGTGTGTGGGCAACTTTGGAGATAAAACTCCTTATTTATTAGTGAGATATGGTCCTCTCCCTCTACGCCTCTTCACAAAAACGTGAATAATATTTTCTCTTACCACTTTCAAGCCTTAATGAACCATAATAAATATAAGAACTTTTTCCCAAACCTTTACACACAAGTATAAAAGGTGGGCTTAGGCCAACTGTGTTTTTTTAGAGTATGGGCTTAACTACCTGGGTATATGGACTACACTAGGAACCCAGGAAAAATAATTAATTTAGCCTATAATGAATACTCAAAAAAACCCAATTACATTACGCAATTATTTCCTTTATTTATTTAACCATGAATTAACTCAACTAAATAATCAGGACTGCATTTTAATTTAATTATCTCAAAAGTCATTCGGATATAATGAGGTCTTATTTACAAAGTTGATTATGGTACACAATATGATTCTTCACATTAAGAGAACGATACATGCTAGATCAAATTAATTCACGGTTAATCTATTTTAACTTATATGATTCCCCACACGACTTATTTTCTACTCCACCAGGGTTATAATATTATCCACTGACTAGGTTTTACTCGGCGAAAATATAACATATCAGTCTATCAAGGGGGTATCGTAGTCCATGGTATCCCCTAAACGTGGATTCCTCTGCATTATGATCTCAGACCTACTTACACAACTGTCACCCAATATATAGAGATTATTTGACCGGATATAAATCAAACTGTACCCATAGCAATCAAATTGACATTTATGTAACCATTCCAATCCTCATAATTATTTGGACTAAGAATCTATTTACCCTTTGCAAATGGTGTGAGATTTCCCCAGTCTAATCAAGACAATCCTTAGACACAAATCTTATGAGTGGCCCCATTCAGTACATTCTTGGAATATATCGATCACAATCCTCTATTGAACTATCGAACAAGTTCTCAAAACATTAAAGAGGTTCTCTATTTTGAGATAAACTACATGGATTGCATCACAACCATTACGATAAGGTGTCAACTCCCTATTTAGGTTGTGAACGTTTAAATATTGCTAGAACTAAAATTCTAATTTTCCTGTGATCATCCCAAAGTCGCATCACTATAAATCTTACTAAGATTTATTAAGTGACATGTCCATAATATATTTAAACTAAATATAAGTCATTATCGTAACCATGATTCTTATTTCAAAATTAATTGATATACTTTTGTATAAAAGTAACCGTCATATGTGGTTTTAAGAATAAAATCCAAACAATCTCTTACTTAGTCTTAAATCCATATATCTAACTTTCAACCCATCTACATGGAAGCTTTCTTGTTATTGATAGAAATATTAACTGGGTGTTATACGATACAGCATTATGAAAAACGTATCACCCATTTAGATGGTGAAAACTACACTCAATATGCTTAACCCTTTTATGAGTTACGATTTCTCTCGAACTTGCAATTGTACCAATATGCTCACTAAAAAGTGTAATAGCTAATTACATTTTAAGGAACCTTCGCAAAGTTACTTATGAAATAACTGAGTCATATTGCCTCTTCATTTTCCTCCAAAGTGCCAACAAATTAGGCCTCCCCAGTGGAGTCATCAATCGAAGATTACTTTACACACCTCCAACTTATAGCTCAACCTCTTATAAGTATACACACGCTCCGAGTCGAACTAACTTGGAATCCTTATCGTACTGGAAACCTAATCTTTGTACCTCAATGTATATGACTATTAGACTAAAATCTGTTGACTATGACGAAGGCTTATCAGACTATGGTCTAGTACACAACATAGCATATCTGAGGCTACCCACCACTGAAGCTTTGGGTTTATCCCGCATTTCTTCTATCTAATGCAGTGTCTTTACACACTGAACCCAGAGATAATGATCCCAAACATGAAAATAAACTATTTTCATGGAACATGATGCTATTGTTTTGTATAGACGTCAGCTTGGGATAATCTTCACATCCTTTGCAACCGATCTAACATAAGTTTAGTCATATATATGTGACTAGATTGTCCTAAGTACTTCATATTATATATCCAGATAACCACACTCCTATGTGAAATAATATTCTCACCTCATTGCGTGTTGGGTAAGTATTATCCAAAAATTATACCAAGAAATAGGTACATGTTTTCATTATACATCTTATAAAAATAAGTACTTCTTGAACTTGGATCAAAATCAAAAACTTGGTCACAAGCTTACATCACTTATCTGTTCCCGACTTTTTATTATGTTCTTGTCAAGACAATCATTCAAGAACGCAATCTCAATGTTAAAAGAATTCTAAAAGATTTTAGCATGGCTATCATGATGTGACACCCCGCCTAATAAAATACCGAGAGATCACTCATGTACCAAATTAAAACAAGAGTCTCATATGGTTCATTCTTAGCATCACTGTCGAAAATCAAGTTAATTACTAATAACCTATTAGGCTGGTGTCAAAATTTTATTTAACTATTCTTTTTAAACAAACTATTCAAATAAAACATTCACACCGTTTATTTATATGAAACTGAAAAGACATAAAATAACTGAACACTCGGTTTAAGATAATACAATCAAATCGAAGGTTGCACAGAAAAGGGGATAAAAGAATAAATAAATACAATTGGGCTATCAACCCGAATATTTCTACAGTACCTCCTATATAGATCTCAAGGATGTAAGCGTCTACAAGAAACCTACATGCATCCACAGCTGCTACAGCAAGCGTCTGACTCGAAGGAATCATCATGCAGGCATCCCTGTGTCTGGACACCTATAAATATATATATATATATATAACAAAAGAGGGAAAATATAGAAACGGGTCAGAGCTCGAGTTGTGAAAATATTTTGCAAGTATATAATTGGTTTATTTAAGAAAAATATATTTTTTCTCATATTTAAATTGGTATCGCACTCCCATGAGACACCCCTTACCTCTCTTCTAATAGTGCACACCGAACGTATCCCTCTAAACATCCTAGTTAAACTAATATACCTAAATAATCTGTCAGCCCCAAATTCTAAAGGTCCTAAGTAAACCGAGTACTAAGGGTTAAACTTCTCCCCAGTCTTAACATTGTTCCATGTTCGTGTGTGGGGTGTCTCGCGAAGCGAAATCCAAGCAAGGAACCCCCTGATACACTACTACCTGGCAGTGTCGATCGTCGAGATCTATTAGTCCCTCGGTACACAACGTATATATATACATACTCATATAATAATATACATATCATACTCACTCTCATATACATATCACAATATACATCCGGATAAAATCTTTCGAAATGAGATTTAATCTATATTCATTTTATCTCTTTACTCCCATTAGAGATATATATTATCTTGTTCTCATGCATAAGTATTATACTATACACACAAGTATAATAACCATCCCAACGATCTATAACTCGAGGATGTTGTCTCATAGTGCCTATTTAAAATTCGAGTTTTCTCACTATACCATGATACCAAGCCAGACTCTCTCATGGACATGGTAAACAAATACACAACGATGGAGGCATTCATTTCCCCTACAAGTGGAGTACACACATCGCACTCGAATGCGGGACGAGATGACCTGGGGATATACTCACCCTGCTCCTCAAGCCAGGGGATACACCCACATCGCGCAACCTCCCTGGATCGCACTAGAGAAAATATATAATCTAGTTGTTCCAACCTTACGCGAAAGGAAAGCCCGTGGAAATCAGCCTCTGAGATACACATATACCAGTCACCCACAGATATATATGTATTCATATCATATAGTATATACTATAATCACATCGTATATATATATATACATTTATCACTCCTCAAATGTATACATGGCTATAATTGCCAATCACATATAACGATGGCCAATATCTCCAAAATGTTCTCACTCATAACAATATTTAAGTATTCACGCACCTAGAATACTAAAGTCATAAATATTCTCTCACTTATCATATAAATCGTACTTTAATCACTTTTAAGGATTTACACACATCTAATCCTGAAAATACTAATTCTTAGTAATCGCATCCTAGGATCTACTCGAATGTATTCAGCTCATAGACATTCGAATAACGTATATACCTATGCCCAACGGCAGAAGAACTCTCTCTCAAATGTTGTCCATCCCAAAAGTTTACTAGGCCCGTTCCCCGAATTATGCCCTACACCAATCTAAGGTTTTCTTTTTCATCTCTAGGTTTACTCACCCTCAAAACCAATATTTAGGAGTCTCGATATCATAACTAGGATCCCCCATATAAAACACTAAATTGTAATTTAGCTCCCCATACTCTTAAGGAAAGAAAACTAATAATTATGGCCAAGGCGAATCAATTCGGCCCCCAATCCAAATCGATTCAGAATGTGTTCTGCAAACAGTTCCTCAAGGGCAAATCGATTCGATCTAAATCTGAATCGATTCGGCCCAAGGAAACCTTAGAAATCCCCTTTGGTGAATCGATTCGGCCTAGACCCGAATCGATTCGGCCTGTTCGATAGGCACTGTTTAGGCAATTTTTCAATCTCCAAAATACCGAAATATCAACCCAAACTCCATTTTAATGGTTTCTAATCTCAACTAACAACCCTATTAACATCCTAACACTAATTTACAACTAATACTTTCATAAATTCGTGGTATTAAACCATTTCTCTTTAGTTTAAACCCCCAAACCATAAAAACCCTAGTTTTAACATTTCTTCCATTTCAATTTAGTTTTTCACTCCATTAACGAGGTTTTAAAACTATAAATAATTTAGAGTTTACAATACATCAATTTGTAAACTCTTAATCAAGTTTTCCCAAATTTACTTTAAGGGTTCTAACCCAAATTTCATAATTTACCAATTATGATATGAAATATACACACTAAATTAAATAAAGCAAGTAAACACTTGCCTGGAGGATAAAATTCGACGACCTCGAGTTGAATCCCACGAAGTTTGGACAAAATCTCCCTTTTCTCTCTCTCTCTTTCTTCTCATTTATTTTTTTTTTCTTCTTCCTCTCTATTTTGCCTTATATAGGAGAGAATAAGGGTTTATCCCTTATTAAACCCAAAAATGACTCGTTTGCTCAATTACGAGTCCCTTCTGGTCCAAAAATTCTCGAAACTCAATTACAACTCCCGGATACACTACTCTGACTGTCAAGGACATTCCGAGTCCAATCGTACCCTCAAAATCTCCATCCTAGGAACTTGACCGCAATCAACCAATTAAACCCAGCACAACTTAATCCGGTATTCCCATTAAAATATTATCCTTTATCACTTTACCCAACGAAGACATATACTAAAAATGCTCCAACTCATTTACTTAATCCCTAAAGTAAACATAACATACATCAAAAATCATTTAATTCTTGAAAACCTCAAAAATTACTATTTACGATACACTGAATTATTAAATTTAATTTCCCATAAAAGTGGGGGCTATTACACGTGAGAAGGTTTTCTCATACTCAATCCCTTTCTTCCGGAGTAAACCCTTTTAGAAGCCGTTCATTGAAGGTTTTCATCTTCCCATCCATCTTTCTTTTAACTTAGTGTAGGTCCACTTCTACCCAATGGATTTTACTCAATCAACAAGTCTATAAGCCGCAAAATTTGATTTGAATACATCAAACCCCTTTTGGTATTCATAGCCATAAATGAAAGTGCAGGTCCTTATCTTGTAATGTCTCATTCTAGTTTGTGGGATTCATTTCATGTTTGCCTAGGATCATATCGAAATTATTACCCAAAACACTAACCATTCGGGATGACATCTGCTGCTCCCATTACGATTTGGAATAACTTGTAATCTAGTCAATGTGGCATGTGTATCCTAATCACCAATAATTCTCCCAGTATGACAAGGTAGTGTATTATCAATATTAGGTCGCATTTCATCTTGTATGGGTGGTCTAACATCATTGGTAATATGATGTTCCATTATACCTTGTAAGTCCAACTAACACTAGGATCCGTAGTTTATTACATAATTCTCGTACAAGAACCTGGCATTGATACAATCAATAAACTTATTGTACTCAGGATTTTGATATAAACTACCTTTTAAACTTCGGGATAACCAACTAAGATACATACCTCTTTCCTTAATTTCACCTTCCTTCCATCCTTCCATAGCACATGTGCTAGGCACCCCCAAATCTAAACATGCCCTAGAATGAGCCTTATCTCACTCTAATGTTTAATGGGAGTTGAAGAGATCGATTAAGAAAAAATTAAATTAGAATATATATGTCCTTTCACTTACATAAATATCCTAATAAGAATCTTGCAGCCTAGAATAACCTATCACAGGCAAAAGAGTCTAAAGCTTGATTTCTTTCTATTTAATAATTATCTATCAATGTTATTCAATTCAGTATTTAGCAGCGGTGAGACAAAAATTATAATGTATAAATTATTTACCAATGTACCATAACAGATAAAAGATGTCCAATTTTAATAAAACAATTTTCGAAAAATGAATTAAAAAAATGTTCAAAACAAATTTAGAAAATCAAAATCAATTTGTAAAACTAGGTACATTAAATAATTTTCCTACATTATTTTTATGTCCTCACCATTATCTTAAAGATATCCTTACTACTTATACTGGTTCTTTATTCTTAATGCCCATAACTAGGAACATTTTCCATTAAATTAATTACTCAGATATCTAGAAACTTTTCAATGAGTGGTAATATTGATTTGTGTTTCCCAAGTTTACATACTAACTAATCATAGAATGGACCATAAATCATGCATTCACTTTTAAAAACCATTACCATGTCCAATTACATTTTTAGTCCTCGGAATTTATTTCAACTAAACCTTTAAAACTTAAATAGTGAGAAAAATATTGAATTCATTTTAAAAAATTTGGAAACATGAAATTGAAAAAAAAAATCTAATTAAACACTAGAAAAAATTCAATTATATTTTAAGTGGCAACCCTCAAGTGCCAATTTAAAATTAATCCATTGTGCATCTTAGTTCCATTATGAGGTGAGATTTCTCGTTGGGAGCTTAAATCACCAGATCTTGAACTAGACATACTTTCATCTTTCATTATGTTATCCAAATAGTTCAATATCCTCTATCCAACGTAGTGAATAACTAACGATTTTATGTCCTACTCCAAAACAGTGACTCCTTTGGGAGGATATGAAAAGTCTTATCTAAGTGTATACTACCAAATAATTTTAGATTATCCCATATCACATAGACTCATCTTTTGGGGGGCTGCCCCCGTGAATAATGAATCCAAAAGCACTCATAAGGAAACATGTATCGACCACCATAATAATTAGTATTCCTCTTTGGAGGACCTATATAATATTAAAAGTCTAAAAATCATTGATGGAGACCATGGGGTTTATGTTGAAACCCCTATTCCAATTAGTATTAAAAAAGTTGATGTTTTTGAAAAACGAAACATTCAATTCTAAATGGTCGAATTAAATTAGTTAGTAATTTCAAATTTACTTGTAAAAATTAATCATACAATCTCTCTATTTTAATATTTTTTAAATAAAAAAAATATAATTTTCGTTTGTCAAAATAATTTCAATTTCAATTTGGATAGGCATTTTAATTTGATAATTCATATTTTTTTTTATTTTTTACCTGCATGGATATAGGGGGAGATTTGTAAGGACATATTTTATAAGTCATGTTGTACATTAGTTTATATCTTATACAACTACAAACCATCGAAGAAAAAGTTCAAGTTTGAAGATACATGAAGATGGACCCTAATATCAAAAGTTCTTCAAAAATCAAGTCTCTACGAGATTAATTATGGTAAGGTTATATTTTAGTCCCTTAACGGTTCATTTAAAAGTGTTGGGATATTTTTCTAAAATATTTTCTAAGTGTTGAGGCATTGTTTTTCGTCAAAATATTTTTCTAAGTGTTGAGGGGGATTTTTGAAATAAAAATAAAAAATAAAAAATTTGCTCCGTCGTTCGAGCGACGTATGCTTGTCGTTCAAGAGACATTGGCATCTCGCACGATGTCATTCAAGCGACATCTAGTTTTGTTCAAGCGACTTTGACACTTCGTTTGAGCGATCTTTCGATTCAATTTTTTTTATATATAAAGCGTGTTAAACGAGTCCTTTTTGTTAAGAAGACCTGGCAGTTTTCATTGTGTACAACCTACAAAATAGCATAACACTTTATCTTCTTTAATTTAGGGTTCAATATTTTGTTTTTCAATTAATAAAAAACCGAAATGCTTTGGTGAATTTTTTTGGAACCCTAGATACATCTTTGCTAGAGTTTATCTTGTAAGTAAGTTTCCTACTACAGATTTAGGTGCCGCTTAAGGGAGGTGCTGGGTTGACGAGTGCGTGTCTTTCGGAGTACTCATGGGTGTTCATGTCTGATTGGGCTCTGTGTCTTTGTGGATCTTCTGAGGTTGATTCAATACTGATTTAGAACTGCATGTTCTTATGGGTATTTGCGAATATTCATTGTAGATTTAGCTTGTAATCATTGTGAGTATTATTAAGTGAAATAAAAGGTTTTCCCTTTTGGATTTTTTCCTGAAATCTGTGTATCGAAAATTATTTGTGTTGGTTTAATTTTACCCACATAGTTGTTTGTATTTTAGGGGCTGAATTAAATTGGTTTCAAATTTACTCTAATTAAATAAGTTTAAAATTGGAATTTGTGAGTTTGGTTTAATTAATATCACACCGCTTTCTCAAATTGGTATCAGATCTTATTTAAGGGATAACCACCTTTACAGATAAGAAATTTAGTTATTTGAATGGTAATTTGTATACTCTTTCTATAATATATTTGTCAACTTTATCTTTCACGTTCCTAGCAACCTCATATATGAATCTAGTACCAAAACAGTCAATAATGGATCCTAGATTGTGCCAATTATGTGTCCAAAAAAGTGTTAATCCCATTACCAATCTTGTATTTGATAAGATCTTTATTTATGACTTTGCGTCTCAGTAGTTTCCTGTATGTACATGAACTACTCTGCCCGATTTCTAATGTCGATAAACACATTCCTTTCAGAACATAAGAATGTATCCACCTAAAACCAAAAGAGTCTTTATTTCTAGAAATATCCCAAACATGTTTCAACATACAAACCTTATTAATGGTCATTATATCTTTAATATATAACCCTCCATTATCAATTGGGAAACATAAGTGAACCACAACAACCATGGCTCTTGAATGCTTAACTTCTGACCACTCCATAAAAAAATTCTAATAATTCTATCAATGTCTTTAATAATTATTCTGGGAAGAATAAACAGACTTATCCATTATATTTGTATACTCCACAATAAAATAATAATTAACTGAACCCTTAAAACATATGAAAGACATTTAGTACTCTATTATTAGATCTTTTTAAAAAAAAATGCAACTAAGCATTTGCAGTCACTTACTTTCAGCCTAGTGGATATAAGAGGAACTCCTAAGTATTTTACTAGTAATTTTTCCTCCTTAATTTCAATAAGGCAACTCATTTTCCTATTCTCCTCGTCCTCAACCCCTACAGAAGAGATAAGACACTAATTCGTGTTTGGTTTTGGACCTGACATTTTCCTAAATTCTAATAGATCCCCTCAATAATTATCATAGAATAATCATTTACACTATCTAGAATAAATAAATCACCCGTAAACATAATATGGGTGATATATAATTGTTCATATTTAAGGTGGTAGCTAAATACTCTTTCCTTAACCCTATTATCGATTAACTAGGAAAAAGGTTTCCGTAACTAAAAGAAACAAATAAGGGGATATTTGATCCCCCTACCTAAGGCCCTTTTGCGCTTTAAAAAAACCATAAAACTCCTCCATTGAGAGTAATGGAAAAGGTGATAGTTGACACACATTCTATAATCAATTTTATCATTAACTATGGAAAATTCATAACTTTTAATGTCTTCAACATACTTCCAACTAACCTAATCATAGGCTTTCATTATATCCACCTTTATTGCACACCTAGGATCCCCATACATATACCTTTAATATAATCTGAATGCCTATTATAAATTAAATAAGGCATTAATTCTTCAATCTGCCCATTAACACTTTAGATATCATTTTGTAAACATGATAACAACAAGAAATTGGTTTAAAATCCTAAATAGTTTTTGGACTAGAGACTTTAGGGCTAAGACTAACCACAATGCTATTCCATTTCTTTAAAATCCTTTTTCTTAAAAAAAGATATAACTTCTGCAATTAACTAAGTTCCCACCTCCCAATTATTTTGGAAAAATAAGCATTATACCCATTAGTACTTGGTTCTTTCTTTGGATTAATATCAAACATGGCTTCTTTAACTTCCTCATTAGAAAAGTTTCTACTTAAAAACATTATGTATGCACTTCCTTCTGTACCTCACAAATATTTCCATTACCATCTATGATAGTAAGGATTTTATATCTACTTGATTGACCCTTCACTTTATTTTGAAAAAAAAAACTTCGTATTTTTATCACCTTCTTTCAACCAAATAATTTCATATTTTTGTCTATAAATATGCTCTTCAACCTTTCTTAGTTCCAGATACTCCTTGTGATAGTCTCTATTTTTGGCAATCAATTCAGAATCACTAGGTCTATCCATGAGTTTTCTTTGTATATTATCCAACTCCTATTTCTTATACATGATTCGTATCGAATATTACATATTTATATGCTAGAACTCAGGCATTTTAGCCCCCTCGAGTACTTTCATGCCTATAATTATACTCGTTAATCAGAAGCCTTCATTTTATATGCTAACATATTATTTGAGGTATAGGTATTAAAGTCCCTAGTGTGAAGTTTGAACGCGTTCTGGTTAAGTTTGGTCACTATTCGCATGTTAGGGGGCATTTTCATAATTTCACACTTTGGGATTTTTGCTCGAAGCATTCACAGAAGTTGTAGCCCTCGATCCAAGCCTAGTGTGGCGGTGAACGGTGCTCGAATCAGAGTCCGAACGAATGAAACAAGGACCTTTAATCGAAAAAGAACTATAAGAGATTCATTAACAATTTCATAATGACCTCCATGTCCTTTTTCTCTTTTAATAACAAATCCTATAATTCCCATTATTTCCTAAAACATTTTTGCAGCTTCCATGGGCGATTTTTTTCCTAGCCAGGTTTGGCTCGGGTTTTGGGTTGGTCCCATTTTGGAGCTTGGGATGCGCGTGACTATGGTTATGGGTCATTTGGCTCGAGTTTTTGGAGTACCCAGTTTGCTATTTTCATAGTTTTGACCATTTTTGGACATGGAGATTTTTGGGTCTTTGGGCATTATTAGTGTATGGGTATTTTGCGATTTGGTGGTAGCAGCGTTTTGGTGGGTCTCAGGTTTGATGATGGTGGTCTCGATTTTGATCGCGGGTTACATTGGCTTTCTAAGGGGGTTTCGTTTTTTCAGCAAAATTGAGTGGGTTGTCCTGCTGTCACTGGGCGACCGACAGCCGCCACGTGATCGACCGGTTTTGAGTTTTTGCCTTAAGAGCTTGACAGTGTTGATCTCCCCTGTTCCGTGGTCGACCGACCCAAGACAAGGTCGATCGGTGCTCTGCTTTTTGTCAGAGAATTGCAACTACTACTTCCTTTTCTTTTTCTTATTTTCTTTTTCCCTTTTTTTATTATATAATTAGGAGACTTAAGTTTTTTTTTTTCATTTCATTTATTTCTTTTTTTCCACTTTATAAATAACAACCCTTGTTTATTTTTTTAGGAGATGTTAGTTTTATCTCTTTTTTAGTTTTGTAACCTATGTTTAGTGAGATATTGGAGATTTTTGTGGAGACCACCCCTCTCCTCCATTTTCTTCGTGGTTTGACACCCATTAATGTAAGTGGATAATATTCATTATCTTCCCTTTTTGGGTAATATCACTCCAGTTTTGGGTAATATCGCTCTTTTCCTCTCTTTAACTAAAATTCTTAATTCACATTGAGGACAATGTCAAGTTTTAAGTTAGGGAGTGTGGGATATTCTATCCATTTCTTTATTTTAGTCCATATTTTTCCTCACATGTTACTTAGTATGCTTTTCTTAAAAAATTCAAAAATTTCAAAAAGATTTTTTTCCCTCCTTTTTTGGGCATTTTGCCTTTGTTTCTGATGATAAATTTCAATAATTGCCCGATCCAATAGACAATGCAATGATGCATGTTCTCGATTTTAGAAGTTATTACACTTTAGTCCTCCATTCATTGATATTATGAATAAATTCATGAATTAAAACTTTAATCCCATAAGAACGTGCACTTTCCTTGTTACATTGATTTGGTTTAAGATTTTTATAAGCCGGTAATCTTTTGTTGTATTGTATATACTTACACCGATTAAGCTTTGTACCTTTCGTCGTTTGTGAGTGTATACACTATTCTCTCCTCTTTGGAAACGTTGAATTCTTCGGTAATCTCTCTATTTTTTCATTTGACCGTTCATTAATTGAGTTTATATCTTCAAATGGGTTACTTGATCATGATTTTCGTATATTGTTTTGACTCGAGAATTGCGTAAAATTTTGGAAATGATCATAAGCCATCTTTGTTATATCACCCATATTAGCCTTGACCTCACCTTAAATGTTTTTCCTCATTAATCCCTTTGAGCCTTATTATTAGCCTTTCAATTCATGACCCAAAATCCCATAACCAACTCCAAATTGGAGTTTTAAACCATACATACACCTTCCGTACCTTTGTTTGGAATGTTGCTTGGGATTGAATGTTGTTGTTCTGTTGCGGTTGCAATTTAGGCATACGAGAGTGAGAAAAGTAAAGAGAAGAGATGAGAAAAAGTGAAGAAAAAGAGAAAGAAAAAAGCAAAAGAAAAACAAAAGAAAAAAATGAGAAAAAGAAGAAAAGAAAAGCAAAGAAAGAGAAAAAGAAAGAGAAAGTTGTAAATGTTGTATATAGTTCAATAAGCTTTGATTGCTCTCCCCATTGTGATATTTAATGCTTGTTGCTCGCATTTTTCCATTATCCCGAGTTTTCATTTTCAAACACTTTGAATCCGTATATACATTCGTGGGAATTGTATAGGGTGGGTCGATCATTGGGCAGCTTTGAGTAGGAGAGTTATTGCCAGCAATGGGGAGTTAAGGCTCGGGCTGGTCTCGGGTACGGGTGTTATAAGGTGGGTCGTGGGTCTAAAGGTTCTAGGAGATGGGTTTGGTGAGTTTGATAATCACGTAGGAAGTTTTCGTTGATCCAGGGGTATAGAAGAAGGTAGTAGGGTCGCGACCGACGACTAATAGAGGGAAACAGGGGGTCAACGGGTTGGTAGGAATAGTCGTGGGTCTTAAGTTTCAACCCGGGTCTGCGAGGTAGTGAGTTTGATGGTTAATGGATGTTAGAGGAGAGAAAATGTGTGGGTCCTATTGAAAAGATGATGAATATTAGATGATGAGTGTGTTAGGGTGTGGGTGAGTGTAGGTTAGCTAGTGTGTGTGTGTGTGTGTGTGTGTGGTGTGTATGTGTGCGTGTGTGTGTTTAGATTTGTACTTCAAAGAAAAAAAACACTACCTTACTAAAAAATAAACAAACAGAATTAATAAAATTAAAAATAAAAATATATTAAAACTAATAAAAATAAAATCCTAACCTATGAAAAAAATATTCAAATAAAATAAAATAAAATAATAAAAAACTAAACCAAAAAAATTAAAATTAAAAACTAAAGAAAATTAAAATAAAATAACTAAAAATCAAACAAACACGCACACCAAATATATACAGACATGGACATAACGCCGCACACATAGTATGTAATATTTATATAAAATAAAAAATAATAAAAATAAAATAAAATAAAATAATGACTATAAAAAAATTATATAACACACACACTACGGGTTTGGGCGGTCCAGATTCGGGTTATAGCTTGGGTAATTAGATGGATTTAGGTTAGCAAATTGTTTTAGACTTGAATAAGTGCACCAAGTCACAATCATCTAGAAAAAAAGCTTTAGAAATTGCTAATACGTATAAGCCTACAAAAAAAACCAATACCAATATAAGTATAATTTTATTGAGAAATAGTGATAAAAATAGACTATTTAGGGTATAAAATATACACATTTGAGTGCTTATCAACCGAAAAATGCAATCCATGTGCCTCAGTCATAACCTCCCATCATAATTCCACACCATCTGGAACTACTAACCTACTATGGAATCACAGTCCTCCTTCATAACTAATTAAGTAATGTTATGTCGCCTCTGCTAACAACTGTCGAATATTCTCCTGACAAAAAGGATCCTCCGCCTTCCCCTTCATGACCTGAATGATAATTTCAGGTGTGATAATAAGAATTTCCATAAATGCACGTGGGAGCTCATCATCCATGTGAAGCAAACTCCACTTTTCCTTCCACATCGCTGCTAGCTTGACTACCAATTTATAGCTCAAGGCATCTACCACTGCATTCGCTTTGCCCGGGGGATAATGAATATCGAACTAATAATCCTTCAAAAACTCAAGACATCTATGTTACCTTATGTTTAACTCCCTATGTGTGAATAAGTATTGCAAACTCTTGTGATCCGTAAATAATAAGAATTCTCTCCCAAAAAATAATGTCTCTAAATACGTATACTACACTTGCAAACTATAGATCATATATGGGGTAATTCTCATTGTGAGGCTTAATATTTCGAGAAGAATAACCTATAGGCTTCTCCTCTTGCATCAGTAAACCCTCAAGTCCCCGCAAGGATGTATTAGTAAAAACTTTATCATTTATCCCCCATGCGGTGAGTTGACCATTGGCGCAGAAGTCAACTTGACCTTCAACTCATTAATAGCCTATTGACATGAATCGTCCCAAAAACATTGTACACCCTGCTGCATCAAATTCATTAGAGGTCCAACTATCCTCGAGAACCCCTAAATGAATCAACGATAGTACACAACCTAACCTAAAAAGCTTCTCACCATAGTGTTGTTGTCTGCCCCCATTCCATCACTGCTAAAACCTTCCCTAAATCCATTAATATTCCCATCTCAGATACAACGTTGACTAAGAACTGAAACTACCTCAACCAAAATTCAAACTTCTTACACTTATCATAGATCTCATGGTCTCAGAGCATTTGTAAGACTATCATGTAAGCTCTGTGCATGTTCGTTAGCAGTTCAAGAATAAATTAATATGTCATCAATTAACACGATAACAAACTAATCGAAGAAGACCCTGAACACCCAATTCATCTGGTCCATAAACACTACAAGCATGCTAGTTATATTGAAAGGCATAACCATGTATTTGTAAGACCCATATCTCGTCGAAAATTCTAACTTTGGAACATCATGATCTCAAATCCTCAATTTATGGCAACTTGATCTAAAATAAATCTTCAAAAAGTACGATGCACCCTACAACTGGTTGAACAAGTCTTCGATATAGGGTAACGGGTACTTATTTTGTGTGGTGACCTTGTTCAACTCCTGATAATCAACATGCAATCTCAAAGATTCATCCTTGTTCTTAATTAACTGAATTAGTCTAAATCAAGGATATATATTCATATAAATAAATCCTTGAACCATAAATTGTTGAATCTAATCCCTAATCTCTATCATCTCAAAATGAGCCATACAATATGGTGCGTGCGCAACAACTCTTGTACCCAGAATCCAATCAATCATAAACTCGATCTCTGTACTCGGTGGTAATCCTAGAATATCCTGAAACAAATTTGATAACTCCCTAACAATTGGAATAGAGTCTAAAGAAATGAGCACCTCATAAGTCTCCTCCTCAATATAGTATAAATGCATGTTCAACCCCCTTTCAGACGCCGCATCGTAACCAAGTACATTTCTTGACTTAGAATGGAAAATATTATGAACTTCCAAAAACAATCAACACAAAGTCTAAAAGGGGCTAACTAATCAATTCCCGGGATAACATCATACTCTGCATTATCTAAAATAAGTAAGTCAGCTACAAATCCAAGTTTCCCAATGTCTATGCCTATACCTCTACACATGAAACGTATGGGTGACCCTCTACCCATGGGTAATTCTACGTGAAGTACTATATCTTATGCTAACTCTATAATAGGTTATGATCGAGAAAATCTAGTACGAATAAATAAATGTGATGCACTAGTATCGAATAAAATGCGCCAGATATTCCTAAAGATAGGGAACATACCCTCCATTGCCTGTGCTGTAACTAGTGCCTCTCTATGTGTGACGTGATACACATGCTCATACTAAAATAGTTTTTATTTCCCATAAGGTAGGGTGGGTGGTGCTAGTAGTCGTGGCACTGCTAATACTAGCACGGATGGCAACTACTAACGTTAACCCTGAGGTCCCTGATACCCACACTGGCCTTCCTTCTCTTGTGTCCCCGATTTCCTCGAGGGAACTTTCTTGAAATATACCCTATTTCTCCATAAGTGTAACATCGACCCAGAAACTAGCATCCAACCTGATGATACCTCCATTGACTATTAGACACAACCTTACTGCCAGTGGACCGAATGCCTCTAGGCTGCTATCCCTAGCCCTGTTGGTCTTGTTTCTTCCAATAATTAAAACCCCTATGATTCTTGAAATGATCTCATGTATAGGACCCTTAGAACTGTAGATCCCCTGATTATTCTTCTCGTTTTCCTTGCAATGTTAAATAGAGGAATTCGAATGGTTCCACTTCTCGTCCTTACTCTTCTAAAATGAAATATGATTGTGACAATGTAGTAGGTAGGCATTAACTATCTATGTATAAGTGGTAAAAGTTCGATTCCCCAATAGGGACTTACTGATGTGTCCAGCCAAACCCCTCACAAACCTCTCCATTTCTTTTCCTCAATGTTTACTTCATCTAAGGTAAATAGTGAATCGACTTTCACGTTCAGTTCAGAGAGAAATTTTTTCATTTCATTCCCTTTCGTGTGAATTCCCCAGCAGAGAATTCAAAACTTATGGGGCCTTCTCTATTCCATATCTTGAGCCCCGAAGAAAACCCTTATCCCCTTTTGAGTCTACATAAGTGGGCACCTGATATCTATTAGGGTTCACCCACCCCGGTTACAAGATTTCTTTCTAAATGTAAACTCCTCCTTATATTCTGTTACGTACATTTCTCTTTCTTAAGATCCATAAATCTTCTCCCCATCTCTGATCTCATTGCGGTTGGGAAGTACTTTAAATCATACTTTACCTAGAATTCATTAATATTCATAATGTCTCGCTCTTCTAGTGTGGTGACTACTCCCACCACTGTCGGGATGCTCCTACCAATCTGAATAAAGCTAACATATGTTTATGTACTTATGTCCACTATACCATCCTCATATGACTCTGAATGTCTTTATTTGATTGTCTTGCTATAGTAATATCGGTGCTCTCAATGAACTCTGGTGGGTAGCCCTTACCAAAGGCATTCCTCGCTCTCTCCTAAATGGAACTATGTGGCTGAACTGGTTACATAATTTATTGTAGTGGTGTGGTGGATACTTCTATATCTGCAAGTGTTATGGCATGTAAATCATCATTGTAGAGACTTCTTGAGTAATTATAGTATTTATGTTTGCTTCTATAGCTATGGGTGTCACTGGTAGCGGGTGTGGTTGCAGTTGTAGCTCCTGCTGCACCCTATCCTTTGTAGCTTCATTGGTACTGAATTATGGTCTACCGTTCTCAGCGTTTTCCATCTAAAAGAATAAAAGGTTCGTATTTCTAACAAATCGCAAAGAGTACAATAGTTACTAAACATAGGGATTTACATATTAAAGAACACAACGCAAAACATAATGAGTGCAACACAGATCATAAGGACACTAGAACCTGGATGCTATAAAACTAGCAGTGGAAACCCCCATTTTCCACTTAAGGGTTGGTCAGACCAATATGGCGAAGATGGGGCTTATCTAACCAATTATATCATTCTTAGCATCAAATCATAAAATAAAAATTGTAATTAAATCATCCACTCATGCAATATGGAACTAAATGACATGACTACACAAATAAGTCTCAAATCCCACTGACATGGAGATATCTACACATTCCGACTCTAAATAAAAACTGACTGGAAAATAAATCTAGGCTTATGCCCATACAAAACACTGAAAAGGAAATAACTAGAATTAAAATAAGTAGCAACCTATGCTATACTTAAAAGACTGGAATCCGTTATGAAAAATGGTGCTACAAGTCTGATCTTCCCTCAATCTTGTTGATCCTCTCTAGGTCAACATGGAAAATATTTTTTTATGATATGGTTCAGAGACCTAAAGTTGCAAGAATTAACTTCAATATTGATAAATAATAATGAAGTTGATTCCTAATACATCCCACCCATTGGATCTCACATGCAATATGTATATCTCCCATCTTCTAAGTGCAATACTACATGCATTCCCAACCTAAGCCATATAATGATAATTAATTTTATCATCTCTAGTCAAATCCTTTCTTTGCATGTACATAGGCCTGGCAATGGGTCGGAGAAGGATCGAATTTAAGGAGATCTTGATCCGTTTACTCGGGTCTTCATCAGTTTCGGGTTCGGGTTCGGGTCTTCATAGGGTCTATAATATTGGATCCAGATTCGGATCCGACGGGTCTTCAGGTTCGGGTCTGGGTCTGGCCAGATATATACATTTATTTTATATTTATTTTTATTTTATCCTTTTCTTTATTTTTTAATCTTAGATTAAAATATTTTGTAATGTATTATAGTATATGATTAGTATAAATAAAAAATATATTACTTATATTTATTATATACATAAATATACATATTTTTATATGTAATACTTACATGTTATATTGATAAGATATATTGATAAATATATATAAATTTATAGTATATATATTTATATTTAAAAAATAATAATGTACAATTCGAGTCGGGCCTTCGGGTCCAAATTTTGTATAAGATCCATTCCCTGCCTGTGTAATAAACGGGTCTTCGAGTCTCAAGTCTAGAAAAATAGGCTCAAACCCTATTATACGGTCCAGCCCCAACCCATTGATAGCCTATATGTACATATATCACCCATGTTCTCCCATATTGTTAGAGAACACTTTCTATTTGTATCAAAACAATTTTGGATTGGATTACACTCCATTACAAATGTATATCCTTGCGCACTGTTATGAAATCGTCTATTGTTTTAGGTGAGGAAAATTAAATAGTTAATTCCAGAGGAAAATAACACTGCTGTTGGAATAAGTCTTATGGGTTTAATAAAAGTTCTTTGGCAAAAATTCCAAAGTTCTTCTTTCAACTCACAAGTCAATTGACTTTTACACTGAAGTTTTATTTCAATCCCAAATTATCAATAAAGGGGTAGTAGATGAATGTACGGAATCTAGTAATACTTATTTCTATGGTCTTTAAATTTTATCGATAGATTCATAAATAAAGTCACACATATTTTAACACGTTAAAATTTGCAAATTAATCAAACGATAAAAATATCTTACAAATCATTTCTTGCAAAATTTTCAAACGACCATATACATAATGAACTCATTATAATGTGCATGCCACATGATATGCATGTCGAATACATGAAGTCATTCATTTTTCTATAATTTATCATCAACATCAAATTATGACAAATAATAGGGATTTAGCCAACAACAAAATAAAAATTCATCTCAAAATATCTAAAAATTAATCTAGATTGCATACCAAACGTCAATATTTTAAATCCATAGCTACATCCATGAAATAATAATATGTCCATTAAAAATTAAGTAATGCCCTATGAATTAAAGCCTCACCTATTTACATGAATACTTAAGTTTTGCATTGTTTGTCATATGTTTAATTAAATGCCCCCAAACACACACACACACAAACAATTATATATATTATAGACACCTTGGATCTAATTTATCAACATAAAATTTAACGAGTAGTTAACTTACCCATTATGATAACAACACATTTAGAAATACCCTCGTAGAAGATCAAAATTTAGACTTACCTCATGCAGACAGTAGTATGAGTTATAATATTATATTATATGATTATTTAAATTAAAATTTATTTTTTCGCAAAGGGATAAGTCTAATCTCCAAACTTGTAGTGGGTATGAAAAAATGTACTATTATCATGAGGATAAGTAACAAAACCCAAAATTTAGTAATGCGTATAAAAAAAATAACAATGCAATTCAGTAATGCATGATTTTTACTTTTTATCAACATCATAAATGATCCATATCAAAATATAAATACATATTTATACCATGAAAATTATGAAGGAAGATTATAATTCACACACACACACACACACACACACATACATACATGCATACATGTAGTGGAATATATGTATATAAACCTTAACCCAAATATCCACCAAAATATATGCAATTAAAAGTGAAGGGTTTACTAACAATTATAAATTTTACATTATTGGCACCGTATAAATTCTACAAAATAGATATAACTAAGAACACACACACACACACACACACACATATATATATATATATATATATATATATATATATATATATATATATATATATATAATTTACACACACACACACACATACATACATACATACATACATACATACATACATACATGTATTGGAATATATGTATATAAACCTTAACCCCAATATCCACCAAAATATATGCAATTAAAAGAAAAGGGTTTACTAACAATTATAAATTTTACATTATTGGCACTGTATAAATTCTACAAAATAGATACAACTAAGAACACACACACACACACACACACACACACACACACACACACACACACATATATATATATATATATATATATACATATATATATATATATATATATATATATATATATATATAGAGAGAGAGAGAGAGAGAGAGAGAGAGAAAGAGAGAGAGTATGTAAATGGTTTGTGTTCTTGTTAGATAAAAGAATACGAACTTGTTTTGTATCATGTCCACGTATGTCAAACTCAAAATGGCCATAAAATATAAACATCTGAAAACACAACCGCAAATATTAGTTCAAGTTCTCATTAAAAATGTATATAATGTCAAATGTTAGATAAATATCGAATGTATATCTTTTAAGTTTATATATCATTAGTCACAAATGCAATCTCCCATAGATCCATAAAAGAGGGGAAAAGAAACTAAAATTGCAAATTAGTTACACCAATATGATTACAAATTACTAAGGGAATAAGAAGTAAGAAAACTTTCATTTGATATTTTCATTAGAAATTAAAAAAATCGCATAAATTAAACAAAAGATTGTAAGAAATTAATAGTATATGCTCATTTGTTAGGAACTATTTAATGCACACTTGTGCTGCACGTCTGACTTTATATTTTATAATAATCAAGGTTCTAAAAAACGCGAGGCGTGACCGAATCGTCAAGGCCAAGCCTTAAGCATTGGAAGCCTAAGCGTGCCTTAGCAGCAAAAAGCGTTTAGGCCCTTTTAAATATATTTTAATATTTTTAACTATAACAATGCTATGAAAAATATTAAAATGGTAGAAACCTTAAAATATGCCTCAATATATGCAAACTAATTTAATATTTTTTTCAATATTAGGAAAAAACAAAACAAAAGAAAGACGTGCATTTTTTTACGAGAGGCATAGAGGTTTGGGATACCATTTGTCTTTCGATTGTTTTGAATGAGATATTGGTCTGGTTTAAAAAAAATCTTTAAAAGGAGATATAATTTCACTAAAGCATTTTTTATTTTAAAAAAAGGTTCTCCTTAACCCTTTTACCAAGAATAAGGCGTAAAACTCTTAAGGCGTGGCGTTTTTCTCAAGCCTTAAGCCTAATCGCACCTAAGCGTAGGGGTGTGCAAAAAAGCCGACAGGGCCGAAAATCGAACCGAACTGGCCTGAAACCGACGATTTATTTTAGCCCAGTTCGGTCTATGGTTTACGGTTATAAAAAATTGACCATGTCGGTTCGGTTGACGGTTAAGGCATGGAAAAAATCGATTCCAACCGAACCAACCTGAAACCAATATTTATATTAAAAAAACTAAATAGCTTATATTTTATATCCAAAAACCATTAAAAACTCTCAAAAACCGACCAAAACCGAAAATCGACCTTAAAAAGCCAGTCAAAATAGAAAACCGCCAAACACTGAACCGAAACCGATGTCAACCGAAACCGATAGTTATTTTCATCGTCAGTTTGGTTTCGGTCTAACTTTTTCCAAAATCGAACCGATCGGTTCGGTTTGAATTGAGGTCCAAAACCGCCCCGAACCGACCCTTGAACACCCCTACCTAGGCGGAGCCTAGGCGAGATTTTTAAAACACTAATAATGATCAATTGTTTTCATAATAAAGAGATTATGCATTTTCTTAATGAACATAAGGCACAGGGTTTGGAATAGGTTTTCCCATACTGGTAATAAATTTAACTTTAGCTGTAATGAAATTGGTCATCTAAAATGAAAAGAAAAGACTGTGTGATAATTGATTAACTTCGCAAATTTCTAATTTGACACACTTATTTAATTTCTGCCCCTAATCATGCATCTAAAGTGCAAGTGTCAACCCATAGACAAATAAAGCAAGCGACACAAAGTTAAGGAAAAAATCTCCGAAGGGCAAAACCTTTTATTTCTAGAACTTTGAATAATTTACAAGACCATTGACTTACATACAACCTGATAATCGCCCACAAGTGTAACGCACGGTGTCTTCGTCAAACCTTCAAAGCAACGTCTAGAAACAGTGTCGGCTGGAATCTCCCGCAGGAACTCCAGGCGGTCAGCAATGAAGAAGGGAGACGGCTTCTTCACAAGCGTTGAACAATAACCAAATTGTGTTCTAGGGTTCCAAAAGATTCATAAAAGTAATTGGGATTTTTGTGTGTGAATCAAAAAGAGTCTTGGGACTCAAAAAGATGAAGACTTAGAGTATTTAGGACTCTGAAAATCGTCTTGAAAAGTCTTGGAAAACAACTCCCCGAAGTTGGTTTAAATAAGAAAACTTTGAGCCAAAAAAATCTCGAACAGATCTGGCGGAATTTAACTCAGGCGGACCGATCCAGCTTGGAGGCGGATCGGTCCGACCTCGGATCGATTATTTCAAAAATTGGCTTCTTCGTTCGCTTTCGGTCCGGGGTTTACTAGATCAGCAACAAGCAGATCGGTCAGGTTGAGGGGAGGATCGGTCCGGTATAGAGGTGGACCGATCTGGCTTCCCAGAAAAGTAAAAAACTTTTAAAAGCCTCATCATATTTTTATAAAAAACATTTTATAAAAAATTTCCAATACTAAATATGAACTTTAAGGAACGTAAAAACAAAATTTTACCAAGTTCATTCTCGCAGAGGCTATGATGTTGAAGACACTTTGATATTCGGATCCGTTAATGTAGATGCGATCTTGAATTTCTTCAACGGTGTAACGGCGTACGACATACATATTGACAATGGACAAAAATGTCCTTACATAAAATATGCGACATGCTCAATAATCATTTTATTACAACAATAATCTCTTTATGGGTTTTTATACGAGTAGTATAATTAATAGTGTATTTATTATTATTATTATTACTATTATTATTATTATTATTATTATTATTATTATTATTACAAATAATTCTTATTAAAGAAATCATAAGAAAACTAATATAGTAATACTTATTACATACATACTAATATTACTATTACTACTAATACATAGATTAAAATACATCCATACGAATCTAAAGAGAGTTTCTATTAAGAGAGTCGTTTGTTAATTTAGCTAAACTAAAAGATTTGTATGTTAATTAACAGAAACCCATGCAACTCTTTGACTCTCTTCAACCCTCATTCAAAAAAACATAAAAATACCCATTTTAATCACATGCAATTATCCTCATGTACACCTCATAACAATTTAACTCACATGACAGTCTGTTGAATACTACCATTGATGGGGAGGGGATATGAAGAGGGGTAATGCTACAAATACCAAACCTTAGTACCAATCCAGTACCGATTGTGCTTTAAATGCATTGTTCCATAATGGGACCCACGCTTTATTACATGGGGACAACAATTTAAGACAATTATTTAAAGCACATTCGGTACTAGATTGCTGCTAAAAGTAGGTGTATGTATCATTATTCATATGAAGAGAGACAACAAGGTCAAGACTCTTTTGTAGTGTGTAAAATTGGAAAGTGAAGAGTGAGGTTTAATAGTGAATAAAGGAGAGAAAGAGACTTGCACTTATTGGGGTTATTTAATCATAGTTAATTTGGGATTCATTTGTTGCTAAGGGTTGTGAAATTTTGAATAAATTACTCCTTTTCTCATAAATTATCATGATTATTTCAAAATTATCCATGAACTATCAATGTGTCAAATAAGCCCTCAAATTAACCAACTTGATTTAACAAAACCCTTCCGTAACTTTGGATGGTTAACTTGGATGGAAATTGGTCATGTTCGACTCATATGAGCCATTGTGATAGAAAAATATAAAACATATTAGTATTATGGGTTAAGTGTAATATAACATGAACTTATAGTTAAATTAAAAAAATAAACCTACCCCCTCTCCAGAGAAATCAAATCTCCTCTCTCTCTTAGAGAGAGAGAGAGAGAGAGAGTGAGTGAGTTTAGAGTGAGAAGTGGCTAGTTGTGCCTTGCTAAATATGTTTTCTTTATTTGAGGGTCTACATGGAACTTTTAATAGTTTAGGGGCCATTTTAAATAATCATGATAGTTTATGGGCCAAATGAGTATTTACTCTAAACGTTTAAAGTTGACATTTTGGTTCAAGACACATTTGAAGTTAATTTAGATATGGCCCACATGCTTTCAACTTCAATATTTTTAAACATACAAAGACTCATTTTCTACCTTACAAAAAGACCCACCTGCTTTCAACATGATTCAAAACCCATGTTTATTTGAGTTTATGTGTGTAAACCCACTAATATCTTCAAAATCTCACATGTGTTCAATATGATAAATATTTTTAAAAACAGCTTCAAAAATTGTTATAACTTACAAAAATTAAACCTCAACCATGACACCCCATTTATGTGAGTTTGTGTGTGTAAAAACCCATAACCATATTTACACTACTGCGTATATGTGTATACAATATACACAGCTAATGTAAAAGTATATACACTTACCCAACCTTCAAAGCATACCTCTCTCAAACACCTATGTTCGCATACCCACTTAAGAAAATATATCATACTTTTTAGTTGGGTAGATATTCTCCTCTCTCTCACAAAAACACGCGTACACTAGTTGACACAAAAACACGTAACTCCCCAAAAGTTCTCTCTCTCGAAACTATCACAACACACATAGAACTCCATAACACTCGCAAGACAAAAATTATGTGACACCCCGACTAATTAAATACCGGGTAGCTACTCCTTTATTAAATTAAATCAAAATGCCAAGTTGGCTCAGTTAATAGCATCACTGTCGAAAACATTTTTACTATTACTAACCACCTAGTATTTAAAAAGTAAGTTGTCAAATTTTAATTAAAGTCTGATTAACATGCAGTAAAAGATTTAAAGAAAGAATAATATCACCATTCACCAGTACGAATTAATAGAATAACCATCACATGATATAAATAAATCCGGAGGAAAAACTCCTCACAACAAATCTCACAACTAAAATAAATAACGAAATACTGAATACTGAAATAATACATGCCAAAGTCTGAAAAACTGAAATGGAAATGTCTCTAATAGAATTTGGGCAACATGCCCTACAACTGAGGAATACTGAACATGGAATCCAAATGATAGAAGCGTCTAAAAGCAAATCCCTGTAACTTCCACAAACAGCTACAGCTCGTCACCTGTATGTGGATCCTAAGCGTGGTGTCCTTGTGGCTGGGCACCTAAATTGGTTTTTACAAAAAGATAGATTTGAAAGCAAACGGGTCAGAGCCCGAATGTGGAGAGTATTTTAAAAATAGCAAGTGCTTTAACAATAATTAAAACAATGAATGCAAGATACATGTTAGGACGTGCTCTCGCATGAAATACTCACCTCTCGTCTAACTGTGCACTCCTAACATTCCTACTCCCATTCATGTGTTTTCTCATAACTATCAAATTCCAAAGAGTTTCTAACACTTCTACTCGGTTCACGTTTACTTTCCAACCTTAACAATTTAAATAGAGAGTTCTACATTGATTCTCGGATTCCCAATTATTAACAAAACCATTTATTGATATCTGTCCCCTTTTATCTTTTCATATGTTACAATTACTATACCCACAATTTAACATAGCAGTTTACTTTTCATTTAACCGTATATTATTGACATCATAAATATACAATAAAAGCACCCAAAGACTAAGCTGCGGTGCACACATACTCTGCTATCCATCCCGGTACATCACGTACATAAGGATCACAAATTCGGAATCTCTCAGGAATTGTTGGAATAAGCACCACACACAAAAATGGAGGCGAACATAATTCAACATATCCATGGTCACGTACATACCTACGCTCCACAGTCAGCTGGCTTATTAACTCACAAATAAGTCGTTCTCTTGAACTATATCCTCGAGGTACCAATCTAAATCCGGGAAACACAAGGATAAGAAGGCCCTATGCGAACGTAACCTCCCGTGATAGCAAGTATGGTAGGTATGTCATACATATAAAAATCATATACTAAGCATTCACACATCTTAGATAGTTCAGTATTAATAAAGTATACTCTATATCCTTATACCATTATTCCAAATTTGTATATTTTACGTCTCCCGATAATATCAAAGTTAAACTGTCGACACGTTTCACGTCGTAGTTCCTTATACTTAAAACCTATCTAAAATAGATTATTAAGTTCCTATTATTCCCACGTATAACATCTTTATTCCTAAGGTCCTTACTTCTGCCCCAAACCTCATTTCATCAAATTATTCAAATTTACACTATTAACCCAAATATTATCTCACTTATCGAATTTCATTAATTTATAATAATTCCTCAAATTGGATTCTAATTAAGGTCCAAGTTTCATAATCATGCCTACTGGTCTTCCTTAAGTTTAAGGGTATTTATAAGGTCTCCAATAATATTTTCCAAGGGTTACCACCATTAAAATTTAAATAGGAAAAACTTTACTCATTCTGGGAAGGTCGATCGATCGACCTTGACCTTCGATCGATCGATAGTGGTCGATCGATCGACTGATGAACATCGATCGATCGAACGCACCAGGTATGGCTACGGACTGCTTCATTTTGCAGTTTCCAATTCGTCCCAAAACACCATTTACAAGCATGAAACTCTAAGACAAGGTTATAATATCATCATACTATCATCCTACAACAGTATTAACGTTCTAAAACCAATAATTCATCATTCAAGGGCTTTGTTTAGATAAAAAATTCATAAAAAATTCAAGATTTCCGCTTCTTTCAAGAACATCAATAAACTTCTCCTAAAATCCATTTTTAGATCATCAATGGTTCTGTTTTGAACACATAATTCGTCCAGAATGTTACTACATGCAATCCCTAACATAATTTATAGCTTTTAACTTCCAATTCATGGGTCTATATCATCTTCCAAGATCAATTTCGAAAATTCCTAAACATGGAAAACATAGCATTGAATTAATTGAAATTAAACCACTTGCCTTGATTCAATCTCTGAATTTGAGGTTGAAACTTGAAGGTTGGATTGTCTTCTCTCTCTCTCTGCAGAATCCTTCTCTAGGTTCTTCTAAAGGTGTTAATGGAGGTGGGGTTGGTTTTTGCCAATCTTTATGGTTTCTAACTTCTCCCGTAGCCCACTACCTAAATTGGGGTTGGAACATGGCTTAGTGGGTTAATACTAAGTCAGATTTTAACTCTAATTTTCGTGGGTTTTAATTACCCAATTTTCGAAATTACCAAAATGCCCCTATAAGTACCGGTATGGCCCAATAATGCCCCGGGACCCAAACTTAACCCCCGGCTAGTGTTTTTTGACTATTTCGACCCTTCCAGACGCGTTGGCGCACTCAAAATGACCATACGGGTGATAAAAATAAAATTCACTTTTTAATTTAAATAATTATATTCCTGACGCGACTGTCACACGCGTCCCAACAAAATATCCCAAATTGCCGTATTTCAATCTCGCGACAATTTCAATGTTTCCAATATTCATATATTGAGATATATACACATTATAATCAAATACTAACTCACATCTCGTTAATATTTTTTCCGGATTAATTCCCAAATAATTCTCATTTAATTAATTAATCCCAAAAATAAATATCACAGAAAATACGGGGTATTACATACTTCCTCCCTAATAACTGAATTTCGTCCCGAAATTCGGAAAAGTTAGGCACACCTGGAAAAATTAGGTATCCTCCAGTATTCAAAACAATTATTAAGAGAAGCCCAAATCAGTAAAACCCTCGTTTCACAATAAGCTTGTTTAACATACTTGATACCTTATCAGAATAATCTTCGATAAATGCACTTCGCGTTGTGCTCTTATTAAACAACATTCGAGTAAAAATACCTTATACATCATTGGCCATATTGTCTCAATATCATTATGAGTCCGCTCCTCACCACGCATTAACTCCCGCGTTTATCAAAACATGAAACACCCATTCTGGAAGGAATCAATAACACATCTAACTACTCTTGCCCACCCTTTGAATCTCTATTCTCGACGTTGTGACCTTTACATAATGAAAAACTACTACAGCCGGTTGGTGTTGCACAAAATAATTGTAAGCACCTTGTTCGCTATAAAATAGATATGGGTGCTTTTCCCCCACTCTGCCATTAGATAATATCTGCTCCTCATGACTACAATATACCTCACTAGTTATACTCGATTTTGAATTTTAAAATATCGCAAAGAATCCAAAATTTCTTTCATACATTCCATCCTTATCAGCTTGCTCCTGTACCTCGGGTTATAAGTGATACAACCCTCATTTTGGATAGTTATATACCACTACTTATTGTCACCCCACCGGAATTTGGATTTCGGGGATTTCATCCCAGTTCTAAATAATACTACGTCGAACCACGTACCGGAGTGTTCACTATCCAATAGTGTAAATCACCCCAAGTATATAACAATTTCTCTCCTTTTGGACAACATATCCCACATAATCGAAGGAACTCATTACTTAAAAATAAGTTGGCTACCTTTCGAGAAAATTCTCCAACTTGACCCTCCCATTTTTGGAATCGTCGTCTTTATACAATATTATCTGGTTGCTCATCTAACCCCAACTATTCTACTACTTACTATACCTCCTTCGATGCCGATATTCACATAAAAGTTTCCCCGTTAAATGGTACTTAATGATCTTATCCTCCCGACGAATACCAAAAGTTTGGACCTTTACCCTTTTCACTACTTTGTGCATATCTGGACTTATACCTGATTGACATCCTCATTCTATTTACTCTTCAGTTATCCTCAACCTTCGATTGATTGGAACTCTACTCCAAATTTCTCATAATAATTTATTCACCTTCTCAAGAGATATCCCTTTATTAAATAGCTTTCTACTGCATTTTCTCCAAATTTGAACGTGTTACACTAACACATGATATCTACTTCCACCTTTTCTTATGACGTTTAATCTCATAAGTAATAATCTCACTCGTCCATGTTCCCTCTTCCTTTGATTTACACTTTAGTAAATCAAGATGTCTATGCCCCTTATAACCCAACCATACGGTTTTTAAACATCGTATACGCTTCATACAAATCCCAAACTCTTTATTGTCACTGTAAATACAACGGTGATATACCACTTGGGTGTTCTCAATCGCTTCTGAATTAGAAATCCTAAATCCTCCTTATCCTCCATGCGCCCTTCAACATGCCGTGACAAAATCAACATTATTAGTACTTGTATCGTAATTTACTAACAACTGGCTGTAATGGATTTACCACATAATTTCTTCCTTGTAACTTCCCGTTATAACTACGTACTCCCATATCGATAGAGGTATCCAATGTGACACCCCGCCTAAAAAAATACCGGGTGATCAGTCCTATACCAAATTAAAACAGGAATCCCAGTTGGATCATCCTTAGCATCACTGTCGAAAACTTTTTAAAACTTACTAACCACCTTGTATTTCAAAAGTTGGTGCCAATTTTAACTTTTTGATTAAACAAAACAATACATGCGGAATTAATATATATACCATTCACACAACCGAATGAAAAATAACTGAATTATAATTACACAACTTGCCGAATAAATCACCGGCCACCAAAGAAATAATCCAATACAAATATTCAACACCTGAATAAATACACCTGAAAACTGTACCGAGAAGTCTGGGCGACAAGCCCTAAATAAAACTGAACTGAGAAATGATTCCTACTGTAGGAATGAATGAACGATGCGTCTAATCCAAACTCCTGCTAGCATCCACATATGCCGCAGCTCCGTGTCCCTGGAATAGAATATCGATCCTGGCGTCCCTGTGGCTGGACACCTAAAAGGTGTTGAAAATAGTTTTATAGCAAGGGTTAGAACCCAAAACATTTTGAAAATATTTAGCAAGTGAATTAACTGCAGTAATTTAAAATGCATGAATGCGCTTCATATTTAAGTTAGTGTCGCACTCCCTTGAGGACATTCTCACCCCTCCACTATTGTGCACACCTAACGGTTATCTTAACCCAACCTAGTTGTACTACCCCGTCCAACTAGTTCTGGTATAACCTTCCCTTGCCATACTACTCTAACCCGAGTATAATGATTCTTGAATTATAAGTTATTTAACAATTAACTTAATTAATTCCTCTTAAATAATAGCATATAACCGTATCGCAAGTTATATAAAGTACATACATCACACACTGTATTATTTCCACCAATAATTAACTTAATTAAATTCTGATTAATTAACAGCATATAACTGTAACCCGAGTTATATAAGGTAAATACATCATGAACTGTATTATTACCTACATATAATATTTACTACCATATTATACGTACCTTTACTAACATCCACACATAAATAATACGTGTATCCATCCTTCCGAGTATACCCTCACCGGATGATTCCCTCTAGAATTCTATCTCACTAGGTGTGCTCACAAAACCTAGTTTCCCCAAGTTAGAATCGCTCACCAACTTGGACCAAAAATATAAACGAAGTGGAGGCGGTCATATTCCCTTCCCTGAAAGTGAGATATATCCCTCACCCATATATACCGGACGCTATGACCTGGGGATATACTCGCCCTACTCCTCAAGCTAGGGGATTCACCCACATCGCGCAACCTCCCTTGATAGCATTAGAGTATATAAATTTAATAAATATCTAATCACTGATATTTAGTATCACGCACAATAAATACACGTACATATATACTATCATGACACCGTATATATATAATATAAACCCCGGACCTACTGTGTACTCCAAGTCCCGTACACTGCCTGAAATTTCCTGAGTATGTGGCCCGACTCAATGTAATTAATTTTCTCCCTTAATAACTTATCATCTTCCCGAGTCTATGGTCCGACTCTAATATAATTAATTTTCACATTAATTAATAAGTACCCTTCACGAGTCTACAATCCGATTTTTATTAAATTAATTATCACTCTTATTAATTTAATATTACCCGAGTCTACAATTCGACTCTACTAAATTAATTAACACATTTATTAATTTAATAACTTGGTGTCACCCAACCATTATCCCCGGACTCTCTCACTTGGCCCGCAACTCAACATTTTTCGAGTCAATGTTCCGACTCCAAACTAATTACTTTCCCTCGATAATTAATTTAATGCCTTGATGTCACTTACCCAACACACCCGGACTCGATTCACTTGGCCTGAAATTAAATATTTCCCGAGTCTATATCCCGACTCTAAATTACTTAGTTTATCTCCAAACTTAACTCACTACCTTGGGTCGCTTGACCAATATACCCGGATTCACTTACTTGATCCGTACCTCACTATTTTGGAATAAAGTCTCTCAAATTCATCCATTAAATGCCCTACATAAATTCATCCTCGTCCCAATTACTTTCTCCCATAATTGCTAGGGATATTTGTTTCATAATTACTTATCACTAATAATTGTATGGAAAATTAATTTATAATTAATTCCCCCATATACCTCACCCAGGCCGAACTGCCCAGAATTTCCCATCGTCGATCGATCGATGCCCCCGATCGATCGATCGACCCCTTCGTTACAGCTCTTCTTCCCCCCTGTTTTCCACCATCAACGAATTTCAAGGTTTTTAAACCATAACTTAAACCTCTAATTACATCATTCCATCATATACACATGGTTAATCCACATCCTATTCATCAGAGAGACCATTAAGATAATCAACCCCTCTAATTACCTCATAATTTTCGAAATGGGTCCTTCTCCATAAAATTCAATTATCAATTTTAAATCCCAATTTCCAGATTCGATTTCCACCCTTTATGTTCTGGATTTCTCGTTCAAATCATGTATACATATTCAGATATCAATCACCCATCTAAATCTTACTTTGAATCTCATTCAAATGTTTCAAAAACAAAAACCCCATTTTGTACCCATTTACACCCAAAAACGAATTTTGGCTTACACATCACTATGATGTGAATTGATTATCATGCTTTAAGAATCAAAACAGTTAACCACTTGCCTGAAAGTGTTCGTAGTGTCTGATTCCGTTGGCGTAGTCCCTCGATTTAGCTCCAAAATCCTCAATTTGGCTTTTGCTAAGCTTTCCCCCAATTTCCCTCTCAAGCCCTAGGCTTCGATTTGTGATGGCTGCTGATTTCCTAATCTCCCCATTAGGTTAAAAACCCTTAATCCCGTTTTTCACCTAATGGGCTTAATTAAAGTGGCCCAACTCACCCCGTGTGGGCCCGGCTATGCCCAAAAATACCCCGAGACCCAATTTCTACCCCCGGGTACTCTTTTCTGACTATCTCGACCCATCCGGACTCAACCGCGCAGTCAGAATTGACATCCGAATTAATTTATAAAAATCCTTATCTCACACCCCATTTAGCCTATACCGGCTCCCGGCTAGGATAAGTGTATACCTCGTCCTTAATACTCGAAATCACGTAATTAAATTATTACTATTCACTTAGTAAATAAATTTTCCTAAACATTAACCATTCACTTCCCAATTAATATTTAAATAAATATATTTTCATAATTAATTCAATTAAAATTACAACACACCAGTAATTTAAAATCCCGAATTAATTAAATATTAAATGCACAAAAATACGGGGTGTTACATACTTCCCCCCTTACAAAGGAATTTCGTCCTCGAAATTAAGATAAACCTAGTGTTCCAGTATTCACATATTACTCACTAGTCAAGTGCCTCCAAGCCCGCTATATCTATCCCATCTGATTCTAACCATACGTTACACAAGTATGCATTTAACTTTACCAGGGTGCCCATACACCCTATACCCGTGCTTAACCGCACCAAATTTTGCCTTAATTAACCCGGGTGCCCATACACCCTATCCCCGCGCTCTACCGCACGAAAGTTACCCGACTGTTCTAGTCGTAACCCATAATATAACTTCGAACCCATAATCATATTACATATATATATATATATATATATATATATATATATATATATATATATATATATATATATATATATATATATACATATATCTACTGCCCGGGTACTCAACCCATGTGCTACGTCCAAACATCTCCCCATAAATACTTATCTCTCAACACAATTGTATATACGCTTACCCTTATGCTACCAAAGACAAACATAATACCGCGCCCTTACTACCACTAGTCCTTGCGCAAAATAAACCCCGAGCTATCTCTCTTTGCACGAAAATCAATTCAACCACACTGATTCACTTCAGTAAACATCCCCACTTACTGGGATAAAATGTGAGAATACAAAACTTCACTATATGCCATCTCACCATGCAATACAACATATATATCCACATATATATAGGCTATACGCCCCTTTCCGGTGATACCTAGTACCAACCATACCCTGGTGTCGCGGACACCAAAATTTAACTCCACTATCCACAATAGTTAAATTCCATCGCTATCCAGCCGATGTTTAAAAAGTATTATCAACCCTACTCCCATAATTCACAAAAGTCGTCATTCCTCGCTAATTCAACCAATCACTCAGGGTACGCCTCCACTCTCCCATGAAGAACACTAAGGAACTCCGATACCCTACGGAAAGTTCACCCACATGCTATGGCTGCTACCGCCCACGCACCCACTAAGTTCGACTCACCTGCGAACTCTAGTGAAAAAATTAAGTCTTATACTGTGACATCCTCTTTGTCACTCAACAATATACCCTATGACCATAGGGTAAAATAATTACTTCTATACTCTAACTGCAACGGCTGGTTCTCGATTTCCGGAGAAGCTTCTCCCTGCCCGAATGCACCCGTGATTTGCTTTAGTGGCTGTACATCCAGGACCTCGTCCTGTAGTTGACCCCTGCCTTGCTCAAGGCAATATCTCTTCATGTGTCTCGCTTTTTCCACAAACAAAACACTTCCTAATATGTTCACCCTGCCACTGCTCCCTTCCATGCCAACCTTGTTGGAATTCCTAGCCATCCCGCCTATAGCCTCCAGTTCTAGATCGTTTGGCATGATTTCCCTGCCAGAAATCCTGCCCCTGATCTCCCCTAGTTTGCTGCTGGGATACCCTACTGGTATTGTTCCATTCTTCCTCTTCCGACTGGCTAATCCCCACTCCCTTCCCGCTTCCTTTCGCGTGGAAGCGATATTCCCAACAGTGCCGGAGTGTTGCGTTAATGACATCAGTATAACCTACTAATGTGGAATTATCACTTAAATGTTGTCTGATTCTCCAGACGAACTCATCCATAAACTTTGCTTTTTGTCTCTCATCCTTGCCTACCTCATCCGGTACAAAATTTGCCAACGAGTGAAATCTTCCTCGTAATCGTCCACTGAACTTTCTCCCTTTGAGTCACCTCACAAAATTTTCTCCTCATTTCGGTCTCGACCGCTGAAGGAAAAATACTTACTGTCGAACCGCACCCAAAACTCTGCAGTAGCTAGTGTGTCCCTTTCCTCAACTGTGGTGATCGACCCCCACCACTGTAGCGCCGCTCCCACTAACTAAAAGTGGTTAGCATTTATTTTCGCACCCCATCGCAATCTCCCATGCGTAGGTGATGCTGGATACCTCTCTTCCTTGACACGCTAGTACTACACCTGAACCTCCTCGCAACTCTGGTGGGTTCCCACTAAAAATAACTTTTCTTTCTTATTTGCACCCCAACGACCCCGCGTGAGTTTGAACATCCGATGCCACTAACACTTGTGGCGGATCCCGTGGAAAGTACCTTGTCGTTTGCGACTACCGTCGTTTCAATCGCCCGCGCCATTAGTTCGGCTACCTGTGCTGCCAAAATTATCTTTGGCAGTTGCTGCCGTAACTCTCACTCCTGACGAGCCTCCCTTGTCCCACATCCCCCTGCTGCCCTAGCTGTTCTCCCTCTCCTGGGCATCATCTGGAATGAGAATCGAATTGTATGAGTTCACTTTCAAATATAAATTCGCAGAAGAACGTATATGCGCATACGTCTGAGAATACAACAATCCTATGATAGGGCTCTATATCAAAGATTGCTAAGCCGAAACGTGAAAAACCGCACAGATCCTAAGGACACTAGAACCTGATGCTCTGATACCATCTGTGACACCCCGCCTAATAAAATACCGGGTGATCAGTCCTATACTAAATTAAAACAGGAATCCCAGCTGGATCATCCTTAGCATCACTGTCGAAAACTTTTTAAAACTTACTAACCACCTAGTATTTCAAAAGTTGGTGCCAATTTTAACTTTTTGATTAAACAAAACAATACATGCGGAATTAATATATATACCATTCACACAACCGAATGAAAAATAACTGAATTATAATTACACAACTTGCCGAATAAATCACCGGCCACCAAAGAAATAATCCAATACAAATATTCAACACCTGAATAAATACACCTGAAAACTGTACCGAGAAGTCTGGGCGACAAGCCCTAAATAAAACTGAACTGAGAAATGATTCCTACTGTAGGAATGAATGAACGATGCGTCTAATCCAAACTCCTGCTAGCATCCACATATGCCGCAGCTCCGTGTCCCTGGAATAGAATATCGATCCTGGCGTCCCTGTGGCTGGACACCTAAAAGGTTTTGAAAATAGTTTTATAGCAAGGGTTAGAACCCAAAACATTTTGAAAATATTTAGCAAGTGAATTAACTGCAGTAATTTAAAATGCATGAATGCGCTTCATATTTAAGTTAGTGTCGCACTCCCTTGAGGCCATTCTCACCCCTCCACTATTGTGCACACCTAACGGTTATCTTAACCCCACCTAGTTGTACTACCCCGTCCAACTAGTTCTGGTATAACCTTCCCTTGCCATACTACTCTAACCCGAGTATAATGATTCTTGAATTATAAGTTATTTCACAATTAACTTAATTAATTCCTCTTAAATAATAGCATATAACCGTGTCGCAAGTTATATAAAGTACATACATCACACACTGTATTATTTCCACCAATAATTAACTTAATTAAATTCTGATTAATTAACAGCATATAACTGTAACCCGAGTTATATAAGGTAAATACATCACGCACTGTATTATTACCTACATATAATATTTACTACCATATTATACGTACCTTTACTAACATCCACACATAAATAATACGTGTACCCATCCTTCCGAGTATACCCTCACCGGATGATTCCCTCTAGAATTCTATCTCACTAGGTGTGCTCACAAAACCTAGTTTCCCCAAGTTAGAATCGCTCACCAACTTGGACCAAAAATATAAACGAAGTGGAGGCGGTCATATTCCCTTCCCTGAAAGTGAGATATATCCCTCACCCATATATACCGGACGCTATGACCTGGGGATATACTCGCCCTACTCCTCAAGCTAGGGGATTCACCCACATCGCGCAACCTCTCTTGATAGCATTAGAGTATATAAATTTAATAAATATCTAATCACTGATATTTAGTATCACGCACAATAAATACACGTATATATATACTATCACGACACCATATATATATAATATAAACCCCGGCCCTACCGTGTACTCCAAGTCCCGTACACTGCCTGAAATTTCCTGAGTCTCTGGCCCGACTCAATGTAATTAATTTTCTCCCTTAATAACTTATCCTGTTCCCGAGTCTATGGTCCGACTCTAATATAATTAATTTTCACATTAATTAATAAGTACCCTTCACGAGTCTACAATCCGATTTTTATTAAATAAATTATCACTCTTATTAATTTAATATTACCCGAGTCTATAATCCGACTCTACTAAATTAATTAACACATTTATTAATTTAATAACTTGGCATCACCCAACCATTATCCCCGGACTCTCTCACTTGGCCCGCAACTCAACATTTTTCGAGTCAATGTTCCGACTCCAAACTAATTACTTTCCCTCGATAATTAATTTAATGCCTTGATGTCACTAACCCAACACACCCGAACACGATTCACTTGGCCCGAAATTAAATATTTCCCGAGTCTATATCCCGACTCTAAATTACTTAGTTTATCTCCAAACTTAATTAACTACCTTGGGTCGCTTGACCAATATACCCGGATTCACTTACTTGATCCGTACCTCACTATTTTGGAATAAAGTCTCTCAAATTCATCCATTAAATGCCCTACATAAATTCATCCTAGTCCCAATTACTTTCTCCCATAATTGCTAGGAATATTTGTTTCATAATTACTTATCACTAATAATTGTATGGAAAATTAATTTATAATTAATTCCCCCATATACCTCACCCAGGCCGAACTGCCCAGAATTTCCCATCGTCGATCGATCGATGCCCCCGATCGATCGATCGACCCCTTCGTTACAGCTCTTCTTCCCCCCTGTTTTCCACCATTAACGAATTTCAAGGTTTTTAAACCATAACTGAAACCTCTAATTACATCATTCCATCATCTACACATGGTTAATCCACATCCTATTCATCAGAGAGACCATTAAGATAATCAACCCCTCTAATTACCTCATAATTTTCGAAATGGGTCCTTCTCCATAAAATTCAATTATCTATTTTAAATCCCAATTTCCAGATTCGATTTCCACTCTTTTATGTTCTGGAGTTCTCGTTCAAATCGTGTATACATATTCAGATACCAATCACCCATCTAAATCTTACTTTGAATCTCATTCAAATGTTTCAAAAACAAAAACCCCATTTTGTACCCATTTACACCCAAAAACGAATTATGGCTTACACATCACTATGATGTGAATTGATTATCATGCTTTAAGAATCAAAACAGTTAACCACTTGCCTGAAAGTGTTCGTAGTGTCTGATTCCGTTGGCGTAGTCCCTCGATTTGGCTCCAAAATCCTCAATTTGGCTTTTGCTAAGCTTTCCCCCAAATTCCCTCTCAAGCCCTAGGCTTGGATTTGTGATGGTTGTTGATTTCCTAATCTCCCCATTAGGTTAAAAACCCTTAATCCCGTTTTTCACCTAATGGGCTTAATTAAAGTGGCCCAACTCACCCCGTGTGGGCCCGGCTATGCCCAAAAATACCCCGAGACCCAATTTCTACCCCCGGGTACTCTTTTCTGACTATCTCGACCCATTCGGACTCAACCGCGCAGTTTGAATTAACATCCGAATTAATTTATAAAAATCCTTATCTCACACCCCATTTAGCCTATACCGGCTCCCGGCTGGGATAAGTGTATACCTCGTCCTTAATACTCGAAATGACGTAATTAAATTATTACTATTCACTTAGTAAATAAATTTCCCTAAACATTAACCATTCACTTCCCGATTAATATTTAAATAAATATATTTTCATAATTAATTCAATTAAAATTACAACACACTAGTAATTTAAAATCCCGAATTAATTAAATATTAAATGCACAAAAATACGGTGTGTTACATCCAATTCATGAACGAAGGGCCACACTTCTCCTTACTACCAATCTTACGCTAAGTTTCATGTGTGGGGTGTCTCGCCAAGCGAAATCCAAACAAGGAACCCCCCCGATACACTACTACATAACATTGTTGGTCATCGGAATTCGTTAAGCCCTGTCCATAATATGTACCCCTACACTCTCGTTTCTCAATAAAGTTACATTCTGTCGTAATGACACTTAAACAAGGAACTCCTTTCGAATGACACTTTCACTTGACACTGATGGTAATCATATTCCATATACACCATGTAACTAAAATCGGGGTTCTCAAAATCCCGTCCCCAGACACACAACTATGAGTATAAACTCCCAAATCTCTAACGGGGAATAAAATAATGCACTCTTTTTGTTACTACTTCTCTATCGTTAAATATAAAAACCAACTAACTCTTTGTTGACTAGTAAATCAATTACATACGACTCATAATAATGAAATCCCTACGCATGTTGGGATTAAATATCCAAGACCATTATACTATTTTGAAATCACAACATATTCATATATATGTATATATACTTATATACAAAAGTACAATTGCGAGTCCGGCCCTCTCACAGATGGGGCCTCGCCAGAACAAAACATGTTACCCCAAGGTGGCAATCCCATTAAACTTGCAATACCAGCACACTATCGGTATAATCATATATATAAAACCATAAATAATATCATCTCATACTCGTATAATACATCACTAAAACGAGTAATTTCAATAAAGTATAAACCGCTATTAATATACCCATTCATCCTCCGCGGATGACAATAAAAGTAACCCCCACACTATCAGGGAAAAAAAGGTTCTTATATATAATAAATTTACTGATATACTCACTAAATTCGACTCTCAAGTGGAAATAACAATTATGACAAATGTAGCAACTCATTCATGCCACAAATAACATGCATCATCATCTGAGGATGTAACTCATACTTCTATCTTATCAATCGTCTCGGCTACTCAAATGGTTCCTGGACGTACCACACATATTGTCCCAAACCGAATATTTCAATAACTGTTGCCCTCGCCAAGCATAATACCTTGATCTCTACTCTCGTATCGGGAAAAATTCTATAACGCACGGGTTTTACTCCCCACAGAAATACCTCTACACATACTCCACTTATCTTTTGTTTCACAAATCATGTTAAGGTGGTCCATCTCTCGGACGTTGGTAGTCTCGACTCAGACGACTATCTCTGTTGTTCCCATAGTTTTGACGGCCCTAAGGAACATATTACTAATTTTCCACCCTCTTACTGGAATTTTGCATTGCTCGGTAGTAATTCCGCTATCGAAATATTTTAACGGTTTTTCCATTGGGTCTTCCCGTTGTGGTGCTTCTCCATCACCAGTTTTCCCTAGTCTTACTTTATATAAAGTTCTCGATTCTGGTATATCCCCACCCGGGGTTGTTTACCTCCAAATTAACACTGCGACAATACCATTTGCTTTAACCGTCCAAGCAGAATTCTGCCAAAAGGACTAGCAATTCTCCTATGTAAATTCTCCCTTTAATATCCCCTTCTTCGTTTCACCTACTTCACCCGGTGTAGGATTCACTAGATAATTTTATTTCTCCTCACAAAGTGATCTCTGTCCGGACCTCTCGTGTGAGTTCAGAATGACATTCTGTTTTCAACCTGAACATTTGATCAGGGAAATTATGGTCTAACCATTCGTGTACGCCTTCTCTCGACGTCACATTCCACTTATAAGTGTGGGGATTATTTCTCGCCATTGGAACTCCGTTCTCACGAGATAAGAAAAAAAAATTCCTCAAATTTTTCACTCTCGATTGGCCATACTCCGACACAAGTCCAAGCCTTTGGATACTTTGCGTTCGTTTGGCTAGCACATGTCGTCTTCGCCTTTCGAGTATTGCTACTGCTGGTTCTCTACAATGTTACATTTAATTATTTCTCTCCCGTTCCAACCTTGTTGGATGTGTCTAATTTGACCCCATTCCTATTATTGCCGTATCCGGAAGTCTCAGGTCGTGTCTTAGCCTTCTATATCATCCAGGACTTCCGTACCATAATATTGGCGACCTCAACTACGGTCGTCCTTCTTTAAATAAATCAATTATTCTCAATATGTGTCTGCCTCCTGCTGTTCACCCAACTATCTTCGCCTGACTTATTGCTTTGTTCGGTACACGAATACACCCGATCGCAAATAAGATTCACTACCATATGTACTAAAGCAGGAGAACGAAATTACACCAAAGATATCAACAATCCTAATCATAGGGCTCTATATCGAAGAAAGCTCAGCGGAAACATAACAAGCCGCACAGATCCTAAGGACACTAGAACCTGATGCTCTGATACCACCTGTGACACCCCGACTAATTAAATACCGGGTAGCTACTCCTTTATTAAATTAAATCAAAATGCCAAGTTGGCTCAGTTAATAGCATCACTGTCGAAAACAATTTTACTATTACTAACCACCTAGTATTTAAAAAGTAAGTTGTCAAATTTTAATTAAAGTCTGATTAACATGCAGTAAAAGATTTAAAGCAAGAATAATATCACCATTCACCAGTACGAATTAATAGAATAACCATCACATGATATAAATAAATCCGGAGGAAAAACTCCTCACAACAAATCTCACAACTGAAATAAATAACGAAATACTGAATACTGAAATAATACATGCCAAAGTCTCAAAAACTGAAATGGAAATGTCTCTAATAGAATTTGGGCAACATGCCCTACAACTGAGGAATACTGAACATGGAATCCAACTGATAGAAGTGTCTAAAAGTAAATCTCTATAACTTCCACAAACAGCTATAGCTCGTCACCTGTATGAGGATCCTAAGCGTGGTGTCCTTGTGGCTGGGCACCTAAAATGGTTTTTACAAAAAGATAGATTTGAAAGCAAACGGGTCAGAGCCCGAATGTGGAGAGTATTTTAAAAACAGCAAGTGCTTTAACAATAATTAAAACAATGAATGCAAGATACATGTTAGGACGTGCTCTCGCATGAAATACTCACCTCTCGTCTAACTGTGCACTCCTAACGTTCCTACTCCCATTCATGTGTTTTCTCATAACTATCAAATTCCAAAGAGTTTCTAACACTTCTACTCGGTTCACGTTTAATTTCCAACCTTAGCAATTTAAATAGGGAGTTTTACTTTAATTCTCGGATTCCCAATTATTAACAAAACCATTTATTGATATCTGTCCCCTTTTATCTTTTCATATGTTACAATTACTATACCCACAATTTAACATAGCAGTTTACTTTTCGTTTAACCGTATATTATTCACATCATAAATATACAATACAAGCACCCAAAGACTAAGCTGCGGTGCACACATACTCTACTATCCATCCCGGTACATCACGTACATAAGGATCACAAATTCCGAATCTCTCAAGAATTATTGGAATAAGCACCACACACAAAAATGGAGGCGAACATAATTCAACATATCCATGGTCACGTACATACCTACGCTCCACAGTCAGCTGGCTTATTAACTCACAAATAAGTCGTTCTCTTGAACTATGTCCTCGAGGTACCAATCTAAATCCGGGCAACACAAGGATAAGAAGGCCCTATGCGAACGTAACCTCCCGTGATAGCAAGTATGGTAGTTATGTCATACATATAAAAATCATATACTAAGCATTCACACATCTTAGATAGTTCAGTATTAATAAAGGTATACTCTATATCCTTATACCATTATTCCAAATTTGTATATTTTACGTCTCCCGATAATATAAAAGTTAAACTGTCGAGACGTCTCACGTCGTAGTTCCTTATACTTAAAACCAATCTAAAATTGATTATGAAGTTCCTATTATTCCCACGTATAACATCTTTATTCCTAAGGTCCTTACTTCTGCCCCAAACCTCATTTCATCAAATTATTCAAATTTACACTATTAACCTAAATATTATCTCACTTATCGAATTTCATTAATTTAGAATAATTCCTCAAATTGGATTCTAATTAAGGTCCAAGTTTCATAATCATGCCTACTGGTCTTCCTTAAGTTTAAAATTTAAATAGGAAAAACTTTACTCATTCTGGGAACGTCGATCGATTGACCTTGACCTTCGATCGATCGATGGTGGTCGATCGATCGACTGATGAACATCGATCGATCGAACGCACCAGGTATGGCTACGGACTGCTTCATTTTGCAGTTTCCAATTCGTCCCAAAACACCATTTACAAGCATGAAACTCTAAGACAAGGTTATAATATCATCATACTATCATCCTACAACAGTATTAACGTTCTAAAACCAATAATTCATCATTCAAGGGCTTTGTTTAGATAAAAAATTCATCAAAAATTCCAGTATTCTGCTTCTTTTAAGAACATCAATAAACTTCTCCTAAAATCCATTTTTAGATCATCAATGGTTCTGTTTTGAACACATAATTCGTCCAGAATGTTACTACATGCAATCCCTAACATAATTTATAGCTTTTAACTTCCAATTCATGGGTCTATATCATCTTCCAAGATCAATTTCGAAAATTCCTAAACATGGAAAACATAGCATTGAATTAATTGAAATTAAACCACTTGCCTTGATTCAATCTCTGAATTTGAGGTTGAAACTTGAAGGTTGGATTGTCTTCTCTCTCTCTCTGCAGAATCCTTCTCTAGGTTCTTCTCAAGGTGTTAATGGAGGTGGGGTTGGTTTTTGCCAATCTTTATGGTTTCTAACTTCTCCCGTAGCCCACTACCTAAATTGGGGTTGGAACATGGCTTAGTGGGTTAATACTAAGTCAGATTTTAACTCTAATTTTCGTGGGTTTTAATTACCCAATTTCCGAAATTACCAAAATTCCCCTATAAGTACCGGTATGGCCCAATAATGCCCCGGGACCCAAACTTAACCCCCGGCTAGTGTTTTCTGACTATTTCGACCCTTCCGGACGCGTTGGCGCACTCAAAATGATCATACGGGTGATAAAAATAAAATTCACTTTTTAATTTAAATATTATATTCCTGACGCGACTGTCACGCGCGTCCCAACAAAATATCCCAAATTGCCGTTTTTCAATCTCGCGACAATTTCAATGTTTCCAATATTCATATATTTCCATATATACACATTATAATCAAATAGTAACTCACATCTCGTTAATATTTTATCCGGATTAATTCCCAAATAATTCTCATTTAATTAATTAATCCCAAAAATAAATATCACAGAAAATACGGGGTATTACAAATTATACACAGAACAGAGAAAATAAAATTTATACCCACGACCCAAAAATCTAAGTTCCAATTAATTACCTTCGGAGAATAAGAAGTGAAATATAATGGGAGAGACGAACTTGGAGAGAGATGCGCAGGTTAAGAGAGAAAATATAAGGGAGATGTACACTAGAAGAGACTGGGCATAGATTAATAAAGTAAGGTACAATAGGCGCATGGGTTCTATTCAGTGTTTTGTTGTGAGTGGTTTGTTGTAAAAAAATCACGAACTCGTTAGTGAGTGGTTTCTTTTCAGTCATTAATGGAAGCTTTAGGTACAGTAGATTAAATGAATGGTTTTACTAATTATACAACACAGTTTATGCAATCTCTTACTACTATAAAATGCAAAGCAAGGCATTAATGCTACTCACTAGAGAGCCTATCCACGTGGATACTCCTCCTCTTTATCTTTTTAAATCTATTCCTCCCTCTCCATTCATGTTACACGCCCATTTATCTTCATTCATTTAATCTAAATATTCACCACCCTTTCAATAGCCATACCCCTCCATCTTACTCTCCAAATAATATGAAGAGGAGAAGTCGTCGACACAAATGTAACTCAATAACAAACTTCTTCTGCTATATAAATTTCATTCGGGGGTTGAACAAAACCCACCCAAGGTGAAGGTTAGTGTATGATCCAGGTTCATGGGTTTTCATAGAACACTCTAATAAAATGCTTTACAAGTAATTGAGTTCGACTATCCACGTCATCTTTCCTTCAATTGCTGGAGCAATACAGGAGGACGACCATTTATGGTTTTCAACTTCCATTGACCCTTCATATGAAACCACAATCACTACAGAAAATAGGTTTGATAAAGAAATGATGCCCATCCAGCTTATGGTTTTCCAACTTCCATCGCCCCTTCATATGAAACCACAAACATTGTCGAAAACAGGTTGAATAAAGAAATAAACTATATTCAATAGAAGCGGGTACTTATCTCCATCCCATTCCCTTGAAACCCTCATCCTTCTCGCGCTTCATTAGGGGTTTTTCTAACTTATAGGTATCTATATTTAATACAATCCTTTTTATATGCACAGGCTCACTCATTTTAAATGAATGAAGGGAGGTTATAAAGGCCCCAAGCCAAAGAAGGAATTGGTGGTTGATTGGGTATCCAACAATGACGATGTCGTTCGGAGCTTACCTATCTGCGTGGGAGGGGTCTCTCTATCGGTTGTTCTCTTTAATCGCACAGTTTCAGGTATCATCCTTCTTACTGATGCTCGCAGGCAAGTCTACCCTTCTCCAATTTTTATTAAAAAAAAAGTCAACTCTAGAAATTATGTATTTTACAGTTTTAATTAGACAGACTTATGGTGATAGTATTCATTGTGGAGTAGGGGCAAAAAGTGATATTTGTGTAGCCGCAATTATATTAACAACACTCCCATAGAAACTCTCTGAGTTTTGTTATAGTTTTGTATTAGTAATCATCTTCAAGTCCTTACCTTTTTCTTTCATTTTGGATGGATTAACAGGGGATGAGGTCTTCGAAGTACGAAAAATTTTTTATGGAGGTGACATATCCATGTATTGCGCATCAACTGAAGGGCTTGCCAGTAATATCCATTGGCTCTTTTGTAAACAATACTTTTAGTAAAGCTCTTCGTGAGCTTTGGTGTGAATTTTTTTATTAACCAGGAATCTCAAATTTGTAAATTCACGTAAGAGTTAATGGATTCGCATGTCATGATTTATGAGAATTTTGTTATCATTTTTTTTTAATTTATCAATCTTGGATTCTAGAAATCTAACACTCAAGTTGTCCATCCCCCTCCTCCAATTCTTTCTCAAGAACGCATAAAAGTAATTTATGATCAGCTTCTTAATTAACCAAGAATCCTTTCTAGCTCTGATATCACCATGGCTGAGAAGATAATGACACTTCTCTTAAAGAAACCAATCTAGTGAGTTTTCCCTTTCACGATTGTTTATTAGTCTAAATAGTATTACAAAATTTCTTATATAGACTGACATATAGATTGTGAGAATTTGTAATTGATATTAAACTGTGTATGTGTGTTTGTTGTGGTTGGTTATGTAGTATTTTCAAAAAATTTGTATATAGACTCATATATAGATTGTGATTATTTGTAACTGAAATTAAACTATGTATGTGTGTTTGTTGTGGTTGGTCAAGAAATTTTTCTTATTACATGTTTGTGAAAACATCTAATAGAACCTATATCTATATATAATATACATGAAGAATTCTATTGTTGGTCAACATTAAATCTATGTATTTAAATGTTCCTTATAATTATTTTAATTTAGACAAATAAAAACGATACTTGGAATTCATCCAATAAGTCTCCTTCTCGGGTTTCAGCTTGAAACAGTTTACGTCATCTTTCAATTTCTGTGAACTTCTTTATATAGGGCTCGACAGTTACATTGTGTTTTGTTGTGTAATATTGCTTTTCGTTGGCATAACGGTGCCGGTGCGAAAAGCGACAGTGAGTTCCTGAATTTTTGTGTTTTTGTCCATTAAATTTATGCATTATTTCTCTCATATTTAGGTTTTGATCCATTGTATTAAACCTACATATTTTATTTTATCAGACATCATGATGGAAATCTAGGCGAATTACGACTTCATGGGAAGGAGCTTCGGAAATATCAACATTATCGGCGATTCAACGACTTCTAATAACTTAAGAAACCATTTCAGTGAGTTTTTTAATGTGTCATTTAAGCGTCACCCGCGCATCACGCGGGTTTACACCTAGTTTTCAACCAATTTTGACAATCAGATATAACATCCCACAACCATTAATTACGGAAGACCAAATACACCCTCCCAATTTATTATTGGTGTTTTTATTCACATCCATGTTATCTTTCCACGGACTTCAATTATAAAATGATGCGTTTTAAATGTTGTTATGTGTAACAAGACAACCGCGCCCAATTAAAAAAACGATTCAATTAGGGTATATTACACTATCTCTCTTCATATACATGATGAAGATCCCAAAATAAATCACCTCAAAATTATATCTCCGTCTCGATCTGAACTCTGGATCATCTATCACAATAATTGTGCTCCACATATTCCTCATCTTCTTACTCTTAGAAGTAAATTCCAGGCTACTGTGACAACCCCAATTTTCAGTGTGTAGATGGGAATATTGATATGCCAAAGATAGACTTATCTAAAAATTAATACAATTCTAAACACCAACTCATAAATAAATACTGATAGTAAAATAACTCCCACACTCCCACAAAAGAAAGTGATGCCACGTCACAGCAAATGCTAAATGACTGAAACATAACTCCGAACTTATGCCCATATAATGTTTGAATATGACAAAGAACTGAAATAAAGTGTAACCTATACTACAGTCAAATGAAGACTTGCTAATCCAAAAGAGAACTACACATCTAATAGTTCTTCAGCCCGGTAGTTCCTATCGAGGTAAACCTAGAAAATGCTTTTATAAATGTGGGTGAGCACCCTAAATGTGCAAGAATTAACTTGAATATCAACATGAAGTAAAGATGACATTTATTTACAATGCATGTAAACCATTGCCTCTCACATGCAATGAATATTTCGGCTCTCATCTAAAAGCGACCCTAATTGTATAATTCAACCCCCATATTAAAATGATGAGTTTTTAAACCAATGGACGAGTGTAATAATGACTAGCATAGGTTAGGGAAGTAACTACATGTGAGTACAAGAAATATCATAATGAAAAGATCTACGAAAATAATCACAAAGGCAGAAAGTAAAGAGAAAACACAACAACGATATACGTGGTCGACGGAGAGATTACTTTTTATAATAGTGTCTCTCAATAATGTTTTGTTACATCCCTTTGCCTCAGGTCAGGGTGTACAATTTATAGGTGAATCGTCACAGAGTTTGAGTTGTATAAGGAACTCAAAATAACACGTGAATATATCAAGCAGTACCTGAATGTTTCTTCAAGATTATTGGTACTTGATTTGACTATATACATAAGTGTTCTAATATATTTGAAATACTCGTGTATAAATAAAATCATGATTTAGGTCGGGCAACATTTTAATCAATTTGGGTTGGTCGGCTACTTTCTTGAATTGCATTAAATGGGCTTCGACAATTGTCCCTAAAATTTTTGGGACTTGTGGACTTTGGGCGAATAATTTTTAGAGGTCCTGTCTAGAAATCTTAATGCCTTGAGTCTAAAATGGCAATTTTGTAAATACTGGAGACATGCAGGGGTGCGCTCATCCTGGAAAAATCTTGATGGAATACTTGTGATTTGTTTGAATTGGCGAGGGTGATGTGGGCTGACCATGCATTTGAAACGCCAAAAATCATTTAGGAGATTGTGATCATCATTGGCATCAGGTTTCAAACCGGATAAACTGTCCCTCTCATCAGTTCAGTTTGGTAAGCTTTGCAAAGTTCATCTTCTTCAGGGTCTTCCTTTTCTCCAGGGCTCCATCAATTTTTATAAGTTTAGCCTTTCCCTCTCCTAAGATTTTCTTAGAACTTATTGTGTAATTTTAGCTAAGGTTTTCTTCCCTATTTGTATAGTTATGGAAATGCTAGATAACAAAACGGTAGATGAATTTAGGCGCCAATAAAATATTCCTGACTAGCTTATCATTGACTGTGCCCCTCTTCCTCGAAATATTCGTGATGTTGGAGGGGTGCACTGGATTCACACCCTCCTAATAACCCAGCGGAGTTCAACATTTACTCCCAACCAGTTGGTCCTTAGGTTTTTTACATGTTTTTGAAATCGCACCTTCCCTATGTGCCCCCAACGTTTGGAAGATAGTTAATAGGGTCCATAGGATAAACACCTTTTATGGTACAAAACTAGGCCTTGTTGAGATGTGTTACTACTACGTGTGGTCGGGAACCAAGGAAGGTCATTTGTATTTAAAAACCAGGAAGGTGTGACATCTCGTCTAATTAAATACCGAGTAGCTACTCCTTTATCAAATTAATACCAAATATCAAATTGGTTCATTCTTAGCATCACTGTCGAAAATATTTTAATTAGTTACTAGCCACCTAATATTTAAAAGTGAGGTGCCAAATTTTATTAATTAATTAACAATCAACCAAGTAATTGAATAACCATCCATTCCACATGAACATAAACAATCTCATATTAATAATCAATGTAATGAAATAAACTAAGTCTGGAGTAAACACTTTATTATAGTCCCAAAGAAAAATATAATCTCAATACAAAAGTCTGAATAAATAGAACCAACATCTGAAATAAATGAAAGTCTGACACTGCTATCTCTGAATAAGAATGGGAAACATGCCCTAACTGATATGAATGACTCCGAAGGAAGCAAAGATAGATGTGGAGGCATCTAATACCGACATCCTGTAACATCCACAACAGCTACAAAACGATGACATAATGGAACTCTTATGCTTAACGTCCCTATGGCTGGGCACCTAAATGGTTGTTACAAAAACAAGATAGATTTGGAAGAAAAAGGGTCAAAGATCGAGGTGAAAATATTTTAAAAACATCAATTGTTTAATTGCATTAAACAGTAAATATCATATACATATTAGTCACATTCTCTCACATGAGTTTCTCACCCCTCAACTAAAGTGCACGTCTAACGCATACCCTTAACCCATCCTAGTTATGCTACTACCTAACTAGTATGCATACATTCATCCCCTAAGTTATCACCCATATTCCCCCCTTATATTTCCCATGATGTGCCATGTTGAATGTTTTCCATCTTTTATTTTGAAGAGGAGTTCTCAAAATCTAAAGTTAAGTATTCCCATAGTAGCCATATTTTGGGTTTCATTATTTTTCTTATCTACTAAGTTCATATAGTAGAATACATCACAAGTACATATATTTATCACTATAATATACATACTAATACGGCACTCCGAGGCTAAGCTGCGGTGCAAACATACTCTGTTATCAAATCCCGGTACATCACGACATAAGGATTACGAGTTTCGAATCACTCGGGAATCGTATAAATACAAATCACACATATTGGAGGTGAACATAGTTAACATACCCATAGGTCACCCACATACCTATGCTCCCATGGCCAGTTGACTTATCAACTCACAAATAACTCTTCATAGTCCTATGTTCTTGAGGTACCAAATCTAAATCCCCCCGATGGCACACAAGACAAGATTGTCCTCTTCCTACAACCTCCCGTGATAGCAAGTGTGGTAGGTATGTCATACACATCATAATCCCTATACTAGATAATCATACAACCTAAGTAATCATCATTTCAATATAGATATATTCCTGTCCTATATTACAAGTCTCATACGTAGTATAGTTTCATCCGTATGATTCTACGTAATATGTTTAGCGCAACAACTCTCATCGTATAAATTCGAGTACTTAAACTTACCCCAAAAGGTTACTAAGTCTCTCACTTATCCCTAAGGTTATTTCAATAATTTAAAGTCCCCCTACTACTATCCTTAACCTTAAGTTATTGTTTATCCGAATTAAATTTAAGTTCCCATAATTTCCAACCGTAACTCACTTGTCAGACACTCGTAATTTTATCATTAAATCCCAAACCAAACTAATATTTTTTAGTCCTCGAATACACCCCTACTGACCTTCCTTAAGTCCCAATATGTTCAAATAGTCCACATCAATAATTCCTTAAAGTCGGGATTAGTTAAACCTTATAAGCAAATTTTATCACAAATACAGGGGGAGTCAATCGATCAAAGGAAAGGGTCGATCAATCGAACCAGTTGATCGATCGACATTGTTGAGTCGATTGATGGACCCATTTGATATTGGCCTACGATTTTTGCATATTTTTTGGGAATGGTTTCATCAATTTTAACCCAAAAATCCTTTATTATTGTAGACACTCCATTCTAATACCCCCTAACCTCTTCTAATGTCCCTAGAACCTCCCTTCATCATTGCAAACCCCAAGTCATACCCCAGGTACTAACCTAAAGGCCATCGGCCACTCCCAGGCTCCGTTTGACCAAAATTCAAACTCTTCATCCCGACCGAGACTGAATTAAAATTCGAAGGTCACTAAAACCCGTTTCCAACGGTCCATCCCGTGCACAATTATGACTTACCATGCGGACGAACGACCCATTTTCCCCGAAACATGATTAGGAGGTCACCGGACGCTCACAGGCTCCGTTTGATCAAAGTTAACTCTTCAGCTCGACCGAGACTGAATGAATCTTCTAAGGTCATTGAAACCCCTTTCCAACGGTCCGCCCCGTGTGCGATTTTGACTTACGGTACGGACGAACGATCCGTTTTACTCCGAAAGGTCACCAGACGCTTCCAGGCCCTGGTTGACCAAAGTCAACTCCCCGAACCATGTCAAACTTTTTGGAATGTAAAATTACATCTCCTAACATTTATAACGATCTGCCCCTACGTGATTATGACTTATCATGCGGATGAACGATCCATTTTCATTCGAAGTTTCCTCGCCCAAAAGACCGAAAAGCACTTCCGAGCCACATTTGACCCAAAGTCAACTCCCAAACTTGGGAGCAGTCTAAAGGAATTTCGAAGGTCTCTGACATACCTTTCCAACGGTTCCCCCCGTATACGATTCGGATCAACGTTTCGTGCTCTATGATCAATTTTCCAAAGGAACCTGAAAGACACTGCCAAACGGTAGGTTCCAAGCCCTGCCTATCGGCAGTGTGCCTAAAGACACCTGCCGATTGGCAGGACCAAGGCTATGCTAATGGGAAATGCCATGGACCTATAAAAAGGAGGGCCTAACCTCATTAAATAGGGGAGGAAAATCAGAGATCCATTACTCTCAGCAAGTCCCTTTTCAATCTTCACCTTTCATCACCTTTTTCATCAAATATGGTGAATTAAGCACCCTCCATTATCATCCAAGTGCAAGGGCTACTCTCCAACATCCAAGATCAAGCTCAAGATCTTCAATAAAGTCCAATTTTCTCAACTCTCTCTTTAAATTCCCCTAAATTCTTATTACTCTGTTTTGTTACTTAATTTGACTAAGCATAAATTCTTTTGGATTTAGTCCGTTAATTTAGTAATTTTAATATCTCGAACAACGTAATTGAATTGATTTTTTCCCATATCATTGCTAATGACTTCTTCTAACAAGTATCTCGAGTTTCGTATATTTCTTACTAATTTTACAGGTATTTAGTACAAGAAAAGAAAGAAAGAAACCGAAAGAAGAGAAAAGAACAAAAGAAGGCAAGTCAAAGGGCAAAAGCATAACTCTACAGCCGAATTTTGGATTTGAAGCCAAAATGAAAGTTGAAGATCATCATCTCATAAGTGTGTAGGAAGAAATGACAGTCAAATCGGAGCTCTGTATCGAAAGTTATGACAAGTCAAAATTGGTAAGAAAAAGTCAAAGTTGAAGAAAGTCAGATCGATCCGGTTTAGGGCGGACCAATCCAAAATGCATCCATTCTAGTAGCCCCTGGATCGATACAGAATCGATGAAAAACAAATCGATCTGATGGGAATCGGACCGGTCCGGTTGGAGAAAAAAAGAACCGATCTGGCTAATGGAAAACGAACCGATCCGATGGGATCCAGACCGGTTCGACTGTTCAAAATTTTGGCATTTATTATGGAGGCTGAATGAGTTTCAAGTCTTGGAAATCCTTGTATAATTAATTTTTATTAGCTGTAAAAATGATAGTTGGGTATTTTAAAAGGCCAAACCCTAGAGAAAAAGGGGAAGTTCTTTTTGGCAGATAATTTCATACTTTTCTTAGGATTTAGAAACCCTAGTTGTAATTTGGAGGCAAAGGAGTCCAAGTTTTGATTACCAATTTAAATCTTCAATCCAAGTATCTTTCCATCCTCTTAATTGTTCTTTGTTTTACTTTCAATTACAATTCTCAATTGTTTTGCATTTTTCTTTGAAGCTATGTTTCTTAGATATATGATTCCATGCATAATTATTTTTGTTTTCATCTAACAAAACTATGTCTACCTAAATTTTCAAGGGTTGGGATGCATGAACCCATCCTGAGGTAAATTACCCATGTAGAAAATAAGGTTTAAATTAAAAATTGATCGAATCGTGTAGGGAAATTATAGGAACATAGTAGATCTTTTAATCTCTCTTTCCCTAGGTACTTGGGATGTTTAAGAATACTATGCAAGTGTAATTTTTCTACACTGCTTTGTATTTACCTTTGATTTCATTTGATGCGGGCTAGTTCCCTCATATATGTAATGCTTAGGATCTATAAAGACTGGGTTGAGTTACTACAAGAAAAATGACTTTTAGTTGCAAAACAAAATTGTGACTAATCATTAAAAATTTTCCACTAAATTATTTAGTGGCAAAAAAAAAATTGTCACAGCTTTGCCACTAAAGACCTGCTGCTAATGCCTTTAGTGGCAATTGTTTTTGCGTTTGCTACTAAATGTTACAAATTTAGTGGCAAACAGATTTTCCTACTAAATGGTGTACTTTTAGTGGAATTTTTTTTTCTACAAAAAACTATCAAAATTGTCTCTAAAAACATGTTATTTGCCACTAAAAGACTCTTTTTGTAGCAAATATATGATTTGCTACAAAAACTAAGTTTGTACTTAAAGTTCAACATAATTATGTGAAAATTCAGATTTGCCACTAAATGATTCTTTTTGTAGCAAATATATGATTTGCTACCAAGACTATTTTTTTTCTTAAGATCAAGATAGTTATGTGGCAATTCAGATTTGCCACTAAAAATATTTTTATGTAACAAATTATTCCCTCAACAAATAGTTTTACGTTTGATATTCATATTTTATGCATAAATTAATTAACCAATAATACTAAATGCATTCAATTTTCATATTTAATATTTAGGATAATAAAAACAATGTAGTAAGAACTTTTATGCTTCATTGCTTCACAAAAAATATTTATGATATTGTATACTCAATGTGACAATCAATATTTGAACTATTCCACATCAAAATTAAGTCAAATATATCAATTACAGAAATCTTTGCATCGTTAAAAAAAACTAGTACACTCATGTATTATTACGCGCTATGCGATTAAATAACTCCCCAAATCTTCCAAAAAGGTCATCCATTCGTTCTTTCATTGCAAAGTTCTCCCTTCGAGCTTCATTTGCTTCTCTCCTTGCTTCGTCAGCTTCCCTTTCTCGCCTCATCAGCTTCTCTCTTTGCCTCAACAACTTGTATATCCCTATCAATATCTTTCTCCCTTTGCATAGCTTCAAGTTGATTGGTCTTAGAACCAACCCCTCGCCCACGTACATAGCAAAAGCGATACCCTAAAACATTTTGAAATTCTTCTGCATCATCCATCTTCGCACCATCTTCAAATTGTGATGCAAGTACTTCTTTTACCTCATCCTATTAACAATTGTAAATAATGTATAATTTAACATAATGTTATTATAAAAAAATGTAGTTAAAAAAAACTTAAAAACATCTTACATATACACTTCCAGCCTTTAGAGTAACCCAATTGTCCTTTCTTTTGCTCCAATGAGTTGTATACCACACATTTTCCATAGGCGCGGAATCTCCAGTTTCCTTGTCACGCTAAACAAATTTGAGATAAATAAATTATCATAACCAATAACAAGAAAAATAATCATTACCAAACATAACTTTTTTAAGAAATATATGTTACCATCTCATACTCCACTTGACGAAATCCTTTAGTTCCACTACAGTGCAGAATTTGCTGCTTAGATCTATTGATTGAGTTAATTTCACTTCTTTTCTAAAAATAACATAAGACATTTATATTCAATAAAACATTAAAAGAATTCGCATGAAAAAATAATTACATAAAATTTAATATTACCTTGTACTTTGCATCAACAAATGTCCCACAAAGATCAATCCATTTATCATCTGATGATAATTCAGGCGAGCGACACTCAAGAGCTCGTTCTAAAGAGCTGTGTGGTTTGAAGCGTTCACAATGCATTTTTGACCGGAAGTTACAGAATTGCATATGGAGTTGATCCATCACTACACCCTTTATATTATCATCATTTGGCAATCTAAACTTATCCTATTTAAAAGGAAAAAAAACATTAAAACGAACTTTACATGGGGATACGTTCTATATACGAGCATAAGTAGAAGCTTACCCGCATAATTATCCACTTGTGCTCTTTTCTCTCTTCTGGGATGTCACCCCATAATCAAAATTTAAATGGAGCGTGATCGCGAATAACAATGTCGATTTTAGATTTGAAATTAGATGAAAAATTGCCGACTATACGACCCTCCGAGATGATGATTTCGATATTCTCCCCCCTTTCAAGTTTCTTTTGAAACCCAATTCCTCGTGTTGGTCCTCTGACTCGTTTCTTGGAAGATGAACCTAGTAAAATGTACATACAATGAAAATTTAGTTTAATGTTTACACATTTTCATATGATGAAAAGCTTAGATTAAAGGTCATCAATAAACATCAACATATTTAGTTATAAAACAACACCAATCCATCAATATAGATATTTATCAAACAAACCATGGACGTGTGAATGATGAGTACAATCATTAATGCACATTTCAATGAAAAATAGAATAACGTTGGCGATGAAAATGATGCGAACCAACCATGGGAACCATTTTTTGAAATAAAAATCTATATAATCGGACTGAATACCGAATAAAGACCCCAAGGACAAGAGCTCAAAAGCTGATTCCAAAGGCGATCTAATTTTTAAGCCTAAGCGTTTTGTGTTCTCAAATTCAGCAACTGCTACCGAAGTGTTTTGTGTTCTTTAATGCAACAACTGCAGCCAATGATCACCATTGCAGCCATGTAAGGCACACGATCGTGATCATTGCCACCCAAACGCTGCAATGCATTAACTGTCTTGGGGATAATTGGATTGTTGATGTTGGGAACAAGGCAGTTCATCGAGCACTACCTTACATCGAGCACTGTCTTGCATATTATGAGATTTATGTACAGTGTTATTAATTACATAAGGCAGCGATTCCTTAACACCTCAGTCATAAATTCATCAAGAATCCAACTCTACAACTTTCACAGTTGTCTTTTCATCTGCCTTAGTAGTTTTTTTTCTAATCTATTTTGTATTGTAGGGGTTTGTTTGGTCGGGGCTGCCAGTTATGGTATTCTTTGGGGGATTAGTCCCATTAGCCATTTTGCTCAGCAAGTTTCCAACTAATAAAGCTACGATCCTCCAAATTGGTTCAGGAGTATCGGCTAGACGATCTAAAATTAAAAGGTTTTGGTAAGTATAGATATCAAAATAAGAGACGACATTATAGTTGGAAAAAAATTATGAATTCATTTTTCTGACTTACCTTGCTCAGTCAGAGGATTAACCCCCAGTCCCGTATTTTCAAGGAAAACTGGAATCATCATCTATTCGAATTTTACAAGACCACCATCTTCACTTTGACACTGGAGATGATCAATATAGTCTCAACATCGATGCTTAGACTGGGGTCAAGTCTTACTTAGATTGAAGCTTTGGCCTATCTTTGGGGCACCCTCATCTCTGGTACACAACACGGGGCATCGGTGACAAAGTCCCAAGCCCCCGATAAGAAGTGTAACGGGATTTTAATAATGGTTGGATACTCATCGAGGAATAATTATTGCAGTAATGAAGATACTCGTCGTAGCAGTAGTTCCCCACCAACTTTTCATGTAATGCTATTTTATGTATATTTTTTTATAATACTTACACTACTTCATGGCCCAACAACCTTCTGTAATAGTTGCCTGTAATGTTATTATGTATTCATCTACTTTAACTAATATTAATACAGAAATGGACACTATGGCAGAGGGAAAGAGGGAGCAGTAAAAAACACTCGATCATGTACTGCTCGATGTTTTGTTTACCTAGCATATCATTTTTATTTTACGTCGACCTATCTAGTTTCGCGGACACTCAATGTTTTGTATACTATTTTTAAGCAACGAAGGAAGCTTAATAATTGAATTCTAACAGCTGACATTAGGAGTCAACAACTAAGGCACCGAAATCAAGAACCAAAAGCGCATGGTTAAAAGGTATGGCCTAAAGGTCTAATGAATCATATAACAAATATCTGTTATATAACATATATATAGCTAATCTGTTATTTTTTAGATTTTGTTTCACAATTATTGTGTCTAACAATCTCACTTTGTCTTATAATTGTTCTATTAGATGCCGCAAAAGAAATAGAAAAACATAGGGGTGTCAATGTGATTGATTTCAATATGTATGATCTATCCACAAATACATGATGCCATCGATTATGAATTTTGGGGTATATCAGTAGACGAGGATGATAGTAGCAGCTAATCCAATATTCAATTCCAAGAATCATCAAGATTCCGAAGGAATTACTCAAGATCCAAAAAGAAGTGGTATGCAACCATAAAGATATTAGTGAATTATCAAATCCACATGGGATGAACCTTTAGAGGCTGCTCCAAGGAAATTATGTTTGACAAAGATCCTAGTGAGCAGAACATATGTAATTTGCAAGAAACCAATGAATAATAAAGAAACCTATTGGAAGAAGAAAAAGTCCATCTCAACCTATTGGAATAAAGAAGTTGATGCATAGTTTTTGTCCATCTCAAACTAGTTAATTTTACAAAAATAGGGGATTTTAAAGGCTGCAATCTCGTACTTTAGAGGCAGCAATCTCTGTTCTTGAATCAATATAACCATGATTTTTTCAAAATAACTCAAACTACATAAATTCCCATTTCCAAATTCTAATACTATATAAACCAAGACACTGTATCACCAGATATAAAAGAATATAGCTGAACATTCATAAATGCCAGTGTAGACTGCAAAATTTGAAGATGTATACGAATATGGCTGAACATTCACAACCCAATTTTTAGAATCAAGACTAAAAGAAACAAAAGAACGGTTACAAGATGCATCCAAGTACAATACCTTCAGTGTTAACAGCAGATACGATCGTGTTAGGCATGATGGAGACATTTGGAATTACCGAATGGGAAGGATGATGTATGGGTTCTTGTGTGCATCCTTGACGCACGGAAGATCTCGAGGCTGCAAGATCAGATGAAACATAACTATTTCATGTAAAAAAGTGTTCACATAAAGTCACAAAATAATTGTTTCATACCTTCGCCACCCGATGAAATGGTGTTGATATAGTTGTCTACCAATGGATGATTAGATTGCAAAGGAGCTTGATTAGACTCAATCACAGATCGTGACATGTGTGTTCCTCTATGACCTATAACAAGCACAACATGTATTAACACAATAACAAATAACTAAATAATAATATAAAAATCATACCATTATTGTTAACATCAGCTGCAACGGTAGTGGAAGTGTTGGAGACATTTGGAATAATTGACTGGGAAGGAGGAAGTGTGGGTTCACGTGCGTATCCTTGACGAATAGAAGATTTCGGACAATGTGCATGACCAGAGCTAGGCATAACTAAACAAGAAACCAACATAAGCTAAAATCATAATTAATGGATATGCATAATTAATGGTGATATTGTATGCTCAAAATATTTGAAACATTAATAATGTTAAGAATCATTTTTCCACATGAAACCCATATAATATCACCATCATATCATATTAATATATTCGAAAGTGATAATGAGAATTAACAAACCTAATGGAAATGCATCATCGTATTCATCATCCTCCCCTCTGCTCAAATTCGATAATATCCTCTCTTTCTGATGGGATATATTCTTCATCTTTGTCACCCTCTTTTCTTTTACCCTCATATCAATCTCACCCCTCTTAGAACCAACCATATAAAATTTAGCCCCTCTATGCAATCCCATCGCCTTCATTGTGTCCAGGTTATCTTGAATTCTATTAAGCCTTTGTTTCTCATAATTTGTGATCGTCATTATACACCTATTACAATAATACAAATATATGAAAATAGACAGAGTAAGACTTCAAAACTGAATTATACTAAAACATTGTTGATACATAAATAAATTAAAACATTTAACATTATTTAAAAAAGAAAAAGAAAAAGAAAATAGCACAAACCATCATAAGTGATCATCATATTCATCCCCATCATCATCACTAAAATACTTTCCGATACATTTTTCTCAATGTTCATGACATCTAAATTATGACGCAATCTAAGATCTTTCTAGTAAGGCAACTCAAAAAATATACTAAGTTTGTCCCAATTCAACTCGTACAACTCACGACTCCTCTTTTTAGAAGCTTTACCATACACATGAGGGCTAACTCTCTCCAATTGAGCACGTATCTCATCAGTACTAAGCTCTTTTGGTCGTTCCCGATGCTCCTTCTTACCATCAAAAGAAGACATATTTTCTCGCCATTTATGATTCATTGGTAAGAAACGACGATGGCCCATGTAGCATCTCTTATGTCCATTTCTTAAATGCTAGGAATGTGTCTCCTTATTGCAAATCGGGCAAGCCAATTTCTCCTTTGTGCTCCAACCCGATAAGTTAGCATACGCTGGAAAATGATTAATAGTCCACATAAGCGCTGCACTTAACTGAAAGTTATTCCCTTTGGAGGCATCATACGTTTGATACCCATCTTCCCACAACTCTTTTAACTCCTTGATTAATGGTTGAAGAAACACATCCATGTCATTTCCAGGAGCCTTAGGACCTGGTATAAGCAGCGATAACATGAAGAATGGTTCTTTCACACATTTCCAAGGTGGTAAATTATACGGTATAAGAACAACCGGCCATGTGCTATGTTTGCTACTCATATTAGAAAATGGATTAAATCCGTCACTGGAGAGACCAACCCTGACATTACGAGCATCTCTCGCAAATGATTGGTGAATCTGGTCAAATTCATTCCAAGCTTCCCCATCAGTCGGGTGTCTCAAAACATTAGCCTCCTCAACACGGTTTTCTTTATGCCGCCTCATCCCTAAAGCTATATCCTTATTTATAAATAAACGTTGTAACCTAGGTTTCAGTGGAAAATAATGCAAGACTTTGTGGGGAATCTTCACGCCATTTCCTTTCTCAACTTTCCATCTCGACTCTTCACACGTTGGGCATTTAGTTTCTTTCTCATTTGGTCCCCAAAAAAGAATGAAGTCATGAATGCAAACATCAATCTTTACATAGTCTAAACCCAAGTCTCGAACTATTTTCTTCGCCTCATAAAATGACTTCGGTATGTGGGCATCATACGGAAGTGATTTTTAAAAAGTTCAAGAAGCGAGTTAACGGATTTCTCACTCCAGTTGTTCATTGACTTCAAATGGAGTAGCTCAATAATGAATGATAACTTTGACAACTTCTCACAACCCAAATACAAATTTTATTGTGTATCCCTAGCTAGTCTAGAAAACTTTTCCCCGTCTCCCTCATTGCCTTGAGTGGAATCTTTATCAAATTCATTTCCTAGCATGTCATTGTTGTAGGATCCAGTAAAAATATCATGTAACATTCCCTCCATGTCATCTTGCTCTAACCCATCTCTAGCATTATCTTCCTGCCATGTACTATCTTCTCTAACTTCAAACGCATGTTTATTGTAATCATAAGCATTGTCATTGGGTGACAACAATGGTTCCCCATGATATATCCACCTAGTATAACTCGACACAATTCCATGTATAATCAGATGACTCTGGACGTCTTGGCGACCCTTCCGATAAAAAGTTATTACATTTTTTGTACGGACACTTAATATTACCATTTGTCTCAACATTTGCAAAAGCAAAATCAAGAAATTGTTTAACACCATCTCGATATGCACTACTAATTCTATTTGGGTGATTCATCCAACTCTTATCCATCACAATGACCCTATATCACACGATAAAAAAATGCATCAACAAAAAACCAATGAACTTATAATTTAACTAGAAATTGTTATTATTTCTTATGCAATTGAATGTTTCATATCTATATTATTCTTATTATTATTTTATAACTTTATATGTTGAAATAATATTTACATATAGTTCAAATAGGCACCTCCTCATTCACCTGACGCACCTCCTTGTTCCCAGAGTTTTTCGAAATAATGAGAGAAACACCTACAAACCATGATTCCCAAAATACGATTCTCATGTGAAGCGTGTGTGACACACACACGCACTAATTAGGAAAGGAATTAACATTATGTGATTCACACACTTAGCATGAATTATCAGTGAGTTTGATTTAATTGTAAATGAGCCCTAACTTTTGGGTTAATTTTGCATTCTTCCTAAAATAATTATAATAGTAAAGATGTATAGTAATTATTATTTATGACAGTGGTAAACAAAAATTAAAATATTTTAACTCAATCATCACATTATTGCAATGAACCTAATTTAATTTGTAATGGTATATTTCATCCATGTTTCACGGTTACTAAATGGAACACCGATTTAAGCATGAAAGTATAGAACAAATAAAGAATCAGTTATACAAAAAAAACGAGATTCATTAATCACCCAATGAAGAATCAGTTATACCAAAAAAACTTCACATAAACAACTTCCTAATAGAAATAGGGATACGAATTCTTACACGAGTCAATGTTTCATATATTTATTATTGTTTCATAACTTTACATGTTGAAATATTTTAACTCAATCATCATATTATTGCAATAAACCTAATTTAATTTGCAATAGTAAGAAAATTAAAATTAAAACTATCATCATTAAACACTAGAAAATTTTCTAATGTTTAATACTATATGTCAAAAGATAACGCACCTGTAGCAAGTCAGACCAAAGAAAAATCAAATCGGAGCAAAATCAAACAGGAGCAAATCAGAACGGACCAAATTCGGGGCAAAATTGCACCTGCTAAACAATGGCGGATCCAGGATATTTGGTTAGGGGGTGCGAAAGTTTAGAGTAGTATCTGGGGTTCACCCCCGAGACGATTGTTTAAGGTTATTTTGAGTTTTATGCAAATTTTTAGCTCTAAAATATATTAATTAATTGACAAATACTTGTAATCTAACAATTACTCAATATGATTGCCCAAACTGAAATAAACTTCAAATTAAACTTTTAGCAATCAAATGACAAAAATTAAATTTAAAAAAATTAAAAATTTCAGCAAAACAATATTACTACTAATTTATAGGAAATAAGAAAATAAAAATAACAAAGGACAAAGAATATATTTACCGGATAAACAATACTAAATAATCAACTACCAACATTTAGTCAAATTTAAAAAAAATAATTAGCAAAGAAATATATCTGTTATTGTTTACTTTACATGTTAAAATACTAAAGGTAATGTTTACTTTACATGTTGAAATACCAAAGATAAACAAATAAACCATATTATCGTTTTGGCTGAAAGTGCTTATGCCAAATGAATCGCAAATCGCTTAGTCGCTCCTGCTGCAACAGCTTAGGGCGATGGCGGAGGATGAAACCCAAAGTGGTATATGGGGTTTTGGAAATGGGTTTGTGGCTTTGGAAAAATTTTATAGTAGCTAGATGCAAGAGATGAAATGCATCTGGTGGATTTGGGGGATTGGATGGAAGATGAAGAGGATTTGGGGGAATGAATGGAAGAAGTAACGTATTGGGTATATTTTGGAGGGAAGGGTCATAAATATTTTTTTTTTAGAAATTAATTTTGGAGGGTAAGTGAAGTGTATCTAAAATATTTTTTGTGGCAAAGTAGAATATTTTCTACTAATGAATATACATTAGTGGCAAATATTTTAAGCTTGCAACTAATTAAAATTTTGTGTTCCCGCTAAATATCTAATACTTCTCACTTAATATTTAGTGGCAAAATTAGTGGAAATTTTAAGTTGTTGCCACTAATGCATTATCTTTTAGTGGCAAACATAAATTTTTCAACAAAATATATGTTTTAGTTGCAGTAAATGATTACCCACTAACAAAATTGCTACGAAATGATATCTTTCTTGTAGTGTAAGATTTTAATTTACAATTCTAGTATTCTATATGGTAAATTACTAGGGATTGGGGGATTGTATCCTAACCTATTTCCTCTCATACTCATATCTATTCTCTTTCCAATTCTTAGTTGTTTTTGTGCACGTAGTTCATTCTAAATTTTTATTCCATCACCAGTTGGAAATTTCAAATCATCATCATCATCTTTTCTTTTCTTTTGAGGAATCAATTGAAGATTAAATAAGTTTTTTCTACGTTATTCAGAATTGCCAATTTATGTTCCCTATGGAGACAATCCCGACTTATCGGATTATTACTAACGCGACAGGCTTGCACTTGAGCCTATAAAGCACGCACTTTAGACACATTTGTGGTCATGTCAGTACTTTTATTCTCTCATCTCACATCTCCAAATATACTTTTTATTTAGTATTATTGCACATCTCTTATTTTCATATAAATAAAACCCAAAAAAAAAACAAGAAAAAAGAGGATTTGCTCATAAATTCCAAACGGGAATTCTCACACTCTTCTCACACTTTTCTCACAACTAAAACACTTTCTTACACACACATACAAATAAGAGAAGTTCCCGGTTAGATTTATGGGATAAATCCCGCCCCTCTTTTTGCATACGAACTACGTGGACTTTGAGGCCTCTATAGGCTATGTAGGCATCTCAGGGTAAAACCCGAGACTCGAGTCCTTTTTTTCTATTTTTTTCCTATTTTTTTTATATTCTTTAAACTTAACCCTGTTAAATTCTATATATATATATATATATATATATGTTCTTAATGGCGTATTATTTCCAATGCGTTATCATTCCCTTATAATGATCGACGCTAGGATAATCGCATAAATCCTATTTTTTAATATTACTTTTAGGAACATTCCTATGGACGACTCACTTTATCTCTTCCATGATACATGTCGATGATTCCTATCTCCACTACGTACAAACATGCACACATATCATGGGGAAATAAAGGAAAAAACAATAACCCATAAGAGACCGTAAGGGCGTAATGGGTGCCTAACACCTTCCCATTTCACAACTTAGCCTCCGGACCCCTTTCGAATCATTTTGGATTCGTATGTATCAGTATGTCTTTGGATGTTGTCCTTCAGGATGGATCCCTTTTCTTTTGTCTGTTTTGAGTAAAATAAAGTGGCGACTCTATCTCTCTATATTTTTCACCTAATTCACCGACACCGGCCGAAGCGCTCCCGAGAGGGACACACGAGACCTAGAGGGATCCTCTCCCACCGCGAGCGAATATATCCGGGGATGGACACAGTGGAGACTTCGCTGGGGACATGTATTTTTTAGGGCTAGACTATATTTACATGGGTATTTTAATTTCTTATATATCCCCCTATTTTCCCTTTTACTATTCATGTATACCTCATGCTTATGCTTCTATTCACATGCTTATAGAAAATTCTCCACGTACACTTCACACCACGTGCACCTAGGATCATATATATCCTCATGTTGCACGCATCATGCGTACTTGGTATACCATTAGTACTCATACTTTGCTCCCTGTTGGGCATGATCAAGAAAGATACTCTCATCATAAGATACTAATAAGAGGATCATGCAAGATTCACATGATATCACCAAAGAGCATTGTGATTGACTAAATTTTGTCTAGTAACTGGAGGGTCACTTCGTGATTGGTGCTGGTCCGAAAGGGTGCAGTCAACCTAAGAGATATGACTCCCACCTTCCATTGGCCAAGTACCTTCGACGTATATTGAACGATTCCCCCGCATCGTATCGCTTGACCGAAGTCATGGCGGGAGGTATATCATAGGGAAATATTTACGTACGCGGAGTATATCAAATTCGCTCTCACACGTACCATCCCCATGAGGTATATAGTGAGGCAATTCATGTACACTCAGGTATATCAAATGGCTTGTCCACACATACCGATTGCCCTCAAAAGTAAGACGTATATCGTGGAAGTCACGCTAAAGGGGGGAACCCTTTCCAATTCACCCAACCAAGCTCCATACCCGCATATAGGTGTCAAGCCTAGGACACACATGTTAGATTGTCGTTTTCAACCTGAAAGTCTGTCGAAATTCTGGGTCGTCCTACCACCCAAATTTTCGCTCATTTTTAAAAATGGGACTTTGCCCGTGAGCCTGGTTACAAGTCCATCCATAGCTTTGCACATGTTACAAACCTAACTTTCCCAGGCTCGGGTCCCGTCCAGCATTTCATTTTTCATTTAGGAGAATTTAACACAAGTGAGAACATAATAATAATAATAATAATAATAATAATAATAATAATAATAATAATAATAATTATAATAATAATAATAATAATAATAATCATGCTGAGACCCGTCTTCCAAAAATAATTCTCCTTTCTTTATCAAAAATCCAAAAACCTTTCTCCTTTCCTTATCAAAAATCAAAAAATATTTCATCTTTCGTTATCAAAAATCCAAAAATATTTTATCTTCCAATCTCAAAAATAAAAAAAATGTCAAAAATATTTTCATCCTTTTTTTTTTGTCAAAAAAAAATCCCGTTTTATGCCCTCTCAGGTCGATCTCACGACCTTAGCCTGTCTCCTTATTAGCTTCAGTCTTCAGTCAATTCACCCCGAAGTCCCGTCCGTTCCCCTCCCACCTCTTTTGAGTCTGGTATCAATTCGCTTTCCATAGAGAACACAGATCAAGCACCAGTTGCGCAGCCAGATTTCACGGCATTTTTAGCTCAGCTCATGTCCAAGATCGACAACCTCCTTACTGAGGAAAGAGAAATGCAACGAAACTAGGTTCCTATTCCTCAAGAGCTCGAGGCCCTATTTCCTCGTGCTATGGGTCTACCCGAGCCTATTTGGGTTCTCAAAGAGTATCGGCACGCTCCACGTGTCCCTCCTGTTAATGGGTTGCCGCCTGCCCAGCTTCATATGCCAAACCTTGCCCAGCCTGGGGTTAACTTGCCTGCGATCGTTGATCCGAAAGAGGAAGTGTTGAACAAGGTCAAAGAAGATCTAAAGATGCTAACTAAGAAGTTCGACCGAGTCAAAATCTCCGAAAATTACATGGACTACACCCACATGTCCCCTTGTCCTAAAGCAAGGTTACCCTAGAAGTTCAAGATGCCGAATATCGAGAAATTCAGAGGAAGTGGATCACTGGTTGTTCATATTCACAATTATCACTGTGCTATTGCTCTCTTAGGGGATTCTGAAGAAGTGATGGCCCAATTGTTTCAGCAAACTCTGAAGGGTAGCGCCCTCTGATGGTTTTTATCTCTCAAGGAGTCCAAAATCCATAGATGGGAGGATGTGTCCTGTGAATTCATATCGCACTATAAATATAACTAAGTGCTTGAGGTCAACCGTCGTGATTTAGAGTTACTCAAACAGAACTTTATGGAATCAGTCAGTAACTTCATATCCCGATGGAGGGAAAAATCAGCTACCATGACCAATCTACCTTCCGAGGAAGAACAAGTTAGTATAGTTAAAAAGAACTTCTTGCCCCATATCTGAGCAACCATGGAAGGACAATAATATCCCCACTTCCGCGCTCTCAGAGAAGTAGGAGTAGAAATCGATGAAGGTCTTGCTAAAACAGAGGTTGGACCAAAGAAAGTGTCGGGACAGTTCACCCCAAAAAAATATGACAAGCCTGCCAGTGCTGCAGTCTGAACCATAAACAACATATCTCAACAAACCACTTCATGGGAAGCCGAAAGTCGCCCTGTCCCAGTCCAAAAAGAATATAACAAGCTCCATGCTCCCCTCTCCAAAGTCTATCAGGCCCTATTAAATCGAAACCTCAGCAAACCCTTGTATACCCGTCCATTGCCCAATCCACTTCTGAAAAACATCAAGGCTGATTCCCATTGCACCTTTCACCAAACCGCTGGTCATACCACTGACCAATGCTATCACCATCGAAACCTAATCCAAGTTCTAATTGACCGGGATATCATTACCTCACCATCCAATCCTAAGCCAAACACTACTCACAACCCACTCCCAAATCATACCAATGCTATCTTCCTAGAAATGAACCCAATATTTGATCCCTTGAATCAAATCACACCCACACACTCTCCCAAACCTCTCCAAACTTGCCCATATTTCCTCCTACACCCTACTAGCCTCGCTGATCAGGCACTATCACTCCTTACCAGAGCATGCATCGCTGTCCGTACCCCTTCTGAAAATGGAGGTATGGAATTATCAGAAGTGTTAAACCAACTCCTAGAGTTCGGGCTAAAATTACCCTCACAGATGATCATTGATTGCTAGAGGTTCAACACGCTATTCTTGGAAGCACAGAAATCGGCTCGAGAGTCAGACAGTTGGGTAGTACCAACCAATGAAGTCAGCTTGGATGTTGTCATCCAGATCATGGAATAATTATTCGGGCAAACTAACGAAATTTGTAGTATGAATGAGTTACTTGATACTTTGAAATTACAAGGGCACCTGGTCCCCTCACCCTTACATATACCCATAGAATGGGAAGACTTGTATGAAGAAACCATTGAAGTTGTGGAATGCATTTCCTTTACATGGAAAGATAGAATTATTTCCATCAGATAGGGGGAAGAATTCAAAGATTCAAATGAAAAACAAGCTTTTAAGAAAACAGACCCAGTAGCCGACATGTATGGGATAATATCATGTGAAGAACTCCTGAGAGAAATAAACAAGATGGAAAAAAACCCGAGATTAGTGAAGAAAAATGGTTCATGTTCTTCCCTTCTTCAGTAAATCACATGACTAGATAAGGGAGGCATTACCAGATCCCAAGCTCACTACCAGCCAATGACAAAGGGAAGGGCATTGAAAACCTTTCTATGCCAGAAATGACCCTCCAGGAGAACAAGATCCTCGATCAAATGAAGAAAACTCAAGATAACATCACTCTATGGGTGCTTTTCATGTCTTCCTAGCTGCATAGAAATTCTTTGATCAAGTTGCTCACTCGACCCGTAGTTCCTCCTTTTACTACCCCAGAAGAAGCTGTAAATTTGGTCGAATCCTTGACCTCTACCCGAATGCTATCCTTTTCCAAAGAAGAAATCACTAAAATTGGGCCAAACCACAATCATGCACTCAACATCTCCGTCAAAGTTATAGGGAAAATCCTACCACTCTATCTTGTCGATAATGAATCCGCCTTGCCTGTCTACCCATTAAGAACCTTCAAATTCTTAGGACAGAAGGAAAGTGATCTTGCTCCAACTTCTGCTGCTGTATGTGACTACGATAATATCTATCAGGAGGTGATGGGATCCGTAAAACTTGTAATATCGGCTGTCCCCATAAACCCTGTCACTGAATTCCAAGTTATTGACATCCTAACTTTTTTCAACCTGTTACTCGGACGACCGTGGCTCCACAGTATCAAGGGTGTGTCTTCCTCACTCCATCAGAAAATTTAAGTTCTTCACCGATGAATGAGTCATTAGCATTTTGGACGACAATGATAATACCGAGGGTGCAAGTACCAGCAATCCAATCCTTAAGATAAAACATGCGTAAAATGATATGCTCCTATCAAGATTCCGAGCTGATCCACTCCTACTCTCGGCAGGGGACGATTTCAAAGAAAGGGTTTGTCTAGAATATGACCCTCATGGCAACGTCAATGTGATTCAGATGTTCAGAAACATGCACTTTATGCCCGGATTGGGGCTAGGACAAAGACATCAAGGGATACTGGATCCCATTGAAATAAAGAAATATTTCCCTCCTTGTGGTTTGAGGTATCAACATTCAGAACAAGATCTCATAATGATCCACCAGTCTTTAGCAAAGAGAAGACTAGACTGCATCCAGACCATCTTAGGTGACTCCTTGAATGGATGATGCATTAAAAAGGGCGAGGATTTCCCCTTTTGTGGCTTTTCGAAGCCATGATATGACCATACAAATAAGAAGATGAACCCTGGAATGGAGATCTTTTTCCAAGACATCTACCCATGGGCCTAAAGTTCCCAACACCATGTACAATCATTCATCAAAGATACAAAAGGGACTGAGGAAAGTGACTCTGAGGACTCGTTCAACTTACAGACACTGTCGTTGACACTCTTCATGGTTCATTCAAGCACTACACCACTGGATCCATCCCACTTGATTAAAGTTATTGATACACCTCTCCTCAGCTGGCATGCAGCATCGGTTCTACCTATTAAAATCCCACCTAACCCCAATGATTACCCCATTTCTTCTTCTGTTGTATATCCTTGCTCAAATGTAATCGAGTCCACCTTTGATGAGGTTCTCAATGTTATTTTTCCTATCAATGAAATAAATGAAGATTTTGAGTATCTTGTCGTGCCTTACATTAATTGTTTAGATTCTAATCAAACTTTTAATGATGATGATTTTTCAAATGAACAATTCTTAACTGATCTAAATGAGGTTAATAACAAACAACATAACCGCGTTCAAGTTAATGAAGAAAAGACCGTTATTATTAACCTCGGTTCTAGTAGCGAACTGCGAGAGATTAGGATAGGAGCTACCCTTGAGGAGCATGAGCGCGCATAACTCGAAGAACTATTAAAGGAATTCGTTGATGTCTTCGCATGGTCCTATAACGATATGCCCAGCATTGATCCTGAAATTGCTCAGCATGACATCCCCACTCTTCCAGATTACAAGTTGGTTAAATAAAAGCTAAGAAAGCTTCGCACCGAATGGTCGCTCAAAGTCAAAGAAGAGGTGGTCAAATAGATGAACGTGGGTTTCATTCATGTAATCAAATATCACACATGGTTAGCTAACATAGTGCATGTGCCAACATCAGGAGGGAAAGTTTGGATGTGTGTGGACTACCGAGACTTGAACCAAGCCTCTCCAACGGACGATTACCTGGTACCCAATATCGATATTATCATGGACAACACGACCAGTCGTGCTCTCAAGTAATTCGTCGATGGGTTTGCCAGATACAACCAAATCAAAATCCACCCAGATCATCAAGAAAAAACCGCGTTCATCACCCCATGAAGAACCTTTTGCTACACTGTTATGCCATTTGGTCTCAATAATTTTTGGGCTACCTACTCGAGGGCTGCCATAACCATATTACACGATCTAATTCACAAAGAAGTCGAGGTCTATGTGGATTATATGATTATCAAATCCGAAACTAGAGAAGGTCATGTTCTCGCTTTTCGAAAGTTTTTCGAACGATAGTATCAAATGAGACTCAATAGACATAAATGTGTCTTCGGTGTTAGAAAGGGAAAACTCTTGGGATTCGTTGTCAATGAAAAAGGGATAGAAGGATATCCTGCCAAGCTACAAGCCATATTTGATATTTTACCTCCCTAAATGGAGAAAAAAGTGTGAGGCTTCCTTAGGAAATTGCAATACATCAGCCGGTTCATCAGCCAACTCACCTCCATTTACGAACCTATTTTTAAACTCCTCCAAAAGGATTCAACCAAAGTTTGGAACGATGCCTGCCAAGAAGCCTTCGATCGAATCAAATAATAACTGACTCAACCTATGGTACTCATGCCACCATAGCCTGGTCTCCCTTTGCTCCTATACGTAACCATAATCGACACTGCAACTGGGGCTTTGGTAGCTCAATACCTTGAAGATTCCTGTAAACAAAGAGCCATCTATTATGCCAATCACAAATTTTCCAAATACGAAGTCAACTATACCAATTTTGAAAAATCATGCATGGTGCTTATTTCGGTCACCTAAAAGTTGCAACACTACATGCTCGCCTTCCTTATTAAACTTATATCCTGAATGGACCCCATCAAGTACCTGCTTATGAAACCCACCTTATCTAGTCGAATGGCTCGATGAGTGATGCTCTTAGCCGAGTTTGATATCGTATACGTCACACAGAATGCCATGAAAGAAAGAGCCATCTCTGACTACCTCGCTGACTACCCTATGGAAGAGGCAGATGACTGGATCTCCGAATTCCCAGATGAAAACATCTTCTACGCTACCTAAGATGGCCTTTGATGGAAAATGTTCTTTGATGGCGCGACCAACAAAAGGGACATGGCATTGGGATACTTCTGATCGCCCCAAATGACTCCCACAGTCCCATCTCCATCAAATTGGATTTCCCCTAGACCAATAACATGACTGAATACGAGGCGTGTATGGTAGGACTCAATGTTTCTCTTGAGAAATGTATTAAATGACTAGATGTCTAAGGGGATTTTGCCCTCATCATTGATTAAGTGCTCAGAAAATGGAAAGTCAAGGATGAGAAAATCCAACCCTTTAATGCCTACTTAGAGGAACTAGCCACCTAATTCCGAGACATAGCCTTCCACTACCTACCTCGAGAAAAGAATAACCTAGACAATGCCCTTTCTATCTTGGACTCCATTGTCGATATGCCCGAAGGAATAAAAATGGCCCCCTTCTTGGTCCAAAAGTAAGATAAACCAACCCTCTTCTACCACACTGATATCATAACCAAAGAAGATTTCGAGCTAGCCAACTGCTAGTATTATGATATTTGGCACCTCCTCAAGCACGGTAAGTATCCCGAGGGTTCCAACAAGATAGACCAGGAAAGCCTGCAAATACTGGTCACCCAGTACATTATCTGTCATAAAGCACTGTTTAAGAGACACTTCGATGGAACCCATCTACACTGCATCGCAGGGGCTGACATTGAAGAGGTAATACATAAAATCCACAGCGGGGAATTCGATCCCCACATGAACGGTCACGTGCTTGCCAAGAAGATCAAATGATAAGGCTACTACTGGACCACCATGATCCAAGATTACACTGCCTATTTCTGAAGTTGCCTCAAATGCCAACAGTTCTCCAACCTTTAACACATGCCTTTATGAGAATTATACAACGTAACTTCTAGCTGGATGTTCTCCACCTGGGGCATCGATATCGTAGGGAAGGTTACACCCAAGGCCTCTAATGGGTATGAGTTTATCCTGGTTTCCATTGATTACTTCACCATATGGGTCGAATATGAGTCATATGCAGTTCTGAATGCTAAGAAAATGGCCAAATTCATCAAGAAAAACATCATCTGCCGATATGGGGTCCCACAGGAGCTAGTGTCAGATAACGAGTTGCATTTTTAAGCAGAAGTCACAGAAGCGGTCAACGAGTATGGGATTCAGACACGTAAATCTTCTACCTACTGACCTTAAACCAATTATGTAGTCGAATTCGCCAATAAGAACCTCAAAGAAATTATCAGTAAGATGACCAAAAGTTGTCGAGATTGGGTCGATCGAATCCCATAAGCCCTCTAAGGCTACTGAACCTTAATCTAAACCTCTACTGGGGCTACCCCTTACTCTCTAGTCTATGGCATGGAATCAGTCCTACCCGAGGAGCTAGAAATACCCTCGTTATGCATCATGCTTGAAACTAAGGTCAGTGAGGAAGAATGGCATCAAAGCCGCCCGATGAGCCGTCACTCTTGGATGAAAGGAGATTAAAAGCGCTATATCACATACAAGGGTACCATCATCGAATAGCAAATTAATTTAATAAGAGAGTCAAGGACCGCGGTGTCCAAGAAGGGGATTTATCCCTCAAAGCAATAGTAGAGCCCATCTGGGACCCCAAAGGGAAATTTAAGCACAATTGGCGCAACCCATACATTATCAAGAAGATCTTATCTGGCGGCGCAACCATACTCACCGACTTAGATGGAGAAAAGATGGCTCGTCTCGTCAACCTAGACCGTCTCAAATTTTTTTACCCCTAGTTCAAAATCTCGGCGCGCTACGACTCTTATCATCTCCCTTCTATTCTAAAAAAACAAAAAAAAAAACTCTTCATTTCACTTTACCCAGAACTAAGTGGGCCTTATCCTATGCAAAAAAAAAAACATTTTCAAAAAAATTTAAAATTTTCAAGAAACCCCAGAGGTACGTAGGCAGGTCATACGTCTTACATGAGCACAATCCCTTCTTTTTCACAAAAAAACTATTCTTTTCTTAACTCTGCGAGCGACAGTTCATTTTAATATATATTTGAACAAAAGGATTATGCATGCCTTAGCGATCGGTATAGATAATTCAACATAAAAACTTCATCAAAAGGCACAGCTAGATGATCAAAAACTTATTTATTTCATTCATAAGAAATTACGGTACAATTACATAAGAATAGGATCGAATAACTCCCTTCCCCCTACCTTCCTAAAAAGAAAAATAAATTCCCAAATTTATTCCCTAGTACAAAAAAAACAAACTCTCTAAGAGTCCTACCCACAGCTAACAGAGGATCCCGCTTCATCGTCATCATCGACATCCTGGGGTCCCCAAGCTTCCCCTGCCTGAATGGAGTGCCGCAGACACTCCATGGATCGATAGGATCGAACCAGCCTAAAAAAAACTACCACACCTCCCTCCATGGTATCAGATAAGGCAAGCCATCTTTGTCCAATCTCCACTTCCAACATCTTGCTAACTACTCTCCTTCCCAACCACTTTGTATAATCCCCAGGGATGTGCCAAACTCTCCCAGCAGACTGAGAGGGATGGGTTGACGGACGTCGACTCTCCCATAAAGAACCAACCCACAAGCGAAGACACTTTGTCAAATCTTCTACCAAAAAGAAGTTTAGTGTCCGAGGTGGCACGATGTGCTCCTAGCAAAATTGGTGCAGAAGCCGCCAAAGGAAATAAAAAGTCTGAGACCAACCAACCGGACATACGAGAATTCTCCCAGTTCTTGAATAGGAAGTAGGCATCCCCACCAAGGTACTGACCAATAAAAATTTAGAGCCCTATGATCCACAAACAAGTTCTCCTATCACTCAATATCTATGCCAAACTGATGAAATGATGCAAAAAGAAATTAGGTACAACCGACAAAGGGTATTCCGGAGGAGTCACCAGGCAGAAACTTCCAGACAACCACATGAACAACATCACATGGCTACCCCTCAGAAAGTCAGAACGACCTTCTCGTCAGGCATCCAGGCCATTTAGAGTCTACGCCAGTATCACCGTCGAAGGATTACGATGATAGGACATCCATGAGGTAATAGGCTCAAGTTGTGGATCCACCAGCAGCTCCCGAGTAAATTTTGAAACCAACCCTAGAATGACAGCTCTGGTATATCCCGCATCACTAACCTCCGGTAAATGTAAGGACCGCAACACCACCGGAATAGAAATCATACCTTCAGCCACCAGTGATCTGGACATCGAGCATGAAATATAAAGAAGCCCGACCAATAACTCCTGGGGAGAACGGGAAAACTCAGGCAGAACTGCGGGAACAGCGGGATTTATCCCCAATATGGAAGAAAAATCCTCATAATTTGGACAGACTTCTTCCAAGCCAAAGCAGATTACATGGTCTTCAGGGTACCAAAATTGTACCGTTGCCATCAGCATGTTCCATTCTGTGATCTGATTACGCCATAAAGAAACTCCATGCATGTTATAAGGATCGTAGTCGACGTTATAGGAGCACATCGCCTCCAAAGTCTCAAGGTAGTTGGAAAAACTCAACACTACTAGGGAGAGCCATCTCACAGAACAAGAAAGTTAGGAATGTGAAGGTGTGAGGAAAACACTCCACTCTTTTATACTTGAAAACCCCCATAAAGGACATAACCCCTGCAAAAATCAGAAGGAATCCTTCCCCATAAGGTACCAAAGGCTGAAGAGGGTACCAATGAAAGATTTGAATTGAAAGGACTGGACTGACCTGTCGATAGGCAGGGCAAGGTGTTACCGATCGTCAACCCCTTACTTTTAGAAATTTTCCTTTTTTCCTCTTTTATCAAAATTCATAAAACTTAAAATAATTTGATATTCTCAACAGAATTTCAAAAATCCCCTTTTCATCTTTATATAAATTCTCGTTTGGAATAAAAATTTCTTTCAAAATCCCAAAACTATTTATTTTGATGGTCTCTGCAGCAAAGTAAAAAGAGCATGTGCATGCATTCATTCATCATTAACAGAAGATAATAAAAAACTCCATTGCACATATATTTTTCTGTGTTATATCCATTTTGCAAGAAAATAAAGAAAGGAAAAAAACAAATGGGACTCAGCCCAAACCCAAATTCCCCCTCTCTCTCACCTAATCTTAACCTCTCTCTCCTAAGAGCTTCCACCCCTGTGACGCGCTCTCTTTCCCCGACGACGAGATGACGCACCACTGCTACCTGAACTAGACTCCTCCCGGATGAGGCAGACGACACCAAGAAAGAAGGAACAGGAGCCGTGTCCCGAATATGGGCAGTCGCTGAAGATATCCAACCCTTAATGTCTCTAAGCCAAGTGGTGGACACCCGAACTTGCTGCAAGAAAAGGCATAATCAGTATCAAGCAGAAAAGATAAAAAAGAAACCAAGAGAAAGGAACATAAAAGTATACCACAGGACGAAGGAACTCTTCTGTCAATCCCAACTCCTCCAGGTCCATCGCATGAGGACGATGCAGTAGAGGAACCATCCCTCCATAAGCCCGCTGAATGTTGTATGAAGGAGTATGCAGCTGCACAAAGGAACCTACAAAGTCACCGCCGCCGCATATGTCGAAGGACCACCATCGTTGTGGGACGACCCCACTGGCTAACTCGAACTCGTAGGAGGGAAGGGCAGTGCATCATATAGTCTGGACTTCATCATCCAGCTTGTCACATACTCCATATAATCATAAAACACAGTTGTATCGGTGTACAACAAGTAGGACTCGCCAATCATAGCCGCGATCCTCGCATCCTCTAGCAGCAACCACTCCCGCCTCATAGACATAGGGGGCCTCGCAGGTGGCACCACCACCTCCCCCTCAGCAATCTGACAGACCACCCTCTCCTCAAGATACCAAGTATGGCCAAACTCATGCGCCAGCAAATGCCTTATCTGCGCATTTACTCCAGTCAACCCCATGTCTTGAGTTGGGGATAGCGTCCAGGAAGCTCATCCTTTCGTATGTTGCTGTAGCGTCAACAAACTGATCTATTTTGGGAAGTGGGAAGTTGTCCTTAGGGAAACCCCTATTAATATCTTTGAAATCAATACAGTCCCTCCAACTGTCGTTGCTCTTACGAACCACCACTGGGTTGGATAACCACATAGGGGGAAATGAACTTCCCCAATGGAACTTATATCTAGAAGCTTCCTCATGTCGTTATCCATCGATTTAGACATTTTAATATGGATTTTAAAATAGATATTTACTAGCATGACGAGAGTTAGTAATTATTTGTGAGAATTATGTTGAATATTACTAAATGAGTAAAGTAATATATGAGATTGAATTTATTAAAAACATTTTGAGTGAATAATACGACAATTAGAGATATTAAACCGAGACGCGCGTGTTTTATGTCGGGACTAAATTAATGGAATACAAAGTAAATTAATAATAAGTCGCCCGCATGTCATTTCAAATACGCCAATGTGTCCAAAAGGGTACGAGATAGTCAGAAAGTGTACTCGGGGGTTTAGACTGGGTCTCGAGACATTTTAATGCCCAACCGACAACCCGGGAGGACATTTGGTAATTTCCAATTTTAGGCCTTAATTAATGATGAAAATTGAGAGATTATATCTAATGTAAGTGGGAGTCCTCGAGGGTTAGAAACACTGGAGTTGCAGAGAGGCCAAGGAAGCGAGAAGAGAGAAGGTTTCCAAGGAGGAGAACCACCAACCCTACACCATTCTCATTAATTCCACGACCAACGCGTAGATCGGGGAACGTGGAGCGGGATCATACCCATCATCTTTTATAATTCAGACTTTCATTCTTGAGTCAAGTATCTAACTTGCTGTTCTTTAGTTGATAATACATCCCTTCTAGTGTAGGAGATAATGATTTTATGTCTCATGAAAATATAATGTTGTTTGGGAGATATTATTTCAATTTGGAGTATAAACCATGTTAGGGTGAGTATCTAGTTATATGTAGAATATTAACCACGAAATTTGATGCCCAATAGAGATAGAAATCTGGAAACTAATGGAATTCTTGAGAAAATGAGATAAACTTCGGTTTAATGATAAATTCTTGAATTAATCCATTGTAACAACCCGCGTAATTTTGGGTTATTTTAATTAATTTTTGGAAAATGGAGGAAAATAAAGTTTTTGATAAAATTATTTTTATTACTCAAATATGTTGGTTATTATTTTTAAAGGCGGGAATTTCAAACGATTTCGAAAACGGAGTTAAAACGTATTTTAAAATGATTTTTAAATGTTTTTAACTCTTGGAGTTGTTTTGACTTCCAACTCTTCATTTATTTTCCTTATTTAAAGGTGTCTTTTGGATTCCAACTTTTCATTCTTTGCATTGTAAAAGGAAGTCGTGGGCAACCCTTTTTAACATACTTTTGGCACAAATTTTGGCAGCAAATATATTTTATATTCCTCTTCTTTTTAATTATACTTTGGCCCTTGAGATTTGTGAGTTTCAGCCTTAGATTAGAGGTATTCTTGGGGCTATTTTATTGGAGGTTCTTGGAGAAGATTTTGTAGATATTTTGTGTTGATCTTGAGGATGTGATCATTGGTTTCTCATCATGGTTTGAGGTATGGGGTTTTACACAATATGCTCCTTAAATCTCGCGAGTGTCATTCTCTTTGAATTCTTATTAATTGAACTCATATTTGAATTGTTAAATTCATTGAAATCTGGAAAATAATTATTGAAATTATTTTGATTCACGTGGTATCATTATATTGTTGATGAGCACGTTGTCATGAGATTTTAATATGGCACGGATGTTGGGCACCCGCCAAAATTCCTGTTTCCCGGGCTATGGCTTGATAAAGCATATACGGATGTGGTGAGGCCTGGTGACCCACTTAAAATGTTGTTAAGAAATTATAATGATGAAATGCTATTGAGATTTGCATTTTGATTTGCATATTCTTACTCGTGTTGTTACGCTTTATTCCTTGCTAATATATATTGTTGAGCATCTTTCCTGTTGTATTGTGTACTTCCCCATATTTTCTTTTAGTGGCAGGTTAGCGCGGATTTTGGGGCGCTATGGAGATTGATTTTAGCGAGGATTGTTTGGGAAAGATTTGTATTATTTATTTCATTGATGTATATAGCATTTTTATTCGAGTTAGATAGTTGTAATATTAATTCGAGAGACTTGTTGTAATTGAAGAGATTGAGATTAGTGGATTTATATTATTGTGGGTTTATTTAGATGCTCTATACCTTGTCACTTGTGGATTTGGATTTATTTTATCGCATTAGCGCTCCGTTCTCTCTCCCCGGGCGGGCGGGGTGTTACATCCATTTGATGACAATTCTTGAGGAATTAATGAATGTTTTACGTTAGAAATCATCCATATTGGTTTATATAACGTTCATGATGCTTGATTGGGAGTTTGGGACATGTTAGTGGATGTTCAATGATTTAAAATGGAAGAAACATGTAGGTATTAATTGAAGAATTTCAAGTCAAATAACTAATCGATCGATTGATCGATCATTAATGTCGATCGATCGACTTGGTAGATCGACCATCCCTTTCTATCGATCAATCGACTCCTCTTGGAATTTGACTTTTCTTTCCTTTTTAATTGTTAACACAGCCTAAATGTATAAAGACGCTTAGACATAATTTAAATAGTATAATGGGACTTGAGATTAGGGTTGTGGACAATGTCCGGGTAGTACGATTTCATATGGAATTGAACTATAGGGTTATGAGGGTATAGAATGGGTTCTGATTGCATGTGTGATACATTGGGGATTGTGCAAGGCAATGATGACTTAGACTAGTAGGGTGGAGAGGGTACACCTTCTAAGTTGATATTTATTAAAATGATACACTTCGACAATTGAGAAGTACTTGCAAATTTGCAGTAATTAAGAAAAGAAAATAATGAATTGATTAGAGATAGGACTCTGGCACTAAGTGCCACGTATGGTTAGAATATGTTATGGATCGTGGGTGTGCCTATATGAATAATGTGAACCTATATATATGAGTGCATGTAAATATATATTATATGAATATATGTGTTTAATCATACCCACGCTGCTTGCTATCATGAACGTTTTCGCACCGGGACAGTCTTATTTCGATGGAACCTTTATGGGGGGATATTGACTTGTACCCTAGAACATAGTATCCATGGTACATGCTATCTGAGACGGTCCTAAAAGACATGAGGGTATATGCTGACCTCTTAGTGATCTGAAACTATGTTTCGCCTCCAATATGTGTGTTTTGTGTTAATACAGTTCTAGAGTGATTCCGAACTAGTACTCCCTTTTGTACGAGAGATACATGGAGTTGATAGTAGAGTATGCTAACACCATAAATTTCATGTGGGGTGCCCGATGTGTGTGTGTATATATACACATATACCTGTGATTCCTCTACTATTCTTGTAAGTAAATAAAATTGAATAATTAATATTAAATGAATTAAGTGGTTGTGAACTTACGACTATATTGAGATTAACATAGATGGCTTGATAAATTGATAAGGAAAGGTTATCAAATATAAGCAATAATCATGCAATCACTTGAATCAGGGTTTGGGGACGGGAAATTGGGTTAGACTAGTGAATTGGGTTAGCTTTATCTAGATTAACTCAGTAGTACGTTAGGCGTGCTCACTAGTTGAGGGGTGAGAATTCTCAAGTGAGTGTCGAGATACTAACATGTATGTAATATCAACTGGTAGGCATTTTATATACTTACTAAATAATTTTAAAAGATATTTTACACTCGGGCTCTGACCCTTTTCTTGTAATCTCTTCTTTATCTTGTATATATATATATATATATATATGTATTACTGGTGCCCAGCCACTAGGGCGTCAGGCTTAAATCTTTGGACTGCTGACGTGTTGCAGCTAGTGTGGTAGTTCCAGGTCCTTTCATTAGACGATTTCATCCTTATCTTCTCAGTCTTCTATTTAGTCATTATTGGATAGGGCATGTGTTGCCCATTTCCAGTTTTATCTAGTCCAGCGAGATTTGTACTCTTTATTTAGTTCAGTATTCTATTTTAGTTGGGATTGCTTTTAAATATTACATTATCCTTCGATTTAGGATAATTTATATGGATGATTAATCTAGCATGTTTATTTTATTTGGATGGTTTGGTTTTTAATATTATTATCAGTTTTCATGAAAATGATTTCATATATTAAATCACAACTATAGGACATAATCTATAAAATTAAATGTTTTGAGACTTAGTTTAATTATTTATTACCTGATTAATAAAGAATGTTTTTTTCGACACTGATGGTAAGAATGAACCAACCAAACACTTTTATTTAATTTAATAAAGGACTAATCACCCGTTATTTAATTAGGTAAGGTGTCACGGGTGGTATCAGAGCATCAGGTTCTAGAGTCTTTATAATTTGTGCGGCTTATTACATTTTAGCGTAGCGTTCTTTGACATAGAGCCTTATTATTAGGACTGTTACTTCATCTTTAAGTACTAACGATCACGTACTTTTTCTATTAAATTTATGTTGATGGTTTACTTATATAATTCATTTCAATCTCAGATATCGCCTCAGAGAGAAAATGAAATTTGTACCGCCCAAGAAGTGAATGTTGGACAAGGCCAACAAGGTACCCCAGGAAAGGGTGGCCATCGTCGAGATAATATGTATTGTGGCACAAGCAGTTACCACTGCAATATTACAATACCAAGATCATTGTGTACAACTTACAAGATGAAAAAACACAATAGGGGTGAGACCCTCTGGTGGGACAAGGGATAACAATAAGGGGGAAATACCGTTACAATGATGACAAGTTCTTCAGAGTCATCAAGACCAAGAGGACAAAGGAAATTGCGGGAAGGACCAATACCGTCAGGGTCGACAAAATGAAGGATAAAAAGGTGTCACAAAAAGGTGTTTTAAGTTTGGAAGAAATGGTAATAGACGTCAAGCGTGCTCGCAACGGTCCGGGGGACAACCCCGATCAAGTCAGCAAGTCCATCGGGGACAACATTATGCTCAACAGGGACACCATAAGAGAGACTTTATGGGTAAGTGTTTTAGTTGTGGAAGACGGGGCCACATACACTAAAATTGTCTTCAGAAGAGAAAAACCTCGCGGTAGCCGCAAGCCTCTTGCCCAGAACCATATAATGCCCAAGATAAGACATTAGGGACATTTGTTCCAGCAACCCTGTATCCATAAAAGAAGAGGGAAGCTTCAGATGTGCGTGCCTATAATGCCAAATATATAGTTATGCCATGGGTTCCATAGGCACCACCAGTAATTGGAGGTATAATACTTTAATTATGGTTATCTTCTATGAGTAGTTAGGATAATTATCTTGTGACTTAGATGCATTATGACTATTTGTGAACGCACTAAATGTATTAATTTTGTAATTACTAAGATTAATGATCGTGAGTAGTAGGGCTTGTTAACGCCGCCTACAGGATAGTGAATGTGGGAAAAAATAGAAAACTCAGAGTGTATATATCCTAATCCTTATACCTTTGGAGGGATAGAAGAACATAATGTATTACCACATGGAATTTCACATTGATTAGTGATGGATTGAGTAATGACAAATAGTTAATAAGGACACCATATTCGACGTTCAAAATAGAATGGACCTTGTAAGATATTACCTGAAAAGGTTTAGGACATATATGCATGCATACATATATATACAAGATTGTAGACTACGAAGAATACGTTGTCTAATTAATTTTGGAGTATCGTAATGTCTCTAATTCAACCCAAGGAGGGGTTAAATTTCTCTCAAGCATGGAGTTTAACTTGTTATTAATTAGTGCTGAACGCCTCACGGTAGTGAGAACGCTAGTTAGTACATCATCTTTCGTGAAAGAAGGTTAAAGTATTATGTCAACAAATGGATGGGAGGTACGAGTCAAGTGAAGAGGGCCTCTAAATCTCGCTGACTGACAACGTTAGTTAGTAGTGTATCGGGAGGGTTCCTTGTTTGGATTTTTCTTTGAGATACATCCCACGCATGAAACTTAGCAATCGTGGGTAGATAAAAAAAATTTGGTCGTTAGTACATAGATTTTGTACCTGAGTCCATGATGAATTGCTTTTTGCGTTGTCATTGTTGTGAAAGCTCGTCAATCAAAACCTTTATCACCTACATAAAAATATATCAAACTAGAATAGAGGTAAGTAAGGATGTCAATCCTAATCTAAGGTGTGAACATGCTAAAATGAGAAGATAATCAATATAATTCACATGACTATTTTTTTTAGACTTTTTGGTTTTTCTAATTTTTTTATGTTTTTCAAATATTAAAAAAATATTTATGACTGTGAAAATTAAGTAGCTACACTAAGTGAGAGATATAAAACAATACTAAAAATAGTGTCCTAAAACAAGACTAAGTAACTAAAATGCGATATAAATTATTTGAGATAAAATTGAGTGAGAAAAATTCAAGCAATGAAAATTCACCTCTAATTCAAGAATTAAATGTATTAGGTTATATTCAAGTTTAGTAAGTTCACAAATATTAATTTATTTAATCAATTGATTCTCATCATTTGATAAAATAAACTAAAATAGATTTAGTTATGTAATTTTCCACCCCTACTACTCAAATGAAGAAATGATTTGGAGAAATTGTATAAATCATTCGCTAGAGCAAATTCATATAATTAACTTTAAATCCAAAAAATTAATGTATGAGCACCACAAAATATAATATACTCTAATTAGTGGATCATCCTATCTCTAGTTTGAATCCAAAAATTAAAGTATATTAGATTTCAATCCTTTCTCAAGGATGGTTTACCATCTCTCAATGCATAAACACATGTAGGAATTGCAAATGATTAACTAAATGGAACAAAGTAAATAAGGATAATTAATTTATTTAATTGAATTCATGGGGTTTCATTTTACTCCTTGAATGGAGTGATTAGCCTAGCATGATCATCATTCAAGAATAATTGTAAACAAGTAATATCATAAAATGATTAATAAAAGAATAATTAATCAACCCAATTTTTCCTTCAACTTGAAATGACATCTTTAATTACAATCTCTCAATTTACAATGACTCAATATTTTTTTTTGGTAAAAAAAAAAAAACTAAAACTAAAATTTTCTCCTTCTAACTATCTTCTTCTTCTTTTCCAAGTCTCTAATTCTCTAATCTCTAATTTTCAATCCCCCCAAAAATGGCCTTGAGGTCTTCATTTTATAGTGGCCCATGGAGCTAAAGGGGTATATTGGGTAAAAGGCTTGGGGTGAGCATGTAAATGGGGTGTGTGAACATGAGGTTTATGAGGTGTGGGGTCATGTGGATGAGGAAATTAAAATCAGATTTGGTTATGGGGTATATTGGGTATAAGGGTTAAAACATGTAGTTAAGGTATAATGGTAAAAATGTTATAACTCGTTTTAATAAGACATATGGGTTTTTATTTTGTGTTGTTGGTTTTGAGATTTGATTGGACTAGCAGGTAGAAATCGTGGTTTGGAAAATGGGTTTTGGGGGTTGACTTTGAGGTCGGGTTCATTGCGCATAAGGTTCGGGTTTGGGGTTCCACTAGTGGGGCATCGGGTTTAGAGGTGCGGGGTAGGTTGCAGTTTTGGGCATGTTCCGGCGAAGGGGGTTGCTGGTTGGGTTCAACTCCGGGTATGGGGATTAGGTTCGGATCTTGGCCAGGTTAAGGGGATGAGCTAGTTTCGGGTAGGCCAGCAGGTGGGGTCACGCTGGCTGAGGTTGGTTTGTGCTCCGATGGGAGTTTGTTGGTAGCCAGAGTTATGGTACCGATGGCAGGTTGTGGGTAGCGGTGGTGTGGCTAGGAGATAGGGGTTACTCCGGTGTGGGGGTGGTAGGATATTGGGGAAGAGAGAGAAGAGAGGTTGGTATAAGGTTTGGTTGAGGTTTGTTGGGTGGTTATGGTGTTGAGAGATATTGGGTGAGGAGTAGATGATGATGAATAATAGCTGATTTTTTTTTGGGTGTTGTAGGGTGTAATACCCTGTATTTTTATGGGTTTTAAAATTGGGGATTTATTAAATTTAAATTGTGATATTAATTTAATATTCATTTGGAAATTTATTTTTATATTTACTAACGTGATGTGAGTTAGTAATTATTGGAAAATTGTTCAATATTACGAGACGAGTAAAGTAATATATGAGATTTATTTTATTAAAATTGTCACGAGTGAATAAAATGGCAATTATAGAAATTTAAGTCGGGACGCGCCTGTGTCGTGTCAGGACTAAATTATTATTATATAAAGTGAATAAATTATAAGTTGCTCCTATGGTCATTTTGAGTGCGCCAAAGTGTCCGGAAAGGTCTAGATAGTCAGAAAAGTGTACCCGGGGGTTTAGTTCGAGTTGCGGGGCATTTTTAGGCCTAATTGACATCCCGGGAAGGTATTTTAGACATTTTATATTTTTGGGAATCAAACCCAGGAATTTCCTAAGGATATATCAGCCTTTAGGAGTTGTCTTCTAGGGTTAATAAACACAAAATCAAAGGACGGCCATTAGAGAAGAAGTTGACAAGCTTTTCAAGAAATTCAAGGCCAAAGACTCAACCGTTTTCACCACCACCACCACCAAAACGTGCATCACGGAATGAGGAGCACGACCATACCTTTTTCCTTCACAAATCAGAAACTAAATTCTCAGGCAAGTATCTAACTTGCTTTATTTTTATTTATTGTCTCAATCATGTTAGTCTAGGGTTGTTTAGGACTTGTCCCATGAAAGAAATTGTTAATTTAGAGACTTTAAATCACATGTTCAGAGAGAATCCATATATTCTTAATATATACCCATCATATGTAGAGGATTACCAACGAATTATTATGAGTTTAGAAACAAGAAATCTGGAAAATAATTAGAGGAATGTATATTTCTTTCAAAATTAGGGTTCTTGAAGATTATGTCAATTTTACCCCATTAATCCAATATCGTTGATGAATTTATTCATATTTCGTGTAGAAAATCTTGTATATATGTATATAGAACTTGTAGTACCATTATTTGAGAATTCTAGAGTTGTTAATGACATTTTTGGAGAAGTTGGAAGATGAAACCCGTAGGTATAATTTGCAGTTTCTGGGCAAGAACTGCTTGATCGATCGATCGACTGATCGATCGATCGACCCCTCCTGGAAAATTGCATATTTCTCATTTGTTAGTTTAATCCGATTAACATGTATGGGAACCCTTCATTATTGTTGTTGGAATATAATGGGATATAGATATGACTAGTAGGGCCTAGGTAGACCCTGTTGAGTAACATTTTAGTGTAGGATGAGATTTTGGATTAACGAAGAATGATTCATGTGTATAAGAAATCATGCGTATATTTAATAAAAATATCGGGACTCGTAAGGGAGTTAGACCGGAACTTAAGTGAGTGAATGCATACTGAAATTATACTTAGAATACTTCGATAGAGGAGAAGTGAGTATGAAGTGAATAATAAATGAGAATACAAATAACGAGTCCGTTATACGAAATAATCGAGTAAAATGTGTAATAACGGATAATTATAATTATGGGTCGTGAGCGCACCTACTTTAGAAATGTGGATGTGTATATATATATTTATGACTGTGTGATTGTGCATATATTATATCTGTATAAAAATCATACTCGGGCTACTTGCTATCACGGGGGTTTCCGCGCCAGGACGGTCTTATCTTGATGGGACCTTTTTGGGGTATATTGACTCGTACCCTAGAACATATGATTCCTTGGTAAAAACTATCTGATTGATAGTCAGACGGTCCTAAGAGACGTGAGGGTATGTGCTGACCTCTTAGTGACTTGGAACTATGCTTCGCCTCCATTTGTATGTGTTTTATGTTAATGCTGTTCGAGAGTGATTCCGAACTATCATTTCCGCAAATATGTGTGATACTGGGAGTTGATAGCAGAGTATGCTAGCATCATAGATTTTATGTGGGGTGCAGATAGTATATATATATATATATATTAAATGAGTTATTGGTATATATATACTTATATATGGAAACCTTGCACCATAGATTTTATGTGGGGTGCCGTTAGTATATATACTATGCGTGTAACTAATATATATACGTATATCTATATGAGAACTTTCTACTGTGCGTAATAGTAGTAAAGTAATGTATAAATTTTCAACTTCACTATAGGTATTCGAAAACTTTATGACAGTACGGGGTTATTCTAAATAACGTAATAAATCAGGAAGAGATTGATTTTCTAAAGTGAATATCATAACCTTATTTTCAAGTGATAAAGCCTTATGGAGAATAAGTTAGAGAGACTTATGATATTCATTAGTACGGTAGGCGTGCACACTAGGCGAGAGGTGAGAATTCACAAGAGAGTGTCGCATACTAACATGGTTGTTGCATTAGCAGGTAAGCATTTTAAATAGTTGCTAAACTATTTTTAAACTGTTTTACAATTGGGCTCTGACCCGTTTTCTGTTATCTCTTCTCTCTTGTATATATATATGTATATATTATAGGTGCCTAGCCATAGGGGCGTCATGCATAGATTCTTTGGATCAGATGCGATGTAGCTTATGTGGGAGTTGCAAGCCTGTGTTTTAGACGACCTCTTCATTGATTCGGTTCTTTTTATAGTTCTTCATAGATAGGGCATGTGTCTCCCATTTCCCATTCAGTGTAGATTTGTCAAAGATGTATGTTTATTTATTTTCAGTATTCATTACTCTTTGGGAATTAACTCATGTCAGGATGATTTCATTTGTAGCTTAAAGTTGGTTTGGTTAACCTAGATGGATTAATTCTTTTGTGTTAATTGCTATCCGTAGCACTTATGTGATTCTTAAACTATTAGTTATTTAAAAGGTTTTCAAATTGGAATTTAATAAAAAATTAAATAAAGTTTTAAATTTTTTTGACACTTAGTTTAATAAATCAGGGTGTTTAAATTGGATTTTTTTTTGCGACAGTAATGCTAAGAATGAACCAATTGTTCATCTTGATTTTTAATTTAATAAAGGATTGATCTCCCGGTATTTAATTAGGCGGGGTGTCACAGGTGATATCATAGCATCATGTTATATTGTCCTTTAGGATATGTGTGGCTTATTATGCTTCCAGTGTTGCTTTGTTTGATATAGAGCCCTATGTTTAGGATTGTTGATTTCTACGATGAGATTACGTTCTCCTGCTATAACGTATGTATCTTAGTGAAATCTTAATTGCGTTCGGGCGTGTTCGAACAATGAAATATGGCAGGCAAGGGTCGTTGGGCGGACATCAGGAGGCAAGGATCAGTTGAGGTTATAGAGCATATTCGAGGATGATGATCGTGGTTAAGGTCACCCCTATTATGGCACGGGAAGCCGAGACTGTAAAGACGGCTAGGGAGAAAATTATTATTTCCAAATGTTGCTATAGTCGAAAGAGGTGCAAGAGTAAACTCACCCCAACGTGGCACAATTGGGAAAAGTCCGTAGAGAACTGTTAGTGGGAATTCTAGAAATGCGGGAATTATGTGTGTTAGCCAAATGAGGTAAAGTATCCAAAGGTATAAACATAGGACGGAGTGTGACTAACTGAAAGTGAAAATTTGGAAAAAAAAAATCTTAGCTTGTCGCAACGAAATTATAATGGTGGGAGTCAGCAACCATTTTTAGAAGTTAAATGCTATGCCTGTAGAAGAATCTTAGGTACAGTTTGACTGCATGTTCCCTCATAAGATGTTCAGGATAAGAAGTGAACGTTGTTCTGAACTCATCACCAGAGGACCTGATAGAGGTCCATTTGTGAATATGAATCTAATCCATTAGCGAATCTTGTATAGGAGGATGTAGATACAAATGGAGGAGAGGACTCCAAGTGGGAGATCGACTAGTAATAATAGTTAATAAGACCAAAAAGGGAATTCTACTCGACGGTCGATTCAGAAGTTATCAATGTCGTGCTTTGACACTAGAGATGTTAATGCTTCTTTGTGTGGGAAGCTAAAAGAATCTAAGAAGTTAGTCAAGAATAAGACTGGATGCAACAATGGTACTGTAGCACCACAAGGGAGTGGGGATACACATCATGGGACCCATTTAAATGATTCGAATAACTTAATTCTTACCAAAGCAACGACGAATTCAGTAAGGACTATTGTAGCCAGTAGCATGTACTTTAGGGCCCACAAGGCTAAGGGAACCACGGGGGATAGTCAACATGAATTGAGCCTACCAAAGTCCGAGAGAAGGACAATCCTAATATGGTTGGTATGACAGGTGATAAGTGGATTATGTGTAGAGGTATTTTGTGGAGAGTGAAATCGCACGCGTTGATGTTTTCCCGAAGTGAGTAAAGGGAAAAGAGTATGGTTCCTAGTAAAAGACAACGATTAAAGTAGTTTTGTGTTGGTTGGGCAGGCGTGTTACGTTCGAAGACCATTTATGCAATCATGACGATTGGCAAGGTAGAAGTACAAGTTTTATCCTCAGAGGATGAGGCGTGTTTTGTATGACACGAGCGAGTCATTATATTTTTTTCGTTGCTAGATTAGCATGTGAGACGAGTTTAATGCGTGTAACTACAAACAATATTATCATGTGAATATTTTTCCCTAGTGTAGCGGGATTTTCCTTAGTGCTATCCGCGGAGGATGAATGAGTATATTAATAGTATTATATACTTTATTGAGGTTAATCGCTTTAGTGATGTGATAAATGAGTATAATATGGTATTGATTACAACTTTATAGAAATGGTCAGTACGATAGTAGGCAGTTATTTCAAGGGTATCAGAGTGGTTGCATTAGTGCAGTGTGTTTTGTTCTGGCAAGGCCTCACCTGCAAGAGGGTTGGACTCGCACTTATATATTATCTATCCTAGAGACTTCGAAGGGGATAGTGGGCTCGAGATATTCGATACCGGTGTGTAGGAACTTTGTTATTATGATTCAGTATGTATCGGGTTTATGGTTCAGTATTATGTTTAGCGCTTAGGACTTGGTGATAGAAAGAGTGCATTGTTATATCTATCCTTTAGAGATGTGGTGGTTAAGAATTATACCCCTCTGATTTGGGGAAAGGGATTTCAAAAATCACAATTGAATGTATTCGAGGTTTATGGAATGCAATCACCACCAATACTATTCGATAGTGCAACTGGCAAAAAATGTTTTTTATTAAGTGTAATTTCGGGAGGAGATGTAATTTTCTGCCAGGTAACGGAAAAAAGGGATACATGCTATGGACGGAGGGCCTAACGAAGTTCGATAACCGACAATGCTAGGTAGTAGTGTATCGGGGGGTTCCTTATTTGGATTTCTCTTTGAGAGACATCCCACGCATGAAACTTAGCGTAAGGTTGGAAATAGGGAGATGTTTGGTCATTAGTCCATGAGTTCTGTACCTCGATCGTAATAGGAGAAGATAATTATATCTGTAAGTTGGTAATTGAATTATGATTTAAGGCTAGTGGAGCCGGTTGCGCGGTAAGAAAACATTGAAAACTTTGTTTTACCACCACGAGTTGGGGGGTGGAACGAGGATAAGGAGGATTTAGAATTTCAATTTCTAGGGTGAGTAAGAGTACCCAAGTGTTGCAATCACGTTGTGAGCACTAGGAAAATCAAGAATTGGTTATTAGGTGTGAAGCGTATGTGATGCTTACGCTAGTATGCACGGTTTATATGGTGTGTAGACATCCTGGTTAGTTGATGTTAAAAATCGTCCGAGTTGAAGGGACGTGGAAATAGACATGGGGAATATACGTTTGTTTGACTAACATAACGAAGTAAAAGTGGTAGAGTGTATTAAGCACCGTGTGAAAGATGATAAATCCATATATACGTATGCAATCAGAGTGGCACACCGAATCTGGTTGGAAGACTATGGGAAGACGTTTAAAAAGGAGTATTCCTTGAGAAGGGTAGAATTTAACAATATGGAGAACACTCGGGACGGAGTTGTAATTAGACAAATGTTGAGAGCTAGTTGTGCATACAAAGAGTGATAATGTTTGTATGGTATAAAAGATCTAGAAGTACGTATCGTGGAGAAAAGCGCACGGGTCGTAACTTTCGGTATACACCAAGGAAGGAAGGGAGTATTAAGTGTCACCTAATGTGAGACATTTCTAGGAAAACACGATTTTTAGTGGGACATAGTGAGTAGTCTCTGTATGCACCACTCATAGATAGAAATCGGTTGGAATAAGAGGATCAACCAGAGAATTTGGTGGCTATCGACAATACTTATAATGGAAGAGGCTGGTAAAGTCGGTAAAGCTTCTTGGATGGGTTGCCATCCTCAAGGAAAGATCAAGGGTTCATCCGAATGTGTGGAACAAATCACCCAGGAAGGAAGTGATTGACATTCCTTTGGGGTGATTTACAATATTAACTAATGTGCCCCAGTCTTCCATTAAAAGGAAGGGATCGCGCCGGTACGTGGTCCTACACGGTATTATTTTCTGAATCAGGATGAAATTTTTGAATCCCACCTTCAATATGGGATTTTAGAAAACAGCGGAGATAACATTTCGTTTTGAGTAAGAGGTATCACCCATAGCCGAGGAGCAGGCGTACGGTGATTAACGAGTAGTGGAGCTGCGTGAAGGTGATTTTAGAATCTTGGTGATCATTTCGTTTCCACAACGGTTATAGATAACAAGTGGAGTAGTACGGTAATTGGGGGAGGATATTACCTAATGGTAGAGTTACGTGGAAGCACTCATACATGTTTGTCGTGAACGAGGTGCTTATTGAAGTTTTGGTGTGGAAAAACCTTAACTATCCTCCCTCTGCGTATGTTTAGAGGGGAGCAGATAATCAAAATTTTTGATCGATCGATAATAATCCGACGACTATGGTGGAATTCCACGATTGTTTTATTCGAACAAGAGTGGTAAGATGTTCGTATGGTTTCTCTCAGAATGGGAGTTTTGTGTTTAGATAAATCCGAGTAGTTGTCATGTAGTGAGGTGAGGCCTCCCAATGATATTGAAATAATGGGAATTATTAATGTATATGCGTGTCTTATGCGAATATTGTCGGATAGTAGCACAATGTGAAGTATCTTTAATGAATAGTGTTAAACAAGCATGCTGTGAGGCGGGGGCTATAGTGATTGAGCGCCTTACTATGTGGATATGTTGCGTACTGTTAAGGTATCCAAAATGTGTTTTACCAGGTAGGCCTTATTTTCTGAATTTCGGGACAAAATTCCGTTATTAGGGGAGAAGTATGTAATACCCCGTATTTTTATGGCTTTTAAAATTGGGGATTTATTAAATTTAAATTGTGATATTAATTTAATATTAATCCGAAAATTTATTTTTATATTTACTAACGTGATGTGAGTTAGTAATTATGGAAAATTGTTGAATATTACTAGACGACTAAAGTAATATATGAGATTTATATTATTAAAATTGCCACGAGTGAATAAAATGGAAATTATAGAAATTTATGTAGGGACGCGCCTATGTCGTGTCAAGACTAAATTATTATTATATAACGTGAATAAATTATAAGTTGCTCGTATGTTCATTTTGAGTGCGCCAAAGTGTCCGAAAGGGTCGAGATAGTCAAAAAAGTGTACTCGGGGGTTTAGTTCGGGTTTCGGGGCATTTTTAGGCCTAATTGACATCCCGTGAGGGTATTTTAGACATTTTATATTTTTGGGGAATTAAACCCACGAATATCCTAAGGATATATCAGCATTTAGGAGTTGTCTTCTAGGGTTAATAAACACAAAATCAAAGGACGACCATCAGAGAAGAAGTTGGCAAGCTTTTCAAGAAATTCAAGGCCAAAGACTCAACCGTTTTCACCACCACCACCAAAACGTGGATCACGGAATGAGGAGCACGACCATATCTTTTTACTTCACAAATGAGAAATTATATTCCCAGGCAAGTATCTATCTTACTTTATTTTTAGTTAATGTATCAATCATGTTAGTCTAGGGTTGTTTAGGACTTGTCCCATGAAAGAAAATGTTAATTTAAAGACTTTAAATCGCATGGTCAGAGAGAATCCATATATTCTTAATATATACCCATCATATGTAGAGGATTACCAGCGAATTATTATGAGTTTAGAAATAAGAAATTTAGAAAATAAATAGAGGAATGTATATTTCTTTCAAAATTAGGGTTCTTGAAGATTATGTCAATTTTTCCCCATTAATCTGATATCGTTGATGAATTTATACATGTTTCGTGTAGTAAATTTTGTATATATGTATATAGAACTTGTAGTACCGTTATTTTAGAATTCTAGAGTTGTTAATGACATTTTTGGAGAAATTGGAAGATGAAACCTGTAGGTTTAATTTGCAGTTTCAGGGCAAGAACTGCTTGATCGATCGATCGATCGACCCCTCCTGGAAAACTGCATATTTCTCATTCGTTAGTTTAATCCGATTAAGATATATGGGAACCCTTGATTATTTTTGTTGGAATATAATGGGATATAGAGATGAATAGTAGGGCCTAGGTAGACCCCGTTGAGTAACATTTTAGTGTAGGATGAGATTTTGGATTAACGAAGAATGATTCATGTGTATAAGAAATCATGCGTATATTTAATAAAAAGATCGGGACTCGTAATGGAGTTAGACCGGAACTTAAGTGAGTGAATGCATACTGAAATTATACTTAGAATACTTCGAGAGAGGAGAAGTGAGTATGAAGTGAATAATAAATGAGAATACAAATAACGAGTCCGTTATACGAAATAATTGAGTAAAATGTGTAATAAGGGATAATTATAATTATGGGTCTTGAGCGCACCTACTTTAGAAATTTGGATGTATGTGTATATATATATGACTGTGTGATTGTGCATATATTATATCTGTATAAAAATCATACTCGGGCTACTTGCTATCACAGGGGTTTCCGCGCCGGGACGGTCTTATCCCGATGGGACCTTTATGGGGGATATTGACTCGTACCCTACAACATAGGATTCCTTGGTACAGGATATTTGATTGGTAGTCAGACGGTCCTAAGAGACGTGAGGGTATGTGCTGACCTCTTAGTGACTTGGAACTATGCTTCGCCTCAATTTGTATGTGTTTTATGTTAATGCAGTTCGAGAGTGATTCCGAACTATCATTTCCCTATATATGTGTGATACAGGGACTTGATAGCAGAGTATGCCAGCACCATAGATTTTATATGGGGTGCAGATAATATATATATATATATATTATATGAGTGATTGGTATATATATACTTATATATGGAAACCTTGCAGTATAGATTTTATGTGGGGTGCCGTTAGTATATATATTATACGTGTAACTAATATATATATATGTATATCTATATGAGAACTTTCTACTGTGCGTAATAGTAGTAAAGTAATGTATAAATTTTCAACTTCACTATAAGTATTCAGAAACTTTATGATGGTACGGGGTTATTCTAAATAACGTAATAAATCCGAAAGAGATTGATTTTCTAAAGTGAATATCATAACCTTATTTTCAACTGATAAAACCTTATGGAGAATAAGTTAGAGAGACTTATGAGATTCATTAGTACGATAGGCGTGCACACTAGGCGAGAGGTGAGAATTCTCAAGAGAGTGTCTCATACTAACATGGTTGTTGCATTAGCAGGTAAGCATTTTAAATACTTGTTATACTATTTTTAAACTGTTTTACAATCGGGCTCTGACCCGTTTTCTGTTATCTCTTCTCTCTTCTCTCTTGTATATATATAAGTATATATTACAGGTGCCCAGCCACAGGGGCGTCATGCATAGATTCTTTGGATCGGATGCGCTGTAGCTTATGTGGGAGTTGAAGGCCTTTGTTTTAGATGACCTCTTCATTTATTCGGTTCTTATTATATTTCTTCATAGATAGGGCATGTGTCTCCAATTTCCCATTCAGTGTAGATTTGTCAGAGATGTATGTTTATTTATTTTCAGTATTCGGTACTCTTTGGGTATTAACTCTTGTCAGGATGATTTCATTTGTAGCTTAAATTTGGGTTGGTTAATCTAGATGGATTAATTCTTTTGTGTTAATTGCTATCCGTAGCACTTATGTGATTCTTAAACTGTTAGTTATTTAAAAGGTTTTCAAATTGGAATTTAATAACAATGGAAATAAAGTTTTAAATTTTTTTGACACTTAGCTTAATAAATCAGGGTGTTTAAATTGAATTTTTTTATTTTGTGACAGTGATGCTAAGAATGAACCAACTGTTCACCTTGATTTTTAATTTAATAAAGGATTGATCGCCCGGTATTAAATTAGGCGGGGTGTCACATAGGGTATATGGTAAGGAGTGTGGGTGATGGTGAGTTGTTTGGGTGTGTTTAGGTGTATGGGTGTTGTGTGTGTATTAGTGACCCTAAAAAAATAAACAAAAATGAAAATGAAACGACACGACACACTATACAAATGCTAAAAAAATTAAATACGACTAAAATAAAAACTATACGAATAAAAAGTAACAAATAAAAAAAATGGAATAATAATAAACTAACTAAAAACTAAGAAAATAAAAGAAAATATAAAAACTAATAGCTGACGTGCTAAAAATATAAAAAAATCCTAAAAATATATACATGACTCAATAAAATAATAAAATAAATGCTAAAAACAAAATGACACAAATAAAAATTTAAGTAAAAGAAATAAAAGGGGACAAATCAAACACACACGGGGTTGGGATAGGCTAAGGCTCAATTTGGGGTAGGCTAGGGTTACGGGAAAGGGTAATTATCTCCTGAAATGGCACAGTTTCCTCGAAATTACGCGTTTGAACACCGTAACATGCAATAAAGCCTGCATATTAAACATTTACACGCATAAGACCATTATTGTCGAGAATTAAAAACTAAAATACGTCTATTGGGGGCATAAAATGTACACTTTTGGGTTCTTATCACACCACTTCCAAACAGAGCGTTGCTAGTCCTCGAGCAATAAGATAGAGAGAAAGAGAAAGATAAGTAACCAAAAGTGTACCATTTTCGCAGGCACTTGAGATTGCACTTAGCATTTGCAAAAAGCCTTTAAACATATAATTTTCCCTACAGGATGAGTTGTGTCTTGCAAGGGTTTGCAGGGAATATGCCCACAAAATTCTTTATTTGTAAAAAGGCAGTCAATCTCTTATTAGATGTAGAATAATGGCACAATCCATCATAAGAGAAAATTTTGAGAATACAATCTATAAGTGCATAAAAAGTTTAGCTATGTGAATACACAAGGCACATCCTTCCTAAAACTCAACATGTGTGTGTGAATCAGTCAAAATAGGTCGAGTATCACAAGAGTAATTCCTAGATTTTCTTTTCGGAATCAACGATTCAACTACAAATCTCACCAGAAATAACTTTCTCAAACGAACTCTCGAGATTAGGGTTAGTGTATCGCTCTTGTGTGTGAGAAGGTGAGTAAATGTAAGCAAGTTCAAACATCTCACACACACATAAGAAAGAACATATATCTATAACGAAAATGATCTCATGAAAGAATGCTAATGACAATAGTTAGAACGTCGAGTTATTCACCACATTGACTTTCATTTACCCGAAAATCTAGGGGAGATATGGATGTATGTGGGTGAGGGGAAATGAAATGGGATGAAAAGGATATGATAGGTAGGTATGATGGAATGGATGATGGATAGAAGATGGATGAATATGTGAGAAGAGTGTTCTATACATGAAGAACCAATGTCTTTATTTAACAAGGACTAATCTACTAACTACAAACTCTCTTTTACTTTTCTTTTCTCTCTTTTTTAATCGATTTTTTTCCTTTTACTATTTTTCAATATTTTTTTTTATACTCTCAACACTGAAGACATTTTACATTTGAAATCAATACTCTTTTTTCTCAAAATAATGGATGATATATGAATGTAATGGGGTATGTATATGGATGATGTAGCTAATATGTGAATATGGTAACGTAATGGGTTACATGAATGGTAAATGGTATGAAAAAGGGGTAAGTGTGACAACCCGTATATGATTATGATAAATTATATTTAAATCATAATTATCCTATGTGATATGAATAATGTGTTATTAGTATATCTAATGTTAAGTGATTATGGTTAGTATAATTCTACTTTCATAAATCATGAATTGTCGAATTATTTACGAACACAAGATTTGGTTATTTTCGATAGAAATGTTCCTGTTTAAGACTAGTTTTGACCCTTGTAAAATTACAATTGACTTGAGGTGAAAACTACATAGTTGTAGATATGTGGGTTAGGGTTGTAACAAAACAAACAGTGCATCAAACGGATGTTCGAGTAAGAAGTTAGGTCAAAATTACGAGAAGGGGCGAATCTGTCAATTCCCTTAAGTGGTAAATTGTCTTTTATTAAACAAAATGTTCTAATTTGATTGGATGGATTGGGAGGCAGCCTTGGCCGACTTAAAACTCTCCCTTAACCTTATTTCTTCAGCAAATAAGTCCCTAGGTTCAGTTTGAGGTGATATTAGCTTGAGGAAAGAGAGGTAGAAGTTAAGGAAGAAAGGGTTACAAGGAAAATCTAGGAAAACAATTCCAAGAAAATCTTTAAGGTGTTTCCAAGGTAATATTATGTGTTAATATTGTTTTAATCTTCTATTATACTTATTTCAAAGTATATAAATCATGAATTATTGATCTAAATTCCATCCTCCTTTGTGATAATATGTATTGGTTCATATGTGAGATAAGTGGTGTTATAGGTCATATTGCTTTGTATTGAAACCCTTTGTATTAAAATTTGCATATATCTTTGTGTTCTTACTAGAATTCAGAAATTCCAATTGGATAAGAAAATAGGCTTATATATTCATATCATATCCGAAAATCCGATTTTAACTCCTTATGGTTAGGTCTTAGTGATGGTTGCAAGTTGGTATATAGTTGTTGTTTGAATATTTCATTTCGGTATGCCCTGAGTTTGGTCAAGCTTTTGAGATAGAAAATGAAGTCCAAATATTATGAAACTTTAATTATGTACTATTAATTATGTATACTGAAAGTGTGTCGAAAATCATGGAAAGTTATGATGTAGAAAAATTATGAAAATTCTGGGAAGTCAAAGGAACAATAGAGGAGTTGGTAGGACAGATTTCTTGTGTTGTAAAGAAATGGCCATAACTTGCCCTAGGAAGCTTGAAAAATTACACCGTCACTTGTAACGGAAAGTATATTCAGATTTGTTTCCAGATTGATAAGCTTGAACACCTGTATGTTTACTATTTATGAATATGGGATGGTTAAGTATGGAGGACAATGATTTGACGCCATATTGGATACCCCATGAAAGAATGTTTGTATCTACTCCTTCCCAAGGGTATTTGGAGTACATATTTCATGTGTATATATATTCAGAAGTATACTTTTATGTTTACTTGAGTTTAGTTATAAATTCCTTATGAGGTAGTTTCTAGGGTTGAATGTTCATGACCTTATCAACATATATACCATCGTTTCGTCTTTACATATGTTTCATGGAATATGACTTGAGTAGAATCATATTGTGGTTGTGTACTTATTTAAAGTTACATAATTATATTAAGATAATACTTATGATTGAGTTTCAATACTGATTTAGTTGGATTAACAGGTGTAAGGTCAAATCAACCAAGTTCAGCTCCACCCGAGGGAAACGTGAATACATAGTTGACAACACAAGGTGAGTGTACTTACTGAGTTGATTTTGGATATGACATATATATAGCATATGTTGAGATGATATGTCTTATTTAAAAGTGATGAGATGTTGATATGTTATGGCTTATTTAAAAGCCAAGAGATGTTGAGATGTTATGGCTTATTTAAAAGCCAAGAGATGTTGAGATGTTATGACTTTATAAAAGTCAGGATATGTTTAGTTGCTATGCAATTCAGGAGATTTTAGGTTTTTAAAACCTATGGATATGATCATTGCCTACGGGCAGGAGATGTGGGGTTTCTTAACTCCGGATATGTATATGGCCTAATTTGGCACAGAGATGTATATATTGTTATGTTGATATGTTAATATAGTACTTTTACTATAGATAGCTGTAGTACATTCACTGAGTTTTTAAACTCATGGTTGTATATGTTTACATTTTCAGGTTTTCCAGCTGCCACTGCCAGGTCTAGGAGGTTGAGTACATAGAAGTAGGGTCTTGTTAGCTTGTTTTATAATCTTCACTAGTTGTAATTAAGTTAAATGATATGTGAGTTATGTTGAAATTATGTCTCCTTAAAACGATTGGATTTTTTTAATATTCCGCATTTTAACCTTGAAGTTGTTTAAATATGTATTACCTAAATAATAAATAAATTATAATTGTTGTTTGTAAACTATCTAGTTAATTATATCCTAATGGGGTTAGGGTGTGACAACTTGGTATCAGAGCCTTAGGTTTTTATATTCTGGGGTTAGAGAGTCTAGATATGGCAGTGGCAGAAATAGCATTGTGTGGGTCATTTATATTATTTTTTTTGAGAAATACTAACCATTATGTTAGAAATAAATGTTGTATTCTTGTTTCGATAATTGTGGTTTATGACAGATAGTAAGCTATGGAAGGAGCAAATGTTCATGAGAGGGTAGATGAGGAGTCTTCAAATACAGTAAACCAGCAAAATCCAAATAATGTAGAGGGGGCTCCTAAACAACTTACAGATATGCAGAAGATGGCTCGTGCCATGACATTAATGGCAGAACAACAAAACATGTTTATGATGCAAATAGCAGAACAACAAGCCAAGTACTTGGAGGAACAGACTTTGGCAAGAAGAGAAAGGGAAATACAACGAGAGGAGAAGAATACTCTGTACGAGAAGTTTATCAATTTGAACCCTCCAGCATTCTCAGGTTCTGTAGATCCTTTAGAAGTTGAGGCTTGGGTTAGAGACACAGAAACTATCTTCAGGGTGATGAATGTACCTGGCACGCAGAAGGTGATTTTGGCTACTTTTATGTTAAAGGGAGAAGCTAAATATTGGTGGGAGTCTTCCAAGCATTTATTGCTTACTCCGGAGGGAGGTGAGGTAATTACTTGGGATTCCTTTATTAAAGTCTTATATGAAAAGTATTTTCCTCGCATGTACCGGAAGCAAAAGGAGAGAGAATTTTTATCATTGACTCAGGGGAATATGTCGGTCAGGGAGTATGAAACTAAATTCACATCTTTGTCTCGATTTTCATTACATTTCTTACGTGATGAGGAGGATAAATGCACCAGATTTCAGGATGGGTTGAATTTGGTTATCAAGTCTAGACTCACTGCACTTGAGATGGTAGATTATTCTTCCTTAGTTAACAAAGCTATGATGGTTGAAGGAGATGTTAACGACGCAATAAGGAATAGGGAACAAAGGGGAAGGAGGAGTAGATTTGATCCATCTCAGCAAAAGGAATGCAATGTAGAATACTCGAAACAATGGACTCAAAGATTTCAGCGCGGTAGAGGGTCTGGAAATTTTGTTCAGAATAGGACACCAAGCAGTTTTAGGGGTGCAGGATCGATGGGCCAACAGAATAGACAGCAGGAGAATGACAATGGGAAGTCTAAGCCTGTTACGTGCTATTTTTGCAAAGCTGAGGGCCATATCAGTCCAGATTGTCCCAAGTTAAAGGGGGTAGAGTGTTATCACTGTCATCAAATTGGTCATACCAAGAAGAACTGTCCTATGCTACTGGGAGGGATTCAATCAGCTGCTACTAGTCGAGGCTCATCACCAGGAGGCATAGGGAGATGAGGAGGTAGAGGACAAGCTAGTGGATCCAGGGCTCCGGGAAGGATATTTGCTATGACTTTACAGGATTCTCAGGCTACTCCAGAGGTGGTGACAGGTACATTTTCTGTCATGAACAGACATGCTTACGTGCTTATTGATCCAGCTTCTACTCATTCATTTGTAGCACTATCATTTACCATGCATTTGGGTAGACCATGTTCTTGTCTAGATTGTGGTTTATATATTTCTACACCTATGGGGGATGTGATGTTAGTTGAGCATGTGTATAAAAATTGTGTATTATATATGGGGGAGAGCGAGTGGACCATTGATTTAATTCCCCTAGATATTCGAGATTTTGATATTATCTTGGGTATGGACTGGCTATCTTCCTACCATGCATCAATTGACTGTTTTCGTAAGGATGTTACATTTAATATGCCGGGGGAGGAAGAATTCAAATTTACTGGGGAAAGAAATGTGGTTCCGAACTGTCTTATTTCAGCCCTTCGGGCGAGGAAATTGTTAAATAAGGGTTGTCAAGGCTTTTTAGCATATATTGTGGATACAAACAGGGAATTGCAAAAATTAGAAGATATCCCAGTCGTTAAGGATTTTCCAGATGTGTTCCTAGATGAATTACCAGGATTACCACCTAGCAAAGAGGTAGAGTTTGCTATCGATTTAGTGCGTGGTACAACTCCAGTTTTTATTTCTCCATATAGAATGGCACCTGTGGAACTAAAGGAGTTAAAGGTTCAACTGCAAGATTTGCTAGATAGAGGTTTTATTCGACCCAGTGTATCACCATGGGGCGCTCCAGTATTATTTGTGAAGAAGAACGATGGCACCATGCGAATCTGCATTGATTATCGACAATTGAACAAGGTGACTATTCGAAATAAATATCGATTGCCTCGTATTGATGATTTGTTTGATCAATTACAGGGTGCTAAAGTGTTTTCAAAAATTGATTTGAGATCGGGTTATCATCAATTAAGGGTGAGAGATTGTGACATTTCTAAGACAGCTTTTCGTTCTCGCTATGGTCATTATGAATTTTTGGTAATGCCATTTGGGTTAACGAATGCTCCTGCGTTGTTTATGGATTTAATGAATCGAGTATTTCATCCTTACATAGATTCGTTCGTGATTGTCTTTATCGATGATGTTTTGATATACTCACCTAGCCAAGAGGAACATGAGAAGCATCTAAAAGTTGTATTGCTAGTTTTGCGAGATAGTCAATTATTTGCCAAGTTTAGCAAATGTGAGTTTTGGTTAAATCAGGTAGTATTTCTGGGGCATGTTGTTTCGGGAGATGGAATTTATGTGACCCTAAAAAGGTAGAGGCAATTGTGCAATGGGAAAGACCGAGGAATGTAACGGAGATAAGGAGTTTCCTAGGATTGGCTGGATATTATAGAAGATTCATAAAGGGGTTTTCCTCTATAGCCTTGCCGTTGACTAAATTGACCCGAAAGGAAGTGAAATTTGTGTGGAGTGATGAATGCCAGCACAGCTTTGAAATGTTGAAAAATAGGCTAGTATCAGCTCCAGTTCTCACTGTTCCATCCAGTGGAGAAGGTTTTGTGATTTATACTGACGCTTCACATCAGGGCATGGGTTGTGTTTTCATGCAACATGGAAAGGTAATTTCTTATGCATCTACACAGTTGAAGACGCATGAACGTAATTATCCTACACATGATTTAGAACTTGCGACTATTGTTTTTGCCTTGAAATTATGGAGACATGATTTGTATGGAGAGACATGTGAAATTTTCAGTGACCATCAAAGTTTGAAGTACATATTTACACAGAGAGACTTTAATTTGAGACAAAGACGTTGGATGGAGTTAATTAAAGATTATGATTGTACCATTAACCATCATCTCGGGAGGGCCAATGTTGTTGCAGATGCTCTGAGTCGAAAGTCATTGGGGAGGTTATCTTGTATTCAATGTGCACGGGTTGGCAATATTATGGAATTAAGACTGATGGGAGTCGAGTTTAACTTATCTAAAATGGGGGCGTTATTTGCACATGTTAAAGTGAGACCTTTACTGGCAGAACGCATACGAAATTTGCAAGTCAGTGATCCATTCCTTGAAAAGAAGAAACGGGAAATCCTGGATGGTAAGGAGAGTGACTTTGAAATTAAGAAGGATGAATCATTGTGTTATAAAAATAGAATTTGTGTACCTAATGATCCGTCCTTAAAGAAGGATATATTAGAAGACGCACACGGTTCTATTTACTCTATGCATCCGGGAGGTACCAAAATGTACAGAGATTTGAAAGAGTATTACTGGTGGAACAATATGAAACGTGAGATTGCTGAATTTGTAGCTAAATGTTTAGTATGTCAACAAGTGAAAGCGGAGCATCAAAAGCCGACAGGATTATTGCAGTCATTGCCTATTCCGGAAAGGAAATGGGAGCATATAACGATGGATTTTGTTGTAGGATTGCCACGATCACCAAAGGGGCATGATTCTATTTGGGTGATTGTAGATCGATTGACAAAGTCAGCTCATTTTCTTCCAGTTAAGACCACCTACACGGTTGACAAGTATGCACGTATGTACGTTGATGAGATTATCCGTTTACATGGGGCACCAGTGTCAATTGTATCAGATAGAGATCCAACGTTCACTTCTAAGTTTTGGCCTCGTTTACAGAATGCCATGGGTAGAAGTTTGAAGTTCAGCACTGCATTTCATCCACAAACCGATGGGCAATCTGAGAGGACGATTCAAATATTAGAAGACATGTTATGAACTTGTGTATTTGACTTCAAGGGCAGTTGGGATGATCATTTGCCATTGATGGAATTTGCGTATAATAATAGTTATCAGTCCACCATTGGTATGGCTCCTTATGAAGCTTTATATGGGAGGAGATGTAGAACGCCATTATGTTGGGATGAAGTGGGTGACTGGAAAGTTTTGGGTCCTGAACTGATAGATATGACAACTCAGAAGATCAAAATGATTCAGGAACGGATAAAGATAGCGCAAAGCAGGCAAAAAATTTATGCAGATAAGAGGAAGTATCCGTTGGAATTTCATAAGGGGGATTTGGAATTCCTACGTATTTCACCATGGAAAGGCATTATGAGATTTGGAAAGAAAGGGAAACTAAGTCCAAGATACATTGGACCATATAAAGCATTGGAAATAATTGGGACCCTGGCATATAGATTGGCATTACCTCCAGAGTTATCTCATTTACATGATGTGTTCCACGTATCAATGCTTCGTAAGTATTTGGCAGATCCATCTCATCAACTGAAAACCCAACCTATTGAACTGAAAGAAGACTTGTCGTACATCGAGGAACCGGTGGAAATTCTTGATCGTAAGGAGGAAGTATTGAGGAATAAGGTTATTCCCTTAGTTAAAGTTATGTGGATGAGCCATGGAATTAAAGAAGCAACTTGGGAAATGGAGGATAGAATGAAGAAACAATATCCCAATTTGTTTGGTAAGTGTCATTTGTATTAAATTTTGGGGACGAAATTTTCTAAGGGGGGGAGGTTGTGACAACCCGTATATGATTATAATAAATTATATTTAAATAATAATTATCCTATGTGATATGAATAATGTGTTATTAGTATATCTAATGTTAAGTGATTATGGTTATCATAATTCTACTTTCATAAATCATGAATTGTCGAATTATTTACGAACACAAGATTTGGTTATTTTCGATAGAAATGTTCCTGTTTAAGACTAGTTTTGACCCTTGTAAAATTACAATTGACTTGAGGTGAAAACTACATAGTTGTAGATATGTGAGTTAGGGTTGTAACACAATAAACGGTGCATCAAACGGATGTTCGAGTAGGAAGTTAGGTCAAAATTACGAGAAGGGGCGAATCTGTCAATTCCCTTAAGTGGTAAATTGTCTTTTATTAAACCAAATGTTCTAATTTGATTTGATGGATTGGCAGGCAGCCTTGGCCGGCTTGAAAATCTCCCTTAACCTTATTTCTTCAGCAAATAAGTCCCTAGGTTCAGTTTGAGGTGATATTAGCTTGAGGAAAGAGAGGTAGAAGTTAAGGAAGAAAGGGTTACAAGGAAAATCTAGGAAAACAATTCCAAGAAAATCCTTAAGGTGTTTCCAAGGTAATATTATGTGTTAATATTGTTTTAATCTTCTATTATACTTATTTCAAAGTATATAAATCGTGAATTATTTATCTAAATTCCATCCTCCTTTGTGATAATATGTATTGGTTCATATGTGAGATAAGTGGTGTTATAGGTCATATTGCTTTGTATTGAAACACTTTGTATTAAAACTTGCATATATCTTTGTGTTCTTACTGGAATTCAGAAATTACAATTGGATATGAAAATATACTTATATATTCATATCATATCTGAAAATCAGAATTTAACTCCTTATGGTTAGGTCTTAGTGATGGTTGCAAGTTGGTATATAGTTGCTGTTTGAATATTTCATTTCGGTATGCCCTGAGTTTGGTCAAGCTTTTGAGATAGAAAATGAAGTCCAAATATTATGAAACTTAAATTATGTACTATTCAGTATGCATACTGAAAGTGTGTCGAAAATCATGGAAAGTTATGCTGTAGAAAAATTATGAAAATTCTGGGAAGTCAAAGGAACAATAGAGGAGTTTGTAGGACATATTTCTTGTGTTGTAAAGAAATGGCCATAACTTGCCCTAGGAAGCTTGAAAAATTACACCGTCACTTGTAACGGAAAGTATATTCAGATTTGTTTCCAGATTGATAAGCTTGAACACCTGTATGTTACTATTTATGAATTTGGGATGGTTAAGTATGGAGGACAATGATTTGACGCCATATTGGATACCCCATGAAAGAATGTTTGTATCTACTCCTTCCCAAGGGTATTTGGAGTACATGTTTCATGTGTATATATATTCAGAAGTATACTTTTATGTTTACTTGAGTTTAGTTATAAATTCCTTATGAGGTAGTTTCTAGGGTTGAATGTTCATGACCTTATCAACATATATACCATCGTTTCGTCTTTACATATGTTTCATGGAATATGACTTGAGTAGAATCATATTGTGGTTGTGTACTTATTTAAAGTTACATAATTATATTAAGATAACACTTCTGATTGAGTTTCAATACTGATTTAGTTGGATTAACATGTGTAAGGTCAAATCAACCAAGTTCATCTCCACCCGAGGGAAACGTGAATACATAGTTGACAACACAAGGTGAGTGTAGTTGCTGAGTTGATTTTGGATATGACCTATATATAGCATATGTTGAGATCATATGGCTTATTTAAAAGTCATGAGATGTTGATATGTTATGTCTTATTTAAAATCCAAGATATGTTGAGATGTTATGGCTTATTTAAAAGCCAAGAGATGTTATGACTTTATAAAAGTCAGGATATGTTGAGTTGCTATGCAATTCAAGAGATGTTAGGTTTTTAAAACCTATGGATATGATCATTGCCTACAGGCAAGAGATGTGGGGTTTATTAACTCCGGATATGTATATGGCCTAATTTGGCACAGAGATGTATATATTGTTATGTTGATATGTTAATATAGTACTTTTACTATAGATAGCTGTAGTACATTCACTGAGTTTTTAAACTCATGGTTTTATATGTTTACATTTTCAGGTTTTCCAGCTGCCACTGCCAGGTCTAGGAGGTTGAGTACATAGAAGTAGGGTCTTGTTAGCTTGTTTTATAATCTGCACTAGTTGTAATTAAGTTAAATGATATGTGAGTTATGTTGAAATTATGTCTCCTTAAAACGATTGGATTTTTTTAATATTCCGCATTTTAACCTTAAAGTTGTTTAAATATGTATTACCTAAATAATAAATAAATTATAATTGATGTTTGTAAACTATCTAGTTAATTATATCCTAATGGGGTTAGGGTGTGACAACTTGGTATCAGAGCCTTAGGTTTTTATATTCTGGGGTTAGAGAGTCTAGATATGGTAGTGGCAGAAAGAGCGTTGTGTGGGTCATTTATATTATTTTTTTTTGAGAAATACTAACCATTATGTTAGAAATAAATGTTGTAATCTTATTTCGATAATTGTGGTTTATGACAGATAGTAAGCTATGGAAGGAGCAAATGTTCATGAGAGGGTAGATGAGGAGTCTTCAAATACAGTAAACCAGCAAAATCCAAATAATGTAGAGGGGGCTCCTAAACAACTTACAGATATGCAGAAGATGGCTCGTGCCATGACATTAATGGCAGAACAACAAAACATGTTTATGATGCAAATAGCAGAACAACAAGCCAAGTACTTGGAGGAACAGACTTTGGCAAGAAGAGAAAGGGAAATACAACGAGAGGAGAAGAATACTCTGTACGAGAAGTTTATCAATTTGAACCCTCCAGCATTCTCAGGTTCTGTAGATCCTTTAGAAGTTGAGGCTTGGGTTAGAGACACAGAAACTATCTTCGGGGTGATGAATGTACCTGGCACGCAGAAGGTGATTTTGGCTACTTTCATGTTAAAGGGAGAAGCTAAATATTGGTGGGAGTCTTCCAAGCATTTATTGCTTACTCCGGAGGGAGGTGAGGTAATTACTTGGGATTCCTTTATTAAAGTCTTATATGAAAAGTATTTTCCTCGCATGTACCGGAAGCAAAAGGAGAGAGAAATTTTATCATTGACTCAGGGGAATATGTCGGTCAGGGAGTATGAAACTAAATTCACATCTTTGTCTCGATTTTCATTACATTTCTTACGTGATGAGGAGGATAAATGCACCAGATTTCAGGATGGGTTGAATTTGGTTATCAAGTCTAGACTCACTGCACTTGAGATGGTAGATTATTCTTCCTTAGTTAACAAAGCTATGATGGTTGAAGGAGATGTTAACGACGCAATAAGGAATAGGGAACAAAGGGGAAAGAGGAGTAGATTTGATCCATCTCAGCAAAAGGAATGCAATGTAGAATACTCAAAACAGGGGATTCAAAGATTTCAGCGCGGTAGAGGGTCTGGAAATTTTGTTCAGAATAGGACACCAAGCAGTTTTAGGGGTGCAGGATCGATGGGCCAACAGAATAGACAGTAGGAGAATGACAATGGGAAGTCTAAGCCTGTTACGTGCTATTTTTGCAAAGCTGAGGGCCATATCAGTCCAGATTGTCCCAAGTTAAAGGGGGTAGAGTGTTATCACTGTCATCAAATTGGTCATACCAAGAAGAACTGTCCTATGCTACTGGGAGGGATTCAATCAGCTGCTACTAGTCGAGGCTCATCACCAGGAGGCATAGGGAGAGGAGGAGGTAGAGGACAAGCTAGTGGATCCAGGGCTCCGGGAAGGATATTTGCTATGACTTTACAGGATTCTCAGGCTACTCCAGAGGTGGTGACAGGTACATTTTCTGTCATGAACAGACATGCTTACGTGCTTATTGATCCAGCTTCTACTCATTCATTTGTAGCACTTTCATTTACCATGCATTTGGGTAGACCATGTTCTTGTCTAGATTGTGGTTTATATATTTCTACACCTATGGGGGATGTGATGTTAGTTGAGCATGTGTATAAAAATTGTGTATTATATATGGGGGAGAGCGAGTGGACCATTGATTTAATTCCCCTAGATATTCGAGATTTTAATATTATCTTGGGTATGGACTGGCTATCTTCCTACCATGCATCAATTGACTGTTTTCGTAAGGATGTTACATTTAATATGCCGGGGGAGGAAGAATTCAAATTTACTGGGGAAAGAAATGTGGTTCCGAACTGTCTTATTTCAGCCCTTCGGGCGAGGAAATTGTTAAATAAGGGTTGTCAAGGCTTTTTAGCATATATTGTGGATACAAACAGGGAATTGCAAAAATTAGAAGATATCCCAATCGTTAAGGATTTTCCAGATGTGTTCCCAGATGAATTACCAGGATTACCACCTAGCAAAGAGGTAGAGTTTGCTATCGATTTAGTGCCTGGTACAGCTCCAGTTTCTATTTCATCATATAGAATGGCACCTGTGGTACTAAAGGAGTTAAAGGTTCAACTGCAAGATTTGCTAGATAGAGGTTTTATTCGACACAGTGTATCACCATGGGGCGCTCCAGTATTATTTGTGAAGAAGAAAGATGGCACCATGCGAATCTGCATTGATTATCGACAGTTGAACAAGGTGACTATTCGAAATAAATATCGATTGCCTCGTATTGATGATTTGTTTGATCAATTACAGGGTGCTAAAGTGTTTTCAAAAATTGATTTGAGATCGGGTTATCATCAATTAAGGGTGAGAGATTGTGACATTTCTAAGACAGCTTTTCGTTCTCGCTATGGTCATTATGAATTTTTGGTAATGCCATTTGGGTTAACGAATGCTCCTGCGGTGTTTATGGATTTAATGAATCGAGTATTTCATCCTTACATAGATTCGATCGTGATTGTCTTTATCGATGATGTTTTGTTATACTCACCTAGCCAAGAGGAACATGAGAAGCATCTAACAGTTGTATTGCAAGTTTTGCGAGATAGTCAATTATTTGCGAAGTTTAGCAAATGTGAGTTTTGGTTAAATCAGGTAGTATTTCTGGGGCATGTTGTTTCGGGAGATGGAATTTATGTGACCCTAAAAAGGTAGAGGCAATTGTGCAATGGGAAAGACCGAGGAATGTAACGGAGATAAGGAGTTTCCTAGGATTGGCTGGATATTATAGAAGATTCATAAAGGGGTTTTCCTCTATAGCCTTGCCGTTGACTAAATTGACCCGAAAGGAAGTGAAATTTGTGTGGAGTGATGAATGCCAGCACAGCTTTAAAATGTTGAAAAATAGGCTAGTATCAGCTCCAGTTCTCACTGTTCCATCCAGTGGAGAAGGTTTTGTGATTTATACTGACGCTTCACATCAGGGCCTGGGTTGTGTTTTCATGCAACATGGAAAGGTAATTTCTTATGCATCTAGACAGTTGAAGACGCATGAACGTAATTATCCTACACATGATTTAGAACTTGCGGCTATTGTTTTTGCCTTGAAATTATGGAGACATCATTTGTATGGAGAGACATGTGAAATTTTCACTGACCATCAAAGTTTGAAGTACTTATTTACACAGAGAGACTTCAATTTGAGACAAAGACGTTGGATGGAGTTAATTAAAGATTATGATTGTACCATTAACCATCATCCCGGGAGGGCCAATGTTGTTGCAGATGCTCTGAGTCGAAAGTCATTGGGGAGGTTATCTTGTATTCAATGTGCACGGGTTGGCAATATTATGGAATTAAGACTGATGGGAGTCGAGTTGAACTTATCTAAAATGGGGGCGTTATTTGCACATGTTAAAGTGAGACCTTTACTGGCAGAACGCATACGAAATTTGCAAGTCAGTGATCCATTCCTTGAAAAGAAGAAATGGGAAATCCTGGATGGTAAGGAGAGTGGCTTTGAAATTAAGAAGGATGAATCATTGTGTTATAAAAATAAAATTTGTGTACCTAATGATCCGTCCTTAAAGAAGGATATATTAGAAGAGACACACAGTTCTATTTACTCTATGCATCCGGGAGGTACCAAAATGTACAGAGATTTGAAAGAGTATTACTGGTGGAACAATATGAAACATGAGATTGCTGAATTTGTAGCTAAATGTTTAGTATGTCAATAAGTGAAAGCGGAGCATCAAAAGCCGGCAGGATTATTGCAGTCATTGCCTATTCCGGAAAGGAAGTGGGAGCATATAACGATGGATTTTGTTGTAGGATTGCCACGATCACCAAAGGGGCATGATTCTATTTGGGTGATTGTAGATCGATTGACAAAGTCAGCTCATTTTCTTCCAGTTAAGACCACCTACACGGTTGACAAGTATGAACATATGTACGTTGATGAGATTATCCGTTTACATGGGGCACCAGTGTCAATTGTATCAGATAGAGATCCAACGTTCACTTCTAAGTTTTGGCCTCGTTTACAGAATGCCATGGGTACAAGTTTGAAGTTCAGCATTGCATTTCATCCACAAACCGATGGTCAATCTGAGAGGACGATTCAAATATTATAAGACATGTTACGAGCTTGTGTATTTGACTTCAAGGGCAGTTGGGATGATCATTTTCCATTGATGGAATTTGAGTATAATAATAGTTATCAGTCCACCATTGGTATGGATCCTTATGAAGCTTTATATGGGAGGAGATGTAGAACGCCATTATGTTGGGATGAAGTGGGTGATAGGAAAGTTTTGGTTCCTGAACTGATAGATATGACAACTCAGAAGATCAAAATGATTCAGGAACGGATAAAGATAGCGCAAAGCAGGCAGAAATTTTATGCAGATAAGAGGAAGTATCCGTTGGAATTTCATAATGGGGATTTGGTATTCCTACGTATTTCACCATGGAAAGGCGTTATGAGATTTGGAAAGAAAGGGAAACTAAGTCCAAGATACATTGGACCATATAAAGTGTTGGAAAGAATTGGGACCCTGGCATATAGATTGGCATTACCTCTAGAGTTATATCGTTTACATGATGTGTTCCACGTATCAATGCTTCGTAAGTATTTGGCAGATCCATCTCATCAACTGAAAACCCAACCTATTGAACTGAAAGAAGACTTGTCGTACATCGAGGAACCGATGGAAATTCTTGATCGTAAGGAGCAAGTATTGAGGAATAAGGTTATTACCTTAGTTAAAGTTATGTGGATGAGCCATGGAATTAAAGAAGCAACTTGGGAAATGGAGGATAGAATGAAGAAACAATATCCCAATTTGTTTGGTAAGTGTCATTCGTATTAAATTTCGGGGACGAAATTTTCTAAGGGGGGGAGGTTGTGACAACCCGTATATGATTATAATAAATTATATTTAAATCATAATTATCCTATGTGATATGAATAATGTGTTATTAGTATATCTAATGTTAAGTGATTATGGTTAGCATAATTCTACTTTCATAAATCATGAATTGTCGGATTATTTACGAACACAAAATTTGGTTATTTTCGATAGAAATGTTCCTGTTTAAGACTAGTTTTGACCCTTGTAAAATTATAGTTGACTTGAGGTGAAAACTACATAGTTGTATATATGTGAGTTAGGGTTGTAACACAACAAACGGTGCATCAAACGGATGTTCGAGTAGGAAGTTAGGTCAAAATTACGAGAAGGGGCGAATCTGTCAATTCCCTTAAGTGGTAAATTGTCTTTTATTAAACCAAATGTTCTAATTTGATTGGATGGATTGGCAGGCAGCCTTGGCCGACTTGAAACTCTCCCTTAACCTTATTTCTTCAGCAAATAAGTCCCTAGGTTCAGTTTGAGGTGATATTAGCTTGAGGAAAGAGAGGTAGAAGTTAAGGAAGAAAGGGTTACAAGGAAAATCTAGGAAAACAATTCCAAGAAAATCCTTAAGGTGTTTCCAAGGTAATATTATGTGTTAAAATTGTTTTAATCTTCTATTATACTTATTTCAAAGTATATAAATCGTGAATTATTTATCTAAATTCCATCCTCCTTTGTGATAATATGTATTGGTTCATATGTGAGATAAGTGGTGTTCTAGGTCATATTGCTTTGTATTGAAACACTTTGTATTAAAACTTGCATATATCTTTGTGTTCTTACTGGAATTCAGAAATTACAATTGGATATGAAAATATACTTATATATTCATATCATATCTGAAAATCAGAATTTAACTCCTTATGGTTAGGTCTTAGTGATGGTTGCAAGTTGGTATATAGTTGCTGTTTGAATATTTCATTTCGGTATGCCCTGAGTTTGGTCAAGCTTTTGAGATAGAAAATGAAGTCCAAATATTATGAAACTTAAATTATGTACTATTCAGTATGCATACTGAAAGTGTGTCGAAAATTATGGAAAGTTATGCTGTAGAAAAATTATGAAAATTCTGGGAAGTCAAAGGAACAATAGAGGAGTTTGTAGGACATATTTCTTGTGTTGTAAAGAAATGGCCATAACTTACCCTAGGAAGCTTGAAAAATTACACCGTCACTTGTAACGGAAAGTATATTCAGATTTGTTTCCATATTGATAAGCTTGAACACCTGTATGTTACTATTTATGAATGTGGGATGGTTAAGTATGGAGGACAATGATTTGACGCCATATTGGATACCCCATGAAAGAATGTTTGTATTTACTCCTTCCCAAGGGTATTTGGAGTACATGTTTCATGTGTATATATATTCAGAAGTATACTTTTATGTTTACTTGAGTTTAGTTATAAATTCCTTATGAGGTAGTTTCTAGGGTTGAATGTTCATGACCTTATCAACATATATACCATCGTTTCGTCTTTACATATGTTTCATGGAATATGACTTGAGTAGAATCATATTGTGGTTGTGTACTTATTTAAAGTTACATAATTATATTAAGATAATACTTATGATTGAGTTTCAATACTGATTTAGTTGGATTAACAGGTGTAAGGTCAAATCAACCAAGTTCATCTCCACCTGAGGGAAACGTGAATACATAGTTGACAACACAAGGTGAGTGTACTTACTGAGTTGATTTTGGATATGACATATATATAGCATATGTTGAGATGATATGGCTTATTTAAAAGTCATGAGATGTTGATATGTTATGTCTTATTTAAAAGCCAAGAGATGTTGAGATGTTATGGCTTATTTAAAAGCCAAGAGATGTTGAGATGTTATGACTTTATAAAAGTCAGGATATGTTGAGTTGCTATGCAATTCAAGAGATGTTAGGTTTTTAAAAGCTATGGATATGATCATTGCCTACGGGCAAGAGATGTGGGGTTTATTAACTCCGGATATGTATATGGCCTAATTTGGCACAGAGATGTATATATTATTATGTTGATATGTTAATATAGTACTTTTACTATAGATAGCTGTAGTACATTCACTGAGTTTTTAAACTCATGGTTTTATATGTTTACATTTTCAGGTTTTCCAGCTGCCACTGCCAGGTCTAGGAGGTTGAGTACATAGAAGTAGGGTCTTGTTAGCTTGTTTTATAATCTGCACTAGTTGTAATTAAGTTAAATGATATGTGAGTTATGTTGAAATTATGTCTCCTTAAAACGATTGGATTTTTTTAATATTCCGCATTTTAACCTTGAAGTTGTTTAAATATGTATTACCTAAATAATAAATAAATTATAATTGTTGTTTGTAAACTATCTAGTTAATTATATCCTATTGGGGTTAGGGTGTGACAGTAAGTGTATGGATGAAAGTCTAGTATTCGGGACAAATTTCAAGACACGTGTTTCTTACAACTCGAAAGTGATGTCGTTCTAAGTGATGAAGTCAAAATTTAGTGAAGGATAAGGAGATCATGCAACAATTTAAGTGCGGACCCAAAGAAAGTTGAATAAACTTGTGACTCGGAGATTGCTTAAAATTCTCTTAAAGGGTGGAAAGGTACACATCTGACAAGCTAAAGTCTCTACTAGTGATCCTTAAGGTTCTCTTTGGAATTGTAATACTCTTCAACTCTAAACCGTATTGACGTGATACGTGCGTAATTATTTTATTGAGTCTAGAAATTCATGGTGCAAAATGCCTTGTTATGTATTACATAGGCTATTTAGAACAAATATTGTCTAGCTTGATTCCTAGACTTTTGAAAGATGGATGATAAAAAATTCACGTCACTGAATGATATGAAAGAAACTGCGTGAAATTTTAAAAATTCAGGTTCAAAAATCAGTTTCTTTCAAAAGAAGTACGATTTTGATAAAATTCCCCACCCAAAATAAAAAGGAACATCGTCCTCGATGTTAAGTAAAATGATTTTTAAAATTGAAAGCATAAGGTAGGAAATAGATTACCAGAATTAACCACTAATGAAGTGGAAAGATGAAGCTAAGCTGAAGCATGAATAAATGAGTGAGATAGAAAATATATACAAGTCTATAATCATGATATAACACTAGGTGGTGTGAAACACCACCCCGAAACAGGATAAGACCCATACTCAGAAAAATGGGTTGCCTCTTGGTAGCGCTAAGTTTAATATCTTCAGCCAGACCGATAGAAACTCACCCAAAAAGAAATGATAATTGAGGAGAGAACAGGGTGGCAGAAAAATTGGGGGATGAGAATGACCCCCAAACAAGATTGAATGGACAGTCTTCATAAATGGGCTCAAGAAGGTCAATATGTTCTATGTGAGTGGATCCTAGCTCCAAGAAAGGATTCAAGCGTTGAACATAGACCTGAAAGAGGCTACCATCCTTGGGATTTTGCATGGTGATGGCACCATATGGAGTAACTGACTAAAAAATAAAGGGTTCAGACCACCTGGTTTTCAATTTCCCGAGAAAGAAATGCAATCAAGAATTATACAACAAAACTTTTTGACCAGGGTGGAATTCTTTGCGCATGATGCTTTGGTCTTGGATCCACTTCATCTTATCCTTATACTTCTTGGACAAATCATAGGAATCATTTCTGATTTCCTCCAATTCATTAAGTTATAACTTCCTTTGGACACTTGCCTCATCAATATCAAAATTAAGGGCTTTGATGTCCCAATAAGCATGATGTTCAAGATCGACAGGAAGGTGGCAAGGCGTGCCGAAGACCAAGTGATAAGGATACATGCCAATTGGAGTTTTGTAAGTGATATGATGCAAATATTGCGTATTTCATCCCTCGAACAAATGCATTTTAACCCCCTCGGGTGTCTTATTCCCTATATTTAAGCCCGTTAACCAGACAACCTAGGTTTATATTTTTAACATGCGATATGAGGTATTATTGGGATTTTGTAGGTATTTAGGTACTAAATATGAAGTTCGAACGCATTGTGCTCAAATTCTGTACGCATTCGCAAGTTCAAGGGAATTTTAGTCTTTTCACGGCTTGGGCACCTGGCCCAACATCTTCACAGAAGTTGTAGCCCTCCCCACAAGCTTCGTGTGGACGTAAATGGTGTGTGAATCCGAGTCCGTACGAAGAAGTTACGGGATTTCCAGTGGAAGGGAAAACCAAATCAACAAAATCACGAGGAATAAGTGCCGACTTGTAGCCATCGATCGATCGATCCTTCAGTTTTTTCCCTCGAGCTGAGACAGTGGGATGATATTTTTACCATCGATCGATAGATTAAAGGGAAAAATACTCTAAAATTTCCCTTAAGGGTATATCTACCCGGGCCCAATTTCAAATAGTTATAACATGTAAAGGATTCCATTTTAAGCTATGTATACCTCAACTCACATTAAAACACTCATCACTCATCACTCATCGTAAAATAAAATACTCAATAATTATTTTATCATCATTAAGTCATAATACATGCATAGTATGCAACACATATTAATTCAAACAGTAATGTATAATAATTCAAAGATTCATGTATATTTATAAAATATCATCTAAATATGTTAATTCATTATCTTTTTCCAATTATCTACCTTTCCTCATAATTAATAATTTAAAATAATTGAACAATAATTATACAAGAATATATTGTAAAAGTGCGTGGTATTACATTCTTACTCTTAATAAAGTAATTATATCCTCAAAATTCAACACATACTAGACTAGAAGAGTTACAAATATTTCTATCGCATGTGATCCTCCCTCTCCCAATTTGACTCATACTCATTGTGTTGCCTTCACTAAACACCAAAAAAAAAACCACTTTTGAACGAATTCTATGCACTCTTTGCTCCAAATAGCAATTGGATTCTCCTCATAGCTACCATTTGGCCGTAACTCAATCTCAACGATATTAATATATTGATACGCTTGAAACACATCGTGGATACTTTACAAATGATTCGACAAGGATAATAACTACACAACGGGTTAGATCCTCTCAATAATATTGAATAGTCTTACATATGTAGGACCCAACTTCCCTTTCTTCCCAAATCATGTAACTCCCTTAATGGGATATACAACCAAATTCAAACTCTACCCGACTCCTAACCATATGCATGATTTTTCTGTCTATCCTGAGAAATAAAAATACTCACCCTAATAATATCCACCTTCACTGAGGTGTACTGAACGAAATATATTCCATAGAGTTTTTTATAATTCACCTCTAACCAATTATAACACTACCTATTTTCCACGCCCGATTGATCAGGCCTGAACATAAATATTGCAAGGGCTAAAACAATCTATATCATTCTCAGCATCACAATAAACCAAAAACTAAAATAAAGAAAAATGAATCACAATAAAAAAAAACTCAACAAAGGATAACAAGAAGATAACTGAACTGAAATAACTAAAATCCAATAAATGAATCCACTAAATATAATATCTTATTACAATTATTCAACTGAATAAAATAGAGTATTATAAAAAACTCCTCTTAATACAACTCTTGAATACATATGAACGACTAAAATGAACCAACGACTCCAGCTCTGCGTATAGCAAGTTGGATCACTACGACTGCAAATCTGACTAGTCAACCCTATTAACTTTTATATACAGTAATAATGCCTTGAGGAGACATTTTTAATTTTGAGTTAGAGATCTAATGTTGCAAGAATATCTTCAATATATTAATACAAATCATGCGACTAATTACAATATATATGCATTCTCTCACATACAGTAAGTACCTCATATCTCATTTAAGTGCAACACAATGCGCATGTCCCAACCCAAGGCATAACTACTTTAAAATTTTTTATCTCTTGACTACCAAGTGCTATCACGTAATGAACAATTAACACAAAACACTCCTAATTTCCCAAAAATAATTTCACCCCAAGGCCCACACATATATTTTCATTAAAATATTCTTAGTCTTATAAAAGTAATACTCTCTCTATTTTAATATCTTTTTAACTAAATTTGTTCTTCTCCAAACTACCACAAACGATAAAAACAACTGTATATCCCGTAAAAGGGATGTAACTAACTAAACATGAAAGAATACAACCATAGTACCAACCCATGCAATGTCACCCCAAGAATACAAATAACGCACGTAATGCATTTAAAAGGCGTGTGGTTTGATGATTCTAGAAATAACCCTTCAGGATTAAACCCTTTTGGTAGTTGGATTAACAATGGAGAAGATAACAAGGGATGTAAAATAACATAAGAGGTGGGAGAAAATGGATGGACCCGATCATATAAGTGTCTTGCCCTTCGTCTACGTCCATTATACACAATTTTAGAGTGATTTTACTATAATGAAGGGTAAAAATGCCATTAAAGGTGTATACAAGATCCTCTCTCTCACTCATTACAAATTCACATTATAATAGTATTGTTTATGATCTTCTATCACTGGAGAAGGAGATATAAGACGTCTTTTACAAATCTGGGGGTGCATAGTGTCACCCCCTAAGAATGCACTCCATGCATGATTATGAAATGAGACAATGAGCGTGTGACACCTATAGAGAAGGATTTAAAAGTCATGATGGATAATATCCCCTACATGTTAGTTGATCTTCCATAACGATTTTAGTTGGATATGTCAGCAGTACCCTTGTCAAGATTTACATACGTGCACGAGATGTTTGAGGTAGAATGTCTTAGCTAGGCGAGACTACTGGAGCTTCATTACTCAATGGCTAAGATGAAATGAGACTATCTTGCTCCCTTAGACTGATACATATGATGTTGTTGGGTTGGCTTTTGGGTACTGTCTGAGGTTGACACTATAGATGGCCGAGACTGTTTGCCGTTGGATGAGATGACTGCCCTACCACCGAGGTTGGACGATGAGGCCGAAGCCATCTAGCACTATATTTTGGAAGGTGATGACTCTAAAGGCATGCACGAATGGATACTCTACCATAGTGGTACCTATTGGGACGAGACCCCACTTATATGTATCAATCACCCCCAAGAACTTAGTCTTCAACGTCAGTGGGAGACTGAGGTTTAAATAAAATTGCTATCATATATCGTCCAGGCCAGATATTTCTTAACCTGTATCTGAGGTCATCTCATGGTTATTGGAGACACAATGATCGTATTGTGCTTTGCCAAAGGTTTCACTTTTCACTTAAGAAGTAAGACACATTTCATTCATTAAACACCTTGACTAGTGTTAGTGTGACACTTTCGTTATGCATGCAACCAAATGTCTCATTGGGGTTGTGCCATAATGATGGAATTTTTAGGAATCATTCATACATTTTTAGGGAGAAAAACACCCTATTCCTCTCCGTTTCTTCAAATCTTCCATAACGTATTTGTAGAGCCAAAAACTTCCATTATCTCCAAAAATTCGGGTGCTCTAATACTCAATTTAAGTTTCCGCACTTCACTCGCTTTATCAAGGTTAAAGTTCAACCTCTTCATGTCCCAGTATGCCTTGTGTCATAACTCAACGAGGAGATAACAAGTCTTTCCATACACAAAGAAAAATGGGGACATTCCGAGGGGTTCTTGTACACAGTCCGGTAAGCCCATAGCGCATCGAGTAATATATTAGACCAATCCCTACTATTGCGATCAACCGTCTTTTTGAGAATATACTTGATCTCTTGATTGGGAAAATCAACTTTCTCATTAATAATTTTTTTTTTTTTTTTTTTGGGGGGGGGGGGGGGGGGTAAGTTATCCCAACCTTGTGGATGAATCCATACTTCTTCATTAAATTCTTGAATGACCTATTGCAAAAATGCATGTTGTTGTCACTAATGACGACTTTTGGAGCATCGAAATGAGAAATTATGTGTTTGTGAATGAATATAACCACCACTTTATTGTCGTTGCTTCTCGTAAGTATGGCCTCTACCCACTTAGACACACAGTCTACCGCGACAAAGATGTATACAAAACCAAAATAGGGAGGGAAAGGTCCCAGGAAGTTGATTCCCTAATAATCGAACATCTCAGTGGTGAGAATTGGGATCAACGACATCATGTCACTCGAGTAATGGCTCCCAAAATATCTACAATACTCGTTCACATCTAGAATGATAATGGGTTAATAAAGACCGCATTGAAGATTCTTTACAGTCTTTTTTTCCGTGGAAAAATGGCCTCGATGCGCTTCCGAATGACAAAACTAGATTATACTAGGGATCTCCTCATTCGGCACACGCTTTTAGATTATTTGGTCATCAAATTACTTAAACAAATAGGGATCACCATATAAAAATATATGTGACCATATAAATAACATCCTCTTCTTTTGCGGTGTCTAATCGGAGGGGGAGGCCCCCGTAACAAAATAGTTCACAATATTCGAAAATCAAGTAAGAGAGGAAATGGCAAATAATTTCTCATATGGGAAGTGCTCGTCTATGGGTATGGGATCTTCCAGTATATCGAACAAGACTCTAGATAAGTGATGGATATGAAGTTATTTACTCGTTTATTATTTTTAATGGAAATATCAAACTATTTGAGTAACAATATCCACCTACTGACGCGTGGCTTCACATCCTTCTTGGAAATGAGTCATTTAAGATCCGCATGGTTGATTAATCACGTTATGGGTGACCCGATAAGGTATGACTGGAATATGTCGAGGGAGAACATTACCACCAACATCTATTTGTTCATGGTGGAGTAGTTCAATTAAGGTTCGGTGAACGTCTGTCTAGAATAGTATATGACATGGGCCTTCATATATATCCTTCGAACTAAAATAACCCGTACCACTTAGTCACTCCCATCGCACATAAGCTTGAATAGAGGGGCCCAATTGAGAGCTTGCATGATTAGAGCGAAGATGGGTATACTTTTTAATTTTTCAAATGCTTATTGGAACGCTTCACTCCACTCAAAAAAGGAATCCTTCATGAGTAGGTTACTTAAGGGCCGAGATATGGAGCTAAAATACTTACTAAACCTATGATAAGACCCCCAACTCTCCCTTGTCCCAAGAATGAGCGCACGTCTTTTAGTGAATTGGGTAGTGGAAGTTCGGCAGTTATATCAATTTTTTCCCTATTTACCTCTATCCTCTTGGATGACACGATGTGGCCTATAACTACTCCTTCGGTAACCATAAAAAAGAATTTCTCCCAATTTAATACCAAGTTCTTTTCCACTCACCAGGGAAGCATCTTTTTGAGATTAACAAGACAGTGGTCAAAAGAGGGACCGAAGACACTAAAATTGTCCATGAACACCTCAAGGCCTCTCTCAACCATGTCGCTAAATAAACTAAGAATGCACTTTTAAAACGTCGCAGGTGCATTACAAAATATAAAAGGCATACGTTTATAGGTATATGTGCCAAAGGGACATGTGAAAGAAGTTTTCTCTTGGTCTAGCATGTCCACCTCTGAGAATAGCTAGATCGCTTGAAAATATTTGATACCAATTTGAGAATGAGGTGTGATATCGCTTGTATATGGATTCAAAAATTTCCAATTTTAAACTTATTTAACTAGATGTCAATTTTTTATCCAAATTAAGTCAACCCTAACACATGCATGTAGACGTATAAATCATGCCATTACAAAACAAATATAAATTGTTGACACATAGATTTTAGAAAAAAAACCTTTCAGGTAAAACCTTTTATTTCACTATGAAGAGGTAAATAGTAACTTACATAAATGACATCTGTAATGAATATCTGCAAACACTTGCATCGACCTCAGTCTATAATCATAATTGGATCAACAACAACGAATCCATGAGTACACAAAGCTCTATCTTTAGCAAGGAACACCCTCAAGGACTCCCAATGACAGTAGTTGTAGTCATCCATCACCTCCCTAAGTGGTACCAAATCAGTAGTAGATAAATCTTCCCTACAAGAGAAACTCCAGAAAAATTGTATCTTGGGTTCCAAATTGATTCACTAAAGCTATTGGGATGATTTGTGAATTAAAACAAAGTTAAAATCCCTCAAAAAGTGAGAATATTTTTATTTTTTTTGCAAAAGAAATTTTCGTAGAATGAAAAACTCAGGTCTTCTGAAGCAAAAGGGACTGAAACGCACTATTTATAAAAATCTTGAGTCGGCGCAGTTGCTTGAACGAAAAATCCCTGTCGCTCGAATGAGTTTAAATTTCGCTTGATCCCTCTTTACGCGACACACTAAACAAGTTTAGAAAACAAAAACAGTGGCATGTCGTTTGATAAAATGATTCAAGTGAGCTACATGCAAGCCTTTGTGAGACATAGAATGTAGCTTGAATTCCTTGTTCGTGTGACATTGTCATGTCATTTGAACGACATAGACATGTGGTTTGAACAAGATCAACATAAAATCTTTTCTTATAAAACTCCGCCTAAAGACTTAGAAAAATTATTTTGATGAAAAATGATCCCTCAGAAGTTTAAAAACATTTTAGAAAAATTATCGCAACACTTTAAATGAAACATTAAGGGACTTAAACATAACTTACCAAAATCTATCTCACAGAGGATTGTCTGTTGAAGAATGTTGATATTCGGATCCTTCTTGATGCATGATTGAACTTGAAATTTTCTTCGATGGTTATAGCGATATTCGACATACTCTAATGTAAACATACTATGTAAAATATGTCCTTACATATCCCCCCTTGTGTCTATGCTTGTAAAAATAATAACATCTAAATTATGAAATCAAATGTCTTATACAAATATAATACCCTCCCATGAACACAAAACTGAAAACGTACTAAAAATGTAAGTCTTAAACTTTCTTCAAAATCTTCAACATCTTCAATTTGCCAATATTTCTTTGTCATCATTAGGGTGTGAAAAATAATGATCCTCAAATATTGTACCTACACACGTGAGATAAGAAATAAATACGTTCACGACATATCGAGTTTGAAATGAGATAAATGTAAATCAAAACACATATATAATCTCAAATCTCCACCATAATTCAGCTCCCCCATTAAATCATAATCCTTTCTCTTCCTTTTTATTTGTCCAAAATAGATAAGGAAAAGAATAAATTAAAATAAGAATGGAGTGTCATAGCATCCAAAGATATACTAAAATGCATTCACCAAATATTTTTTATTTTTAAACTTTTTCAACAAAATCAAATGTTACAAAAAAAATATCACACACCATGAATTTATAGTAAGATAACCAAATCGTGGAAACGAAATGAATGGGTATGAACATATTCAATAGGTTAATCATCTCAAACATACATAACAAATCTTCACGATAAATATGCATGCTCCTAACGAATGAACTTCACAATCATCCTTAGTTTAAAAATTATAGAATTCGAATGACATTGACTTAATGAAGTTAACAAATCAAAGTATAAAATGATTTCCACACCAATAACGTATAAAACTATTTAATCCTTTTTCAAGTATTTATCACGATGTGCAAACCCATTGATTTATTTCCAACCAAACTCCCTCAAATACGTATTTCCTTTTCAAGGTCTTTTGAGGTTTCTACTTTTTCTCTACTTAGAGAAATCCTATTGGACCCTTTTTGGCGTATGATTATTTTTATTTCCTTAATTTTTTCTCGGGCTCTTTAAAACGATGGCTTCCACAACGTGATTATTATTCACTCGCAACACTTTCCCGTGTTCAGTCATCATTTTTCCATATTAAATAAATTCATCATGGGCAACGGTTCTTACATGCACTACTTTCATTGTAAAGTTTTATCGTATATGGTTCATTATAAAGATAGGATTGAGATGGAGACACTTCGAGCAACATGTGATAGACAAGTACAATAATCAAATAAATTCGTGCAAGTGTACAATAAAGGAAACTATGAGTCAAAGATGTATAAAGAAAACTTAAGTTTCATCTTAATGAGTCCAAACATTATAGAGACTATGGATGAAACGATGTATTGTCTAACACACTATCCAGTAGTCACGTGGATATGGATTGCTATTGTGAGTTGGTCCTCCTAAATTTCCATCCATAAACAGTGCAAACAAAATGCAAAACTCTTCTTGTCCTTTTCCAAAAGATTTAACAAAATAAAATATTTTTGGCCTTTTTAATTTTTTCTCAAAAAATATAAAGAAATAGTACAAATATTACACATCCCCTAACACTAGAAAAAATATATGATGCAACACAACTTACGTATGACAAACCAACCATGCAAGCAGTCAATAATATGAAATGGCAAGTGATGCATCATGTGCAAGCCTATGAGACTCATCCAATCTAGCATTTAGCGTCTCCCAAAGTGATTTCCGAACCCAAACTGGTGTGTACCTAACTCGAGGGGTTATGTGAGCCGATAGGAAACTATCCTTAAACCTCCTAGGACCTCTTCCAAGATGAAAACAAAAATGCCTAAGGTGACCTTTCCTACCACAATGTGAACATGTGAAAACTCGACGAGAGTTACATATGGTTGACCTTTTCTAAAGTCCTTGGGTTTGGCTGAACCTTTAAAAAAAATAGCGGTCTTGGCTTTGATACTCGAAGCTTAACAACAAGACGAGCCATTACCATCACTACTAAAACTACTCACGTCTTATAAATCATTTTTCAACATCAAATTTTTTTTCTCAAGCAAAGAATTAGACTCTTCCATTTTAGGGACTCCTTCATATGTTTGATAATTCGTAAGAGCTTATCTATCTCTCACTCATTAAATGCAAATTTTTCCCTAAGAGTCTTCTCACGTTCCACAGAATCATTAATTAAAATATTATTATCCTCTTTGGCACAAACCCAAAATCTAGAATTTTTCAAGTCCTCCGATTCTTTTTATAAAAATAGGACTCTATCATCACTCTTTTCATGGACAATTTTAAATCACTAAAGTCATGGTCGAAGGTAACAAATTTCTCACGAAAAAATATCTTTGATTTTGAACTATTGGCAAAAGATCCATAGCGGATTTCAAACGAGAATTTTCTTTTTAAAAAAATTTAATTCTTTTAACAAACTTCAAATCCAAAAAAATTAACTCGTCGAAACATAGATTTGTGCCATCAAAGATAGACATCAAATTATGTAAGTTCTCTATCAAAAAAATAGCGAAAATTTTCCAGAATCAGATTTAAAAAAATCTAAATCACTGAAATTTTGCGGAACAAGGATCAAACACAATAACTTAGTGCAGCAAGCTCTGATACCAAATTGAGAATGGTAGATTCACTTGAAAAGTTCTGATACCAATTTGATAGTGCGGTGTGATATCGATTAAATGTCGATTAGCAAATTTCTAATTTTAACTTATTTAACTAGATGCCAATTTTTTATCCAAATCAATTAAACCGCAACACATACATATACGTGTATATATTATTCCATCACAAAATAAATATAAATTGTTGACACACAGATTTGAGGAAAAAATCCTTTTCGGGTAAAACCTTTTATTTCACTATCAAGAGGTAAATTGTAACTTATATACACAATGAAATTTCCAATGCATATTTGCCTACACTCATATAGATCAACCGTAGTGAGCCCACAAGAACATGAAGATCTATCTTTGGCGAGGAAAACCCTCAAGTACTCCCAAAGACCAAGGTCGTAGTCAGCCAGTACATCCCTCAAATGGTACCAAATCAACAGTAGAGAAATCTTCCAAATAAGAGAAACTCCAGTAAAATTGTATCTTGGGTTCTAAATTGATTCACTAAATCTATTAGGATGATTTATGAATCAAGACAAAGTTTAAAACCCACAAAAAGTGAGAAGACAAAAAGTTTGCAAAAGCAATTTTCGTATAATGAAAAACTCAAGTCTTCTGAAGCAAAATGGACTCAAGAAGGCACAATTTATAAAAAATCTTTAGTCGGCGCAGTCGCTCAAACGAAAAAGCCCACTCTTGAACGACTTAAAATGTCGATTTATCCCTCTTCGCATGGTACATCAACCGAGTTTATAAAACTAAAACAATATCATGTCGTTTGATAAAATTCTTCAAATGAGCAACACGCGAGCCTTCGCGAGACATAGCATGTCGCTTGAAGTCCTCGTTCGCGTGGCATTGTCTTGTTGTTTCAATGACAAAAACATGTCATTTGAACGATATCAGCGTAAAATATTTTTCTTTTAAAAGTCTACCTAAGGACTTAGAAAAAAATTATTTTGACGAAAAATGACGTCTCATTTGTTTAAAAACATATTAGAAAAATTTTCCCAATAATTTAAATGAAACACTATGCGACTTAAACACAACCTTACCAAAATCTACCTCGTAGAGAATTATCTATTGAAGAGTATTGATATTCAGATCCGTCTTGTTGAATGGTTGAACTTGAACTTTCCCTCGACGGTTGTAGCTGTATTTGACATACACTAATGTAAACGGACTATGTAAAATATGTCCTTACACATCTCCCCCTATGTCAATGGTGGTAAAAATAAAAACATCTGGATTATCAAATCAAATGTCTTATACAAAACCAATACCCTCCCATGAAACCAAAAGTAAAAAGGTACTAAAAATGTAAGTCTAAAACTTTCTTCAAAATATCCAACATCTTCAAATTGCCAATGTTTCTTTGTCATCATCGGGGTGTGAAAAATAATGATCCTCAAATTTTGTACCTACACACTTGAGACAAAAAACAAATACCTTCGTGACGTATCGAGTTTGAAATGAGATAAACATAAATTAAAATACATATCAAATCTCAAATCTCCCCCATAATAAAAGATCCTCCATTAAATCATAATTCGCTCTCCCCCTTTTTATTTGCCATAATAGACAAGGAAAATCATAAATAAATATAAGCATGCAGTGTCACGACATCCAAAGATATACTCAAAGGCACTCACCAACTACTTTTGATTTTTTTGATTTTTTCAACAAAATCAAACTTCATAAAAAAAATCACACACCGTGAATTTACACTAAGATATCTAAATCGCGGAAACGAAATCAATGGGTATAAACATATTCAATAGGTAAATCATCTCAAACATACATAACAAATGTTCATGATAAATATGGATTCTCCTAACAAATGAACTTCATAATCACCCTTAGGTGTAAAACTTGTTGTATTAAAATGACATTGACTTAATCAAATCAACAAATGAAAGTCTAAAATGATTTTCACACCAATAATGTCTAAACCTATTTGATGATTTTTCAAGATTTGTCAGGACGTGCAATCCCGTTTCTTTATTTCCCACCAAACTCCCTCAAATATATATATTTCTTTTTCAAGGACTTTTGAGGTTTCTATTTTTTCTCAACTTAGAGAAATCCTGTTGGACCCTTTGTAGAATATGATTATTTTTATTGCCTTAATTTTTTCTCAGGCTCTTTAAAATGGTGGATTTCACGACATGATTATTATTCACTCACAACCGTTTCTCGTGTTCACTCATCATTGTTTCATATTAATCATATTCTTCACGGGAAACGGTTCTTACATGCACTACTTTCATTGTAAAGTGTTATCGCATATGGTTTGTTTTATAGACAATATTGAGATGGAAAGACTTCGACCAACATGTTATAGACAAGTACAATAATCAAATAAGTCCGTGCAAGTGTGCGCTACAAGAGACTATGAGTCAAACATGTCGAAAGCAATCTCATATTTCATCATAATGGATCCAAACATTATGAAGCACATGTATGAAATGATCTATCATCTCAATACACTATTGAATAGTCACATGGATATGGAATGATGTTGTGACTTGGTCAACCTAAATGTTCATCCATAAATGGTATAAACAAAATGCCAAAATCTTTTTGTTTTTTTTCAAAAATTTTAACAAAATAAAATCATTTTGGATTTTTCAAAATTTTCTCAAAAAATATAAAAACTATTACAAACATCACACATGTCGAGCCCCGACTTAATTAAGTTCAACTCATCCTTTTAATTAGAGATAAATTGCCTTAAACAATTATTTAATTTAAATCTCTAAGGAAAAATAGCATAATTTTTTTTTCCCAAAGGTATGTGTAGATAAAAACATAACTGCCTTTACTTATAACTTATGAGTAGTACATAACTTTACATAAACAAGATCCTTAGTTTAATAATTACACAAAAGAAATCTTGATATTCAGACCATACTAAATATCCGTCACTCCCCCGTTTTAAAGTCCTAACTTGGCAGTGAACTCCAAATTATAAGCATACCTGAAACAAAACATTATAGGAGTATAAGCTATAAAAGGCTTAGTGAATGACCACATACCACACATATAACCAATTTGAATAACCATTTTTTTTTTTATTTTGTTCTAATGCTATTACCCAACAGGAATTGTGAAACTCTCACAAGCCTGGACCCGCCACAATCCAATTAACCCACCACGATTATTAGGGACCACCGCATCCCTTTATTAGGCCCGAGTACACAAACCCTTAAGTTGGATTAACAGGACTACCACATCCCGTAGGACCCACCACAGTCCTTAACATTAGATAAAGGACTCACTAGTCCATATCATTATATAACATCGCTTAACATTTTTAATCATATGCATATGTTTCATAAATACAACATCACTCCCATAAACATTTTTAACACATGTGTTTAACTGCACATTTCCATATGAAATTATAAGCATTTATATATCCTAAGGAAGGTCAATCACCTTGGATTTAGTGCTAAGATTAATACCAACCACTTCCTTGGTATGGTAGTATTAGTTGCTTCCCCACCTAACAAGTCATTGTCGTCAGTATTTGAATACACCGATTAACATCAAACCCGATAATACATCACATCATTTGGTCAATCAGAAATAACTAAGGAGGAATTAAATATGACACTTCACATTTCTATCACAACCAATTAATTAGGGTTCTAACACAATTTACAGAATAAAATTATTAATTTACTAGACAAAGTTATGCCCATTTAATTACAACCTTTTCCAAATCATTTCTGAAGAAAAACAACAACACAACTTCAACTTCCTGGAATTCTCATAATTTTTATACAACATAACTTTCCATGATACTCCACCCAATATCAGTAAACATATTTAATAATACAAATTTAATGTTTCATAATTTTTAGGGCTCAATCTCTATGTCGAGCAAAATGTCAAACACCTGGTATGCATTCTTGCTCCTTTAGGGAAGATTTTAAACCAAAACTTCAAACTATCACCAAAGGTTAATTCCTTGGAATTTTTACACAATTTTTGGATATGTTATACATGTATTAGTATATTCCTTGGTATTCCATGATTTATGCAATTTTTAGCATAACTAGGTCAAAATACAACATTAAGGCATAACTTAACATTTTGAAGCATACATAACCTTGACCTTGGGTAAGATTCTTGGAAACATATAATAAACATGTTTTTATCATAAATATACATCATAAGAATGAATTTTATAAATCAAATTGCTTTACGAAAAATGATGTAAATTTAATACTTTAAAGTATTCATTTACGATCCTAGCTCCAGTTCTAACTTATGTTCTTAACCCATACTTATTTTAATAAACTTAGGCAATATGGGTATCATTAAAATATTTATCCAAATAAAAAATAAAAATATGCCAAGTGTAGAACTCATCCATGTGACCAACTTTAATAGAGAAGAATTTACCTTACGAGGAATCCTCGATTTATAGAATTTTTCCGAAGATTTCTTCCTTAACTTTCTTCTCTTTCTCTCTCTTTAGGCAAAACTTTTGTTCATGGCTTAATTGGCTGAACAAGTAAGTTGTTTTAACAAGTTTAAGTCGGCCAAACCATCACCCACCCTTTAACCAATCAAAAAATAGCACATGGTGTGCTAATAAGGCAATTGTCACTTAAGGGATGGACATATTTGTCCTTGTTTCGTACTTTCGGTATAACTTCTTGTACGAGCCTCCGTTTAACCCACCGTTCGTTGTGTTATAATATTAATTCATATATATACAACATTCAAAATTTATATTTTCCCAAAATCATAAACTAATACGCCTAATTTGGGTTTCGAACAGGAAAGTAGCAATTTACAGAAAACCTCAAAACTTTCACATTTGGCGACCAAACATTGCCAATTTCGTATCCACACCCTTATTTAATTTTATAAACATAATCATACATTAAAAACATAACTTATGATTCATTTAACCATATAACTAATCATATGCTCTAAACATGATATCACCGATCATAAGCTTGATTAGCATATAATATAACCCACATATATATCACATGAGCATGCATTCCCTAAACATGATAATTAACATGTTTAACACACATAACCAATTTATAACTAATAACAATTAACTTATACTTAATCATATAATTAACATTACTAATCATGTTTTAGGGCCTTACAACACATGTCATAACACTAGCAAAAATATATCAAGGAAAACAAGTAGCGTATGATAAACCAACCATCCAATCAATCAACAATATGAAATATAAAGTGATGCATCATGTGCAAGAATGTGAGACTCAACCAATATAGCATTTATCATCTCCAAAACTGATTTCCTAACCCAAACCAGTGTGTACCTAACTCTAGGAGTTATGGGAACCAATATGACACTATCATTAAACTTCCTAGGACCTCTTCCAAGATCAAAACAAAAATGTCTAAGGTGACCTTTCCTACCAAAATGTGAACCTGTGAAAACTCGAGGAAAGTTTCCTATGGGTTGATCTTTTATAACGTCCTTGGGTTTGCATAACCCTCTAAGAAAAACAATGGTCTTGGATTTGACACTCAAAGCATGAGAATAAGAGGATACCTTACCATCACTACTCAAACTACTCGAGTCTTTTAAATTTTTTTTCAACATCAAAGTTTTTTACTCGAATAAAGAATTGGACTCTTACAATTTTAGGGACTCCTTCTTCATATGTTCAATAATTCGTAGAAGGTTATCTTGCTCTCCCACAATAAATGCTAACTTTTCCCTAAGAGCATTTTCACGTGCCACAAAATCACTAATCAAAACATTACTATCCTCTTTGGCACAAACACAAACCCTAGAATTTTTCAAGTCCTCAAATTCGTTTTCTAAAAATAGGACTCTATCATCACTCTTCTTATTGGACAATTTTAAATCACCAAAGTCATGGTCCAAGTTAACAAATTTGTCACAAGAAAAATCTCTTTAGTTTTGAACTATTTGGAAAATATCCATAGAGGATTTCAAACGAGAATGTTCTTTTTCCAATAATTTAATTTTTTTTAGAAAACTTCAGATCCAATCAATTTAAGCCGTTAAAACAAAGATTTATTCCATCAAAGATGGGCATCGAATTATATAAGTTCTCCATTGAAAAAATTGCAATTTTTTTCCGAATCAGATTTAAAAAAAAATCAATATCACAATTTTTTTTTGGAACAAGGACAAAACACAATAACTTAGTGCAACAGGCTCTGATACCAATTTGAGAATTGTAGGATCACATTAAAAACTATGATACTAATTTTAGAATGCGGTGTGATATTGATTGTATGTGGACTTGCAAATTTCCAATTTTAAACTTATATAATTACATGTCAATTGTTTATCGAAATTAATTAAACCCTAACACATGCATCTAGTGTATAAATCATGCCGTTGCAAAATAAATATAAATTGCTGACACACAGATTTAAGGAAAAACTCATTTCGGGTAAAACCTTTTATTTACCTATGAAGTGGTAAATCGCAACTTACATACACAATGGAATCTGCAATGAATATTTAAAAACACTCACATAGACCTCAGTCTAGAATCAACAATGGATCAACCGCAGCGAACCTACAAGAACATGCAGCTCTATCTTTAGTAAGGAACACCCTCAAGCACTCCCAATGGCCGCAGTCATAGTCATCTAGAACCTCCGTCAAGTGGTACCAAATCAACAGTAGAGAAATCTTCCCTATAAGAGAAACTCCAAAAAAATTGTATCTTGGTTTCCAAATTGATTCACTAAATCTATTGGGATGATTTTGTATCAAAACAAAGTTAAAACCCCTCAAATAGTGAGAAGAAAAACTTTCTACAAAAGAAGTTTTCGTATAATGAAAAACTCAGTTCTTTTGAAGGAAAATGGACTAAAAAATGCACTATTTTTAAAAATCTTGAGTTGACGCTTTTGCTCAAATGAAAAATCCCTATCGCTTCGCGCAACACATCAACCGAGTTTATAAAATTAAAATAATATCTTGTCGTTTGATAAAGTGCTTCAAGCGATCTACACGCTAGCCTTCGCGCGACATTTTAGAATGACATCATCGTAAAATCTTTTTCTTTTAAAACTCCGCCTGAGGACTTAGAAAATATTATTTTGATGAAAAATAATTCTTCAGATGTTTATAAACATTTTAGAAAAATTATCCCAACACTTTAAATGAATCATTAAGGGACTTAAGCACAACCTTAGCAAAATTTATCTCGCTGAGGCTTATCTATTAAATAATGTTTATATTCGGATCCGGGTTGTTGCATGATTGAACATGAACTTTTCTTTGATGATTGTAGTGGTATTCGACATACTCTAGTATAAACGGACTATCTAAAATATGTCCTTACAACTTCCATTTGGTTATATCTGAAATCACTATCCAAAATCGTAAAACGGGTGGCTCGATACTCTCTCATGCATTTTGTCCATGCATGGTAAAGGTAAGTATTTTATAGTTCCATCCTTGTGTTTTCAGTTAATGAAAATGCGCCACCCGGTGGTGGTAATTTTGAAATAAGTTTTGCCTTCGGATTTTCAACCACTGTCATTCCCAACTTCTTCGAGACGACTTTAGTTAGACTAACTCATTTACTATCCTAGATGGGATATATGATGCTCACATCCAATATCTTAATAATATCCATTCTAATGTAATCTGTCATGATCCGTTTCAAACGTGTTTGTAACTCCCTAGAAGGCTTCACGTCCTCCTCTAGGTGGATTTTATGGGGACAAATCAAGGGACTTTTTCCCTTCAAATCCATAATGGACCAACAAAAATCACCTTTGTGGTTCCTCAAAATGGTCATTAGCTTCCTTTATTTCTCTTTACTTAGTCCAGAGGATATGACAATGAGATATGTCTCTTCCTCTCTCAAATAAGCACATTTGACGCTGGAAGGAAGCTTCTTCAATTCGAGTTTTATAAATTTAACGTCGGAGGGAATCGTATATACTTCCTTCAGTAATAATTCCTCTAATTGGGAGACCCAAGTTAGTCTCTCACATCCTCCTCACTCACGCTGTCATCCACACACTCTCTCATCTCAGTCAACTCTTGGTCGAAATCGAAGTAATCTCTCTCTCTCTCTCTCTCTCTCTCTCTCACACACACACACACACTGTCACTAGACACATCTTAATTGGATCCCTAATATGATTGCCCTTAAAGTGTTCGTGTACTACGTCCTCAATAAGATCCAACTTGTGTAACTCATCCTCATCACCCATTTTCTTGGTGATGTTGAAGATATTCGTCTCGAGTGTCATATTATCTAACGTGAGTTTCATTAGCCATTATGCATGTTAATCAACGCATTAGCCGTGGCTAGGAAAGGTCATCCAAGAATAACAGGAACATGATGACTTGATGGGGGAGTAGTGCTCTGTGTCCTAAATGACAAAATCTACCGGTATGTAGAGAGTGTAGATTTGGACAATCTCATCCTCAACTATCCCATGGGGTATCTTCAAGAAATGATTCGCAATATGGAGAGTAATTATGAAAGGATTAAGATCTCTCAAATCTAGTTTCCTATAGATGGAATAGGGGAGAATGTTGACAGTTGCCCCTAAATGTAGTAAAGCTCTTTCGATTTTATTCTCTCTCATAATGCAAGAAATGGTGGGTGCACCTGGATCTTTATACTTGGGTGGGAGGTCGCTCAATCGTATCGAACTCACATTTTGTGCTAAGAAAACCTCATTCTTTACCTTTAATCTACGTTTCACCATGATCCATTCCTTTAAGAACTTAGCATGCATGGTAATTTTCTTAATCCCATGAAGAAAAGGTAGGTTTAGCTTCACTTTCTTTAGTACCTCTAGAATGTCATCACGGAAGGCCCCTTAGGAGGAGGGACCAAACTTTGATGGTATGGTGCGACTTTAGGGGTTTCACTGACATCTTCTAAGGAGGTTTCTTCAGCGTCTTGTGTTCTGAGAGAAACCTCCTGGTCTTTTTGAATGTTGTGTAGGGGAGGTAACATGCCAATAACTCTTCCACTATGTAGAGTGGTTACCGCTTGACATTGATCTTTATTTCCATGGGGAGAAGGGATCACACAGTTTTGACCTTGGGGAGGTCATTGGCATTGGGTGGGAAACTTGAGCTTCTCTTGGACACTTAAGTAAGACTACAACTTAGAAAGAAATGTCTTTAAGTAGGTAAGATTTTGAGCATTTTGGGTATGTATCATTGATTGAGTTTCCATGAAATGATCTAAAGTGTCCTCGAGACTCCTTCACTATGGGATTACATAAGGCGTGAGAGTAGGTACTTGCATGGTTGGTACTTGTGGGCAATGTGGGAGTGGTGGTGGTGGTTGGGCAACGTGTTGATTTGGATTCACAACAGCATTGAGTGGCTGATAACTAAAACCAAGATGGTTATTCCATGAAGGATTTAAAGAATTCATGTGAGAAGAGTTTAAATTCCCTTTATAAGATCCCACTGCCTCAACTTTCTCTTGGAGAATAACTTTATAGACGGTTATAATCGAACGTTCCTTCATTAAATATACCACCTCATAAATCACCCAACTCTCCTCCGATAAAGCTTGAGATGGTCCGAATATATTTATCCCCCTATCTTCTGCCACATCCTCTAGATGCTTGTATAATTAGTTAATTTGGAACTTCAACTCAGCCTCCTTGTCCTATTGGTAGAGTCCAGACGAGGAAGGAGGTGTAGACGTGATTCTAGCTTTGGGTTGGGTGTTCGGATTCGATGTGTCCCATACTTGAGTTGTCTCGCCAACCTACTTAAAATGGTCATTCGCATCGTCGACATATAACCCAAAGAACTCTCTTAAACACATAGTTTTAATGAGTTTTTTTTAGCATAGGCTAAGACCATAATGGAAGTAGGAGATGAGTCTCCACTTTTCATAGACATGATGTGGTCACATATTTACTAACTCGTTGAACCTTTACCAACATCTACGAAGGGAAAGTTATCATTTTGTGTAAAATTCTAAATTTGAGCCCGAATAGAGTTGGTCCCATTTTTGGGAAAGAACTTCTAAAGAAATTTAGCCTTCATGTCTCTCCACATAGCTATCGAGTTTGGTGCTAATGACCAAAGCCAAGCATTGGACTTATCATTGAGTGAAAATTGGAAAAGCTTGAGGTGCACTACATCTTGGATGCAAGCTTGATCGTTAAAAACCTCGCACGCCACCTCAAACTCTCTAATGTGGTGATAAGGCTTCTCGGACCCCATATCATGAATTTGTGGGAGAATTTGAATCATTAAATTGCTAAAGTTGAAATGGCCCGCATTATACGGGAATATAATGCATCATAGAGCGACGGTTCGCTCCGGGTACAAGATGTATCTTATGGGGCAATATGGCATCACTCCCTCTCCCGTTCTGAAACTAGTGTTATCTAACACTGCGCTCGCACAAATAGAGTCACATTCCTTATAGCAGTTCGTAGACATTCGACTCTTGGTGTGACTACTCGGTGTAGGAGGTGGTACACGGATATTTTGGAGTGTTTGGAGGGTTATTTCTAGAGGGATGGATTTCTACTATGGGATCGGGACTTGGATTGGGATATGTAATTTGCATTTAAGGCCTCGAGAGAGTATTTTTTTAATTTCTTTTGATTTCTTTTAATTTTTTTGCAAATTTTTTATCTTTACTTTTTTTTTTAATTTTTGGGATTTATTATTTTTTGTCTATTTCGGATTTTTTTTTTGTCATTTCAGGATTTAGAATAAACTTTGAGACTAATTCGACCTAACATATGTGCTACCTACCTCAAAAATGTCGCCAAAAACATGATGCCTCACAGAATATTTGTGCTACATGTGTATCGACGGCTCAAGTGTAAGTCGGTTGCCCAAGTAATACCCGCTAAGTTGGGTTCCAATCCACAGGGAATATGACGATAAACGTTTTGACAACAAAAAAGTAGGCTTCTAAAATCTAGGCATCGATGCTCGAAAGAAAATAAAAGATTATTTGATTTTGTTAATATTACTAATTAACTACGAAAACTTAAACTAGCAGGTGCAATTAAATTTAAGAGAAAAAGTAAGAAATTTGAATTTTTGAGTTTTGAAAACTATTCAGGAAAAGAAACGTTGGGATCCAATCCCCGAAACCGTAAGTATTTTTCGCTAAACATAAAATTCATGACATTTATATAAATAATTAAAATAATAACATTAACTAAATAGAATCACTAAACATGTGAGAATGTTACTCCGCATAGTATTTAGTCAACAACCAAATTAACGCAAGTGACAACATTATTCATACGTATATTGTATTCTCAAACACTTCGGTCTCCTACAAAAAATGGAGTTAAGAGACCTACAATATTAGTCTCCATAAATATCAAACCATAATAATTATGTATATAATTACGTCAAATGATGAAAAATTTAAAGCATGTAATAAGAAACAAGCTTGATGAAATTTCAGAAAAACTATGATCTTATCTTAAATTAATGGTGAGAAAGTTGTAAATTATTGCTCGAAGAAGTTCATGATAATATGAGGCCTTATAATGAAGGATAATAATGATAAGATAATCCTAATAGGTTTTTACAACTGATAAAACTCGTTTTAAAAAGTACAAATACACTTCTAGCTAAAATCTTTGTAAAAACTAAAATTTCCATCTTGGAATCAACCCAAGTTGAACCCATTAGGGCAAACCAGTTTTCCTAACCAAACCGGTTCGGTCAGTATCTCGAGTTGGCTAGGCCTTCTTTGCCTTATTTTCTCCTATTTACTTTTCTACCACTAGATTTTCTTCTCAACTTCATATGCGCATAACATTCTAACCGTAGCTCGGATTAGGATGTCGTTTCTTCTAGTGTTCTCACGATTTAAAATTGTTCACCATTTATAATATCTCTTCCTCCAAGTTTTTGGCTAAAAATTACTAAATTTCCCTTGACTTCCCTCTCTCGCAATTACTTCACCATTTTAGCTTTTCTCTCGCATTCACTTGAATGAATTTCCTGTAAAATATGAAAGAAATGCAAAAAACACAAACTACTAACCAAAAAGGGTTAGTAACATAAATATGAGATAAATCCAGGCTAAATGTTATGTACCCAAAATAAGCATCCATGAAGTTCATGAGCTCATGTTGGGCTGTGGCATTTACAATTCGCTGAATCTTGGGCAATGGAAAGTTATCCTTCAGTCAGGCTTTGTTCAGATAATTGAAGTCTAGACAAATACTCAACATCCCATTCTACTTGGGCATTATTAAAATATTGGATAATCATTCTGGTTAATGAAATCTGCGATTTGTTGCTTCTTGACTTTGTCCTTCATAACTTCATACTTGTATCTGGTAAAAGTTTGCCTCAACTATTTTACTAGCTTCAATCTATCATCGATGTTGAATGGGTGCAAAATACCTTTGGGTTCAATCCTTGGTATATTAGTACAACTCCTAAAAACACACTTTGCCTCATTGTCACCATTTCAACTAACTCTTTCTTTATTTCTGGCTTAAGGGATGAGCCTATTTGGATAGCGATTTCTAGTTTATCCTCATCGAGGATGATGGATTCTACCACCTTGACAGGATCTCCCTTTTTGATTCTATGATCATCTCTTGGGTCAAGAGTGTCTATGTTGTATGAAATCGTCCTCTTCTTGTGAGCTTGCCTACCTTCCGTCGAGGTAAAGTAGCAATCACGTGCTTACACTTGATCACCATTTACTTCCCTTAATCCATAAGGAGTAAATAATTTCATCATTTGGTGTACATTGGAAGACACAAATTCAAATTTTTTTAGTGCTACCCTCCCTAGGATTTTGGTTTAGGCCGAGAAGATGTTTTCGCCCATCACAAAAAAGATTATCTTCATAATCAATCACATTGGCCATGTTCCTATGCACATGTCCATCTCAAAAATACCCAATAGATGAACTTTCTTCCCACTGAACCTAATCAACAGGTGATGATAAGAGATGAGTCTATTTTCGCTCAGCTTTATACCTTTGAAACAATCCCAGAACATGACATTAGCTAAGCTTGCCCCATTCACCAATATTCAAGCCACCTTATAGTCATAAACTCGTGTGCTGATGAAAAGGGGATCGCCATATGGGACTAAAATTCCTTTGAAATATTGTTTTAATAAACCTACAATGATAATATCCATATCTACTTTCTTCAAGTTGTTTATCTTACTCTCAGCCTCAATCGAATTCACTTTAACCCTCTTAGCTCGAACTTTCGCCTTAATTACTTGAGGCTTTCTATCGGATGTCTTAGTCAATTCAGCTGCTAATCCTCTACATATAATTTTCACATCAAAAGAAATTATGTGAAGGTCACCTTTAACTATAGGAGGTTTAGCAAGAAGATCCGAGTCGTCTTCAATATAATCGTCTGACTATGAGTCATTTATGTTCGTTGGCACCTCTTTTTTCTTGGGTTTGGTGTCCTTTGGTAAGTTGCATCTCTTTCTATCTACATATTTCTCTAACTTCCCTTGTTTCATTAACTTTTTGATCTTGTCTTTCAAAGCGGAGCATTGGTCCATCACGTGGATGTGATCTTTGTCCACCTAGGCTCTTAGTCATCTTTTATCTCATTCAAGATCATGTTAGGTGTGACTATTAGAGAATTTTACTTGACAAACTTTTCATTATTATATATTTTATTTCCCTTTTTCTCTTTATCTCTACTTTGGCGAGACTTGTTACTGCTAGCCTCTTTTTGGTCACCTCTCTTGGCCACTATGGCCTCCTTCGCATTTATGATTCTCCCAGCCTGAGTTAAAAGTTCTGCCATAGGCTTTGTATTATCCTTAGAGAGATTATAATAGATTTTTCTTAACTTAAATCCACTAATGATAGATATCATCGTAATGCTCTCCTTGTAATCGTCAACTACCAACTTTTCTTTATTTAATCGAGATATATAATATCTTAGAGACTTGCTCTTTTCTTGTCTGACATTCAACAGATGAGTGACACTCTTGGCTATGTTCATGTTGAAATAAATTTATGGATAAACTTATCTACTATATGCTTAAAATTATTAATAGATCCTCTCGGTAGGCCGGTGTACTATACAAGAGAAGCACCAGTAAGCGTAGAAGATAAATGTTGACACCTCATCTCGTCTGGTGTGGAGTAAATGTTGGTAGATGACTAACACATCTCTATGTGATGGATGGAAGTAGTATTCCCATCATACCTCGGTGTCACATTCGGAGGTTTAATATTCATAAGGGTTGGGTAACTGACTATTCTTGTATGAAGGCATATCCATAATCTACCCGATGTGACTGGGGAGTCAAATTTTGATAAGATCACCTATATTGTATTCAAACATTTGGATTGGCCTATTCTAAGATTTTTCTTCTTGAACAACGTTGCCACCCTCTCCTTTTACTTCAATAACTATTTTAGTGAATGACCCCATGCCTGAATTTCTCTATCTGCTATTGACTTCTTTTCTTGGTCATCTCGGTCGATCATTATCGGTACGACCAGTGGAACGTGTATAGAAAACACTTTGGGGAATACTGACTTGTTTTCCATCACCTATTGGGCTACGGTGATCAAAGCCCAACCCTTACTTAGCCTATCAAACATTGAACCTTTCTAACGACTTTGAGGGGTGTGCTTCACACTCCTACCTTGATAAGTTAGAGTTACGGTGGTCCCTGACTGGTAGGAGGTGTGTAAAGTTTTGTACCTCTCCCAATAGTTTTTTTCTTCATGAACTAAATCCTTAGGATACTCTTGAAACCCTTTACCAAGGTGGATATGTCTTGGGTCAACGATCTGTTGTGCCTGAGATTGTGTTGTACTTCTTTAACCGGAGCTAGGGGTGGTCGCCTAACTACCGAATACGTGTCCTCTATGGTAGATGGTGTAATTAGGTTAAGAGTGGGATCATCTGGGATCCTGCTCATGATATCTTGGACAACTTCCAAGAGCTACTATTGCATCTACTGCTGGTTCGCCATAAGGGACCTTAACGTTGTTGCCACCTCAGCCATTTTTAACTATTAAGGATGTTGAGAGGAATTAGTTATGGAATTTAAAAGCGAATAAGTGGCCATCTTAGGTGGACTACAACTAATCATAGAAAAAAGGTGAAGAAGAAAGAAAAAAAGAAAAAAAATGATGAAACGGTGACGCTTAATAAGAACCTCTTAACTCGAACTCTTTTAATGGTGATTCAGTCCTTATGGTGGTGGGGTTGGATCACCACCCGAGATGAATAATTGAGAGTTCAAGCCGAGTTGAAGAAAAAGCATAGTCTCTTACCATAAATGATGCCAAAAAGATGACTCTGGAAATCATCCTTTAGGATTCAACCGATTTGGGAGCTTCCCGAATAATGGAGAAGATAATAGCAGATGTAAAATAATAGAAGAGATGAGAAAGAATGGATGAACATGAGCATATAAGTGGTTCGGCCTTAGCCTACATCCGGTGTGCACAATTTGTGAGTGATTTTACAATAATGGATGGAAAAATTCCAAGAAGTGTGTATACAAGATTCTCTTTCTCTCTCACTACAAATTTCTAGTATAATAGTAGGGTTTATGATTTGTGATCCCTAGAGAATGATACAAAATATGTCTTTTAAAAATATGAAGTTGTTCAGTGTCACTCCCCAACCATGCACTCTATCCATGAATATTAGATGGGCCAATGAGCGTGTGACACCCATAGATAAGGACGAAAAAGTCATGATGGAGAATATTTTTTGCACATATTTTTTTATCTTCCATAATGATTTTAGTTGGACATGTCAGCAGTACCCCATCATGATTTCCATGCGTGCATGAGATATCTGACGTAGAGTGTCTCGTCTAGCCGAGACTGTTGGAGATTCATTCCTCTATGGCTAAGTCGAGATGAGACTATTTGGATACCTTAGACTAATAGAGATGGTGTTGTTGGGTCAACCTCTTAGGCAGACATTATAGATGACCGAGATTATTTTTCGTTTGTTGAGATGAGTAACCTACCATTGGGCTTGGTCTTTGAGGCCTAAACCATCAAAGATGAGACTCTAGATGAGAGTTTCTATCAGGCGATGACTTTGAAGGCATGCATGGAGGGAGACTCTACTATGGTGGGTACTTTTGACATGAGACTAGACTTATGTGTATCAGGGTTTATTATTAATTGTCTATCATTAGAAAGTATTAGATCTTCCTCATAATAGATTACATCACATGAAGGACACTAACTTCGATTCCTATCTCGTGCCCCTATCGATAAGTGAATGGAATCCAACACGTAATCGTCTTAAGAGAAACACATAAATAAACAATGGGGTCATTAGTATGTAGTAACACCACCAATGACCTATACCTAGAGCAAGTTGATGGATCAATTCATCATACCTTCTCTCCTCACGAACCGGTGACCGTTGATCGTATGATCTTCTTATCACAGTTGATGTATGGTACATGGTCTTAGTATCAAATGCATACTCCCAACCGATAGATTCAACATGAGTAATGGTGTTTCCACATTTTTTCTTTTTTTTCAAGATCAATCCCCCCCCCCCCCCCCCCCCCCCGTGTGTGTGTGTGTGTGGAGGGGATGGACTTAAAATCATGACCACTTTCTAATCAAGGGTCCTAGGTAACCCCGGGGTAAGTTTGATCATTGTATATATTTGTGTGTATATACATACAATATATATACAAAAATACTCGATAATTGATACACTCAAGTGTACTAAAAAAATCCAAATCCCTGAAAGTTTGATCGTTATCTCAATTAGGTTTCTTATCTCTCAAAACAATGTCAAACATATATAACTAAGTAGAATACCGGGTACACTCAAGAGTACTCCGAAATCATCAAAATTCTAAAACAATAGATTATTTTTTACATTCTTAGGTTTATCAACTCTTAAGGTTACTAAATTCAACTCCTAGTTTATTGCATCTCTAAACTATAATTACATATATCTCTATATCTCTCTCAATATATAAAAACTCTCTTAAAACGTAAATATGTATGTCTTCACTTAATTACAAAATTAATTGTAGGGCCTAAAATATCTTAAAACATGAATTAATCTCCCAAACACTTTAACTCGTTACTCTTTTAGATCGATATATACATATGGCCATAGGATTCCACTCACTCGCATGTTTACTCATTCTAACCCAATGCTAACACTAGATATAAATACAATATACAAAGGTCATATATCTAACCTACATAACTATAGTAAATGTTAACAAATTTTGATCTCTTAATAGACTAAATGGAGCAATCCTAAAAGAAAGTCTAACCCAAAATCACCAATCCAAAATTTTTGTCTCACACAAAGTTTAGTAGAAAATTCACAACAAATTCAAAAACAATTAAAAAAAATATGAAATAGGGTGACAACATATCCGTAATAAAAAGATTAACAGTTTTATGTTCTGAATCTATTCGCCCCTTGGACGAATCAATCCGGTTATTGGAAGAATCCCAAATGGTCCGAGGACTAATATGAAGTCTCAAAACCTCCATTAATGCCTAAACGAAGCTGCAAAACAGTATCAAATCAATTCCAAAACAAAATATAAGTATGAGAACATGTTTCTAAACCTTTTAACACAATCCTATGGGTTTAAAAACATCAAATCCAATACCAAAACTTAAAGAGTCAAACTTTCAACTTAACTCATTATCTAATCATCTTAGGTTTTGTTCATCATTAATTCTTGCCTTAGCCCTCAAATTAGCGTGGGAATAATTCTTAATAATGAATTTTTAATCAAAAATATCAATTATATTTCAAATCTACATCATTTGATCCATCAATGCATGTTTTAATAATCAAGATACAAGTATTCAATGTAGGAAAGATTCATATAATTCCTAATTAACCCAAATCATTAGTATAATCTAAATTAATCAAACTAATCCGTAAAAATGCTTTAAAGCTTAGATTTGTAATAGGGAAAAACATATAATATAAATTAATTATAGAATTATATTTCTAAGATATCCTTCCTTTAAAATCTAAGAACATGCGGTGTGGGGTTGAGTCCTTATGGTTTTCCCTCGTTGGACTGTATATGTTTCTCTCAAAGACCCATGGTTGGTACGGTTTGATTCTACCTTGTCAATAATGACAATTTATAAAATCTGAAATTCCCGTGCCTCTAATAAATGCCTATTTTTGGCCCTTAAATGAACCCGAAATACTACTCGGATTGACTTAACACTCCTCTTAAGGGTATACCTACACTCGAGCCCAATTTAAAGGGGTAAAAACACATAAATTAACATTTCTGTCACCCCAGAGTCCAATCTAAATGATACTATATACGACACACGGTAATACCTCACGACATCAATAAATTTTTCACTTAATTATTCTATTCATAGACATAGTACATAATCATATGGTTAACATAACTAATTAATATATTCTAACTTAAAGTGTGGCTTCAACATAATATACACATTTAGGCAGTTATAACCCTTCATACCCAAATAATTACAAATTAACCATCACTAAAGAACCAAGCTTTTTAAGTATTTATCACTCCCACACACAAAATCATAATGGTTGGGATAATAAAAATATTCCATAGTTCCATCTCCCTCTCTCTTTAACGTTTACATTATTAACCTATAATATATTTTAGTTCTAAAGTCCTCCCTCTCCGGGGGACAACAAAAATAAAGGAAAAACTTTTCCTCTCACTCTATGATACGACGTTGTCTATCAACCATCACATCCCACAACAACGAATAACACATTTATATATTTCCATCTTCTACATTTAAAAGCATCCCTCGTAAGTGGAATAGATTCAGTGCTTTATCTATTTCTATTCGTTGTAATAAAATTTGTAATTTTAAGTTTTTGGTATATAATTAGAGTATCTAAATGCATAGTTGATTTTCTTTCGTTCGATTTATGTTCTCATTCTTGTGTTTATAATTATAGGTTGGTCCTTGAGTTTTTGCTATAAATCACACTATCCTCTACACCAGTTGTTGTTCTCTTCAGCTATGGCCCATTTATTCTTGACCTTGAGTTTTGGTTGTTTCATTTTAATTGAGGCTGAAAGTGAATAAAATCCCTTTTCCACATATTTTGATTTTATGTTTGTGGAACTATCATTCATATGTTGATTGAAAGATGAAATTCCATTATTTTTCCATCACCCAATGAAACTTATAGTTAATAATGATTTGATTTTGAAATTAATATTGATATTAAATAAGAATCTGATTTCATTTAAATAATATGCAAACTCGATCTAAATTCAATCCATTCATACGCTTATGTAATGTGGTACATATGTTTGGATTCGATGTAGTTTCAATGGAACGTCTAAGATTTACCATTTCAAATTAAAACTTGTAAAGATATTATTATATTCATTATCAAAATACTAAAATGCTTATGGAGACATAAAAATATGGATGGTAGACTCAACCTCTAGTTAATTTATTTAATGGTATTGTAATACGTTAGCGTAATCTTGCATATTGACACTTGCTGTTTGACCTTGGGTAAAAAAAAAATAGCATATATTCAAAATGTTGTGGATATTGTCTAAATTTTACAAGATTACGAGTTTAGTCGATAAATTTATTGGAGGATTTTGTTTTCCTCGCCATTTTTACACTTCTCTTTATCACCAAATTGCATCAAACTCAATAGTACGAATAAATCAGCACTCATATATTTGGATATGGAGTCTTTGGTTATCTCGATTAAGACAATATCAATTTGAGATCAAGTAGATTGGAATAGCTTTGTAACATTTGTTTACTTTATCCTCTCTTATGTTATATGATATTCCATCCTATTTTATAAGAAACATGTATCCAAACAACATCCCCATAGTGCTATGTGTAATAAATAAATAAAAATATTTTCATGCATGATAACCCCTCCTTTTTGTTTTTATTTGTTAGATTTTGACAAATCAAAACATTTTGAAGTATTTTTTTGATTAATTTGGTGGATAGGGGTTTGTGGGTAGTTATGTTTACTTGAAATAAGTAAATGTGAAATATTTACTGATGCTTAAGAAGGGGTGTGCTACCTAGAATTTATTTTGGGTATATAAAGAATGGGGTTTTATATTTCGGATATAGATGTGCTATAAGAATTGTACTCACATATTATTCATTAAATAAAATTAAAGGTGATGTATAAATATGAAGAAAATTGACGTCTGGAGTTGGTTTCATTGGTATTTGTTTGACAGCATATTAGTAGTAGCAGCAGAAAATATTATCCCTTATTTTTACTTGTATTATCGCGTTGATCTCTTTACTGAGTACAAGTGAGAGTTGAGTAAAGTAAGGTATTTGTTGAGAAAGTTCAATGATGGAGTCCTAATAATAATAAAATTTAACAGTTTTTTGATAATGACATTTTTGTTACATTTGTCATTTAGCATAAATTTTAATTGTTTCATAATACTCATACAAAATAGGTAGTGTGGGCATAACATAATCCACAGTTACATAACTAGATATCCTACGTATAAGTGGATGATGGAGGTCATTTGAGTGGAGAGATTTTTTGCATTTGTCTTCTACACATTTGATTTACGTCTTAAAAAATACTTTGCCCATGTGAATAACAGAGTGAACTATGTACAATTGGTCATTATAGTTCCAATGACAATTTTATACAATTATACTTATTTTTACAGTTTCATGAAATGTATTCAAATAGTCAAAATCACTTCAAGTTGAAACTCATATAACCATTTAACAAGTCCCAACATTCATCTTAGTAATTATTCACTCTATTTGTAAGGAATATATAGCAAACACACTCTTAAACTTATTGGACTCTTATAGGCTGAATTTGAACCTGAATGAGCGGCCTTGTTTGGTAGTCGGTATGTGGAGTAATATATAGTAAACACACTCTCAATCTCCCTCTTGATTTCAAGCTTGTTCTTCATCGTTTAAAAGTCATTTTCTGCTTCTCATCCCCATTCACATGTGGTTTCTCATCGTTTCAAGATTTATTCTCTTCCTTGTAAGTTCCGAGTCCCTTTTTTTCTTTATTTCCTTATATCGTTTTTCTTTCTACTATAGTTAGGGTTTGTTCATGACTAGAATAGACAACAAATCTCTGGTAGAATTTAGGAAATGTTATAGTATCCCTGACTGGGTGGATATTGAGTGCGCCACTCTCCCTCTTAATGTTTGTGACATTGAGGATGGCCATTGGATTCATGTTCTTTTGTTGTCTTAAGGGGGTTTAACGTTTTCCCCAAATCTCCTGTTCTTACACTTCTTTTAGTACTTCGACATACTCCCAGCCTAATGTCCTCCAAACTTTTGGAAAATTATAAATGATGTCCATAGAATAAACCAACCCCATGGAACTAATTTAGGTTTAGTTGAAATATGCTTTTGTTATACCCTTTCTCCTACCATCTCTGGTCTTCTCTACTTGAAAGCGAGGAGTCCGAACAAAGTTTTGGTCGTGAACCTACCTAATTCTCATAAAGACTACTGGTCTGAGGGATCTATTGCTAGGAACTGGAATTCCCTCCCCAAGTAGGGGCAGTAATATACAAGGGACCCAGAATCCCTACTTATGGGTAGGAATACATAGGTTGTTGTTCAATCTTATTGCTTTTTGATTGTTTATAGAATGTGTTCTTCCTCTAATATTTTATTTTCCTTTTCAGTGATGTCTAAGAATCAGGATCCTTCTCCCCATGAGATACGTGTTGCTGAATTAATCAAAGCTTGGCATATTAGGAACTCAATTGCAGAAGGTGAACACCCCAGGTCAGTTGCGTTCTTGTTATAATATAAAAAACACTACCTTCAACTTCGTACCCCGTCCAATTAACTCCATCCATCGTCTTGATATCCCATAGGAAGAAGAAGAGAAATAAGGTGCTCTCCAACCCATCTAGCTAGAAGACGAATAGGAGAGTAGCTGAAAGTATGCTGTTGATGTAGGTGACAAAGGTGATAGTGGTAAGGCAGGATCTAGTGAGGAAGGATCTAGCGAGGAAGAGTCTAGTGGAGAGAGGTCCAGCGAGGAGGGCTCTGTGACACCCCACCTAATAAAATACCGGGTGATCAGTCCTATACCAAATTAAAACAGCAATCCCAGTTGGTTCATTCTTAGCATCACTATCGAAAACCTTTTTGAAACTTACTAACCACCTACTATTCCAAAAATCTGGTGCAAAATTTTACCTTTTTAATAAAACAACAAATAACATGCGAAAAGATAAAATGAGCCATACACAACGACTGAATTAAATCCATTGAAATAAATAAATTAACTACATGCCGAATAAACCATCAGCCACCAAAGTAAATAGTCCAATACAAACATCCAACACCTGAATAAATAAATCTGAAAACTATACTGAAAAGTCTCGGTAACAAGCCTTAAGTAAAATTGAAACTGATAAATGATTCCTACTCTAGGAAGGAATGGACGATGCATCTAAACCAAACTCCTGCTAGCATCCGCATGTGCCGCAGCTCCGTGTCCCTAGAATAGAATATCAAGTCTGGCATCCCCGTGGATGGACACCTAAAAGGTTTTGAAAATAGTTTTATAGCAAGGGTTAGAACCTAAATCATTTTGAAAATATTTAGCAAGTGAATGAACTGCAGTAATTAAAAATGTATGAATGCTCTTCATATTTAAGTTAGCGTCGCACTCTCTTGAGGACATACTCACCCCTCCACTAATATGCTCATCTAATGGTTTCCTTAACCCCACCTAGTTGTACTAACCTTTCCAACTAGTCCTGATATAATCTCCCCTTCCCATTTTACTCTAAACCGAGTATTATTATTCATGGATTATATGTTATCTCACCAATTAACTTAATTAATTCCTTTTAAATAATATCATATAACCGTGACACAAGTTATATAAAGTAAATACATCACACACTGTATTATTACCTGCATATAATATTTACTACCATTATATACGTACCTTTACTAAGAACATCCACAAATATATCATATGTATATCCATCCCTCTAAGTATACAGTCGCCGGATGATTTCTTATAAAGGGCTATCTCACTAGGTGTACTCACATAAACTAGTTACCCAAGTTGGAATCGCTCACCAACCTGGCCCAAAATATAAACGTAGTGGAGGCAGTCAAATTCCTTCCCTGAAAGTGAGATAAAGCCCTCACCCATATACGGGACGCTATCACATGGGGATATACTCGCCCTACTCCTCAAGCTAGGGGATTCACCCACTTCGTGCAACCTACCTTCATAGCACTAGAGTATATAAATTAAATAAATATCTAGTCCCCGATATTTAATATCACACACAAAGTACACACATACATATATACTATCAACACACCGTATATATATATATATATAAAAATCACGGCTTTACCGTGTACTGAAACCCGTAACACAAGACTGCATATTCCCGAGTCTATGGTCCAACTCATATAAATTAATTTTCTCCTTAATTAATTTATTACCTTCCCGAGTCTACAGTCCAACTCTAATTTAATTAATTTACACATCAATTAATTTAATACTTTGTGTCGCATAACTAATATACTCGCACTCCCTCCCTTTGCCCGTAATTAATACCAGATTCTATATTCCGACCAATAATTAATTAATTTCACCTCAATTACTTTAATAATGTAGTGTCACTCAACTACAATACCCGAACATTTTTCCTTGGTCTAGAAATCAATACCTACGAATTATTTCCCGAAATTTACTCATCTCGTGACATACAATTATCACCCTCCTAAACCCAATTATACCTCTGTGACACCCTGACTAATTAAATACCGGGAAGCTACTCCTTCGTTAAATTAATACAAAATGCCAAGTTGGTTCAGTTTATAGCATCACTGTCGAAAACGTTTTGAAAATTACTAGCCACCTAATATTTAAAAAGTGAGTTGTCCATTTTAGTTAAATCCGGTTAGCATGCAATAATTAAATTATGAAAAGTTAACAAAACCAACACAACATAGTCATAATAGAATATCCATCCAATACTAATGAGTCTGGAGGAAAAACTCCTCACAACAATTCGAATACCGAAATAAATAAATATAAAGTCTGCATCACTAAAGTTAATTACAACCCAAAGTCTGAAATAACTGAATAAGTAAGATGTCTCTAAAAGAAATGGGGTGACATGCCTAACCAAAGAAAAAATATGATAATGGAGTCAAAATCAAAAATGGCGGCGTCTACTGTCAAGGTCCTGTAACTTCCACAGCAGCTACAGCACATCACCAGAATAGAAATCCCATGCATGGTGTAATTGTGGCTGGGCACCTAAAAGTTTTTTACAAAAGAATAGATTTGAAAGCAAACGGGTCAGAGCCCGATTGTGAAAATAATTTAAAAATTTTCAAGTGTTTAATATCATTAAACAGTGAATATAAAGTACATGATAGTGTGTGCACTCACATGAGTTCCTCACCTCTCAACTAATTGTGCACTCCTATCGTTCCCGTACCCATTCCAGTCATTACCATATCTAAACTAGTCCGGTACCAAAATCTAACGTTACTATACGATATCTAATTCATTTCTCAACATCTTTTATTTAATAGAGTGTTATAACTTTCTACACAGTTTACCATGTTAGTACTACTAATTACTAGAGATCTTCCATTTTCACTTTACAAACCGTTGCTATTATTTGTACTCACAATTATTCAAGACAATTCATTTCAATTAACAATATATTATTCTCATCATAAATATACAATACTGGCACCCCGAGGCTAAGCTACAGTGCACACATACTCTGCTATCCAATCCCGATACATCACGTACATAAGGACCACATATTCCGAATCTCTCAGGAAACGTTTCATTAACAATAATCACAAACAATGGAGGCGAACATAGTTCACATCACATGGGTCATGCACATACCTATTCTCCCATGATCAGCAGACTTATTAACTTCTCAATTAGTCCTTCTCTGACCTATGTCCTCGAGGTACCAATCTAGATCCCCCCCGTAGGAACACAAAGATTAGATGGCCCTAAACGAATGCCAACCTCCCATGATAGCAAGTACGGTAGGTATGTTATACACAGATAACTGCATATACTAAGCATTCACACATCTTAGATATTTTAATATTTTATTAGAGGTATACTTCTCGTTCTTACATCAACATATTGTGTTATACAAATCACAAGTCCCCGGTTTATATGTATTTATGTTATCAACTCTTCTCACGTCGTAAATAGTTACTCGTTTCCCAATCCACAATTGTCACCCGGTTTACTACAAGATTCTATGTTTTACTCTTCAATGTACCCCAATCTCCCAACTATACCCCCTAGTTAATAAGGGAAGGGTATCTCACCATTTAAACAAGTCTACGGGATACTAGAAATAAATTCAGGCCTAAAAGGCCATTCTGTCAACTCGTTAGAAATCTCGTTCGAACGAGTTTCGTTCAAACAAAAGGCTTCGAATGATCTACCAACTCGTTAGAAGTTATACTGTCATCTCGTTAGAAGTTCGTTCGAACGAGGTCGTTCGAACGACCAGGGCAAGTCTTCTAACGAGATAGCAGTTTCAGCCCAGAAATTCCCAAGTCCGTTTTCGCAATTGTTCTCTTCTCTAAATCCACCCTAAGTCCATCCAATTTATGTTTTAACGTATATAAACCATTTCTAATCACCCTAGATCATCTCTTAACATATTTTAGGGGTCAAATCTTACAAATCATCATGGAATTAATTTAAATCTCCAAATATTCCCCAAACCCTATGAACATGAACCCATATTTTTGTTATGCCCAATTACTCATCATAAATCCGTTTTTAAATCATCATAAATAACTCTACGAATATTAAATCAGTCCATCATCATTCTACATGCAAATCCTAACCCAAATTCAAAGTTTCTCCATCAATTTCATGGGTTTTCTTCAAAGATTTCAATATAAGATAATTCCTACACTAAACATGGAAGAAATATTCAATGCGTTAAAAATATCAAATCACTTGGCTTAGATTGTCTTTCAGAATTGATGTTGGTGAATGAATGTTGATTCTCTCCTTTCTTTACGGATTTTGTCCTAAGGTTGAAGATAACTTCTCTCAAAACTCCCGTAGCCCACTCTCTAAACTTTTACTGGTAATGGCCTTAGTGTCCCCTTTAAAATTATAAATATAAACTCCAATTATCTTGGGTTTTAATTCCCTAATTTTTAACATTACCAAAATACCCTTTTAAGTTGCTGGTATGGCCCAAAAATGCCCCGGGACCCAAACTAAACCCCCGGCTAGTGTTTTCTGACTATTTCGACCCTTCCGGACACGTTGGCGAACTCAAAATGACCATTCGGTTGATAAAAATAAAATACACTTTTTTATTCAAATAATTTCATACCTGACGCGACTAACACGCGCGTCCCAACTAAATTTCCTAAATTGTCGTATTTCAGTCTCGCGACAATTTTAATAATTTTGATATTCATATTTACCATATGTATGCATCATAATCAAATACCAACTCACACCTCGTTAGTATTCATATCCGAATTAATTTTCAATTAATTCTCATTTAATTTAATTAATCCCATAATTAAAAATCAATAAATATACGGGGTATTACATACTTCCCCCCCCCCCTAATAACAGAATTTCGTCCCGAAATTCGGAACTAAAGAGTACCTGGTAAAAACAACTCTGGATAACATTCGCGCATCTCATCCTCGTGCTCCCATGTGGACTCCTTGGCATTATGATGTCGCTACTGAACACGTACTAACAGTACTATCTTCAACCTCAGTTTCCGCTCGCTGTGGTCCAGAATAGAAATCGACCCCTCCTCGTAGGAACTATCGGGCTAAAGATCGATGTCCTCCAAAGCAATGTGAGTATGGGCCAAATCATCCCTAAGATATTTCCTTAGCAAGGAAATATGGAACACATCATGAATCCTATGCAAGTGCTCCGGTAATCCCAGCCTATACGCAATTGGCCCAATCCTCTCGATGATAGGTAATGGCCCCACGTATCTTGGTGCCAGTTTCCCTTCTTCCCAAAATGCATAATCCCCTTCATAGGAGATACTCTAAGTAAAACCTGGTCCCCCACTTTGAATTCTCTGAAGAACCTCTAGGCATCGGCATAACTCTTCTTTCGGTCCTGAGCAACCCGAATGCGACTCCGTATCATCTCTATCCTTGCCTAAGTATCCTGAATCACTTCCGGCCCAAGGATTTTGTTGTCCCCCACTTCTAACCAACATGTTGGGGAACGACAAGGTCTACCATACAATGCCTCAAATGGAGCCATACCAATGGTGAACTGATAGGAGTTGATATTAGCAAACTCCACCAGTGGAAGGTACTGCTCCCATCCACCCCCAAAGTCTATGATTCACATACGCAACATGTCCTCCAACATCTGATTTGTTCGCTCGGTCTGCCCATTGGTCTGCGGGTGATAAGCCGTACTCAATCGCAATTCATTGCCCATGGCCTCCTGGAAACTCTCCCAAAATCATGAAACAAATATCTTGCCTCGGTCAGACACAATATTTAAAGGCGCACCGTGAAGTCTCACTATTTTCGAAATCAAAATCTAGGCATATTGTCCCGCAGCGTAGTCTTTCCTTACGGGTAGAAAATTAGCAACTTTGGTCAACCGGTCAACAATTACCCAAATTGAGTCGTGACCCCTCTGTGACATAGGTAACCCCGTGATAAAGTCCATGGATATGCTCTCCCATATCCATGTCGGAACCTCTAATGGTTGTAGAAGTCCTGCCGGTCTCTGATGATCCACCTTTACCAGCTAACAAGTGGAGCATTTAGACACAAACACGGAAATATCCCTCTTCATCCCGCTCCACCAATACTGTCGTCTCATATCTTGGTACATTTTATCCCCACCAGGGTGTACCGCGAACCGTGAGCCGTGCAACTCTGCCATCACCTCGTGTCGCAAGTCTTCCCCTTCCGGAACGACTAGTCTCCCATTGAAGAGTAATCCCCCATCTGAGCTAACGGTATAGGACTCAGCTCCCTCTGCTAGTAATCGAACTATCTGCTCCTGACAGAACGAGTCATTTGCCTGGGCCTTTACCACTCTCGTAACAATCTGCGGTGTAATAGTCATCACAGACATGAACGATCAGGCTACTGTATCCTGGTGTCCCAACTCCTTCCATTTAGGTTTCCACACCTCGGTCACCTCATTTACTGGCCTACGGCTCAATGCACCTGCTACCATGTTAGCCTTCCCCGAGTGATATTGGATATCAAACTGATAATCCTTCATAAACTCGAGCCACCGTCTTTGATGCATATTCAACTCCTTCTGCGTAAAGAGGTACTATAGAGACTTGTGGTCCGTGAACAACCGAAACTTCTCCCCCAGAAGATAATGTCTCCAAATTCGAAGGGCAAATACAACTTCCTCTAACTCCAAGTCATGGGTGGGGTAATTCTTCTCATGAGGCTTAAGATTACGGGAAGCATATGCTATGGCCTGAATCTCCTGTTGCAATACACCTCCAATTCCTTGTAAGGACACATCGGTGTAGACTAGATACTCAACTCCCGGTCTCGGCAATGCTAACGTAGGTGCTGAGGTCAACTTTTCCTTCAACTCATCGAATGCCAACTGACAGGCATCGCTCCAGATGAATGGCACACCCTTACGAGTCAGATGTGTCAAAGGACCCGCTATCTTTGAGAAACCCCGAATAAACCTCCTGTAGTATCCTGCTAGGCCCGAGAAACTACGGATCTCAGTCGGTGTCATGGGCTGTCCCCACTCCCTCACCACGAATACCTTCCCAGGATCAACAGATATCCCCCGATCTGAAATTATATTCCCCAAAATCTGAACCTCCTTCAACCAAAACCCACACTTCTCATACTTTGCATAAAGCTAGTTCTGACGTAGAGCCTGCAAAACCCATCTCAAATGCTCGGAGTGCTCTTCTTCTGTCTGAGAGTAAACTAGAATGTCATCAATAAAGACAATAACGAACTGGTCTAGTAACTCTCTGAACACCCTATTCGTCAAGTCCATAAACATGGATGGAGGATTGGTCAAGCCAAAAGGCGTAACCCGGAACTCGTAGGAACCATATCTCGTTAAGAAAGCAGTCTTCGAAACGTCCTTCTCCCTGATACGCAACTGATGGTATCCCAATCGCACATAAATCTTTGAGAAGAATGAAGCTCCTCTCAGTTGGTCGAATAAGTCATCGATTCGGGGCAACGAATACTTATTCCGTATCGTGACCTTATTCAACTCTCGGTAATCTACACACAACCTCAACGATCCATCCCTCTTCTTTATGAATAACACAGGGGCACCCCACGGCAAAGTACTCCTCCGGATAAACCCCTGACCCAATAACTGCTCAATCTGATCCCGTAACTCTCTCATCTCTGCTGGAGCCATACGGTAAGGTGTGCGGGCAATAGGCCGAGTGCCCAGTGTCAAATCGATCACAAAATCTATCTCTCTACTCGGAGGTAGTCCAGGTATATCCTGAAATACATCAGCGAACTCACTAACAACGGGTATCGCATCGAGTGGTATCACCACTTCTTTAGAGGTCTCCTCCTCTATATAGTAAAAATGAGTGGACGATCCTCCCTCGGGGCGAGGCATCACCACTAAAAACATCTCCTGCTCGGGAATGGCAAAGATAATACTCCTGCTAAAACAGTCAATCATGGCTCGGTATGCAACTAGCCAATCCATACCAACAATCGCATCATACTCAGTCATCTCTAACACTAACATATCGACGGGTAAAGTAAACCTCCCGATCTCTACACCCACACCTATACAAATAAGCGAAATCATGGAACCCCTACTCAATGGTGAATATACACAAGTAACCGTGCTCTCGGCGGTGTCTAACAACCCAATGGTGCATGCAAATCTCATTGAAATGAAATAATGTGTGGCCCCTGTATCAAATAAAATACGCTCCATAGTCCCCTGGATAGAGAACATACCCTCAATGGCCGGTGGATCCTGTGGGGCTGCGGCATGCTGGAGCTGCTACACTCTCCCATAGTGAAGTTGTCCCTACTTAACTGGGATTGTTGGAATGGGTGGTAGTGCTGCCATCTGTGGTGGTGCTGGGAGGACGACGGGAAACATAGGCCTTTGTGGCTCGTGTTGAGCACCCTACTGCTGCTGCGGTGGGGCCCTTCCCCTGTCAGGACAATCCTAGCATTTGTGGATAATCTTGACACAAACGAAGCACTTCCCCGGGAAGTTTCCCTCTCGTTGTCCTTGCTGCCCTCAGCCCTGGTGGCCATTACCATTCCTCCCCTAAATATGTTGGCCCTGCTGAAACTGGTGTTGATGACCATTCTGATGGTTCTGGCACTGATACCCATTCTGACCCTGATGGCCCTGTCTGAAACCTCCATGACCACTCCTAAAACCTCCAGATCTAAATGTCTTATGATCCCCCTGTTGGGAACCCTGATCACCCTGCCAGTGCTGTCCCTGAGCAGATTGTGCCCCGCTGGCACCATTTCCCCCGGTCCTACCTTGATGGCTGGACTCTCCTGATCTCTTGCTCTTAGACATGTGGAAGCGATGATCGTGGCATTGAAGTAGTGCAGCTTTAATCACATCAGAATAAGTGGCCAACGAGAGATTACCCAACAATTGCTGACAGATCCTCCAAGACCCATCCATAAACTTCTGAATCTTCTTCTCCTCAGTCGAAATCTCATCCGGAACAATGTTCAAGAGATTAGTAAATTTAGCCTCATACTCGGTTACGCTCCTCCCCTCCTGCTTTAGGTTCATCAATTTCCTCCTCATTTCAGTGTGAACAACTGACGGAAAATATTTGCGGTCGATTCGGAATCAGGCTATTTTTGGAGTTATTTTTCTAACTCAACTTTTATCCATTTTCTTTAGGACCTAAGAACCTTCTTGCGTGAAGTAAGTTTAGTGTCCTAGAGTCCTAGATGAGTTATTTAACCACCCTAGATTAGAAATGTGTTATGTGGTGGTTTTTCCGGGGAAATGCCAATTGATGTTAGGGCATTCTTTCTTTTAGTTAATTTTTATTAAACTAAGAGTCTTAGTGTTATATTCGGGAGACTTTAGAAGCTCAATTGAACTATGTTAGTCTTGATGGTTTACAATAACACCACATATGAACCTTTGGAAAATAAATTGAAAGTGTAATTATTCATCGAGGTTACAACGATAACATGTATTAAGTATGGCTCCGGGTATAATATGAGGTATTTACAAAAATGTAAATGATTTTGGTTTCGGATAAAATGAAACATATATATGGAAAGGAAATGAAATAAAAATGGTAATAATGATGGTAAATGATAATTTACTTAATCATGAATATGGTAAATTCTAATTTACTTAAACACATCTCTCCAAATGACATCATAAGGGAAGTTCGCATGCTTGGTGATGCCCCCTAGCTAGTGAATGTAGGGTGGATATAGTCCTATGCCATATGCGCGGTTATGTTATGTTTTCTAGGCTGGTGTGGAGATTCTGGGTGTGGTCTTGACTCTCCCGCAGGCATATGGCCTCTTCTCGATGTCTTGCGTTATTGGTGCCCAGGCTGCCTTGTTTGATAGGCCCTTGGAATATGATGGTAATTTAGGGGCGCGCGCACTGGGAAAACTCGGAGGGGCAGTCTTAGAATTGTTATAAGCATAAGAATATAACCTTTCTAAATCAAGTGGTACTTGATGTATGGTAAGTGCCATAAAGAGCACATATAAATGCCACAAAGATCATTTGAGAATCACTATTTTCCGGATAAGGAAAGGATTTTTACAAAAGGTAAAATGGGTATAAAAATTCCACAAAGTGCATAAAATTGTGATCATATATTTCCTGTTAAGGAATAGATATATGAAATTAATCAAGGTAGATGATGAAAGTTTTAATTTATGTTACTTGTTCTTATTTTTCCTGCTTAGCTTATGCATTTGCTTCGTGTAGGTAGATCCTTATTCCTGCTAGTCATGATTACCATTCATAACTGTCATACTCTTTATTCATATGGTGATCATATAAAACTGAGCCCTGACCATTTCATAGTTCTTGTTGTGCATTCATCTTGTATCCGCTCAGGTGCTTCACCGCAAGGACGCCTATTTTCGCTTTCTTATTCCGGTGTTTCGAGGAGCCGTGATGCCTTGCGGGTATTACGGGACATATTGCATTAGACGCTGTCATCCTTATACTCTAGTAAGGATCATGTATTTTACTCGGGCGTGAGGCCCAATCTTTTGTAATTGTCTAATGTAATGTATTATATAAATTATTGAATTTGTTTAAATACTGTTATAGAGTCTGTGGGCCGACAGCATATTCGGTCCTTTTATTTTATACTTGTTGTTATTATATATATATATATGTTTTTGGGGTCTCCACCTTTTCTCTTCAGTATGGGGTTGTTTAAATTCTTTCTTTAACTTTAAAACAAAAATTTTTGCCAACCCGTTTTCTGAAATATTAGGTGGTTATCCTGAATACTCTAGATTTTATTGTGATGCTGAGAATGATTCCATCCGGGACTCCTGTTATATTGGATTATTGGGCTGGCCACCCCTTATTTTGGTGAGTGAGTTTTCACAGATGGTATTAGAGCATCAGGTTCTAAAGTCCTTAGGAATCTCTGTGGATGCCTTATGTTTTCAGCATTGCTTTTGATTTGACATAGAGCCCTAGGAGTAAGGTCATTGATTTCTTTTGTGAGATTTTGTTTCTCCTGCCATGAGGTAGAACCCATAAAATGTTTTGCATATTCGTGTGAGACTCTTAGGTTGATTGAAGAAGGATGTCAGAGAAGGTCGTCGCGAAGCCGTCATGGGAAGGGTTACTAGGAACTGTAATTTGTGGTCGGGGATGGGGACTGCTCTGGAGGTCGCCTCCTTTTGTAGCATTTTATTATTTTGCTACTGCGACTACTAATTACAGTGGATGTAGTTTTACCAGTACCGTTAGGAGTAGAGAGTGGTACTAAGCTTGGGATTTCCAAGCAATGTTAAATTGAAGTGAGGAAGAGCCCATAACGAGGGCCACAGGTTAAAGTAAGATGGAAGAGATGCGTTCTAATTTGGTGAATGCATAAGGTCTAGGAGTTTGGACTAGAGTAGGGGTATAGAAGTGACCGGATGAAAAGAAAAGGGGAAAACCTTTCACCTGTAGGAGTAGTGTCGAGATGGTGAGAACGTAGTCGCCACATTTGTCGGTGAAGGAAGTTTGACCCATGGAGAAGCCCGGTGGACACTTGCAATATCGAGTTTCTTTAGGAAAGTTCGAGTGATGAGAAGGTGCATTCTCAAATGTTCACACGAGGTTCGGTCAGAGGCCGACATTGAATAAAGTGTTGTACTATTAGGGATACCGTGTACCATAAAAAGTTAGGTTCCAGAATAGGTGTCGCTAACACTTCTGAAGGAACAGCGTTCATGAAACCACTTTGGCGGATATCCGCTATCCACCCTGGGAGGATTCATTGAATTAAGGAAAGGGGAGGCCGGTAGCATGCTCGCTTTTGTTGAAGAAGAAAAGGGAACTGTGTGGATAATTGTTGTTGCCAGAGTTGGAACAATGGCTATGATGTGGAGCGTAAAACCACTCATTTTAAATTTTGTTGATTGGAGAACAAGGCCAAAGATAAAGTGCCTAATTGGGGAGTTGAAGGAAGTAATATTTGGTTCGGATAAGACTCGAGTACGGTGTCTGAGAACCATTAGTATTGCCCGGAGTGATTAGCAAGAATGTGGGTGGGAATTCCACCTTAGTAGTGGGTGGTGCATCCCCCATAAAATGATAGATTAGTATTGTGTTTACTCTAGATTCGGGTGGGTGTATCGAGCTTGTAATGGTATCGACATTATTGTAGAAAGGGTAGTAATATGAATTCTTTGGTAGGGAATTTTTATGATTTCTTCACTCGTTATTAAGTGAGTGATGATATTTTAAATGTATATGTGTCATATGTGTTACTTTCATTGTGTGTTACTTGGTTTGAGTGTTCTATTATTTGTTTGCATTGTATGTGGATGTTATGCCTTATCTCCACGACCAACAAGGTTAAGTAGTAATGCGTAGGAGGGGTTCCTTATTTGGATTCTGCTTTTGCTGGACGGTCCACGCGTGAACCTTAACGACATTAGGAGTGGAGAGATGCTACTTTTCCTTTCTCTTAATTTATGTTAAGATATTTTGGTTGGCTTGGGGTGATAGCAAGAACATAAAATTGTAAGGCTATCTCACTTATAGTTCAAAATGGAACTAGTTGTTCTATAATATCTCTCCTGGATAAAGGTTGAGACTTTATAGAGGTGGATCGAGGTAGGTAGGAGATTTTTATTATTTATTATGTTATCTTGTGTGAGTGTCTGATTGTTCATTTGCCTTGTTTGTGCTTGTTACGCTTTATCTCCATGACCAACTAGTTAAGTAGGCATGTGTCGGAGGGGTTCCTTGTTTGGATTTCTCTATGCGAGAAACTCCGCCGCATGAACACTTAACGGCATTGGGAGTGGAGAGACTCTATTCCTTACTCTTTCTTTTATTTTATTTTATTTTGTTGATTGAGAGTTGGGTTGAAAGTTTTAGTCGATAATCACGTGGTAGAGTGATTAAGGGCTACTAAAGTGCGAGATAGAAGCACTAGATATAGTTCTCTCCTCTCATCGATGTGAGGGAGACTGAGATATGAAGTCTAATTGAGACTTATGGATTATGCCTTGATGAGAAGACCATGTTTATATAATGGGATATATATTTGAAAGACTTTATAGAAAGTAAATGTCCGATAAATTGAAATCTTTGATTAATTGAATGGTAAAACATAGAAGTAAAATCTTGTTAGTATTATTGTAAATTAGAATTTTACCGGTTCCGATCATGTTTCTTAGACCGTCATATCTTGATGACCGATGATGCGAGGTAGTAGTGTAACGGGAGGGTTCCTTATTTAGATTTCGCTTCGGCGAGCCATCCCACGTATGAAACCAAGCGAATGTTGGGAGTTGAGATAGGTCTGGGGCACTAGGGATATACTTAGTATTATACGTCCATTATTTAGATAGGATATATATAGATCGACCTTATGTTTATTAGGATGTAAGGACTTTAACGCATGGGACGTTAACTTAGGAAGGCGGTAGGGGGTTGACCACAAATTTTGTTATGGGTTAACTCTAAGAGACATTAGGTCCCTAGAAACAAGAAGTATGGAATTTCAAGTGATTTGGAAGGATAGGCCAAGGGTGAGGATGCCTCTCTTAGATAGAGTGTTATTTTGGTAACTTAACTTTCAGAGAGTAAGAAGGAGGAGTTAAATTTTTACTCCTGAGATTATGTTGTTGAGCTCGAGAGTGAATTTAACGAACAAGCTTCTGCCAAGAAGGGGGAGTAATGATACTGGAGCGTGGACCCATTGTTTATGCGTCTCACAAGTTTAAAATTTATGGGAAGTATTATTCCATGCTTGATTTGAAATTCATTGAGGTAGTGATCGCCTTAAGGAAATGAGGCACTACTTCCTTGGGCAGGAAATTTGGTCTCTCTTGGGAGCAACAAGTGGTTGCAATATGTTGTGGAAGGAATCGAGTTGGTGTACGAGGTTCATAAAGTACTATCGAGGAGATATTCCCTTTCGCTAAGGGAAAGTGATTTAGGTAGTAGATATGACGAGTAGAAAACTTTTTAGAAAGTTTGTGAAGGCCTGAAATGCCAAGTAGAACGAGTATACACATTTGTGACTGATCATTTCACCTACTCTTACAAAAGATAGTGGTGGTGGAACGAAGAAGGGAATGTTAATAGACGTCTTCATTTAATTGATGGTATCGATCTGGTCTTGATCCTATTTGAGAAAATGCTAAATCGTTCGACCAAATTGTTGCTTTTTCGGCCATTATGGGTGGACTATATTTAGAAGAGTACACCCCGTTATATATGGAGGAAAGGTAGGGACTTATGAAATTCCCCTGGGGTTGGACCGAGACTAGATCCAGATATTCATGTCAAAGGTTGGTAAAGTTTCCACGAAGGTATGGGAACCGTATGGGAATGGAGTACATCTCACCTTATGCCGAAAGGCATACCTCGAACGTCCGCCTTAGGAGACATAGCTGATGAGAGCAATAGCTTCATGGATGGAAATTCCCGTATAATAATTTGGATCTTTCCTATACTATGGCACCGTGAGTGGCCTAGTGTAGCCGGTTGAGAAATTCGCATACTCATTGGATGGAACCAGCGGATAACTTATTCCTTGGACTTGGAATAGTGCCGGAACATTTTGTTGAGGATTGGACTTTTGCGCCGTGTACTTTGAAGGGATACGCCTATGTGAAGAGAAGTTAAGTAGTGTTGGGGTCAAGCCAATTAGCGTTGGTGTGAGTATCCCCGAGGAGGGATGTAAAGCGATTTAGGGAATATAGCGGTTTATGCCGAGTTGTGGGGGTATCCCCTCCCATTGTAAGACAGTAGGATTGATAGTTCGTGAGAAACGATTGGTTCTATGTTAGAGCACAAAGAATGAAGACTGAGGTCGATAGAGACGACCATAGTCCGAGTCCATTTGGGACAACGCAATAACGAGAGGTTTATTAAGGGTGATAAAACGATAGTTTAGAATGGTATACCCTTGATATGATTAGGGTATGCTTGAATTTTGAGGGCAAAATTCCCTCATAAGTGGGGAGTATGTAACAACCCTCATTTTTAGGAGGCTAATTTTATACTAATTTACCGTATGAGGTAATTATATAAAATGTTGTAACTGGAGTAAATATTAATTTTATAAGTTGAAAGTTAATATTTACTAGATTGTTGCATATTTACTGCATGTGAAAGTAAATATCATTCGGTTGTATGTTGTATGGTGTCATATGATTTAAATGACACTGTGGTTTAAATGGAAACGACACTTGAAATAATTTATAAAATTTTTGGATGCCATTTTAGAGGGCGTAGTTAGTCCCGGAAGGTGCGAGACAGAAAAAATAAGTGCCATATTGTATTTTTGTATTTCGGGCACTTTTACTTGGTTTTAGCTTATATGCGTATTTGCGAGTCGTTTTAATGTGGTATTAACCACTTAAGTTGGGAACCTTAAACTTAAGCCCCGATTTTAGTCTTCCAAATCCACAAATTACCCCATTTTATGTCTTAAATATAGAGAGAAAAGGAGAGAAAGAGATCTTGGGAGAAAAGGGGAGAAAGAAGAGAAAATGGATATTGAAGATTTGGGGTTGCTACAACCCAAAGAAATCTGAGATTTCAAATCTAAGGAAAGTTTTCTACTTGCTAATATGTGATTTAAGATGAATAATTTGTATGATAGATGTGTATTTGCATTTATGGATGAAAAATGGAATTTATGGGAATTAAACCCTAATCTTAGTTTTGATGATAAAATTTTAGATTATAGTTGTTAATAATCATGTAGGATGATTTGGGGTAGATAAAAGTTGATGGATGTATGTAAAAATTGAGTATAAATTGGCTTTGGGAAAATTTAAGTTTCATAACCCGTATCCCTATTCTTGGCCAAATCGCAGGGGCGAATCGATTCGGCCTTAGGGCGAATCGATTAGCTAAGCGGTCATCCTACATGTCTGCAAACCCGAATCGATTCGGGTTAAGGATGAATCGATTCGGTTGAAGCAGAATGTTGGTTTTGGTCATCCAAATCGATTCGCTTTTCGGTGAATCGATTCGGAATCAGGCTATTTTTGGAGTTATTTTTCTAACTCAACTTTTATCCATTTTCTTTAGGACCTAAGAACCTTCTTGCATGAAGTAAATTTAGTGTCCTAGAGTCCTAGATGAGTTATTTAACCACCCTATATTAGAAATGTGTTATGTGGGGGTTTTTCTGAGGATATGCCCATTGATGTTAGGGCATTCTTTCTTCTAGTTGATTTTTATTAAACTAGGAGTATTAGTGTTATATTCGGGAGACTTTAGAAGATCAATTGAGCTATGTTAGTCTTGATGGTTTACAATAACACCACATACGAACCTTTGGAGAATAAATTGAAAGTTTCGTTATTTATCGAGGTTACAACGATAAGATGTATTAAGTATGGCTCCGGGTATAATATGAGGTATTTACAAAAATGTAAATGATTTTGGTTTCGGATAAAATGAAACATATATATGGAAAGGAAATGAAATGGAAATGGTAATAATGATGGTAAATGATAATTTACTTAATCATGAATATGGTAAATGCTAATTTACTTAAACACACCTCTCTAAATGACATCATAAGGGAAGTTCACGCGCTTGGTGATGCCCCCTATCTAATGAATGTAGGGTGGATATAGTCCTAGGCCATATGCGTGGTTATGTTATGTTTTCTGCGCTGGTGAGGAGATTCTGGGTGTGGTCTTGACTCTCCCGCAGGCATATGGCCTCTTCCCGACGTCTTGCGTTATAGGTGCCCAGGCTGCCTTGTTTGATAGGCCCCTAGAAGATGATGGTAATTTAGGGACGCGCCACAGTGGGGAAACTCGGAGGGGAAGTCTTTGAATTGTTATAAGCATAAGAATATAACCTTCCTAAATCAAGTGGTACTTGATGTATGGTAAGTGCCATAAAGAGCACATATAAATGCCACAAAGAGCATTTGAGAATGACTATTTTCCGGATAAGGAAAGGATTTTTACAAAAGGTAAAATGGGGATAAAAATGCCACAAACTGCATAAAATTGTGATCATATATTTCCTGTTAAGGAATAGATATATGAAATTAATCAAGGTAGATGATGAAAGTTTTAATTTATGTTACTTGTTCTTATTTTTCCTGCTTAGCTTATGCATTTGATTCGTGTAGGTAGATCCTTATTCCTGCTAGTCATGATTACCATTCATAACTGTCATACTCTTTATTCATATGGTGATCATATAAAACTGGGCCCTGACCCGTTCATATTTCTTGTTGTGCATTCATCTTGTATCCGCTCAAGTGCTTCGCCGCAAGGACGCCTGTTTTGGCTTTCTTATTCCGGTGTTTCGGGGAGCCGTGATGCTTTGCGGGTATTACGGGACATATTGCATTAGACGCTGTCATCCTTATACTCTAGTAAGGATCATGTATTTTACTCGGGCGTGAGGCCCAAGCTTTTGTAATTGTCTAATGTAATGTATTAAATAAATTATTGAATTTGTTTAAATACTGTTATAGAGTATGTGGGCCGACAGCATATTCGGTCCTTTTATTGTATACTTGTTGTTATTGTATATATATATGTTTTTGGGGTCTCCACCTTTTCTCTTCAGTATGGGGTTGTTTAAATTCTTTCTTTAACTTTAAAACAAAAATTTTTGCCAACCCGTTTTCTGAAATATTAGGTGGTTATCCTGAATACTCTAGATTTTATTGTGATGCTGAGAATGATTCCCTCCGGGACTCCTGTTATATTGGATTATTGGGCTGGCCACCCCTTATTTTAGTGAGTGAGTTTTCACAGATGGTATTAGAGCATCAGGTTCTAGAGTCCTTAGGAATCTCTGTGGACGCCTTATGTTTTCAGCATTGCTTTTGATTTGACATAGAGCCCTAGGAGTAAGGTCATTGATTTCTTTTGTGAGATTTCGTTTCTCCTGCCATGAGGTAGAACCCATAAAATATTTTACATATTCGTGTGAGATTATTAGGTTGATTGAAGAAGGATGCCAGAGAAGGTCATCGCGAAGCCGTCATGGGAAGGGTTACTAGGAACTGTAATTTGTGGTCGGGGATGGGGACTGCTCTGGAGGTCGCCTCCTTTTGTAGCATTTTCTTATTTTGCTACTGAGACTACTAATTACAGTGGATGTAGTTTTACCAGTACCGCTAGGAGTACAGAGTGGTACTAAGCTTGGGATTTCCAAGTAATGTTAAATTGAAGTGAGGAAGAGCCCATAACGAGGGCCACAGGTTAAAGTAAGAAGGAAGAGATGCATTCTAATTTGGTGAATGCGTAAGGTCTAGGAGTTTTGCCTAGAGTAGGGGTATAGAATTGCCCGGATGAAAAGAAAAGGGGAAAACCTTTCACCCGTAGGAGTAGTGTCGAGATGGCGAGAACTTAGTCACCACATTTGTGGGTGAAGGATGTTTGGCCCATGAAGAAGCCCGGTGGACACTTGCAATATCGAGTTTCTCTGGGAAAGTTATACTAATGAGAAGGTGGATTCTCAAACGTTCACACGAGGTTCGGTCAGAGACTGACAGTGAAGAAAGTGTTGTACTATTAGGGATACCGTGCACCGTAAAATGATAGGTTCCTGAATAGGTGTCGCTAACACTTCTGAAGGAACATCGTTCATGAAACCCCTTTTGCTGATATATGCTATCCACCCGGGGAGGATTCATTGAATTAAGGAAAGGGGAGGCCAGTAGCAAGCTCTCTTTTGTTGAAGAAGAAAAGGGGACTGTGTGGACAATTATTGTTGGCCAGAGTCGGAACAATGGCTATGATGTGGAGCGTAGAACCACTCATTTTAAATTTTGTTGATTGGAGAACAAGGCCAAAGATAAAGTGCCTACTTGGGGAGTTGAAGTAAGTAATATTTGGTTCGGATAAGACTCAAGTATGGTGTCTGAGAACCATTAGTATTGCCTTGAGTGATTAGCAAGAATGTTGGTGGGAATTCCACCTTAGTAGTGGGTGGTGCATCCCCCATAAAATGATTGAGTACTATTGTGTTTACTCTAGATTCGGGTGGGTGTATCGAGCTTGTAATGGTATCGACATTATTGTAGAAAGGGTAGTAATATGAATTATGTGGTAGGGAATTTTTATGATTTCTTCACTCGTTATCAAGCGAGTGGTGATATTTTAAATGTATATGTGTCGTATGTGTTACTTGCATTATGTGTTACTTGGTTTGAGTGTTCTATTATTTGTTTGCATTGTATGTGGATGTTATGCCTTATCTCCACGACCAACAAGGTTAAGTAGTAATGCATAGGAGGGGTTCCTTGTTTGGATTCCGCTTTAGATGGACGCTTCACGCGTGAACCTTAACGACGTTAGGAGTAGAGAGATGCTAATTTTCCTTTCTCTTAATTTATGTTAAGATATTTTGGTTGGCTTGGGGTGATAGAAAGAAAATAAAATTGTAAGGCTATCTCACATCTAGTTCAAAATGGAACTAGTTGTTCTATAATATCTCTCTAGATACAGGTTGAGACTTTATAGAGGTGGATCGAGGTAGGTAGGAGATTTTTATTATTTATTATGTTATCTTGTGTGAGTGTTTGATTGTTCGTTTGCCTTGTTTATTCTTGTTACGCTTTATCCCCATGACCAATTAGTTAAGTAGGCATGTGTGGGAGGGGTTCCTTGTTTGGATTTCTCTTTGCGAGACACTCCGCCGCATGAACACTTAACGGCATTGGGAGTGGAGAGACGCTATTCTTTTCTCTTTCTTTTATTTTATTTTATTTTGTTGATTGAGAGTTGGGTTGAAATTTTTAGTCGAGAATCACGTAGTAGAGTGATTAGGGGCTACTAAAGTGCGAGATAGAAGCACTAGATCTAGTTCTCTCCTCTAATCGATGTGAGGGAGACTGAGATATGAAGTCTAATTGAGACTTCTGGATTATGCCTTGATGAGAAGACCATGTTTATATAATGGGATATATATTTTAAAGACTTTACAAAAAGTAAATGTCTGATTAATTGAAATCTTTGATTAATTGAATGGTAAAACATAGAAGTAAAATCTTGTTAGTATTATTGTAAATTAGAATTTTACCGGTTCCGATCATGTGTCTTAGACCGTCATATCTTGATGACCGACGATGCGAGGTAGTAGTGTAACGGGAGGGTTCCTTATTTAGATTTTGCTTCGGCGAGACATCCCACGTATGAAACCGAGCGAATGTTAGGAGTTGAGATAGGTCTGGGGCACTAGGGATATACTTAGTATTATACGTCCATTATTTAGATAGGATATATATAGACATACCTTAAGTTTATTAGGATGTAACGACTTTAAGGCATGGGACGTTAACTTAGGAAGGCGGTAGGGGGTTGACCACAAATTTTGTTATGGGTTAACTCTAAGAGGGATTAGGTCCCTAGAAACAATAAGTATGGAATTTCAAGTGATTTGGAAGGATAGGCCAAGGGTGAGGAGGCCTCTCTTAGATAGAGTGTTATGTTGGTAACTTAACTTTCAGAGAGTAAGAAGGAGGAGTTAAATTTTTACTCCCGAGCTCATGTTGTTGAGCTCGAGAGTGAATTTAACGAACAAGCTTCTGCCAAGAAGGGGGAGTAATGATACTGGAGCGTGGACCCATTGTTTATGCGTCTCACAAGTTTAAAATTTGTGGGAAGTATTATTCCATGCTTGATTTGAAATTCATTGAGGTAGTGATCGCCTTAAGGAAATGAGGCACTACTTCCTTGGGCAGGAAATTTGGTCTCTCTTGCGAGTAACAAGTGGTTGCAATATGTTATGGAAGGAATCGAGTTGGTGTACGAGGTTCATAAAGTACTATCGAGGAGATATTCCCTTTCGCTAAGGGAAAGTGATTTAGGTAGTAGATATGACGAGTAGAAAACTTTTCGGAAAGTTTGTGAAGTCCTGAAATGCCAAGTAGAACGAGTATACACATTTGTGACAGATCATTTCACCTACTCTTACAAAAGATAGTGGTGGTGGAACGAAGAAGGGAATGTTAATAGAAGTCTTCATTTAATTGCTGGTATCGATCTGGTCTTGATCCTATTTGAGAAAATGGTAAATCGTTCGACCAAATTGTTGCTTTTTCGCCCTTATGGGTGGACTATTTAGAAGAGTACACCCCGCTCTATATGGAGGAAAGGTAGGGACTTATGAAATTCCCCTGGGGATGGACCGAGACTTGATCCAGATATTCATGTCAAAGGTTGGTAAAGTTTCCACGAAGGTATGGGAACCGTATGGGAATGGAGTAATGGAGTACATCTCACCTTATGCCGAAAGGCATACCTCGAACGTGCGCCTTAGGAGACATAGCCGATGAGACCAATAGCTTCATGGATGGAAATTCCCGTATAATAATTTGGATCTTTCCTATACTATGGCACCGTGAGTGGCCTAGTGTAGCCGGTTGAGAAATTCGCATACTCATTGGATGGAACCAGCGGATCACTTGTTCCTTGGACATGGAATAGTGCCGGAAGATTTTGTTGAGGATTGGACTTTTGCGCCATGTACTTTGAAGGGATACACCTATGCGAAGAGAAGTTAAGTAGTATTGGGGTCAAGCCAATTAGCGTTGGTGTGAGTATCCCCGAGGACGGATGTAAAGCGATTTAGGGAATATAGCGGTTTATGTCGAGTTGTGGGGGTATCCCCTCCCATTGTAAGACAGTAGGATTGATAATTCGTGAGAAACGATTGGTGCTATGTTAGAGAACAAAGAATGAAGACTGAGGTTGATAGTGACGACCTTAGTCCGAGTCCATTTGGGACACCGCAATAACGAGAGGTTTATTAAGGGTGATAAAACGATAGTTTAGAATGGTATACCCTTGATATGATTAGGGTATGCTTGAATTTTGAGGGCAAAATTCCCTCATAATGGGGGAGTATGTAACAACCCTCATTTTTAGGAGGCTAATTTTATACTAATTTACCGTATGAGGTAATTATATAAAATGTTGTAACTGGAGTAAATATTAATTTTATAAGTTGAAAGTTAATATTTACTAGATTGTTGCATATTTACTGCATGTGAAAGTAAATATCATTCGGTTGTATGTTGTATGGTGTCGTATGATTTAAATGACACCGTGGTTTAAATGGAAACGACACTTGAAATAATTTATAAAATTTTCGGATACCATTTTAGAGGGCGTAGTTAGTCCCGGAAGGTGCGAGACAGACAAAATAAGTGCCATATTTTATTTTTGTATTTCGGGTACTTTTACCTGGTTTTAGCTTATATGCGTATTTGCGAGTCGTTTTAATGTGGTATTGACCACTTAAGTTGGGAACCTTAAACTTAAGCCCTGATTTTCGTCTTCCAAATCCACTAATTACCCCATTTTATGTCTTAAATATAAAGAGAAAAGGAGAGAAAGAGAGCTTGGGAGAAAAGGGGAGAAAGAAGAGAAAATGGAGATTGAAGATTTGGGGTTGCTACAACGCAAAGAAATCTGAGATTTAAAATATAAGGCAAGTTTTCTACTTGCTAATATGTGATTTCAGATGAATAATTTGTATGAAAGTTGTGTATTTGCATTTATGGATGAAAAATGGAATTTATGGGAATTAAACCCTAATCTTAGTTTTGATGATAAAAGTTTATATTATAGTTGCTAATAAACATGTAGGATGATTTGGGGTAAATCAAAGTTGATGGATGTATGTAAAAATGGAGAAGAAATTGGCTTTGGGAAAATTTAGGGTTCATAACCCGTATCCCTATTCTTGGCCAAATCGAAGGGGCGAATCGATTCGGCCTTAGGGCGAATCGATTAGCTAAGGGGTCATCCTACATGTCTGTAAACCCGAATCGATTCGGTTTAAGGTCAAATCGATTCGGCTGAAGCAGAATGTTGGTTTTGGTCATCCGAATCGATTCGCTTTTGGGCGAATCGATTCGGAATCAGGCTATTTTTGGAGTTATTTTTCTAACTCAACTTTTATGCATTTTCTTTAGGACCTAAGAACCTTATTGCATGAAGTAAATTTAGTGTCCTATAGTCCTAGATGAGTTATTCAACCACCCTAGATTAGAAATGTGTTATGTGGGGGTTTTTCCGAGGATATGCCAATTGATGTTAGGGCATTCTTTCTTGTAGTTGATTTTTATTAAACTAGGAGTATTAGTGTTATATTCAGGAGACTTTAGAAGATTAATTGAGCTATGTTAGTCTTCATGGTTTACAATAACACCACATACGAACCTTTGAAGAATAAATTGAAAGTTTAGTTATTTATCGAGGTTACAACGATAAGATGTATTAAGTATGGCTCCGAGTATAATATGAGGTATTTACAAAAATGTAAATGATTTTGGTTTCGGATAAAATGAAACATATATATGGAAAGGAAATGAAATGGAAATGGTAATAATGATGGTAAATGATAATTTACTTAATCATGAATATGGTAAATGCTAATTTACTTAAACACACCTCTCTAAATGACATCATAAGGGAAGTTCGCGCGCTTAGTTATGCCCCCTGGCTAATGAATGAATGGTGGATATAGTACTAGGCCATATGCACGGTTATGTTATGTTTTCGGCGCTGGTGAGGAGATTTCGAGTGTCGTCTTGACTCTCTAGCAGGCATATGTACGCTTCCTGACGTCTTGCGTTATAGGTGCCTAGGCTGCCTTGTTTGATAAGCCCCTGGAAGATGATGGTCATTTAGGGGCGCGCCCAGTGGGGAAAGTCGAAGGGGCGGTCTTAGAATCGTTATATGCATAAGAATATAACCTTTCTGAATCAAGTGGGACTTGATGTATGGTAAGTGCCATAAAGAGCACATATAAATGCCACAAAGAGCATTTGAGAATGACTATTTTCCGGATAAGGAAAGGATTTTTACAAAAGGTAAAATGGGGATAAAAATGCCATAAAGTGCATAAAATTGTGATAATATATTTCCTATTAAGGAATAGATATATGAAATGAATCAAGGTAGATGATGAAAGTTTTAATTTTTGTTACTTGTTCTTATTTTTCCGGCTTAGCTTATGCATTTGATTCGTGTAGGTGGATCCTTATTCCTGCTAGTCATGATTACCATTCATAACTGTCATACGTTTTAGTCATCTGGTGATCATATAAAATCGGAACCTAACCCGTTCATATATTCTTGTTGTGCATGCATCTTGTATCCGCTCAGGTGCTTCGCCGCAAGGACGCCTATTTTGACTTTCTTATTCCGGTGTTTCGAGGAGTCGGGATGCTTTGCGGGTATTACGGGATATATTGCATGAGATGTTGTCATCCTTGTACTCTAGTAAGGATCAAGTCTTTTACTCGGGCGTGAGGCCCATGCTTTTGTAATTGTCTAATGTAATGTATTATATAAATTATTGAATTTGTTTAAATACTGTTATAGAATCTGTGAACCGACAGCATATTCGGTCCTTTTATTGTATACTTGTTGTTATTATATATATATGTTTTTGGGGTATCCACCTTATCTCTTCGGTATGGAGTTGTTTAAATTCTTTCTTTAACTTTAAAACAAAAATTTTTGGCAATCCGTTTTCTGAATTGTTGGGTGGTTATCCTGAATACTCTATATTTTATTGTGATGCTGAGAATGATTCCGTCCAGGACTCCTGTTATATTGGAGTATTGGGGTGGCCACTCCTTATTTTGGTGAGCGGGTTGTCACATTTAATTACCTTATAAATCGTGGATTTTATCTCTCTCAAGCGTACATGTTTAATCGTATTAAGTTTTCATTGCCAGAATGTTGGGATGAGGTAGTAGAGAATATATTCCGGCTTCATAATCCTGACAAGGCACTATTGTTAATAAAATTGTTAGAAAAGGTAGAAAAATAGTCATACATTGTGATATAACTTCATAAAGAGATCATTAACCCATCAAAAGATCCTACTAAACACGTTGCTCAACTTGAAGACTCTGAGTTATTATTCTTTTAATTTATGCATAGTTGTAAGCTAATAACAAATAACCTAAAACAATGCAAGTCTCCTGATTGGCACATCATCATTAAATGAATCTCTATGATGTTTAGGCATTGATTTTATGAGCAGAAGGATTTATGTAGGGAAATTATGAAACGTAGTTTGTGATTCACCTTCCTTCATGCAAAAGTGTTAAATAGAAATCCCATTAAAGCTGTGAAATAAACGTTAGCCGAGGCAATTTTTGTATTAGAGAAATATTTTTCTTTGTTCTTCTTTGACATCTGCGTCCACCTACTTGCGCATTTATTCAACTAGGCTTTGATGTGTAGACCAATTAGGTATCGCGTGATGTATCCAAAATTTCCATTCGAATCCATAATCCGAATTCATCCCCATCAAATTTCAAGGTTAAAATAATGTTCCTTAATATTTTCCAGAGTTCTATACTCTTCTACAGACATCCTTAAATAATCCATATTTGATTTATTCCAAAGAATTTCGGTTTAAGACATCCTTCTGTAATAAAATCATGACTAATTAAAAAACTAAAAAATATACGAAACGACGACTACGCATTCGTAACGAAAAGATCTATCTCGATGTCCAAAACCTAGGGTCATTTGAATGAGATAACAATCTCATTTGAACGAGATACTAATCTTTTTTGAATGACGTGCAATGTAGTTTGAACGACTTGTAATGTCGTTTGAAGTGCGTTGTCCAGGTTCTTCTTCTTCGCTGGTCGTTTTTTTGCCATTTGTAATCCATGGAAGGTTTTGAAATGCTTCTACGGATGTAACCAGACGAAGATAACCTAGAACCCATCTCTAACATGGTTCATAATCATCATAGTAACCTTAAACATCATCTATTTTCATCAAATGTTATTAAATCCCCGAATTGGGTTTTCACGGTTTCGTACAATCGTTTTCAAAATTTTGATTCTATAATCCCAATTACTTCACATCTACTACTGGATATCTAATCTAATTCAAATTCCAACCTAACTAAATCATAGAACATCATCAATCGCATAATTAATCTACATAATAACCTTAAATTATCAAAACCCATTTTCTATAATAACCCACTCCCAAAAATGAATTTCTTTATCACACCCACTATGATATCAATCAAATTGCTGCAATTAAATTGAAAGAAAGTTTAACTACTTGCCTAGATAATTCATAAAGTCTGATTTCTTTGTTGTAGACACTATTTTTGATGAAGAACACATAAATCTTTTATTAGTGTGGGTCCCAAATGCTCTCCCACATGATCCCTCTTTTTTTCTCCACCACTAGGATTTTTCTTATTTGAGTTGCGTCGGCCACAACCTCTCTCACATATTTTTTATTAGGTGAATCCCGAAATTAAGCCTATGGGTAAAATTAAAATGACCCAAGCACCCTCGTGTGAGCCCGGTTATGCCTAAAAATGCCCCGAGACCCAATTACTACCACTGGGTACTTTTTTAGACTATTTTGACCCTTCTGGACTCAACCGTGCACTCCGAATAGCCATATGAGGTACATAACTAAAATCTCCAAATTCAACCTCAAATTACGACACATGTATTCATAAAAAGAAATAACCCCAAATTATTTAAATCTTAATTCTCCAAATAAATTGAATCTTCCAAACTAAATAAATTCTATAAATTAAATAAGTTCTCCAAATCATCAATTTAGTTTAAATTCTAATTCACTAATTTAAATCAATTCTATATCTTAAAAAATACGGGGCGTTACACCTATGGGCAAGAATAAAAAGAAGAAGAAGGCTCGGAAATAGGTTATTGTCCCTCAGGAAACTCGTGGGCCTCAGTGAGGTGTGAAAATTCTAAGGGTAAGTGTTTCCACTAGAAGTAGGCATGACACTGCAAAAACAATTATCCGATTCTTCGTAATAAACAAAACTAACCTAGTAAATTCTATTTATTTATCGTTGAATCATATTTTATGGTTCGTACTATTAGTACCTAGTGTGTGAATAGGGGAGCCACTAATCCTATATGCAATTCTTTGTAGGGGTTCTAGGAAACCAAGCGATTAAGTAATGGAGAGATTTATCTGACTATGAGACATGATACTTGACTATCGACAATTGTTATGGGAGATGTTTATTTAAGCTTTAATAGTAATAGGATTTTTCTTTTAAAAGAGTGTCTTTATGCACCTTATATTAAGAGGAATTTGATTTCAGTTTTGTGTTTAGACTTTTATGGATATTCATTTTCTTTTAATAAACTCATGGTTATAAAGAAAAATAAATCTTTTATATCCTTCGTATGCTAGTTGATAATCTTTATATTGTTAATCCTATCTCTCCCATAGAACAAATTAATATTTTGCATAATTCAATTGGACCAAATTTAGTGAACCAAACGTATCTTTGGCACTGATGCCTAGGTCATATAATCTAAAAAGGATTCATAGATTGGTAGCAAGTGGGTAATTGAGCTCATTACAAGTGTAGGCACTTCCAATTTGTGAATCTTGTTTAGAAGGTAAAATGACCAAGAGTCCTTTTTCCTTCAAGGGCTATAGAGCCAAAAAAAAATTGGAATTGGTTCATTTTTATATATGTGGACCAATAACAACCTGAGCAAAATGGGGATTTGAGTATTTTATGACTTTCATAGATGATTACTGAAGGTATGGATACATTTACCTAATGCACCATAAGTTCGAAGCCTTTCAGAAATTCAAAGTTTATAGGGAAGAAGTGGAGAAGCATCATGATAAAAGTACCAAGGCTTCACAGTTTGATGTACCTCTTACGGGAGTTTAGGCAATATCTAGAAAATCAAGGTATTACATCCCAATTGTTTGCACCTAATATGCCTCAGCAAAATGGTGTAGCTGAAAGGAGGAACATGATTCTTTTGGATATGATTAGGTCCATATTGAGTTATATAGATCTCCCATATTCCATTTGGGGCCATACTTTATAAACGACCATTTATTTAGCAAACTTGTTACCTTCAAAGGAGGACTCAACTACACACAAGGAAATATGTATTGGGATCCATCCTAGTATGAAATATATTCAGATCTGGGGTAGTCTAGCACATGTCTTGAAGAGAGATCCTTTTAAGTTGGAATCGAGATCAGAAGTTTATTTCTTTGTAGTATATCCTAATAAAACTAAGGGTTATTTATTTTATGATCCTAAGGATCAAAAGGTCATTGTTAGCACCAACGGCCGGTTCTTGGAAGAGAATCTATAATACCCCGTATTTTTATGCTATATTCATTTGGGGATTCATTAAATTTAATGAGTTAATTATTTAATAAAAAATCCGGAAATTAATTATGTTATAATTATTAACGTGACGAGAGTTAGTAATTATGGGAAATTTGTTGAATATTACTAATGAGCAAAGTAATATATGATATTTATTATATTGAATGTCACGAGTGAATAAAATGACAGTTTTGGAAATTTGAATCGGGACGCGCCCGTGTCGCGTCGGGACTAAATTTTAATAATTAAAAAGTGAATATTTTATAAGTTGGTCGTATGGTCCTTTTGAGTGCGCCAACGCGTACGGAAGGGTCGAGATAGTCAGAAAAGTGTACTCGGGGGTGTAGTTTGGGTCTCGGGGTGTTTTTAGGCCTAATTGGTACCCCGGGAGGGCGTTTTGGACATTTCACCTTTTTGGGTAATTAAACCCACGAAAATTCCAAGGGTTATATCAGATATCTGGATGGTCACCTAGGGTTAGAAACTCTAAACACAAGTGACGGCCATTGGAGAAGAGAGGAGAAAGCTCTCAAGGCAATTCAAGGCCAAAAAGCCACCCGTTTGCACCGCCGTCGCCGCCAACGCGTAGATCGCGAGACGAGGAACGCAACCATACCAAAATCAGCCGTAAATCAGAATACCAAAAATCCCAGGAAAGTTTTTATCTTTCTATTTTTGTTGGTGAAATTTCCATATTAGTTTAGGAATGATTAGGGATGAATTATGTGGAAGAAAACCCAATTTGTGATAGGAAAATCCAAGTAGTATTTGTTTATATGATGATTCTGGAAACCCTTGCCATGTAGAGGAAATTAAGCACGAAATTTGATGATTATAAGAAAGAAGTGTAACAACCCTCGATTTTTGGAGACTGAGAAATTAAATTTTGGGAAAATAAAATTTAATTAAATTGGAGAATTTCAAAATTTGGGAATTGAGGCCCAAAAATAGAGAATATTTTAAAGTATTCCGGATGATATTTTTGTGGGTACCATCGATCCCGTAAGGGTCGAGATAGTCAAAATGACTGTCATTGGGTCTTATTTCGGCTCCAGAATGTTTTTAAGCTATTTTGACTTGAATTGGAGTAAACGAGTCATTTAAAGTGTGTATTAACATTTAAAATTGGGATTCTGTCTTAAAGGTTTAAGTGGCTTATGGATTAATCCATTCTCATTTGAGAGAAAGAGAGAAAAATCCATAGAGAGAAGAATAAAGGAAAGAGGAAGAAAGGAAGAGAGAGAGGAAGAAAAGCTTGGGGATTTCCGGCCCAACCGCGACATCGGGGACGATCCAACCTCTACAAATCTGAGGCAAGTGTTTAATCTTGCTAAATAGCTATTTGTGTATTTCATTTCATAATTTGTGGGGTAAAGAAATGGATTTTGGGTATAAATACCAAAACCTAGATTTTTGGGTTTAAATCTTGAAATCAATGTTATTCTATGGTTTAATCACATATAAATGGTTGGGATGAAATGTAGGATGGGTTTTCTTGTTAATAACATTATTGGGTTAAAGATTTGGGGGCTTGGTGATGATAATTGAGTATTAATTTCGTGGGTTTGCTGAGAAAGGGAGATCGGCCAGCTTAACTCGTATGGCCGGTCGACCGCGCCTTAAGGGAAAAGCCTACTGCATTTCTTCGTAGGCAAAATATGGACCCGCGGTCGACCGAGGGTCTGCGACCGGTCGACCGGTCCCCTGTTTTTAGCCCAAAACTTGGATTTCTTCTCCCCCTTTTCTTTTGGAGTTTATTCTTAGGGGCTTTCTTAATGGGTTGTTTTATGGGTTTCCTAAGATGACTTCTAGCCCTTTTTGGTTGGGTTTGTTAATTTGGGGTTCTCTCTTATAAAGTAAGATATATCTTTTGGTGACCTATAGGGGGTTTCTCACTTAGCATCTGATAGTGGGAACTTCTTGGAATCATTGGATAAGAAATATCTATGTATGTTGTGAAATTTCTAGGCCGACATTTATGTCAAATCCTTATAAGGATAGGATATGGTTAAGATATCATTTGGGGCCAAATGAAAGAGAGCGGTTGCACACTCTTTAAGAGTAAGGGGTCTCATATCCTTAGATAGAAATGTTTAGTCTAAGAAACAATTGATAACTCAATAGGAGTAAGGGTTACCGAGACTTATTCGAACCATAGGTGGCATTGAGAACGCTTTGGGATCGTACTATCGACTAGAATAAGCGGTAGCATAAATTCTAGTAGGATTAGTTTACACGTAATCATGGGGATATGACCACTAAGATTCCAATACTTGAAATGAGGTTGGAATAAATTGAGGTTTTAGACTATTAAGTCATGTGTGTGCCTATGGTTAAATAGTACTAAAGTTAATTATGTACTTTTGGATATGGATGAAATGGATTTCTACACAAACTCTTGGGTGATAACCCTAATGTTGAATATATATGTATAGATATATACATATGGTTTTGGGAGACTATTCATCATAGGAAAAATGATTGAATATGTTTCAAGTGAGGGATTGTATTCACATATCGAGGTACATTTAATGGAAATTATGGTGACGGCTTGTATATTGAGGATTATGTATACTTATAGACGGGTTTATATATCTTATACATATGAACGAGAATTAGTTTGTATATATATTGGTATAGCGATGTGTGAATATATGTACATATATCTATGTATGAATGTGAATATATGGATATATTTATGTTGTGGACATACATTGTATGGATACTTAAACCGTATATGATGGTTTATTATATTGGATCATATGATGGGATCATATGGATGTATGTATATTGCGTATGTGAGCAATATATATACTTATATGGTTAAGCATACCCCGCTCATGCTATCATTGGGAAGTTTCCGCGCAGAGGGTGAGCATCCTGGCATATAGAGCAGGGTGTGGATATTCCCCAGGTCATAGTCGCACCTTGTGTTATTATACGATATAGATATATATTTTTGGGATGAGACGTGGTGGGTATGTTTCGTCTAATTGCCGATTGGAACTATGACCGCTTCTCGGGACGTCGTGTGTGTGTGTTATCACAAGGTGGGTGTCGTTGATCCCCACCAGGTGGTCCCCAGTTGTTACGTGAGCCGGACTCTGGGAAGATGATAGCATTGATGCAGTTTTATCGGCGCTATATATTTAGCCGGGTATTATATGTGCATGGCCTTTGTGCATCATATATGGTATGTACACTTGGTCATGGGTATGGATGATCGTATGTATATATATGGTGAGAATAAAATACCTATATATATATTTATATATCCTAGATGAAAGGATATGGTATTTCTATGGGGTACATCTCGGATGATTATGGTGTACCAGATTATTTGGGGGTTGATGTATCGCATTTAAGGAATACTTCGGTTACATCATCCCAAGGATATTATTGAAGGTTTTTAGTTGTTTTCTTCTTGTAGTTTAAAAGTTTAGTAGTAATGGTAGTATTAAATCGTATGTTAAGGATTATGGATCTCTAGGATCGACATTTCCCAGGAGTAGTATAACGAGGTGGTTCCTTGTTTGGATTTCTCTTTGCGAGACACCTCACGCACGAAACGCAGTGCCATGTCGATATTTGAGAGAAGTAGTTCTATCCGTGGCATCTCGGATCTCTGGTCTTAACCTTGTCAGGAGTACTGTAACGGGGCGGTTCCTTGTTTGGATTTCGCTTTACGAGACTCCCCACGCACGAAACGTAGTACAATTTTGAGATTAGAGAGAAGTTTTGCCAATATTCCATGTGCATGATATAAAAAAATATAAATTCTTATATTTTAGCCTATATATATGTATATATATATATATATGTATATATATATATATATATATATATATGTATATATATATATATATATATATATATATATATATATATATATATATATATATATATATATAGGGGTAACGTATTAAGAATTATAATTCATGTAATTATAAATCGGAATCCATTAAGCCTATTAAGGCATAATTGTTGTAATCATAATCTAGTAGGATTAGAATGGGTGGATCCTTAGATTATGACGGGAAAGTAGCTCTCGTGGGTATAGGCTAGGCCTATGATAAGTTAGGTTGTCCTAATAACTATGGGGTAATTTAACTAAAACTTGAGGACGCGAATAGGTGCGCGCCTTTAGATGAGAGGTGAGTTGGGGTTCCACGAGAGAGCGGTCTCACTTTAATTATGAAATAAGTGCGCCGATAATTATTATGCACGGTTAACACACTTGCTAAATATTTGTCACATTCGGGGCTCTGACGCGTTTACTTTTCTCTCTTGCATGTATATATATATATTACTACAGGTGTCCTACCGCAGGAATACCGGATGCCTTTCTATCCAGAGTCTTGGGAGCCGTGACAGGTGCGGACTGTTGCGGGATATAGCTGGTAGTCGCCTCCTACTTTCAAAATTCTAGGTAAGATTTATGTTGTACATCGGGTTTGTACCCAAGGGATATTTATATACATGTTTATATTTATTCCATTTCAGTTATTGTATTGGTTGTGACCCGACAGCTTATTCGGGTCTACTTTGTGTAGTACATTCGGTTGTATTTATTTAGATCATTTTACTTCTAGTATTTCATTTATCTTAGTTCTTTCATGCATTTTTCTTTTCTTCATTAGTAGTGTTAGTTGGTTGGTTGTTGCACATTCTATTTCAATTTTCACATCCCGCTTATGTGAATCATTTTACTTCTAGTATTTCATTTATCTTAGTTCTTTCATGCATTTTTCTTTTTTTCATTAGTAGTGTTAGTTGGTTGGTTGTTGCACATTCTATTTAAATTTTCACATCCCGCTTATGTGATTTCGGGTAGTTAGTCCTATATTAAATAGGAACGACAATTGATGTTGAGACTGGACCATCTGAAACTCCTGATTTAATATAGTATAGGGCTGGCCACCCGTTATTATTTTAGACGGGTTGTGACAGATTGTATCAGAGCATCAGGTTCTAGAGTCCTTAGGATCTGTGCGAGTTATTGATTCTTCCGTTAACGTTCTTGACATAAAGCCCTATAAATAGGATTGTTGTGTTCACTGCCACTACACCAAATCCTGCGAATGGTCACGCCGAGTTGGTCACGGCCCAAGTCTGCGACCCGTTGGTCGCGGACTTGGGCCGTGACCAAGGCTGTTTTTGGCGTGAAAATATTTATTATCACACTAGATCATGGATGCTTTGAAAGTGGTCACGGCCCAAGTCCCTGACCACTGTGGGTCACGGACTTGAGCCGTGACCAGGCCGTGACCATCTTGGCGCCAAATTCGCGCCAAAATTCCCTCCAAACTGGTCGCGGATGGGGTCACGGCCCAAGTCCGTGACCAAAGGCATGACGAAGTAAATAACACACACATTAAGGGTCGCGGCCCTCAGCCGTGACCATTTCTGGGTATGGGTCACGGCTTTAGGCCGTGACCATCCTTCATTCGAGCAGTGGTGGTGATGGTTTGCAGGTTGCGCACTGGGGGTCACGGGTCACGGCTGAGGGCCGTGACCATTTCTTGGTATGGGTCACGGCTTTAGGCCGTGACCATCCCTCATTCGAGCAGTGGTGGTGATGGTTTGCAGGTTGCGCACTGGGGGTCACGGCTCTGGGCCGTGACTAGGTTCAATCGAGCAGCAGTTGAGTTTCATTTAAGGGTCGCGCATGGTGGGTCACGGTGGTTGGCCGTGACCAGGTTCAGTCCTTAAAAAAAAGAATCGCGCCTCCCTCATTTTCCTTAAAAAAAAGAATCGCGCCTCCCTCATTTCATTTCTGTCGATCGAGGTCAGTGTCTAAAGCCCTAGGCGATTTGTGCGATTTCCATCCTTGAGATTTCGGCTCAGAAAGGTATTGTGTGTTTATTTGTGCGATTTCCATCCCTCATTTCGATTCTCGTGCATTTCGATTCTCATTGTGTTAGTATATGTGTGTATATGTGTGTGTATGTATAGATTTATGTGTGTGTATGTATAGATTTGTATATATGTGTGTGTATGTATAGATTTATGTTTATATGTGTGTGTGTATGTATAGATTTGTATATATGTGTGTGTATGTATAGATTACTGTTTATATGTAAGTGTGTATGTGTGTTTATGTGTGTAACTACAAACAAATTGTATTTTATTTCAATAAACCCTAGACATTGTATTGGGATTTTTTTTTGACAAAATATTATTCAAAATATAACCCTAGACATTATATTTTTTTTGACAAAATATTATTAAATGGATTCTTAATAAGTAAAAAAAAAAATTACATCTACCTCGTGGGATTTTATAGGGGGTTATATGCGTGCCATCATACTATATTGGGGGTTATATGCATGTCGTGTTGGATACTATGTTGAATTTATTGAATTGATACTAGTGTCGATAAATGTATATGTTATAAAATTTGTTGGATACTACTTTTCTCAGGAAAAATGAGGCACGGTGATAAATACTGTCAACAAGAGTGGGACAGGTTGCAATTAGACCGCACACATAACTCTTTTATTAGCGTGCGTCATATAGAGGGTACTCCTATTTATAGGTACGGAAATAAAAAGATCGAACAATTTAACTACCTTATAAATCATGGATTTGATATCCAGCAAGATTACTTGTTCGATCGTATTCTATTTTCTCTACCCGAAAACTGGGATGACGTTATACAAAATATATTTCACACACATAATCCCGACATAGCCCTGACCTTGGTTACGTTGTTGGAGAAGGCGGAAAAAAAAATCCACCCATTATGGATACAACTGCGTACAGAGAGCATTGACATAGACTGTGATGTCTCGCGCCACATGCACGTAAAATTGAATCTTGCCAACATGTTGAGAAATAGGGGATTCCGAGTTCATGTCACTGACATCTACACATCAATCATAGATACCCTTCCTTCTAGTTGGCCACGTGCAAAAATTTATAGGTTCTTAAAAACTAATACCGAATGGATGGAGATCAGACACATTGAACTTATTCTAAAGTCTTACTTTGAAAAGGTATATATCTATCTATTTATATATATAAAACTAATTAAGCTTGATTAATTAGTTATAATTTCATATTACTATAATTATTTAGTCACTCATATTTTTTAATTTTTGTAGATAATGTCGAGAGGAAACAACCCTAGGGTACCAAGTGCCGATGTGACACCACAATGAGGTTCACCATCTTGTGCAGAACCCGAATTCTCAACACCAATGGCTGAGCAATTCACAACTCCACCAATGGTTCACTCCTCACCAAGTCCAACTCCAAGTGCTCCTACACCCCAATCCGGCACTCCCGTTGCTTTAACGCCCCAATCCAACACTCATGATGCCTCCCGCTCAAATGAAAAGAAGCCTATTGGATTCTCCCTTCTCAGGAATAACCCGATGGGTGATAGGAGTGACGTGCTGAACTTTAAAGCCCGGTGTTTGTCGCTGGGAAAAATGAACGTGGGAATCGGTGGACCAGATAATTGGAACCTTGTTGATCAAGCTGTCAAAGATGACATATATAACCAACTTTGCAAGCATTTCTCATTTCCTGACCGTTCCAAGAATAAGGTTCTATCTCGGTTTGCTGAAGGATTGAGGACATACAGGAGAAACCTTCGGAAGAAACATTTCTCGAAAGAGGCAGCGAGCTCCGATATTTTGGCTTTGAAAGAGAAAGTGCCTCCCAATGTTGAAATGCCGGTGGATCAGTGGAATAAGTTTTTGGAGAATGAGGCGAAGGAAAACAAGTTGGTCCAGAGGGAGCAAAACAAAAAAAATAGGGCATAAAAAACTGATATCCATAGGTTGGGATCCAAATCATATGAGGATTTGAAGAATGAATGGGAGAGTAGGACAAAAGATGGTCCAGATGCCGGTAAAAACCCAAATCGATCCAACTTATTCCTTCATGCTCGATGGGACAAAGATAATAAATTCCCCCTGCACTTGGCTAAGACACTGGAATCAATAGAGGCCATCAGCAGTCAATCAGATTCGTGCCCTACTGATGACTTTGACCTTGAAAATGATGCCCTGACTAAGACCTTTGGAAAGGACAAAAGGGGGAGGACGAGAGGCGTTGGCTCACATATGCCAAAAACAAAACTTCAACACATTGCACCTCTTGTGGACGAGCTATCTTCGGTCAAGAATTATATCTCATCCCAAAAGGAGCACCAACAGAAGACCGATGGGGATGTCCATGACCTTAAAAATTCCCTGGTATTATTGAACAATCAAATTGGGAAACTTGTGAGTCTTATTGAAAGTTATAGGCCCCCAATGCCTCCTCAAGATTTCACACATCCTTCCCCTCCAACATTCCCCTCTCAAATGCCTCATCCTCCAATCACGGGGCTCGGATCATCGTCAACAACTCACGGTGACTATGGCGAAGAGCACTATATCAAGGACATGAGCAATTCGAGGTTTGTTGTCGTGTGCATACTCATCTCCAGGGAAAGGGGGACTCTAGTACATAGCCGACCTTTGGAGAAGGGTGAGGATAAAATAATGGTCGATGAAATATACAACGGCTGCGGAGATGTACCTCTGTAAGTTAACAGCGGGGATGGGATGGAATTGAGGAATTCTGTAAAATCTTTTATTACTTGGCCACTTTATCTGTTGGCCAAGGTTTAATAATATTTTCTTTCGTTTCAGTTGTAATAATTTTTTTTTTGTTTTAGTTGTAAGAATATTGGTTTTGCTTCAGTTGTAAGAATATTGGTTTTGTTTCAGTTGTAAGAATATTGGTTTTGTTTCGTATGGAATGATATTTTTTTTGTTTCAGTCGTAAGAATATTCTTTCTGTTTCAGTTGTAATAATATGTTTTAACCTATTACCACAGGACTGAAATTTGAAGATTATTACATGGATTTCCCACAATACAAAGAGTGGATGGGAGAGACTAACCGGATATCAATTAATCATGTAAAGGGCGTTTATGAATTTGTTAAATATGCTTCCAAAAATCTTAAAAGTGAGAAGATTCCATGTCCGTGCACTCATTGTATTAACGGAAAATATAAGTCATTGGAAGTTGTTGAGTTGCATTTACTAAAGAATACACGGTATATTGGAGGGTCAATTGCTGAAGAATACGTAACGGTGGAATCATCGCTATACGCTAGGGAACATATGCCAGAACAAGAGGTGAGGAGGTTTAATCCTCGTGGAGAACGAGTGATAGAGGAACCTGATGAGTTTGAGGACGAATTATCGTTTGGGAACCCTAAAGAGGTGAAACTCACAAACCTACAATACGAGCAAGCAACTCGTCATGTCTTCGAATCGCAAGATGAAGTCCAAGACTGGAGAGAGTGAGTATCTACTGAATTCTTCTTCTTTGATTATATGTATTTTTTATTTTATGATCTAAACTCTATAATTTTTCGGTAGGAAGTACGAGAACGAAATTATCCAAAATCAAAGGAGAAATTGGACGACAACTGACTTTAGGGCATGGGTGTCAAAAGAGGTACTTTTCACATCTTATGTGTGCGGTTATTTATTCATGTGTGGTAAAAACATGCCCTAATACAAATTCATTAATAAATGCAGCTTCTAAAAAGAGGTGATGTCTCTTCCAGACTTGCACGCCTAGCAAAAGGTCCTAGTTTTCGTGCAAAAGAGTTTAAGAAATTCCGCACCAACGGTTTTGATTTCATTTCATATCCATATGAGGAAAAGCTTTTGACGCAAAACAGTGGAATATCAATTTCTGCCTTGACCACCTGTATCGCTAGCAAAAGTGATAAAAATCCAAAGAATACAGTGCTAACCTATTATGGGATAATTCAACAAATCCTAGAACTTGATTACTTGGATTTCACAGAAACCGTATTCTATTGTGATTGGGTAAAGGTGGAGGATACAACGAATGCTTGCAAAGTTGATCCCGACTCCAAACTTATTATGGTAGATTTATCAAAGCTGAAGACTAAAGACCGCATAGTCGACGAGCCTTTTATTTGTGCCTTTCAGAATGTAAAGAAGGTATTCTACTCGAAGTGCATAAACGATGGCAATTGGTCTATTGTTGTGCATGCACCAAAGGGTATGACTACTGAAGTAGACGCATTAAAGGCTCCAAAAGAGTTCCAGTCAGCTCTTGATGACAACCCTAATTTGAAGGATCTTTTAGTTGATTTAGAGGAAGATTGAGTATCAAAATATTATTTTATCCTCATCAATCTTATTTGTATCCTATTATGATATTGACATTGTATTAGCACTTTACATTAATTTATGAATTTCATCTACTTTTAAGTGTAATGTCCCGCTATTTTTTGGTTCTACCATTTTTTTAATTGAAGATAACTGTTTGCAAAAAATTCATTATTTTTTCACTGTCATAGGATACATTGATGTTGGGGTCGAACTACTATCAAACATAATCTGAAATTGCATCGCTGCTGGCATAGAGAAGGTTCTGATTGGCGTTGGGTGTAACAAAATATCCAGGTAATGGATAGACCTATGATGAACTTTATTTTAAGGTTAAATATGCATTGATTCAATTTTTTAATTATTTTGGGTTTGGATAACTTTTGAACACGTAAAACAGCCTTAAAATAGCCATCGAACGGTGAAAACGTAAAACACCCACAAAACGGTCCCGCAAGAGTCACGAACATCTCGCACGGGACCAATGTAAGTCGTAGGAACCGACCGAGTAGTCACGGCGCTCCCGGCTTGTGTGTGTGCGTGTGTGCATGTTTGTGTGTGTGCGCGTGTGAGTGGGAAAGGGGGGAGGGGATGGGCAGGGGGCGCGTGTGTGCGTGTGTGCATGTTTGTGTGTGTGCGCGTGTGTGAGTGGGAAGGGGGGAGGGGACGGGCAGGGGGCGCGCGCGTGTGTGTGTGCATGTGTGTGTGTGTGTGTGTTTGTGTGTGTGTGTGTGTGTGTGTGTGTGTGTGTGAGTGGGGAAGGGGGGAGGGGACGCGGTATGTATGCATATATGCATATGCATATATGTAGTGAGAGTGTGCGTGCGTGCGTGCGTGTGTTTGTGTGCGCGTGTGAGTGTGTGCATATTGGTGATAAAATCCAAAATAATTTGAAGCACTTCCTCCTTTTTCAACAGTCCACACAAGCTCCAGATTTTTTAAGCCACTTTGCATCGAAACGAGATGTGTTTGATAGATTCCATCTCCTGGCCCTACGGGAGGAGATTTTTTCGCTGGGAATTGTGGTGACTCACACGTCCACCCAGATGTTCACGCACTCACCATTGCCAATACGCCATCTTAGACCTGATTAAAGAAGATCACTGCCTTCCATAAGACTGCTCCACACCTTAGATGGTCTGTGGCCCGTTTTTGCTTCTAAGAACAAACAATTAGGGAAGTAAATATTTTTGAGGATTTTAGAACACAAGGAATTAAGGTTTTTCATAATTCTCCAGCACATGTTTGCAAGCAAACCTCGGTTAAAACTTTTGAAATCTCTAAATCCCCCCCCCCTCCACCTTGGGAAAAACTACCGTATCCCAACTAATCCAGTATATACCATTTTTATCCTGGCAGCCCCTCTACCAAAATTTTCTGACATGGGATGTGAGGCTATTACATAATTTTTTTCGGGAGTAAAATGCAGGGCATGGCAAAGGTGGGGATTGCGTGCGTGCGTGTGTTTGTGTGTGTGTGTGAGTGTGTGCGTGCGTGTGCTTGTGTGGACTGTTGAAAAAGGAGGAAGTGCATATATATGCAGCCATATAACTGCTGCATATATATGCAGTGCATATATATGCATATATATGCAGCATATATATGCATATATATGCCAACTGCTGCATATATATGCCAATTGCTGTCGTAACCGCCCCCTATGCAAACACCCTGACCTGACCGCCTTCGCACCCACCCTCCCTCCATCGCCTGAAACTTGCGCCCACCTTACCCCTGCCGACGCACCTCCCGAGCCCAAAAAAATAACCCCCCAGCCTGCATCTGACCCAGGACAGCCTCCCGAAATCCCCCCAACCACTTCCGACCCCTTCGCAGCTCCCCGGCCTTCTTCTAATGGCAGCCCCTACTTTCATGTCCCCGGAAAATACCCATATTCCGGAAGATCTGCCCAAGACCCTAACCAGCTCGTTCACACCTCTCATCCACACACTCCCGTCCCTCAACCTAGCCCAATTCAGCCCCTACACTACACAGCCCCCAATCCCGCTAATTCTTTTTAGGGGTCCACCTCATTTCACCCACCCGACCCCCAAAATGATCCACATCCTTTTACGGGTTTCATACCTACTTCAAACCCCCACCCGACCTCCTATTTCCATCCTTCCACCCCATTTCACACACCCTTATCATTTACCCGCACCACTTTTACCCCAAATCCTCGAACCGATGTACATCCCCAACCCCTCATTACAGCCATTAACCTCGCAACCCTAAACCACCTCGAAATAGCCCCCGAACGGCCCCGTGGGTGGCACCAACACCTCCTACGGGACCAACGTAACTCGTAGGAACCGACCCCGCAGCCGCGGGTCTCCCGGTTTAAGAATACGACGGTAATTTGCGTATTTCCACACTTAGGCTTAAAAACATGGCGTTAGAGGGTGAGAACTCGAAACAACCCCCGAACGGCCCCGTGGGTGGCACCAACACCTCCCACGGGACCAACGTAACTCGTAGGAATCGACCCCGCAGCCGCGGGTCTCCCGGTTTGAGAGTACGGCGGTAATTTGCTTATTTTCACACTTAGGCTTAAAAACATGGCGTTAGAGGGTGAGAACTTGAAACAGCCCCCGAACGGCCCCGTGGGTGGCACCAACACCTCCCACGGGACCAACGTAACTCGTAGGAACTGACCCCGCAGTCGTGGGTCTCCCGGTTTGAGAGTACGACGATAATTTGCTTATTTCCACACTTAGGCTTAAAAACATGGCGTTAGATGGTGAGAACTCGAAACAGCCCCCGAACGGCCCCGTGGGTGGCACCAACACCTCCCACGGGACCAACGTAACTCGTAGGAACTGACCCCGCAGTCGCGGGTCTCCCGGTTTGAGAGTACGACGATAATTTTCTTATTTCCACACTTAGGCTTAAAAACATGGCGTTAGAGGGTGAGAACTCGAAACAGCCCCCGAACGGCCCCGTGGGTGGCACCAACACCTCCCACGGGACCAACGTAACTCGTAGGAATGGACCCCGCAGCCGCGGGTGTCCCGGTTTGAGAGTACGACGGTAATTTGCTTATTTCTACACTTAGGCTTAACATGGCGTTAGAGGGTGAAAACTCGAAACAGCCCCCGAACGGCCCCGTGGGTGGCACCAACACCTCCCACGGGACCAACGTAACTCGTAGGAACTGACCCCGCAGCCGCGGGTGTCCCGGTTTGAGAGTACGACGATAATTTACTTATTTTCACACTTAGGCTTAAAAACATGGCGTTAGAGGGTGAGAACTCGAAACAGCCCCCGAACGGCCCCGTGGGTGGCACCAACACCTCCCACGGGACCAACGTAACTCGTAGGAACTGACCCCGCAGTCGCGGGTCTCCCGGTTTGAGAGTACGACGATAATTTGCTTATTTCCACACTTAGGCTTAAAAACATGGCGTTAGATGGTGAGAACTCGAAACAGCCCCCGAACGGCCCCGTGGGTGGCACCAACACCTCCCACGGGACCAACGTAACTCGTAGGAGCTGACCCCGCACTCGCGGGTCTCCCGGTTTGAGAGTACGACGATAATTTGCTTATTTCCACACTTAGGCTTAAAAACATGGCGTTAGAGGGTGAGAACTCGAAACAGCCCCCGAACGGCCCCGTGGGTGGCACCAACACCTCCCACGGGACCAACGTAACTCGTAGGAATCGACCCCGCAGCCGCGGGTCTCCCGGTTTGAGTGTACGACGGTAATTTGCTTATTTTCACACTTAGGCTTAAAAACATGGCGTTAGAGGGTGAGAACTCGAAACAGCCCCCGAACGGCCCCGTGGGTGGCACCAACACCTCCCACGGGACCAACGTAACTCGTAGGAACTGACCCCGCAGCCACGGGTGTCCCGGTTTGAGAGTAAGACAGTAATTTGCTTATTTCTACACTTAGGCTTAAAAACATGGCGTTAGAGGGTGAAAACTCGAAACAGCCCCCAAACGGCCTCGTGGGTGGCACCAACACCTCCCACGGGACCAACGTAACTCGTAGGAACTGACCCCGCAGCCGCGGGTGTCCTGGTTTGAGAGTACGACAGTAATTTGCTTATTTCTACACTTAGGCTTAACATGGCGTTAGAGGGTGAAAACTCGAAACAGCCCCCGAACGGCCTCATGGGTGGCACCAACACCTCCCACGGGACCAACGTAACTCGTAGGAACTGACCCCGCAGCCGCGGGTGTCCCGGTTTGAGAGTACGACGATAATTTACTTATTTCCACACTTAGGCTTAAAAACATGGCGTTAGAGGGTGAGAACTCGAAACAGCCCCCGAACGGCCCCGTGGGTGGCACCAACACCTCCCACGGGACCAACGTAACTCGTAGGAACTGACCCCGCAGCCGCGGGTCTCCCGGTTTGAGAGTACGACGATAATTTGCTTATTTCCACACTTAGGCTTAAAAACATGGCGTTAGAGGGTGAGAACTCAAAACAGCCCCCGAACGGCCCCGTGGGTGGCACCAACACCTCCCACGGGACCAACGTAACTCGTAGGAACTGACCCCGCAGCCGCGGGTCTCCCGATTTGAGAGTACGACGGTAATTTGCTTATTTCTACACTTAGGCTTAACATGGCGTTAGAGGGTGAGAACTCGAAACAGCCCCCGAACGGCCCCGTGGGTGGCACCAACACCTCCCACGGGACCAACGTAACTCGTAGGAACTGACCCCACAGCCGCGGGTGTCCCGGTTTGAGAGTACGACGATAATTTACTTATTTCCACACTTAGGATTAAAAACATGGCGTTAGAGGGTGAGAACTCGAAACAGCCCCCGAACGGCCCCGTGGGTGGTACCAACACCTCCCACGGGACCAACGTAACTCGTAGGAACTGACCCCACAGCCACGGGTCTCCCGGTTTGAGAGTACGACGATAATTTGCTTATTTCCACACTTAGGATTAAAAACATGGCGTTAGAGGGTGAAAACTCGAAACAGCCCCCGAACGGCCCCGTGGGTGGCACCAACACCTCCCACGGGACCAACGTAACTCGTAGGAACTGACCCCGCAGTCGCGGGTGTCCCGGTTTGAGAGTACGACGGTAATTTTCTTATTTCTACACTTAGGCTTAAAAACATGGCGTTAGAGGGTGAGAACTCGAAACAGCCCCCGAACGGCCCCGTGGGTGGCACCAACACCTCCCACGGGACCAACGTAACTCGTAGGAATGGACCCCGCAGCCGCGGGTGTCCCGGTTTGAGAGTACGACGGTAATTTGCTTATTTCTACACTTAGGCTTAACATGGCGTTAGAGGGTGAAAACTCGAAACAGCCCCCGAACGGCCCCGTGGGTGGCACCAACACCTCCCACGGGACCAACGTAACTCGTAGGAACTGACCCCGCAGCCGCGGGTGTCCCGGTTTGAGAGTACGACGATAATTTACTTATTTTCACACTTAGGCTTAAAAACATGGCGTTAGAGGGTGAGAACTCGAAACAGCCCCCGAACGGCCCCGTGGGTGGCACCAACACCTCCCACGGGACCAACGTAACTCGTAGGAACTGACCCCGCAGCCGCGGGTGTCCCGGTTTGCTTATTTCTACACTTAATTTTCATATTTCTACTTGGTTACTGATAATTTTAACTCATATATGCAATTTTTCAGCTTGATTAAATTTTTTGTAAAACTGCGTGGTTACTGATATTTTTGTTTTTTGTATCCTATCATTTGTAGGATTTTTGCACATGGATCAAATGCAGGAGGCAATGGTTTACAACATGATGATTATTTATATGTTGTGGACATTCAGGATAATGTTTTTTTATGTGTTATAGCCGTGCAGGCTTTTATTGTTTAGTTTTATGGCCGTGCGGGCTTTTATAATTTGATTGTTGAATTTTATAGCCGTGGGGGCTTTATAATAAGCAGGTTTTTCATTTACAGGTTTTGGAATGTCAAGAAAATAGAGGAAACTCTGCCCAATTTTTTTTTGGTCTGTGAATTATTAAGACGTGTAATATTTTTAAGTTTGTATATATATTTGTTTATTAACAACATTCTCAATTCGCAATTTGTGATTTTTTTTATTGTTTTGCCTATAATAAATATTTGTAACACCTCGTAGCAACCGGCGATGCACTCACAGGACCCCCAATTTTAGGATTGGACAAAAAAAAATACATTTTTTTTAAATTACAGATAAATATGGTCATGGACTTTGTCCATGACCATTTTTATTTTTTTTTGTCGCGCTTAAAAATGGTCGCGGCCAAAGTCCGCGACCATTTTTTTTATTTTTTATCACGGTAATGGGTCGCGGACTAGGGCCGCGACCAATTTTTTTAATTTTTTTTTGTCACGCACATGGGTCGCGGTCAAAGTTCGCGACTAATTTGTCACGGTTGTGGGTCATGGACAAGGGCCGCGACCAATTTTTTTAATTTTTTTTTGTCACGCACATGGGTCGCGGCCAAAGTCCGCGACCAATTTGTCACGGTTGTGGGTCATGGACAAGGGCCGCGACCAATTTTTTAAATTTTTTTTCGTCACGCACATGGGTCGCGGACTTTGGCCGCGACCAATTTGTCACGGTTATGAGTCACGGATTAGGGCCGCGACCCGTCACGGCATGGGTCACGGCCGAAGTCCGCGACCATCTGCCGTGATCCTCTCTTGGCCGTGACCATTTTTTGGTTAGGGACTTGGGCCGCGACCCACAAAAATGGTCACGCCAGAAATGGTCACGGCCAAAGTCCGCGACCCACAGTTTTGGTCAGGGATTTTGGCCGTGACCAATCCTCAGTTTTGGTGTAGTGTGTGTTGTTTTCTTCTGTAAAGTATATTCACTTGATTGGCGTTCTGATAATAGTTGCTCGTCGCCTAGATTTTGTCGTCTAGGAAAGGATAAGATTAGAAGTACCATACCACTAGTATATTTTGGGTACGCTTTAATCGGGGGTAGTTGTTTTCCCCGGTTTTGGAGGAGTTATTGAGGAGATTTCTAGCAGTGGTTCGAGGTGATTTATCGGTAGTTGAGTAAGAAAGGAAAATTTACTCGATTGGCGAATCTTGGTCTTAGTAAGGAAAGTCCGAGGAGAGGCATGTAGTGTAGTCCTTGGGAGGTTTAGATTGAGAATCTGTTAACCTTAGTTAGGAAACCTAATGTTGGTGACTCTTACCGAGGTGAGGTTGGTGTAGTTATCCCAATATCAGGAGTATCGCCTTCTTAGATGAGGGGGAATGCCTTTGGAGACTCAGTTTCGTTGTGTAGGATGGAGGGAGTTTTCGGCAGTTGCAATCGCGCCTTGCCCTTCAATATGGTTAGGAAGGGTTATGAGGAAGATGTTTCTCTTGTGAAGAAATAGGCTTAGGGATAATGATTGTCCTGGAATAAGTTGAGGACCCTGAGTTGAGATTCAAGGACGAGGGGAAACCATTGGGTTATGGAACTATAAGGTGAAATACCTTTATTTGGGTTTAAGTTACGCTTTGTGCGATATTGAGAACGTCGCGTGTGAGGTGTGCTGGGTAGCTAGCCGCTATACCGCTAGGGTGTATGGAAATTTTTTTCCTAGAGGAGGAAGTGAGCAAGAGTGGCCTTTGTATGGCGTCTTTGGAGATGATACACCTTTTCATAACGAAATCGTAGGGAAGTATCCCATTGAGGAAAGAATTTATTTTTACACATAAGTGTTGATATAATGTATAGGAATTTCATAACTGAGAGGTTCAGAGTTTGGTAGATTTATGAGGAGCGGATAGTTTAGCTCATAGTTGCGCTAGTTTTGGGAACTAGGTATTGGCTAGAGTTTTGTATTTGTTGAGGCCTTGTGTTTTAAACATAAGGTATTTGTTTGGCGTGTCGAAAGACGCGAAATATATTTACATCGGATTTTTGTATGGTTGTTTAGGCCCTCGGGCAATATCTAAAATATGGAAATCTTTCTTTTTATAAAACCTTAACCCTGGTTCAACTAATCTCAATCCCCGACCTAGCTACACAGTAGTGTATTGGGAGGGTTCCTTGTTTGGATTTCGCTTGCGAGACCTCCCCCGCACGAAGGTGGCTAGTGTCAGGAATTGAGGAGAGTTCTACCATTGGGAAATTTTAAATTTGTATATATTTAGTATGTTGTTATAGATCATATTGCTGAGGGTTATATTATGATTTGAGACTAATGGAGCTTGATCATAATTTTACGAGTGGAAACTCGGATACAGGGTGTATGGGCGCCCTGGGTAGTATTTGCTTTAAAACTATATGGTTCGATATGAGAACCAGAAAGGATCGGTATAGTGATCCTAATGATTGATGTGAGGACTAGATGATATTGAGGTCCTAGGCAAGTCTTAAATTCCACGGACGAAATTTTTATAAGGGGGGAAGTGTGTAACAGCCCTCGATTTTTGGAGACAGAGAAATTAAATTTTGGGAAAATAAAATTTAATTAAATTGGAGAATTTCAAAATTTGGGAATTGAGGCCCAAAAATAGAGAATATTTTAAAGTATTCTGGATGATATTTTTGCGGGTACCATCGATCCCGGAAGGGTCGAGATAGTCAAAATGACTGTCATTGGGTCTTATTTCGGCTCCGGAATGTTTTTAAGCTATTTTGACTTGAATTGGAGTAAACGAGTCATTTAAAGTGTGTATTAACATTTAAAATTGGGATTTTGTTTTAAAGGTTTAAGTGGCTTACGGATTAATCCATTCTCATTTGAGAGAAAGAGAGAAAAAGCCCTAGAGAGAAGAAGAAAGGAAAGAAGAATAAAGGAAGAGAGAGAGGAAGAAAAGCTTGGGGATTTCTGGCCCATCCCCGACATCGGGGACGATCCAACCTCTACAAATCTGAGGCAAGTGTTTAATCTAGCTAAATAGCTATTTGTGTATTTCATTTCATAATTTGTGGGGTAAAGAAATGGATTTTGGGTATAAATACCAAAACCTAGATTTTTTGGGTTTAAATCTTGAAATCAATGTTATTCTATGGTTTAATCACATATAAATGGTTGGGATCAGATGTAGGATGGGTTTTCTTGTTAATAACATTATTGGGTTAAAGATTTGGGGGCTTGGTGATGATAATTGAGTATTAATTTCGTGGGTTTGCTGAGAAAGGGAGATCGGCCAGCTTAACTGGTATGGGGGACCGGTCGACCGCGCCTTAAGGGAAAAGCCTACTGCATTTCTTCGTAGGCAAACTATGGACCCACGGTCGACCGGGGGTCTGGGACCGGTCGACCGGTCCCCTGTTTTTAGCCCAAAACTTGGATTTCTTCTCCCCCTTTTCTTTTGGAGTTTATTCTTAGGGGCTTTCTTAATGGGTTGTTTTATGGGTTTCCTAAGATGACTTCTAGCCCTTTTTGGTTGGGTTTGTTAATTTGGGGTTCTCTCTTATAAAGTAAGATATATCTTTTGGTGACCTATAGGGGGTTTCTCACTTAGCATCTGATAGTGGGAACTTCTTGGAATCATTGGATAAGAAATATCCATGTATGTTGTGAAATTTCTAGGCCGACATTTATGTCAAATCCTTATAAGGATAGGATATGGTTAAGATATCATTTGGGGCCAAATGAAAGAGAGCGGTTGCACACTCTTTAAGAGTAAGGGGTCTCATATCCTTAGATAGAAATGTTTAGTCTAAGGAACAATTGATAACTCAATAGGAGTAAGGGTTACCGAGACTTATTCGAACCATAGGTGGCATTGAGAACGCTTTGGGATCGTACTATCGACTAGAATAAGCGGTAGCATAAATTCTAGTAGGATTAGTTTACACGTAATCATGGGGATATGACCACTAAGATTCCAATACTTGAAATGAGGTTGGAATAAATTGAGGTTTTAGACTATTAAGTCATGTGTGTGCCTATGGTTAAATAGTACTAAAGTTAATTATGTACTTTTGGATATGGATGAAATGGATTCCTACACAAACTCTTGGGTGATAACCCTAATGTTGAATATATATGTATAGATATATACATATGGTTTTGGGAGACTATTCATCATAGGAAAAATGATTGAATATGTTTCAAGTGAGGGATTGTATTCACATATCGAGGTACATTTAATGGAAATTATGGTGACGGCTTGTATATTGAGGATTATGTATACTTATAGACGGGTTTATATATCTTATACATATGAACGAGAATTAGTTTGTATATATATTGGTATAGCGATGTGTGAATATATGTACATATATCTATGTATGAATGTGAATATATGGATATATTTATGTTGTGGACATACATTGTATGGATACTTAAACCGTATATGATGGTTTATTATATTGGATCATATGATGGGATCATATGGATGTATGTATATTGCGTATGTGAGCGATATATATACTTATGTGGTTAAGCATACCCCGCTCATGCTATCATTGGGAAGTTTCCGCGCAGAGGGTGAGCATCCTGGCATATAGAGCAGGGTGTGGATATTCCCCAGGTCATAGTCGCACCTTGTGTTATTATACGATATAGATATATATTTTTGGGATGAGACGTGGTGGGTATGTTTCGTCTAATTGCCGATTGGAACTATGACCGCTTCTCGGGACGTCGTGTGTGTGTGTTATCACAAGGTGGGTGTCGTTGATCCCCACCAGGTGGTCCCCAGTTGTTACGTGAGCCGGACTCTGGGAAGATGATAGCATTGATGCAGTTTTATCGGCGCTATATATTTAGTCGGGTATTATATGTGCATGGCCTTTGTACATCATATATGGTATGTACACTTCGTCATGGGTATGGATGATGGTATGTATATATATGGTGAGAATAAAATACCTATATATATATTTATATATCCTAGATGAAAGGATATAGTATTTCTATGGGGTACATCTCGGATGATTATGGTGTACCAGATTATTTGGGGGTTGATGTATCGCATTTAAGGAATACTTCGGTTACATCATCCCAAGGATATTATTGAAGGTTTATAGTTGTTTTCTTCTTGTAGTTTAAAAGTTTAGTACTAATGGTAGTATTAAATCGTATGTTAAGGATTATGGATCTCTAGGATCGACATTTCACAGGAGTAGTGTAACGATGTGGTTCCTTGTTTGGATTTCTCTTTGCGAGACACCTCACGCACGAAACGCAGTGACATGTCGAGATTTGAGAGAAGTAGTTCTATCTGTGGCATCTCGGATCTCTGGTCTTGACCTTGTCAGGAGTAGTGTAACGGGGCGGTTCCTTGTTTGGATTTCTCTTTGCGAGACTCCCCACGCACGAAACGTAGTACAATTTTGGGATTAGAGAGAAGTTTTGCCAATATTCCATGTGCATGATATAAAAAAAATATAAATTCTTATATTTTAGCCTATATATATATATATATATATATATGTATATATATATATATATATATAGGGGTAACGTATTAAGAATTATAATTCACGTAATTATAAATCGGAATCCATTAAGCCTATTAAGGCATAATTGTTGTAATCATAATCTAGTAGGATTAGAAAGGGTGGATCCTTAGATTATGACGGGAAAGTAGCTCTCGTGGGTATAGACTAGGCCTATGATAAGTTAGTTTGTCCTAATAACTATGGGGGTAATTTAACTAAAACTTGAGGACGCGAATAGGTTCGCGCCTTTAAATGAGAGGTGAGTTGGGGTTCCACGAGAGAGCGGTCTCACTTTAATTATGAAATAAGTGCGCCGATAATTATTATGCACGGTTAACACACTTACTAAATATTTTTCACATTCGGGGCTCTGACCCGTTTACTTTTCTCTCCTGCCTGTATATATATATATATTACTACAGGTGTCCTACCGCAGGGATACCGGATGCCTTTCTATCCAGAGTCTTGGGAGTCGTGACAGGTGCGGACTGTTGCGTGATATAGCTGGTAGTCGCCTCCTACTTTCAAAATTCTAGGTTGGATTTATGTTTTACATCGGGTTTGTACCCAAGGGATATTTATATACATGTTTATATTTATTCCATTTTAGTTATTGTATTGGCTGTGACCCGACAGCTTATTCGGGTCTACTTTGTGTAGTACATTCGGTTGTATTTATTTAGATCATTTTACTTCTAGTATTTCATTTATCTTAGTTCTTTCATGCATTTTTCTTTTTTCTTCATTAGTAGTGTTAGTTGGTTGGTTGTTGCACATTCTATTTAAATTTTCACATCCCGCTTATGTGATTTCGGGTAGTTAGTCTTATATTATATAGGAACGACAGTTGATGTTGAGACTGGACCATCTGAAACTCCTGATTTAATATAGTATAGGGCTGGCCACCCGTTATTATTTTAGACGGGTTGTGACAAGAAGTTCTGGAGAAAGATTTGTTATAAAACTGTTTAAGAAAATTCTAGGGTTCTTGATAATTAGATATAATTTTGGGTTGAAAATCCATGTTTAAATGATGAATATGTACATGTCTTACGTTAGAAACATCTGATATATTGATATAATGTTAGTAGTAGCATTTTGGGATGTTTGGGTTTGGAAAATATGGATTTGGATGAAGAAAAGTGCTAGAACCCGTAACTGCAATTCTGTAGAAATCGAAATACCTGTTTGATCGATCGATCGAGCCTAGAGCTTCGATCGATCGAAGGTTCGATCGATCGAGCCCCAGACCTCGATCGATCGACCCCTCCTGGCAGACTCCTATTTCCCTTGTTTAATTAGTTAAATTATATTTATCGTGAAATAATTCTTGGGTATTCTTAATAAAATGTTTTGGGAGATAGGAAAGACCAGTAGGACATATGAATAAGTGTTGGGAACATTATTAGAAGAAGAGAATTTTGCTTTTGGGATAATTATATAATGAACGATGAAACTACGTATTTCAAGTGAGAGATTACGATGAATAGCTACGATAGTGAATAGAGGTATACCTATTGAATTTTCTACTTGCAAGGATAGAGTCCACTAGTGTCACGTAATAAGTGAGAAAACTCTTCGAGTTAAGGTTAGAGATAAAACCTTATACGTAATACTAATAATGTGAAATAAGGATAAATGTGGTAATTATGGGTGACGAGATGAACCTATATTTAATATGATAAAAGTGGTATATTTATATGATTATGTGTACATATATTATATACATGTGAAAAACATACCGCGCTACTTGCTATCCTTGAGGTTACCGCGCTGGGACAGTCTAATCTCGATGGGACCTTTATGGGGGATATTGACTTGTACCCTAGAAGATAGATATCCTTGGTACAGGCTATCGAATTGATAGTTCAGACGGTCCTAAAAGACCCGAGTATGTGCCATCCTCTTAGAGACTTGGAATCTATGCTTCGCCTCGATATTGGTTGTGTATGTGTTAATACAGTTCGAGAGTGATTCCGAACTTGGATAGTAGAAGTATGCACGCACCATAGTTTTATTTGGTGTTCTGTTATTATATATATATTATACGAGTAGTTAATATATATATGAGATTCGGGAATTTGAAACTGCCTACTGTGATTTGATAAGTAGGACATGGTTGATGACTCAAATAGTAAATACTTGTTTTGAGAAAGTACAATATGACACTGGGAAACTTTATAAAATTAATAAAGCTAAAACGAGAGTTGTGCTGCTAATTGGAAGTATTCTTTTTAAACAATGATATTGTTCGGTTTTGAAATCTTATGAGTAAGTTAAGATAAGCTAAATTATTGGGAAGGTTAGTATGATAAAATGATAAAATAAACCGTTGGGAACGTTAGTACGATAGGCATGCACATTAGAAGAGAGGTGAGAATTTCTCAAGAGAGTGTCGCTCTAATATGTTATTGCATTGGCCTGTATCAATTTAAATACTTGCTAAACAAATTTTAAATCATACACACTATCGGGATCTGACCCGTTTCTTTTTCTCTCTCTCTCTTGTATATATATGTATATATTTCGGGTGCCCAGCCACGGGGGCGTCTGGCTTAGGATCCCTTGAAAGGAACGAGCTGCAGCTTAGGTGGGAGTTGCAGGTCAGTTGCGTAGACGGCTTCCTTCATTGACTCCACTTCTAGCATTCTCACTTATTGGGCATGTGTCGCCCTTTCCATTATTTCATTGTTATTGGGAAATTTGTATTTCAGTTATTTCTAGTATTGTCACTATGGGATTTATTCAGTTTGGATGTGTGACTTTAGATTTCGTACGTTGACATTCGACTGACGAATGTATTAAATTATTTGGACTGTGTTGCAGAATTTAAATGTGGTGTGATTCTTAGTTGTTGAATGTGGTTAACTAAAATAAATAAATGATTTTTCTTTGAATAAAATTTGGAAAGTTATGTATGAAAATGGTTTTGACACTTAGCTTAATTATTTAGGGTGTTAAATTGGAAAATTTATTTTTATCGACAGTGATGCTGAGAATGAACCAATTGTTTACCTTGATTTAATTTAATAAAGGAGTGATTGCCCGGTATTTAATTAGGCGGGGTATTACAGGTGCTATCAGAGCATCAGGTTCTAGTGTCCATAGGATCTGTACAGCTTATTTCGCTTTCAGCTTTACGTTATTGCTATAGAGCCCTATTTTTAGGATTGTTGTATTCTTACTTTTACGTTTAAGTCTTCAGCTATTTGAGATTTGATAATAATTGTAGACTAATAAAATTGTTCACGTTTCAGATGCCTCCGAGACGTGCTCCGAAAGATAGGCGTGCCCAGGTCGAGCAGCCAGCAGCTCCGGCACCAGGCACAATGAATGCAAATGAAGTAGCCGCCATTGTTGCTCAGGCGGTGAATGCCGCGATAGCGGTGATTCAGCAGGCTCCACTCCAGGTTCAGGCAGTGGCGTCAGTACCAGCACAGCTTCCATCTGCATGGGAGAGGGTTCGGGATGCTTTTCAGAAAGCGCATCCCCCTGAGTTCTCTGGTAGCTCCGATATTGTCACAGTTAGCCAATGGAAGAAAGACATCCAGAGGCATCTCCATATGTATGAGTGCACTGACGTGCAAAAGCAGTTATTGGCTTCCTTTAAGCTGGTGGGAGCCACTTTGCAGTAGTGGGAGTCCACTACCACTTTGGAGGAAAGGGACACGATCCCTATTCAGTTGTTCTGGGAGCGGTTTGACCGCAAGTATTTTCCACCCGCGGTGCAGACTGAGATGAGGCGAAAATTACTAAATCTGAAGCAGGAGAATCTTACTGTAGCTGAGTATGAGGAGGAGTTCACGAGACTTCTCACCATTGTGCCAGATGAGGCACCTACTGAGAGCAAGAAGATTATGCTGTTTGTCGACGGGTTAGCTTGGAGGATCCGTCAGCACCTTATTGGGAATTTATCCCTGAGTACTTTCACTGATGTACTCAATGCCGCGTTGTTACATTTCCAGGATCACCGCTTCCATCTGCAGGGAAGCAAGAGAGCAGGAGATTCCAGCTAGCAGGGCAAGACCGGGGGTAATAGTGCCAGTGGGGCACCAGCTCATGGACAGACTCGTCAGCATGAGCAGAGTTCCCATCAGGGGGACCCTACTAAGCGATTCCATTCAGGTGATTCTAGGCAGGGATTCGGGGGTTTCAGGGAGGGCCATTAGGGCCAGCAAGGCCAACACCGACAGCAGGGGCAGCAGCGTGCTAATCAGGGCCAACAGGGCCAGTGGCGGGGAGGTAACGGCCAGAAGGGCCGTGGTCAGCAGGGACAGAGGGGAGGAAACTTCAAGGGCCGATGTTTTGGGTGCGGTAGACACGGCCATAGGTGTCAGGATTGTCCGGAGGGAGATAGGTCCCCACAGCAGCAGGGTGCCCGTAATGAGCCTCAGAGACCACTTTTTCCACCTTCCCTCCCAGCTCCAGCCCAGGTGCCAGCCCTACCAACCATTCCAGCAGCTCCAGTGCAGCAGGGGCAATTACAGTATGGACGTCTCTATAACGTCCACCAGGCAGCAGCTCCACAGGCACCACCCGCGATTGAGGGTATGTTTCCTATCCATGGTACTATGGGTCGGGTTTTGTTTGATACGGGGACAACGCATTGTTTTATAGCTACGCATTTTGCGAAGGCCTTAGGGTTGTTAGCCACAGCAGAGAGCACAGTGACGTCTGTGGACTCGCCACTAGGGAGTGGGTCCCTTATTTTCTTTATATGCCGGGGAGTGGGGGTAGAGATTGGTAGCTTGGTATTACCTGCAGACATGTTAGTTTTAGACATGCACGAGCATGATGTGATTATTGGTATGGATTGGCTCGCAGCTTATAGAGCCATGATCGATTGCTTCGGTGGGAGCATTGTTTTTTCCATTCCGGGGCAAGAGATGTTTGTAGTGGCGATGCCTCGCCCAGAGGGAGGTTCGACCGCTCATTTGTATTACATTGAGGAGGATACCTCTAAGGAGGTTGTGATTCCCTTGGATTCGATCCCAGTTGTCAAGGAGTATTCCGATGTGTTTCAGGAGATACCAGGCCTACCCCCCAGTCGAGAGATAGACTTTGTTATAGATTTACTGCCAGATACGAGACCTATAGCACGCGTACCATACCGTATGGCTTCGGTAGAGATGCGAGAGCTACGAGATCAGATAGAGAAGCTGTTAGGTCAGGACTTCATTCATAGGAGTACCTTACCTTGGAGCGCTCCAGTCTTGTTTGTGAAGAAGAGAGATGGTTCATTGAGATTGTGTGTGGACTACAGGGAGTTGAACAAGGTCACGATACGAAATAAGTATTCGTTGCCTTGAATCTATGATCTGTTCGACCAGTTGAGGGGAGGAACTTTCTTTTTGAAAATAGATCTGAGGTCGGGGTACCATCAGTTACGTATTAGAGAGAAGGACATTTCAAAGACTGCCTTCTTGACGAGATACGGGTCATATGAGTTCAGGGTCATGCCGTTCGGACTCACAAATGCTCCAGCCGTCTTCATGGACTTAATGAATCGAGTATTCAGAGAGTTCTTGGATCAGTTTGTCATCATCTTCATAGATGACATCTTGATATATTCACACTCCGAGGAGGAGCATGCTGACCACTTGAGGCGGGTTCTTCAGACTCTACGTGAGCATCAATTGTATGCTAAGTACGAGAAGTGTGGATTCTAGTTACGAGAAGTACAGTTCTTGGGCCATGTTGTTTCTGAGAAGGGGATAGAAGTTGACCCGAGTAAAGTGTCAGCGGTGAGGGAGTGGGGACAGCCCACGACACGGACGGAAGTGCGTAGTTTCTTGGGGTTAGCTGGTTACTACAGGAGATTCATTCGGGGATTCTCCAAAATAGCGGGTCCATTGACGAATCTGACTCGCAAGGGAGTACCATATGTTTGGGATGACGCTTGTCAGTTGGCTTTCGACGAGCTGAAAGACAAGCTTACTTCAGTGCCAGTCCTTGCGTTACCGAAGCTGGGTATGGAGTACCTGGTTTACACCGATGCATCCTTACGGGGACTTGGGTGAGTACTTCAGCAGGAAGAGAAGGCTATATCTTTTGCCTCCCGCAAGCTTAAGCCGCATGTGAAGAATTATCCCACCCACGACCTGGAGTTAGCAGCGGTCTTCTTTGCATTGAGGATATGGAGGCACTATTTGTTGGGAGAGAAATTCTGTTTGTTCACAAACCATAAGTCGTTGCAGTACCTGTTCACTCAGCGAGAGATGAATATGCGTCAGTGCTGATGGCTAGAGTTTGTGAAGGACTACCAGTTCGACATACAGTATCATCCGGGAAAGGCCAACGTAGTTGCTGAGGCGTTGAGTCGTAGACCGGTAGACGAAGTAGCAGACGTCTGGAAAGCAAAGTGGAAGGAGTTGGGTCACCAGGATGTAGTAGCACGTTCTTTCATATCCGTGATGTCAGTCACACCCGAGATTGTTACGAGGGTGATACAGGCACAGACCACAGACCCGTTTTGCCAGGAGCAGATTGTGCGACTTCTAGCCGAGGGTGCTGAGTCCTATTCTGTTAGTTCTGATGGAGGTTTGCGGTTTAATGGGAGATTGGTGGTTCCAGAAGGAGCAAAATTACGTCATGCAGTGATGAATCATTCTCATGGGTCCCGATTTGCAGTACATCCGGGAGGCGATAAGATGTACCAGGATATGAGGAGGCAATACTGGTGGAGTGGGATGAAGAAGGACATTGCTGAGTTTGTGTCCAAGTGTTCTACCTGGCAGCTGGTGAAGGTGGACCATCAGAAACCGTCAGGATTGCTTCAGCCATTGGAGGTACCCGCGTGGAAGTGGGAGAGTATTTCCATGGATTTTATTACAGGGTTGCCTACATCACAACGGGGCCACGATTCTATCTGGGTGATTGTAGACCGTTTGACCAAGGTGGCTCATTTTCTGCCGGTGCGGACAGATTACACCACGGGTCAGTATGCTCAGTTGTTCATCACTGAGATTGTCAGATTACACGGGGTGCCCCTGAATATTGTGTGAGATAGAGACAAGATTTTCATGTCACATTTCTGGGAAAGCTTTCAGGAGGCCATGGGTACTGAGTTGAGGTTGATTTCAGCTTACCACCCACAGACAGATGGACAAACAGAGCGTACTAATCAGATGTTAGAGGATATTCTACGCATGTGTGTTCTCGATTTTGGAGGAGGTTGGGAGCCACATCTTCCACTGGTAGAGTTCGCCTATAATAACTCTTATGAGTTCACGATTGGTGCGGCTCCATTTGAGGCTTTGTATGGTAGGCCTTGTCGTTCCCCAGCTTGTTGGCTCGAAGTGGGGGATAACAAGTTGCTAGGACCAGAGGTGATTCAGGAGACCTCCGCGAGGATTAAGATGATCAGGAGTCGCATTCGAGTAGCCCAGGACAGGCAGAAGAGCTACGCCGATGCGAAACAGTTCTTCCGGGAGTTTAGTGTGGGGGACCAAGTGTTATTGCATGTATCGCCTATGAAGGGAGTGATAAGGTTCGGGAAGAAGGGGAACTTGGCTCCGAGGTACGTGGGACCATTTCCCATCATCGAGAGGATTGGGCCGGTTGCATATAGGTTGGGACTTTCAGAGCATTTACATCGCATTCACGATGTATTCCACATCTCGTCGTTGAGACGGTATCTTCGGGTTGATATGGCACATTCTCACATTGCGATAGATGAGATAGACTTACAGCCTGACATCTCTTACGAGGAGATACCGGTGGCTATCCTAGACTTTAGTGAGAGGAGATTTAGGTCAAAGATAGTTCCACTTGTACGGGTCCAGTGGGAGCACCACAATGTGGCGGAATCCACTTGGGAGCGCGAGGCCGATATGCGCGAGAAATATCCAGATTTTTTTTTACCAGGTATGCATTATTTTTCCGAATTTCGGGACGAAATTCCGTTATTAGGGGGGAATTATGTAATACCCCATATTTTTATGCTATATTCATTTGGGGATTTATTAAATTTAATGTGAGTTAATTATTTAATAAAAAATCCGGAAATTAATTATGTTATAATTATTAACGTGACGAGAGTTAGTAAATATGGGAAATTTGTTGAATATTACTAATGAGCAAAGTAATATATGATATTGATTATATTCAATGTCACGAGTGAATAAAATGACAGTTTTGGAAATTTGAATCGGGACGCGCCCGTGTCGCGTCGGGACTAAATTTTAATAATTAATAAGTGAATATTTTATAAGTTGCATGTATGGTCGTTTTGAGTGCTCCAACGCGTCCGGAAGGGTGGAGATAGTCAGAAAAGTGTACCCGGGGGTGTAGTTTGGGTCTCGGGGCATTTTTAGGCCTAATTGGTACCCCGGGAGGGCGTTTTGGACATTTCACCTTTTTGGATAATTAAACCCACGAAAATTCCAAGGGTTATATCAGATATCTGGATGGTCACCTAGGGTTAGAAACTCTAAACACAAGTGATGGCCATTGGAGAAGAGAGGAGAAAGCTCTCAAGGCAATTCAAGGCCAAAAAGCCACCCGTTTGCACCGCCGTCGCCGCCAACGCGTAGATCGCGAGACGAGGAATGCAACCATACCAAAATCAGCCGTAAATCAGAATACCAAAAATCCCAGGCAAGTGTTTATCTTGCTATTTTCGTTAGTGCAATTTCCATATTAGTTTAGGAATGAAATATGTGGAAGAAAACCCAATTTGTGATAGGAAAATCCATGTAGTATTGGTTGATATGATGATTCTGGAAACCTTTGCCATGTAGAGGAAATTAACCACGAAATTTTGATGATTATAAGAAAAAATTTCTGGAGAAAGATTTGTTATAAAACTGTTTAAGAAAATTCTAGGGTTCTTGATAATTAGATATAATTTTGGGTTGAAAATCCATGTTTAAATGATGAATATGTACATGTCTTATGTTAGAAACATCTGATATATTGATATAATGTTAGTAGTAGCATTTTGGGACGTTTGGGTTTGGAAAATATGGATTTTGATGAAGAAAATTGTTAGAATCCGTAACTGCAATTCTGCAGAAATCGAAATACCTGTTTGATCGATCGATCGAGCCTAAAGCTTCGATCGATCGAAGGTTCGATCGATCGAGCCCCAGACCTCGATCGATCGACCCCTCCTGGCAGACTCCTGTTTCCCTTGTTTAATTAGTTAAATTATATTTATCGTGAAATAATTCTTGGGTATTCTTAATAAAATGTTTTGGGAGATAGGAAAGACCAGTAGGACATATGAATAAGTGTTGGGAACTTTATTATAAGAAGAGAATTTTTCTTTTGGGATAATTATATAATGAACGATGAAACTACATATTTCAAGTGAGAGATTACGGCGAATAGCTACGATAGTGAATAGAGGTATACCTACTGAATTTTCTACTTGGAACGATAGAGTCCACGAGTGTCACGTAATAAGTGAGAAAACTCTTCGAGTTAAGGTTAGAGATGAAACCTTATACGTAATACTAAAAATGTGAAATTAAGGATAAATGTGGTCATTATGGGTGACGAGAGGAACCTATATTTAATATGATAAAAGTGGTATATTTATATGATTGTGTGTACATATATTATATACATGTGAAAAACATACCGCGCTACTTGCTATCCTTGAGGTTACCGCGCTGGGACAGTCTTATCTCGATGGGAACTTTATGGGGGATATTGACTTGTACCCTAGAAGATAGATATCCTTGGTACAGGCTATCGAATTGATAGTTCAGACGGTCCTAAGAGACGCGAGTATCGGCCATCCTCTTAGAGACTTGGAATCTATGCTTCGCCTCGATATTTGTTGTGTATGTGTTAATACAGTTCGAGAGTGATTACGAACTTGTATTCCCCTTGATATGAGTGGTATGGGGTTCGGATAGTACAAGTATGCACGCACCATAGTTTTATTTGGGGTGCTGTTATTATATATATATTATACGAGTAGTTAATATATATATGAGATTCGGGAATTTGAAACTGCCTACTGTGATTTGATAAGTAGGACATGGTTGATGACTTAAATAGTAAATACTTATTTTCAGAAAGTATAATATGACACTGGGAAACTTTATAAAATTAATAAAGCTAGAACTAGAGTTGTGCTGCTAATTGGAAGTATTCCTTTTAAACAATGATATTGTTCGGTTTTGAAATCTTATGAGTAAGTTAAGATAAGCTAAATTATTGGGAAGGTTAGTATGATAAAATGATAAGATAAACCGTTGGGAAGGTTAGTACGATAGGCGTGCACATTAGAAGAGAGGTGAGAATTTCTCAAGAGAGTGTCGCTCTAATATGTTGTTGCATTGGCCTGTATCAATTTAAATACTTGCTAAACAAATTTTAAATCATACACACTATCGGGCTCTGACCCGTTTCTTTTTCTCTCTCTCTCTTGTATATATATGTATATATTTCAGGTGCCCAGCCACAGGGGCGTCTTTCTTAGGATCCCTTGAAAGGAACGAGCTGCAGCTTAGGTGGGAGTTGCAGGTGAGTTGCGTAGACGGCTTCCTTCATTGACTCCACTTCTAGCATTCTCATTTATTTGGCATGTTTCGCCCTTTCCATTATTTCATTGTTATTGGGACATTTGTATTTAAGTTATTTCTAGTATTGTCACTATGGGATTTATTCAGTTTGGATGTGTGACTTTAGATTTCGTACGTTGACATTCGATTGACGAATGTATTAAATTATTTGGACTGTGTTGCAGAATTTAAATGTGGTGTGATTCTTACTTGTTGAATGTGGTTAACTAAAATAAATAAATGATTTTTCTTTGAATAAAATTTGGAAAGTTATGTATGAAAATGGTTTTGACACTTAACTTAATTATTTAGGGTGTTAAATTGGAGAATTTATTTTTATCGACAGTGATGCTGATAATGAACCAACTGTTTACCTTGATTTAATTTAATAAAGGAGTGATCACTCGGTATTTAATTAGGCGGGGTGTCACAGAATCATGTGATGGGTCATAAACCCAGAAGTAATTTTGTTCTTGAGAGTTCTAAGGGAAACAATAATATTCTTCAACACCACCAATACATGATCAAATTGGTATTGTTAAAATAAAATGTAATTAACCTTTTAATTAATATTTAATCAGTTTAATTATAATTAATGTAGATTTTAGTTTATTTTAATATATTGATTTTGATGATTCCAGACATACTTTTATTAAGTGTTTCTACAAATATTTATTATTTTATAATATTTATAATATAATTTTCTTCGTATACTTTTATATAAATATTTATTTTTTTATAATTATATACATAGTTTATTATATCTTATAAGATTACGTATATACTTTATATAATAGTTCTTTTAACTATTTATATAAATACCATCTACTATAATTTTATATAATAATAATAATAATAATAATAATAATAATAATAATAATAATAATAATAATAATAATAATAATAATAATAATACTAATAATTATTATTATTATTGTTATTATTATTACAATTATTATTATTTTATATTATATAGTTAATATATTTATGACATACTATAGTAGTTTGAACGTTTAATTTTATATAGTAGTCAATCGTTATCATGGGTCCCCGACCATTGTGTTATCCATCAGTTTTTGTAGATTAGTACCCATATAATTTAGTTGACTGAATTTTTTTTAATCTGTTGTGTACTAGATTTACACGCATATACCTGGCATGTGTGTGTGTGTGTGTGTATATATATATTAAACAATTACTGATTATTATATATATTTTTAATTTCTTTTATGTAATAACCCTTACTTTTGAGTAATTTATTTTATATTAATTTACTGTACAACCCGAGGTCTGGGAGACGATGATTTATTTATTTTCGGAGAAATAAATATTATTTTATTGGAAAATAATTAAATTGGCAATTGAGGTAAAAAATTTGAAGTCGTCAGAAAGTGTTTCGAATGGCGATTATGGGGGTGTAGTTGTGTTCCGAAGGGTCAAGAACGTCGAAATGACTGTACTTGGGGTCTATTTAGGTTCCGAAATAATTTAAGCTCGTTTGACTCGAATCACAGTTACCGAGACATTTAAAGTGTGTTTTATCATTTAAAGATGTGTATCTTGGAAGTTAGGGCTTAAAAGCCTACGGGAGATTTATTCTCCTTGGAGAGAAAGAAAAATAGAAAGAAAGAAAGAGAGAAGAAGAAATAAGAAGAGAAAGAAGGAGAAAAGAGAGAGAAAGTGGAGATTTCCGGCCAATACGCGAACTTGAGGACGAATCATACCCAACGAACCCGAGGCAAGTGATTAAACTTGCTAAATAATTGTTGTGTACCATTTATTGCATGATTTGTGGATGAAATTTATGGGTTTTAGGTTTAGTTTAACAAAACCTAACTTTTTGGGAAAACCTTAGATTTGTAGTGTATAAATGGATTTAAGGTTAGAAATTAGTGTATATGTGTTCTTGGATGAATATTCATGTTATATATGTGATTGGGTTGGATAAAAATGGTTGGAAGATGATTAAAATGATTTTTGGGTATTTTGGGTTTATGTATAAAACAACCCATCCGTAGCTTGCTGACCAAACCGAATCGATTCGCCCCTTCCGAACTGATTCGGTAGGAAGTAGAATCTACAGGTCTTTAGGGACAAATCGATTCGCCCCTTTTGAATCGATTCAGTATGTAGCAGACTCCCAGGTCCATAGGACCGAATCAATTTGGATGGGCCGAATCGATTCGCTTTTAGGGCCGAATCGATTCAAAGGGGCCGAATCGATTCGAAAATAGGGGAATTTTTGGAGATGTTTTTCTAGGAAGAATTTCATCCCGTTTCGTCAAAGGTTATCGATTGGGAACCTCTATAGGAGTTATTTGGAGTATGTTTGGAGACTTTTAGAGAGTTTCCCTTATAATAAATTATTGGGGTCATATTGACTAAATTTGAGGAATACGGATTAGATATTATGGTATATTCTAAGTGGGGAAGCCCACCTTAATTTGAGATTATAGTTAGAGATAATAATTAAAATTCATATGAAAGAATGAGAATAACTTAGAGATACCGGATCATAGGATCCAAATCCCAAATGGGATAACATTAAAGGTTCATAAAATGAATTGAACCCTATTACGGATGGAGAATTATAAATGCTAATTGATGTGCATATGGATATTGAAATATCCTTAACGATGATTGATTTGGGAGATATCTCACACAAATGAGAAATGCTAATTGAAGTGTATTAGGATAAAGAATATCCTTAACTTAAATTGAATTGAGAGACAATTCATAACTAGAAGCGATATGTGAGCTTCAAGCCAGAAATAGTATAATGTATACTAAGTGGGGAAGATGTGTGAGAATTGACGATTAGTATATCAATAGGGAAATATACTAAACAATAAATTTATTCCCGTGATAAATCTGTTCCCGTGATAAATATGTACCCATGCGGATGGCATGATGAAATAAAAAGTCAACTTAAAAATAATTTAACTCTATTGCATTCTACCCCACCTCAATTCGTCCAACCCAGGGGGTTATAATAATGGTGTACCCGTGTGCTGATGGCACGGGGAAAAATATAACTAAACTCCATTCCAAACATCAAAAAAATAATAGTCATTTTGCTTTCAAGCATATTATAATGTTCAAGATCTCCCTATATATTTAGATTTGATATTGTTTACAACAAAAATGAATCATAAAAATCACACATTTAATTCTATTCATACAAAACCAAAACATAACACGTTTGATGAGCATTTCTCAACATTTTTTGCTAAATTAATAAACTAAAACCGAACTCCATTCCAAACATCAAACAAATAATATTAAACAAATGCATTTTATAATAAAACATAAAATAAAATTGAACACCATACGAAACATTAAACTCAAATAGACTCGACGTATGCACATGCGTATACATAAGCTTCCTCTATCCCTGTGTGTTTTTTTAACTTTTTTCTAATTGAAGATTAATACCAAATCCAAATTACCAAACATCGTGTCAAATTAAATTTGAACCCATTTCAAATTCATTCGATTGCAATTAATTAATTCACAAATTAATTCGTACTTGTGAAGTGTAGTAAAAAAAAGGCCCAAGTTCAATTGAAAATAATCATATTATAAAGTGTTATGTCATCTACAATAGGATGACACTCGGAGCAATATTTCTAAGTCAACGCATGTATTAACTTTTTTAACATAAGCATCTAAAATTCAAACAACTTGATGTAAATATTTCTATTGAGATGATGTACAATTAACTCACTCGGTAAAAAAAATTGTAGTTTAATTGTGAAATCTTATGTAACAATAAAAATTATTTTATTCACAATTAATTGATTTTCTCTATTATTTTACATTTCTTATGGTTTGTGCGGGATCCCAAATGTAGGACTCCCGTGCAGTATTTTTTTTTTTTAATATTTTTGTATGGATTATAAGAATACCCACCTAAGAAGTTCTCATAAACTTTTTTTCTTATTTTTAAAAAATATACGTAGACTTTTAACTTTTTTTATTTTTAAAAAACACTTGAGAGGTTCTCATCAACTTCACTACTAATATGATTTATAAAATAAGAAAAACTAAGATTTGAACCAAAAAAGAAAAACTAAAAAAAAGAGAGTGGGGGAGTAGTGTTTGGGATTTCCATTGCCACCCAAACAGTTGGGTTTCAAAAACACAGAAACTCAAATATAACATATGTTGATATATACAAATTTAAAAAAAAATATAATTTATACAAATAGATACATCGACAACATAAACATATGTTGATATACACAAAATCAAAAAAAAATGTTGATATAGACAAAATTTAGAAAAATCGTACAGAAATTGTTGATATACACTTTTTAAACCTAAGCCAGCTAGGATTCACTCACACCGAGGCTTTCGGTAACCTCCCAGTCAACGGATATGGCAACGACGACATTCAGTAGCTAGATTTAAGCGATTACTATTTTCGTTGTTACATAAGTTACTCTCCATCTCTGCTTCGCTCCATCTCTGAAAAAACAAACCAGCAATCCCCATTATCAAACCAAATTAGTGAGGTTTTGAGAGAGAAAAACTAAATTAAGGGGAAAAAAAAACTAAAATACACCCGCTTTCTCATAAGGATTTATGGGTTTATGAGTATTCAAATTAGTGAGGATTTGAGAGATAGAGAGAGAGAGAGAGAGGTCTCTTTGAGAGATAGAGAGAGATAGGTCTCGTACCCTCTCTATCTATTTCCCCTCAAATATATAGAGAGACAAAATATACATGTCACCAAATATACAGAAAGAAAATTAATTTTAGAACTATAATAATCGTCATTTACTAAAAAAAAAATCCAAGAATAGTCGGTTATCCCTATAAAAACCAGAATACCCAATTCACAGAATAATTCACAGAATACCTAGATCTTGTGTTCTCTCATCAAGATGAGTTTCAGAAAAAACATACCCAAATCACACCATAGAATGTTTTGGACAACGTCATAGAGTTGGGAGAAAAATCTAAAATAAACCTTCCAAACCTTCCAAACCCAAGTAAAATCTAAAATAAAACCTTCAGAACCCAAATAAATGTTTGTTTGTGTGTTGGACAACCCATGTATTTGAGTTTCTCAGGTACCCGGATCAGTTTCGGGAAAAAATAGATCTCGGGCTAGATAATAGCAACCGCACGCGTTGGAAAAATTAGATCTCGAGTTAGATTTTGCTCATGGATAATTAAGGTCGGATAATATAGTAAAAGAGAGAGAGAGAGAGAGAGAGAGAGAGAGAGAGAGAGAGAGACGATAGTACCTGTAAGAGACAAAAGGCTGTGAAATGTTAAAACTCGGAGGCTCTCAAACCAACCCAGTCTAAACCACAACAAACCAACACTGAACCAAAAAAATTGAATCAGAAACAAATAAGTTTCTTCCTGCCATAATCTGTACAGATAATAAAACATCAGAACTCGAAAAAAAATACAAAATGGAAATGAGAGGCAATAATGAGTTGGATGAACGCTACTTCAAAGCTGGGGCAAAAACTTAGACCATTTGTGGTTTAACTTCCTTTGCTAGTTGGAACCCACGTTGTTAATTTCAAAAACAAAAATCTGTGGTCTTTACAATTTGGTGTTTGAAGTGATAGAAGCTTATGTCTGTGTGTCATTTTGGTATTTGAAGTGAAGTTTTCGGGTGTTGAAATCGGGTATGGCCGTACTTTCGTGGGTATCCGGGATGGAAGGTTTTGGTTGATTTAATACTGATATGGCAGGTGCTTGCTAGCCAAATCTGGTGGCTGGATCAGATGGCCGGATTTGTTGGCCGGATTTGCTAGCCGGATCTGATGGCCGGATTTGTTGGCTGGATCTGTTGGCTAATGGTGGAATCCGATTTATGGCTTTTTTTGTTACATCCGATGTATGGATTTGAGCGTAGCCAACACGCCAAACAATCCCTTGGGCCACGAAAACTGTCTCGGAGCCACCGTAACAGGTGAATGCCTACTCACGAAAACTATCTTGGGTGATGTGGTTAGTAGAGAGAGTGAGAAATGGGTATGATCGAGGGTTTTAGTGAGTCCCGTGAGGTGGTGGGGTAGAATAGGGCTTCAGAGTGAAAAGGTAGAGTGGGTTTAACAGAGGATGTCTGCACTTCATTCAAAAATGACATGGGCTCTTGGCTCAAGGAAAGAAGAAAGTGTGTTACTTGAGTGTCTCGAGACATGTCCTTGGCTAGGTTAATTACCATGTAACTACAACACACTTCAACTCTACGATACACACTTCAAAATATAATCTCAACCGTCAGTTGATAAACACCAAATTCTTCAACTTTTAATCTCAACCATTAATTGGAGAGGACAAAAAGTCCCTCCTCCTTTATTATATAGATATATATATATATATATATATATATAGTGAAGCATACCCCCTCCTTGCTATCATTGGGAAGTTGCGTGCGTTGAGGGTGAGCATCCTGGCTCAAAGAGTAGGGTGTGGATATTCCCCAGGTCATAGTCGTCCATTGTGATTATTATGCGATATATAAATGCATTCTTTGGGGGTGAGAATTTGGGGGGTATGTGACGTTATCACTTGCTGGTTAGGAGCTATGACCGCTTCCCGAGATGCTATGTGCGTGAGTTGATCACGAGGTGGGTGTCGTTGAACCCCACCAGGTGGCCCTCGTTTGCTATGCGTATGGGCTGCTGGAAGATGATAGCATGTGAGCCTGCGTCCTTGAGTTATAGCTCGGTTAGATGTTTATTATATTGTTGTGGTGCTTGTACTTGGGTATCTAGGGCATAATGGACCTCAACGACTAACATTGCTAGGATTAGTGTATCGGGGGGGTTCCTTGTTTGGATTTCGCCTCGGCGAGACGTCCCACGCATGAACCGCAGTGTAATATTGGAAATTGGGGAGAAGTTAGTCCTTAATGCTCATATTTATATATATATATAACCTATCCCGACAATCGACAGTGCCAGGAGTAGTGTAACGGGGGGGGTCTAGTTTGGATTTTGCTTCGGCGAGACATCCCACGCATGAAACGCCGTGTACTGTTGAGAATTGGGAATACTAATTAATTAAAATGGAGTTATAATAATTTGTCTTACATGCATCATGAATTGAGGGCATAATGAATCTCTAGAATCAATACTGTCAGGAGTAGTGTAACGGGGGGGTTCCTTGTTTGGATTTCGCCTCGGCGAGACGTCCCACGCACGAAACGCAGTGCCGTATTGAGAATCAGGAGAAGTTTAGTCCTTAGCACTTGATGGTAATAACTCATATATAACTAATTATACATATGTTTACATTCCAAATGAGGGCATAACGAGAATATATGAAATTCTAGTAAGAGAATGTTGATGTATTGTGACGATGTTATTATGAGGTTGATTATGCAACTTTATATGTTCAATAAATGAACAAATATAAAGAGAACTATAACATTAAATATAAAGTAATGTTTTAGATGGAATTTAGATAAGTGTAGATTGCGAGATAAGTTAGATGATCTTAATCGAATATTTATTTTGGGATCTAGTTAGATTCTTTTGCCTAATTAGAATTGGGCATACATTTGGAGATCACGTGCATCCGTTTAGTTGCGCATTTTAGTTGAGAGGTTCGAAAGATTATTATGGTGAGTCCGATTCCACCTTAATCATGTAATAATGCATTTATAATTATTATGCATTTTAATGCACTTGCTATAAAATGTTTTCAACTCGGACTCTGACCCGTTTATATTTTCTCCCTCCATGTGTATATATATTGTATTACTTTAGGTGATCCTCCGCAAGTACTCCATTGATGTTTACCCATCCAATGTATTCGTGGAGCTGTGATAGTAGGGGAATGTTGCGGCACTTTGCATTAGTCGATTCCTATCTTTGTATATCTAGATCAGGATTCAGTTTGTATATCGGGATTATACTCAAGTGTTGTAGATTAACACTTTTATATTTCATTTCTCAAATTATTGTATTGTCTGTGACCCGACAGCTTATTCAGGTATTTCATTGTAGAGATTTTGTTGTACATTGTATTGTACCCTTTCATATTATTGGAGTTTGCACATATCACTCATCACAGATAGATGTTTTTTTGTGTAATTATTGGTTGAATGGTTGGTTTTATTGGGTGTTAAATAAAAGTTTTAAATTTTTGACAGTCCACTTTAATAGTTTTGAGTAGTTAGCCTTATATTATTAGTATTGTCAGTTGATGTTGAGACTGTGCCATCTGGGATACCTGATTTAATGTAGTATAGGGCTGGCCACCCGTTATTATTTTGAGCGAGTTGTCACATATGGTATCAGAGCATCAGGTTCTAATGTCTTTAGGATCTGTGCGGGTTACTACGATCTTCCGTAAGCGTTCTTGATGTAGAGACTTATTGTTAGGACGGTTTCATTCTTACATCCATATTTCTTTTACGATATGAAAATATTTGAAAGGCGTTCTGATACAATTGTTCTTGTTTCAGATGCCACCGAAGGGAGGTCATTCAGTCAGGGCAAATAAAAGGGCTGAAAATGTGGAACCCCAAACACCCAAAAGGAACATGACTACAGATGAAGTTGCCAATATTGTGGCACAAGCAGTAACTGCTGCCATTTCTACGATGGCGCAACAATCTGTTGTTCAAGTAGCCCAAAACCATTTAGGATTGTCCTTATGGGAAAGAGTGAAGGAAGACTTTAGTAAGGGGCATCCTCCCGAGTTTGCAAGGTGAGTTGATGCAACGGATGCAAGTCAATGGAAGAATAGTATGCAGAGGCACCTCCGTATGGTTGAGTGTAGTGAGGTGCAGAAGCAATTTTTAGCCACCTTTAGGTTATCGGGTGCAACTCTTCAATGGTGGGAGTCTATCACCACATCTGAACATAGAGATACTTTACGTATAACAAAATTTTGGTAACTTTTCAATTGAAGATATTTTCCTTCCCCTACTCAGGATAAGAAGATTTTCCAGGGTAATAGAACGGTGGCAGAATATGAGGAAGATTTTTTTAGATGGGCGAAATTAGTACCTGATGAGGTAAATACGGAAGATAAACGTATATCGAAGTTTGTTCGAGGTTTATATTGGAAAATATGGTAACATCTGTTAGAGAGTCCTACGTTAGTGACTTTCATCGAGGTAGTAAATGCGGCACTACTAAAGTGTCATGAATATCATCTTCGTTCGAAAGAGGGTAAGAACTTTAGAGGTTCGAGTTCATCAAGTAAGTTTGGAGATGAGAGTGCCAGCAATGCGACTAGGTATAAGTCGGACTATGGAGAGTCACAATGACATTTTGTTCCTCACGGTGAGTCGAGAGGAATTTCGGGCATATGTTTCTTTTGTAAGGAAATAGGTCATAGAAAGATAGATTGTACTAAAAGAGGTAAAGGACCACAATTTGATGAGGTTTTGGAAGTGCAACCGCTACAACAGATTAGAGGTCATTTTAGACCAGGGGACTACATGTGGGAGCCCATTGATGAGGAAGGGCCATCGAACTAGAGATGGATGATGTAAGTTATTTTCCTTTATAAATAGGATAATTACTAAAATGAATTTTGGGAATGTCGTATGGGAGGTATTGACAAGAGGGTAGTGCTATAGCCCTATTATATATGTAATGACCCTAAAGGGAATTTTGAGCAAGTTAGGCTCTTATGTTATTATCGTTTGCGAGACTAGATAATTTTGTAATGCGCTCAAAGAGGGCTATAAACCTTGTGGTGAATGTAAGAACGGTTATTGTTTAATAAGTAGTAATGCTAAAGATACTTCTTTTATATAGTCATGTTAGACTTATATAATTGTTGTATTCCAGATATGGATGAGCCTTAAATGGCAATATATTAAAATGATGTAAGATGTTGTTTATTTAAAAATTGTGGATTATTGGGACGCAGGAAAGTTTAGCTCATAATTATGCTAATTTTTGTGAGCTACAGATTGTTATATGTATGATGATTGTTAAGATCTTGTGTTGGACATAAGGAATTTTATATAAAGATTCTATTATATAAACCATTTTTAAAATAAACTGTTTTCAAAATAAAACTTTTTATCGGCCTTTGGGCCATTTCAAAACGATTTTCATAAAATTATTCCTTTCAAACTCTAGTCCGAATTTAACAAACTCTCAATCCCTGACGTCGCTACATAGTAGTGTATTAGGAGGGTTCTTTGTTTGGATTTTGCTTTTGCGATAGGTCCCCCGCACGAAAGTGGCGAATGTCAGGAATTGAGAGGAGTTATTTCTTTGGACCATTCAAAATTTTTACACTATTAATATGTTAGTATTATTTATAGCTATGGAATTGTGAAACTTTGGAGGAAAATGAAGTCTCATTGTGATTGGTACGAGCGATAGCTCGAATATAAAGGGTGTATGGGCGCCCTAGTTATGGAAATTGGTTTTATAAAACTCAAGATTGACTTAAAATAAAGTAAATTAAAATAAATTCGTCGTGGGAAGTTTGGAGATAGGATTAGTGAGGATGGGTGTAGTAGAACTAATTGAGCTTTGGAAGATTAGGCTTAGCTAAAATTTCGAGGAAGAAATTTTTATATGTGGGGAAGTTTGTAACAACCCGAGGTCTTGGAGATGATGATTTATTTATTTTGGGAGAAATAAATATTATTTTATTAGAAAATAATTAAATTGGCAATTGAGGTAAAAAATTTCAAGTCGTTAGAAAGTTTTTCGAATGGCGATTCTGAGGGTGTAGTTGTGTTCAGAAGGGTCGAGAAAGTCGAAATGACTGTACTTGGGGTTTATTAGGTTCCGAAATAATTTAAGCTCGTTTGACTCGAATCAAAGTTACCGAGTCATTTAAAGTGTGTATTATCATTTAAAGCTGTCTATCTTGGGAGTTACGGCTTAAAAGACTACTTGAGATTTATTCTCCTTAGAGAGAAAGAGAAATAGAAAGAAAGAAAGAGAAAGTAAGAAAGAAGAAGAGAAAAAAGGAGAGAAAGAAGGAGAAAAGAGAGAGAAAGTGGAGATTTTCGTCCAATACGCGATCTTGAGGACGAATCTGACCCTACGAACCCGAGGCAATTGATTAAACTTGCTAAATAATTATTGTGTACCATTTATTGCATGATTTGTGGATCAAATTTATGGTTTTTAGGTTTAGTTTAACAAAACCTAACTTTTTGGGAAAACCTTAGATTTATAGTGTATAAATGGATTTAAGGTTAGAAATTAGTTTATATGTGTTCTTGGATGAATATTCATGTTATATATGTGATTGGGTTGGATAAAAATGGTTGGAAGATGATTAAAATGATTTTTGGGTATTTTGGGTTTCTGTAGAAAATAACCCATTCGTAGCTTGCTGACCAAACCGAATCGATTAGCCCCTTCTGAATCGATTCGGTAGGAAGCTGAACCTACAGGTCTTTAGGGCCGAATCGATTCGCAAGCGGTGAATCAATTCAGTATGTAGCAGACTCCCCGATCCATAGGACCGAATCAATTCGGATGGGCCGAATCGATTCGCTTTTAGTGTCGAACTGATTCGCAGGGACCGAATCGATTCGGAAATAGGGGAATTTTTGGAGATGTTTTTCTAGGAAGAATTTCATCCCGTTTTGTCTAAGGTTATCGATTGGGAACCTCTATAGGAGTTATTTGGAGTATGTTTGTAGACTTTTAGAGAGTTATTTTTGGAGATTTTTTTCTAGGAAGAATTTCATCCCGTTTTGTCTAAGGTTATCGATTGGGAACCTCTATAGGAGTTATTTGGAGTATGTTTGTAGACTTTTAGAGAGTTTCCCTTATAAGAAATTACTGGAGTCATATTGACTAAATTTGAGGAATACCGATTAGATATTATGGTATATTCTAAGTGGGGAAGCCTACCTTAATTGAAGATTCTAGTTAGAGATAATAATTAAATTTCATATGAAAGAATGAGAATAACTTAGAGATACCGGATCTTAGGATCCAAATCATAACTTTAAAGGTTCATAAAATGAAATGAACGCTATTACGGATGGAGAATTATAAATGCTAATTGATGTGCATATGGATATAGAAATATCCTTAATGATGATTGCTTTGGGAGATATCTCACACAAATTGGAAATTCTAATTGAGGTGCATTAGGATAAAGAATATCCTTAACTAAAATTGAATTGAGAGACAATTCATAACTAGAAGCGATATGTAGGCTTTAAGCGAGAAATAGTATAGTGTATACTAAGTGGGGAAGATGTGTGAGAATTGTCGATTAGTATATCAAGAGGGAAATATACTAAACAATGACATTAATTATTTTGCACCTATGGGCGTATTATAAATATGAAAACTATGTAACAGGTATACCTGATATGATGGTATAAATTTAAATGATGCGATGATGTATGTATACCTTATATGATGGTATATATATATATATATATATAGTGAAGCATACCCCCTCCTTGCTATCATTAGGAAGTTGTGTGCATTGAGGGTGAGCATCCTGGCTCAAAGAGCAGGGTGTGGATATTCCCCAAATCATAGTCGTCCATTGTGATTATTATGCGATATATATATGCATTCTTTGGGGGTGAGAAGTCGGGGGTATGTGACGTTATCACTTTTCGGTTAGGAGCTATGACCGCTTCCAGGGACATTGTGTGCGTGAGTTGATCACGAGGTGGGTGTCGTTGAACCCCACCAGGTGGCCCTAATTTGCTTCGTGTATGGGCTGCTGGAAGATGATAGCATGTGAACCTGCGTCCTCGAGTTATATCTCGGTTGGATGGTTATTATATTTTTGTGGTGCTTGTACTTGGGTATCGAGGGCATAATGGACCTCAACGACGAACATTGCCAGGATTAGTGGTATCGGGGGGGGGGGGGTTCCTTATTTGGATTTTGCCTCGGCGAGACGTCCCACGCATGAATCGCAGTGTAATATTGGAAATTGGGGAGAAGTTACTCCTTTATATTCATATTTCTATATATATATATCACATATCCCGACAATCGACAGTGCTAGGAGTAGTGTAACGGGGGGTTCCTTGTTTGGATTTCGCTTCGGCGAGACGTTTCACGCATGAAACGTCGTGTACTGTTGAGAATTGGGAATAGTAATTGATTAAAATGGAGTTATAATAATTTGGGATACATGCATCATGCATTGAGGGCGTAATGAATCTCGAGGATCAATACTGTCAGGAGTAGTGTAACGGGGGGTTCCTTGTTTGGATTTCGCCTCGGCGAGACGTCCCACGCACGAAACGTAGTGCCGTACTGAGAATCGAGAGAAGTTTAGTCCTTAGCACTTGATGGTAATAACTCATATATAATTAATTATGCATATGTTTACATGCCAAATGAGGGCATAACTAGAATATTTGAAATTCTAGTAAGAGAATGTTGATGTATTGTGACGATGTTATTATGAGGTTGATTCTGCAACTTTATATCTTCATTAAATGAACAAATATAAAGACAATTATAACATTAAATATAAAGTAATGTTTTAGATGGAATTTAGATAAGTGTAGATTGCGAGATAAGTTAGATGATCTTAATCGAATATTTATTTTGGGATCTAGTTAGATTATTTTGCCTAATTAGAATTGGGCATACATTTGGAGATCACGTGCATCCGTTTAGTTGCGCGTTTTAGTTGAGAGGTGAGGAAGATTATTATGGTGAGTCCGATTCCACCTTAATCATGTAATAATGCATTTATAATTATTATGCATTTGAATCCACTTGTTATAAAATGTTTCCAACTCGGACTCTGACCCGTTTATATTTTCTCCCTCCATGTGTATATAAATTGTATTAATTTAGGTGTTCCTCCGCAAGGACGCCATTGGTGTTTATCCATCCAATGTATTCGTGGTGCTGTGGTAGTAGCGGACTGTTGCGGCACTTTGCTTCAGTCGATTCCTATCTTTGTGTATCTTGATCAGGATTCAGTCTGTATATCAGGTTTATACTCAAGTGTTGTAGATTAACACTTTTATATTTCATTTCTCGGAGTATTGTATTGTCTGTGACCCGACAGCTTATTCGGGTATTTCTTGTAGAGATTTTGTTGTACATTGTATTGTACCCTTTCATATTATTGGAGTTTGCACATATCACTCATCATAGTTAGATGTTGTTTTGTGTAATTATTGGTTGCATGGTTGGTTTTATTGGGTGTTAAATAAAAGTTTTAAATTTTTGACAGTCCACTTTTAATAGTTTCGTGTAGTTAGCCTTATATTATTAGTATTGTGAGTTGATGTTGAGACTGTGCCATCTGGGATACCTGATTTAATGTAGTATAGGGCTGGCCACCCGTTATTATTTTGAGCAGTTTGTCACATTTTCCATCTGAGCTAATTATATAAAATATTGAATGATGGGGTAAATATTATTTTAGGAAAGTTAAAAGATAATATTTACTAAATTTTTGCATATATACTGTTATGTGAATGTAATTTGCATTATGTTGTGATTCATGGTGTCGTTGTACTTTAAACAACATTTATGCTATAATTGAAGTTGGAAATTTGAGATGATTTACATTATTTTGGATGTCAATTTAGAGGGTGCGCTTAGTTTCGAAATGGTCAAGATATTCACAATAGGGACCATATTTTATTTTTGAGTTTCGAGCACTTTTGACAGGTTATAACTTAATTATGTAGTTACGAGTTATTCTAATGGTGTATTAACAATTAAAAGATGGAAACCAAGGCTAAGGCACGTTTAATGTCTTCTAACCCCCTTTTTATTTCTCCCTCACACATTCCAAGCCCTAGAGAGAAAGAGAGAGAAAAATAAGTGTGGAGAAGAGAGAGGAAAAGGAAGAAAATTGAAGATTTGGGCTTTGGATTTGTTACAACCAAAAGGAAATCTGAGACTACAATCCTAAGGCAAGTTTTTACTTGCAAACATATGATTTCTTGTGGATAAATTGGAATGATAGTGTGTATTTCGAAGAATTGAGAAAAAAGTAGGTTTTGTTAAATATTGATGTGTAACCCTTGGATCTTGTTGTTTATATGATTTAAGTTGGTCATATGAGTTATTATGGTGTACAGATGTTGTGGTTGAGTTGGTAGTTGATGAGAATGAAAGTAATGTAAGGATAAGTGGTTTAGGTTTTGGATTTAACATTTTAGATGAAGAAAAAATCGTAGGTCTGATAGGTGCGATCGACCGCGGTCCCCAGACCGGTCGATCGACCCTTAAGGGGGAGTTTTACTGCTTTCCTCAATAAGTATAAATTCTGAGCATGGTCGACTGTGGTCCCAGGACCGGTCGACCGGGCCCTCTAAAATGAGCTTTCTGCATTTCTTCCTAGGCTAAATCCATGAGACGCAGTCGATCGCGGTCCTATGACCAGTCGACCGGTCCCCTGTTTTTCACTCTTAAAATCCTATTTCTTTCTACCTTCTTTCTTTTAAGATAGGGACTTCGGAACCTTCTTAATTGAAGTAAACCTAGAGAAGTAGAGTCTAGCAATGGTGTATTTACAAACCTAAGTTAGAATAAAAGTTGGGGTTTAAGTTGGGGATAGTTTGGTTGGTTAATTTAGAGGAAGATGATTAATTCTCTTGGGGTTCGTTTGATACATATTGGGCAAAAGTGTTGGCATGGCAAAATTTGCCAGGACAAATTTTGCTTAGGCAATTTTTGCCTAGACAAATATTTTTTTCTCACATTAGACTATCAAACACCAAATAAGGTAAAAACAAGTTTTTTAGGCAAAACATTCTAATAACACATTTTTCGTCCATATTAACATATATAATAATAAAAAATATGTTTTTTTTTCAATTTCCGTCCCAAGTCTTATTTAATAAAAAAACAGTTTTTTCTTTTCTTTTTTACTTCCCGTTTTTATTTATTAAAAAAGTAACAAACTATATATAAAAAAAAGTTTTTTACTCCAAAACTACTTACTAAAAAGAGTTTTTACATTAAAACAGTATTTAATTTTTACATTAAAACAGTTTTTACGTTAAAAGAGTTTTTAATTTTTTTTACATTAAAACAGATTTTATATTAAAATAATTTTTTGCATTAAAACTGTTTTTATATTAAAACATTTTTTAATTTTTTACATTAAAACAATTTTTATTTTAAAACAATTTTATACATTTAAACAGTTTTTACATTAAAATAATTTTTTACATTAAAACAGTTTTTACATTAAAATAATTTTTTATATTAAAACAGTTTTCACATCAAAACAATTTTTAATTTTTTACATTAAACAGTTTTTACATTAAAACAGTTTTTTACATTAAAACGGTTTTTACGAAAAAACAGTTTTTAAACAGATTTTAATTTAAAACAGTTTTTTTAACTATTTAAGATAATTTTTAAAATATTCATAACAATTTTTAAAATATTCATAACAGTTTTTTTTAAATATTTAAAATAGTTTTTAAATTGTTTTCTACAATATTAAAAGCGTTTAAAAAGTTAGCAAATTTGTTGGCAAATATTTCTCACCCATATAGCAAAGCAAAATTTGCCAACATGTTATGCATAATAGGTGTTGTACATTGGCAAAATAGCTTGTAGGCAAATTTTGCTATCAAACACACCAAATTGTAGGCAAATGTCATATTTGCCAACTTATTTGCCATTTGCTATGGCAAATAATGCTATCAAACGGACCCTTATAGAATGAAATACTATGGACTACCAGAATTGGAGGGAAGGATATCATTTCATAATTTGTTATAGAAGGTATGTTATTCATGGAGATTTGTATTGAGAGATAATTATACATTAAGACTTATAACGAAGATATTAAACTCTTATGACTCCGGATATAATGTAATGCATACTTGATAAAGTAAATAAATTATGGATGAAAATTTGTATATACACACCTCTCTAAATTCTATCATAAGGGAATTTATGCGCATGAGGTGAAGTCCCTTGTCTAGTGAATGCAGGGTGAATATAGTCCTCGTCCATAGGACCGATTATTATATATATTGTATGATTATTGTTCGAAGTGAGTAAATTCCGAGTGTGGTTATGACTCACTGTCGAAGGTATATGTATGCTTCCCGATGTCACGCGATGTAGGATGCCCAGGTTGTCTTGTGTGATAGGCCCTGGAAGATGATAGGTATTTAGGGGGTCGTCCAGTGGGGAAACTCGGAAGGACGGTCTTAGAATCGTTATATATTGAGAAATATAACTATTCATAATAAAGTGGGATATTATTGATGGCAAAGAAATCTATGGAATAAATTTCTTTGAATATGTTTCCTAATGAGACAACGTAACGGTGAAATGAATTGTGTATAAAATGGAATGGAATCTCACTAAGTATTATCTTATCAATTTTCTCCTGCGTAAATTGAATTATGATAATTGTCATTATAATTGCATTAGGTTATGCTTTTAAATTGACAATTTAGATTCTTTATCTTTATTCTTGTTGACTGTAACTAGCTCGTTCATGATAAGTAAGTTGCCCATACTATCATGCATTTTATTCACATGGTGATTATATCAAACCAGGCCCTGACCCGTTTATATCTAATTGTTTTGTATGAATCTTATATTCGCCCAGGTGCTCCGCGGTAAGGACACCCATATTGACTTTTCCATTCCAGTGTCTTAGAGCAGTAACACCTTGCGGATGTTACGGGATATTTCGATATAGACGCTTAAATCTTTTGTATTCTAGTTATGATCGGTTACACATTCGGGCGTGTTGCCCACATCTTATACTTGTATTATATTATGTGATATTGTACTGTAATACTTTGTGTAACTCTGATGTATATGTATGTTAACTGACATCTTATTCAGTTCTTTTTTTGGATATGGTTGCTGATTCATTTCTATTCTTACGTTTATCCACTTCCGTTCCAAGTGGACTATTTAAATGTTTTTCCTTAACTTACAAAATAAATTTTTGACAATCCGTTTTCTAAAATATTGGGTGGTTATCTCGTATACTTATTACCTTATGTTGATGCTAAGAATGGACCATCTATGATTCCTGTAATTATTGGAGTATCGGGTTGGCCACCTCTTATTTTAAATAACCGGGGTGTCAAATTTTATTTCTTCATATAAAAATATTATGCGTTTATGTTATATACATATACTTATTTTGTCCGGATATTCTTTAAACAAAACCTGTTTTTGTGTGCCAATGATATTTTTTATCAATACCTTTGTTGATATCTAATATATGATATCTATATATCTAAGTTAAAATTTTCTTTTGTCCTCACGTGTTAGCTATTTACAAAGGAAAAAGCCCATCTTTTTGTTACCTTTATAATTGAAATTTGGAAAGTTCAAACAAGAATGTGCAAATTGGCAAACAAGTTTGTTCCTCTTTTATTTACCTTGAGCCAGATGCCAACTCATTCAATCACATCTATCATTTTTTTACCGGGCTTGCTCAGTTATGAATCAGATATAGAGACCCACTTGATTTGATCTTACACCCTTATATGCCCTCGGATATTTGACACAATATGTCTATCAAGTCATACATTTTTTAAAACGAAAACGTTAATATATCTTTATATGAAACTATTCTTATATACATAATATTATATTTCATTTAGTATCAATATATTATGTGTTGATGTAAAAAATTAGATCGCTCTAATTATTCAATCACAGATAAACAAAATGAGACAAAGATATTTAAAGTGGTTGAGCCTTATATGAATGGCCTACGTCCACTGTTATATTATTGCTGAATGTTTGAGAATTCTCGAGTATATGTTCTCTCAAGAAATTCCGGTCCCTTTGAATGAGGGTGATACAAGGTATTTATAGCCCTTAGGCCGTACGTGAAAGGGTTGATACAGTAAATGATATACATATGAAATGGTAATACATTTAATGCAGCGTGTGCGTCAAGATGATAAACATTCAATGAATAGTTGAACTGTTGATTATCTGGCAATTAATGCTACGGCTGAGGTGCAGCTCGGACCGCCTTAGTTGCTCGTTGCTCAGGAATTCCTCGGAGCGCTAGAGTACCTCAGAGTGCTGAAGTTCCTCGGTGTATCCTCGTTGCTCGGAGAGAACATGAGTTGGTCGGGGAAATGAACTTCCTCGTTGCCATTGTGCCAAGTAGATTGACACGTGTCTTCATATTATTCGTCCATATCAGCATATTAATTTTGGTATCAACAGAAGCCCCCAATGTTTCATATTTCGAACTTTGAGGAGTATGGAACATTCTTTCTTGGTATATGGCGATATTAAATGACTTTCCTGGGTTTTAGGAGCCTTTTCTTCATATTTGAATTTCCTTCCAAATTCGCAGAATCCGCCTTTTCGAATTTTTATGAGTGCTTCGATCTTCGTGCATTTTTGTCCTTTTAGCCGCCGGTGGCGTATAAGTTTCTTTTGTGTAATCATTTCCTTCGCAGCTTTCCAAGGTAAAGTATTTAAACTTCTTAGGTAACCATACCGTCTTCTACCTTTTCCAATTTTCTGCATTCAAGCTTTCTGTTCTCTCTCTCTCTTGTGCGTTCATCTTTTCCTTCGCTAGTTGTCAGCTCTTCCTTTTTCCTGTAAGATTCTCTTCTTTTCTTCTGTATTTATTTTATTCACTATGGTTTATCTTGTGGAGTCTGTTGAGAAATTTCGTTCCGATTTTTCCATTCCTTCCTGGGTAACTCTGGAGGTTCTTTCTGAGCCTTTAGATTATTTTCGATTGGCTGAGGGACATTGGTTCCCCAGTCTATTCATTGCTGAATGTGGATTTTCTTTTCCGCCAAACCCCTTATGCTTAGATTTCTGTCAGAACTTTGACGTTGTTCCTGCAAAAATAGCCCCCAATTCATGGAGAATAATTAATGGGGTGTATAAATTAAATCTAACTCATGGGACTCATATAGGGATTCCTGAGATTATGTATTGCTATAGATGGGCTATTTTAGATAATGTTTATTACTTAAAAACTAGGTTTTTAAATAGGGCTCTTGTAGTTAACCTCCCTGATGCAAATAGAGATTATTTTGAACATGGGGTGGTTATTAAAAATTGGCAATATGCCCCCTTGGTTGGAGATGCAGTATACCAGGGTCCTAAATGCCCCCCATATGGCAATGGGATAGGTTTATTCTCATTTTCCTTTACTTATGAAATTATGCTTTTATCCTATTTAACAAAATGTATGACTGATATTTCATTATGTATTTATTTGCAGTTGATAGTAAAAGAAAAACTCCAAAAGAATCAGAGGTTAATATTAAGCATCTGAAACTTATCTGGGGTTTGCATAAGAACATTGCAGAAGAGCACGTCAGGTCTGCATCATATTTGCTGCAGTATAGGAGCTATACGACTTCTTATAATGCTCGTCCTGTGATTAGATCTGTTGAGCCAGCCTCAACTCCAGAGGATTCTTCTTCAGATTCTCACATCCCTTTAAGTCATAGAATGGGCAGGAAAAGAGATCCTCCTGCTCTATTTGATGACACTACTTCTGCTGCTGAGGCCAAGAAAAGCAAAATTGATGTCCCAGAGGGGACTAATAAGGTGGATGTTGTGCCTTCCAAAGCTACCGAGAAGCACCCAGTGGCTCTGAGCAAGAAGGTTGCTCCTGTGGAGATGACTGATATCTCTCCGACCAAGAGCTCTTCCTTGGTTGAAACTGCTGAAGTCCCTTTGAGGAGATTGAGGAAATCGTCCTCAGTCAACGTGGCTGAAACTGTTAATCTGGCTGAAACCATCTCCTCTCTACCAGCTGGTGGTGTTGGTGTTCCAACCATCATTCCTCCGAGCTCTGCCATGAGCTCGGTAAAAACTTGGATCATACCCGAGGTCCAAGGAATTAATGAAAATATTTCTAGGGATATGCTGACATCCCTAGCTACCCGTCACCTTGCTTCAGTAAATTTCTCACACTCTGAATTTCCTTTCTTTCTTTGAATACTTGTATTTTTGTACTGACCTGTCACTTTTTCCTTTGTTTAGCTGGTGAATTGTTTTAACAACATCGTGAAGAAAGATGAAGCAATTAAAGCTTTCAGCTCCTCGTCGGGGGTAGAGGATGCTCTGCTGGGTTTGACCCAATCCTTGAAGGATTCTCGTCAGCAGTATAATGAGGATAAAGCTGACTGGGAGAAAAAGTTTTCTATAGTTGAAGGTGAGAAGGTGAAGTTGGCTGAGATCTCCAAAGGTGAAAAGTTTAGAGGTCGAGCATAAAAAATATGACGACAAGCTCAAGAACTTTGGAGAGCTTGAAGATAAGCTGAAAAAGGCAGAGGAAGAGTTGTCCGTCCTGCGAGATGTCAAGTGCCAAAAAGAAGAATTGGATGCGAAGTTAAAGACTGCCGAGGATCTTCTATCCGAGAAGCTCTCCTCGGAGAAACTGAAAAGAAAGCTCACAGTTAAAAAATCCTTCAGCGCTGGCTGGGATAAAGGATGGGACAAAGGGATTGCTGCGATGACATCTCAAGTACAATTCGGGAAGTTGAAATACTTCCGAGATGGCTAGGTAGCTGCCCTGCAGGAATTGAAGATCAAAGACGACTCTGAGCTATTTCAGCTACACCTCCCGGGTCCTCCTCCACCAATTGTAGAAGAAGAAGAGGATGAGGCTTTCTCTGATGAATCTTCCATGGCCCTGGGTGATCAAGTCCCTGCCTCTCTACCTTCTGCCAATGAGGACATTTCTTCCATGCTTCCTCCTCCTGAGAAAATTTCAACTTCTGCTGATCAAGCTGCTGTTACCACCGAGCAACCAAGCTCCTCGTCCCAGTCTCCCGAGAAAGTCTTGGGAGACAAGGAAAAGGTGTGAAGTTGTTCGGTATCATTTCTATCTTTCATTATCATTTTTAATCAAACAATGTAATCTTTTTATGATCTAATAAAATACATCTTTGTTCTTCTCTGTTGTTGATGATTTATTTTTGTTGACTGTTGTCTCCTCTTCATTAGTTTATGGTCAGGATGGAATTGCTATCTGCCAATGATACAAAACTGATGCAGCAATGTCACGAATACTATAAGGCTGGTCACACAGAGCTAAGTGTATCAGAAATTGCTGACATTCTTGGTCATGACGCTTCAGAACAGGCAATTGAGTCTTATCGGTACTTGAAAGCTTTACTTGACCGAGCTGTGGCCAATAATGTTGCCTACTATGAATTGATCGAGGAGCTTCATTGTACCTTAGAAGATCTTCAGAATCAGCACAATGAATCAATTGCCTTGTTGCACAAGGAATATGAGAATAGGTATCAACATCTTTCCTCTCAAATAGGTCACAAAAAGATTATCACTGGGTACGATGCTAGGGAGAGAACCCTAAAAGGCAAAGTTGAGGCCGGCAGACAGATCGCCGAGCTGCTGGAACAAGAGAACAATAATTTGCAGAAAAAGTTGGCACAATATGAGTCTTCAGCTTCATCCTCTACTGCCTTGGTACCGGTCACTGATGAAGGATTCTCATTCTTAGAGGTTGAAAATGCCAAATTAAGGCAAGAATTGGATACGTTAAGAAATTCTGGTGTTTCTACTACTGCTCGGGGACGAGGAAGAGGGTCTCGTCGACGAGGAAGAGCTGTTCAAAATGTTGTCGAGGAGCAGAATTCTCCACCTGCTCGGAGTCGATCAAGAGTTCTCAGACGTAGTGTTGAAGAAGCTCGTACTCTGTCAACATTGGAAACCCAAGCGTACCAATTGAACGCCAAAGATCGGGCTTTGTCTGAAATGTCCAAGAAAACCCATCTTTGGAAGATCAACTTACTGCGATGAAGTCTGCTTTGAATAATAAAGATGTTTTTGCTAGGAGCCTTCACGAGCAACTAGAGAGAATAACTTTCCAATTCCACAAACAACCTCGTGAGTTTTGGATGGCAGGTTACAATGAAGCCCTTTGTCACCTGGATGCTCGTCTTGAAAATGCCAATAATGAAGGTTATAAACAAGGATGGTTGAACGCACTGGGTGTGTTAAAGCTAGAGCAAGGCCATTATTTATGGGATTATCATGCTCCTGGGTTACTAGACTTGCTTGTACCGCCATATAAATTGGACATGGAATGGATCCCAGCTCGTGCCATTCCTCAGAGATTAATTTCAAAATATCATGGTGACTATAGTCTTCATTCTCAGATTGAATTATCTCGTCCCGAGCATCTCTTGGATACTCCTTCAGTAATGAATGTCACAATGTTGAGGGACTTGAATTTTATCAATTCTCCCCAAACATTAAATGATCCTCCTGCTGGTGAGGAACCTGTATCGAAGGCGGAGGGGAAAAAACCAATAGAATAGGATTTTCAATGTAATAGTTAGCAAACATATGTAATTTGTAGTTTATTTTGAATTTTAATGAAAGACTTTCATTTTCTGTTAGCAAATCTGTATTGCTATTCTTTTGTACTTGTCTAATACTTTTACATCTGTGCATATGTATCTGTTAAAAAGATAACAATTTTGTGTTGTTCATCAACCAACTTAGTAATAAACAGTTACAAGTATCAAAAATGTTGTTCGATCACTTAATAATAAAGCAATGAGTATAAAAATGTTTAAAATTTTTCGAACCAACCAAGGTTGTTAAATTGTGCTCGTCGACCAATTATAATTAGTGAGAGTTTATACCCTAGTAACCATACTTTGGTAAATTTTTGTCTTTTTCATAAAATGTGTCCGACCAACCAGGTTGATGGACCCTCCTCGTTAATAAGTTCTCCTCGTTGACCAACTACAATTAGTGGGTTTTTATCCCCGACCAACTATACTTGGCTCAGTTTGGAATATTTTGTATTTTTTGGAATGATTTTACCTTCTGACCAACTTGTTGTCATATTTTGTTTCTTAACCAACCAAAATTGGCATTTTAAGATGTTGTTCTCGCCCTTTTACCATCCAAAGTTGGTCGTGGGTTTGAACTATTAGGTTCTTTCGAACTATCTTGTCCACAAGCTCTTTTACCAACCAAAGTTGATCACGCAAGTGTATGCCTCCTAACCAAAGGAGTATAATTTGTTCTCGCTATTTTACCAACCGAAGTTGATCACGCTTGAACTATCAGGTTCTTTCGAACTATCTTGTCCACAAGCTATTTTACCAACCGAAGTTGATCACGCAAGTGTACGCCTCCTAACCAAAGGAGTATAATTTGTTCTCGCTATTTTACCAACCGAAGTTGATCACGCTTGAACTATCAGGTTCTTTCGAACTATCTTGTCCACAAGCTCTTTTACCAACCGAAGTTGATCACGCAAGTGTACGCCTCCTAACCAAAGGAGTATAATTTGTTCTCGCTATTTTACCAATCGAAGTTGATCACGCTTGAACTATTAGGTTCTTTCGAACTATCTTGTCCACAAGCTCTTTTACCAACCGAAGTTGATCACGCAAGTGTACGCCTCCTAACCAAAGGAGTATAATTTGTTCTCGCTATTTTACCAACCAAAGTTGATCACGCTTGAACTATCAGGTTCTTTCGAACTATCTTGTCCACAATATCTTTTACCAACCGAAGTTGATCACGCAAGTGTACGCCTCCTAACCAAAGGAGTATAATTTGTTCTCGCTATTTTACCAACCGAAGTTGATCACGCTTGAACTATATGTGTAGTGTATCACACTAGTATTCCCCAAAAAACTTGTAATAAAAGGAAGGAGATGGTGAAACATCATCATTTTATTCATAATGAAGGAATTGCTTTACATTTTACATTACTGATAATACTTGCGTAGGTGTTCAGCATTCCATGCATTTTTAAATTCCTCTCCTTCTAGAGTTGCTATTCGGTAAGTTCCTGGTCGGAAAACTTCTGTAACTCGGTAAGGTCCATGCCAGTTGGCTTCAAGCTTATTGTGCTTCTGAATGACCTTCTTTAGCACATAATCCCCTTCTTTTAAGTCGCATTTCTTCACCCTTTTGTTGTAGAACAGAGCTGTGCGTTGTTGGTAAGCAGCATTCCTAATGGCTGCCTCTTCTCTAACCTCCTCGAGCATGTCCAAATCTAATCTTCTCATAAAGTCACTGACTGGGGAATTAAAATTTAGCACTCTGTGTGTTGGGAGACCCAACTCAGCAGGTATTACAGCCTCACTTCCAAATGCCAGCATGTATGGTGATTCTCCAGTTGCTGCTCGGGAGTTGTTCGGTAAGCCCATAATACTGACTGTAGCTCATTAATCCAACTAGCTTTAGCCTCACTTAGCCTCTTCTTCAAACCATTTAGTAGCGTTTTGTTTGTCACCTCAGTCTGCCCATTGCTTTGAGGATGACCTGGTGCTGAATGGGTCTTCAGGATGTTTGATTATTGACAATAGGCAGCAAACTCCTCGTTGTCGAATTGTGTTCCATGGTCTGTGATGAAGGCATGAGTGAGACCATATCGACAGATGATATTCTTCCAGACAAATTGGTATACCTTCTCATACGTCATATCGATAAGGGGTTCAGCCTCTACCCACTTAGTAAAATAATCTACTGCGACGACGAGGTACTTGAATCTTCCTCGAGTGGTCGGCAATGGTCCAACCAAATCAATTCCCCACATGGAAAATGGCCAAGGGGAAGTTATGGGTGTCAACAAAGCTTGTGGAGTTCGTCGGATGGAGGAAAAACGTTGGCACTTTTCACATTTCTTAGCATAGGCTATACAATCAGCCCTCATCGTCGGCCATTAGTATCCTTGTGTCATCATTCTTTGCAAAAGTGTCCGTCCTGCCACATGTGCTCCACAAGACCCTTCATGGATCTCTTCAATCAATTCTTTCACCTCGGAGGGGTTTACACATCTCTGCAAACCTACCACAATTCCTCGTCTGTACAAAACACCATTAGTTAGTACATACCGAGCAGCTTTAAACTTCAATTTCTTTACCGCGAGCTTGTCCTCTGGCAATTCTCCCTCTTCAATATATGCCCTGATGGGATCCATCCAAGATGGTCCTAAATCAAGGGTAATAGCATTCATCGTCAAGTTTTCATCTATGCTCCGACTTTCCAGTACTTCAATTGGTATCGTTCTTCGTAGCTCGATACGAGTAGCTGATGCTAGTCGGGCCAGTGCGTCTGCTCGTCCATTCTCTATTCTTGGTATTCTGATTAACTAAATCGCATAAAATTCTGCTAATAACTCCATTACCTTGGCATGATACTTGACCATTAATTCTCCTTTAACTGCATATGCTCCCATCATTTGATTCACAATCAATTGAGAATCACTGAACACCATCACTTGTTGCACTTCCATAATCTTTGCTAAATTAAGACCTCCTATCATGGCCTCATACTCAGCCTCATTATTGGAGGCTTTGAATTGGAATCGTAAGGCATATTCCATGTCAATCTCGTCTGGGGTGTTCAAAACAATTCCTGCCCCACAACCTGCTGTGCAAGATGAGCCATCTACATATAATCTCCATATGGGTAACCCGTCTTCAAATTCCTTATCTGATAGAGTTCCTCGGTGAAATATTTGTTGCTTCCTTTCATCCTCCCCTGGTATTTTTCGCTCTTCGTCGACCAACTCTTCTCGCTCTTTTACCAACCGGAGCTGGTCTGAGTTCGAAGTTGATGATCTTTCTACATCCACAAGTTCTTTTACCAACCGGGGTTGGTTTGAGCTTATGTTTGTTGATCCTGTAACATCCACAGGTTGATCATTGAGTAACTTTTGCTCCTTGGGGATATCATGATAAGTAAATTCAGCTATAAAATCTACTACAGCCTGTCCTTTCAGTGATGATCTGGGTTCATACACAATATCATATTCACCGAGCTCTATTGCCCAATACATCAGTCTCCCAGATTTTTCTGGCTTATGAAGGGCTTGTCGTAATGGCATGTCGGTGTACACAATGATGGTATGGGCCTGGAAATATGGCCTCATTCTTCCACTTGCTTCAATTAATGCCAATGCCAATTTTTCCAACTTCGGGTACCTGATTTCTGCACCTCGGAAAGCCTTACTTGTGTAATAGATTGGCTTCTGGACTCCATTATCCAATCTGATCAGTTCCGAGCTGACTGCATTCTCTGATACTGCCAGATATAAATACAACTTTTTGCCCATCACCGGTCTGGACAGCAATGGAGGTGTTCCCAGATATTTCTTCAAGTCTTGAAAGGATTTTTCACATTCCTCATTCCACTCGAAAGTTTTTCGGAGTGTTTTGAAGAATGGAAGGCACCTATCAGTTGCTCGGGATACAAATCTATTGAGTGTTGCAACTCGTCCGGTAAGACTCTGCACCTCTTTCTTCGTCGTTGGAGATCGCAACCCTAAAAGAGCTTTGATCTTTTCTGGATTCGCCTCAATGCCTCGTTGGTTGATGATGTATCCGAGGAGCATCCCTTCTCGTACTCCAAATGTACACTTCGTCGCGTTGAGCTTCATTTGGTATTTATCCAGTTGATCAAAGGTCTGAGCTAAGTCAACTAGGTGATCAACAGCTTTCTTGCTCTTTGTCATCATATCATCGACATATACTTCCATGTTGCAACTGATTTGTTCGGTGAAAACCTTGTTCATCAGCCGCTGGTATGTCACTCCTGCATTTTTCAAACCAAAAGGCATAACATTATAGCAATAAGTCCCCCTAGGGGTAATAAAAGAAGTACTTTCCCTGTCTTCAGGTTTCATTTTGATCTGGTTGTAGCCAGAGTAAGCATCCATAAAGCTGAGCAGCTCGTGTCCCGAGGTAGCATCCACTAGTTGATCAATTTTGGGCAATGGGAAATGATCCTTTGGGCATGCCTTGTTAAGATCGGTGAAATCAACACACATTCTCCACTTATTATTTTTGTTTTTTACCATCACCACGTTTGCCAACCAGTCTGGATACTTCACGTCTTCAATGAATTGGGCTTTCTGGAGTTTCTCGACCTCCTCTTGTATAGCCTGATTCTTCTCGGGGCTAAATACCCTTCTTCTCTGCTTTACAGGCTTGAACTCCTTATTCACATTGAGCTCGTGACATAAGAAGTTTGGATCTATTCATGGCATGTCTTCATGACTCCACGCTAAAGTTTTCTTCCTGTTTCTCAAAAAAGTTATCAACTCCTATTTTATTGAAGCATCCAACGTTGAACCTATCTGGGTTACTCGTTCAGGGTGCTCATCGTCCAGAATAACATTCTCTGTAGATTCCATCACCTGTCCTTTTACAAGTTGGGATTCATCTCGTGGATCCAGTGTTTCAATTTCTGTACCTTCATTCACCTGGTAGGTAGTAATCTTTTTTCTTGAATCTTCAAGCTCCTCTTGCTCGGCAGATGAATAATAGCATTCTCGAGCTACTTTCTGATCACCTTTCACAACTCCTACTCCAAAATTTATTGGGAATTTTAAGCATTGATGTACTGTAGATGGAACTGCTTCGAACTTCTTCAAACCAACCCTTCCCATGATGATGTTGTAGGCTGACTGCACATTCTTATCCATCACAAAGAAGCGTATTCTCTCTGTTCGACAAGCAGGCCAAGTTCCAATGAATATGTCCAACTTGATCGTCCCAAGTGGAAAAACTTTCTCGCCAGCAAAACCCAAAAGAGGTCTGTGATAAGGTTCCAATTGAGATAATTTTAAATTCAAACTGTCAAAGCATGAATAATACATGATGTCTGCTGAACTACCATTGTCTACCAGCACCCTTGAAATCACTACTTCTTTCATCCTCATTTTGATCACCAAAGGGTCGTCGTGAGGGTAAAGTACACCTACCAGGTCGTTTTTTGAAAAGCCAATGACCAGCTTCTCTTTGTTTACCTTCCTCGAATAATCCTCTTCGGTTAAATTTATTCGCTGAATGTATGAGCAAGCTTGGGCCTCTCCGAGGTAAGCTTTTCTTTCTGCAGTAAGGTCTCCTCCTCCTGCATCTCCTCCTGTAATGACATTACAATCAAATGACCCAAAACGTATAGAAAATACATCTCGTTCTGGCTGTCTTGGTTTCTTGGGAAGGTCGGGGTCATCATCTGGGTCATCTTCATGGTTTCTCTTCTTTTTCTCTTCTGCTCGACGAGGAGATCTAGACCTCTCTCTAGCTCGGTCGTTATTTTTTCTTTCACCTCCCCGATCAACATATTTTGCTAGCTTTCCTCTTCGGATAAGTGTTTCAATCTCGTTCTGAAGAGCTATGAAATTTTTGGTCATGTGACCATGATCTTTATGAAACTCGCAATATTTATCCTTACTCCTCGAATCATGGTCTGATCTCAGTTTCTTTGGCCATTTTACCTCCTCGTTGTTCTTGATTTCTTCCAAGACATGATGAATACCCATTTTCAAAGGAGTATAATTGTCGTATTTCTTCAGGACTTCCCATGATGATTTATTATTTCTGGAACGTTTGTCACCGCCATTTCCCTTATGCTCTTTATTTTTAGACTTGTCGACGTCCACCTTGGTGTCTTTATCCATATTCTTCTTTGCAGCCATAGCTTCCTCGGAATTCATGATTTTGGCTGCTTTTGCCATCAACTCTGACATAGTTTTAGGTGGATCTTTCGCCAAGGTGTAATACAATTTATTAGGCAACAACCCACTCATCAAGGTGGTGATTGTTGTCTTTTCTTCGTAATCTATGACTTCCAGCTTCTCGTTATTGAAACGAGTTATGTAATCTCTAGTACTCTCACCAGATTTTTGTCTAACACTTAACAAGTGTGCTACTCGTTTTACTGGCTTTGCTCCAAAACAGAAATTGCCAATAAACAACTCGGCCAGCTAAAAGAAAGTTGAAATCTTACCCCTGGGAAGATTGTTGTACCATATCTCGACAGCTCCAGTAAGAGTTCCTGAGAACGCTCTGCATCTCATCTCGTCGGGGACGACATAGATGTCGGCAGCAGCTTGATATTGCTCTATGTGAAGAACAGGATCTGTCTTTCCATCATATTTGGGGGTCACTACAGGTGCTTTGAACTTTGACGGTGTAGGAAAATTCACAATGGCCTGTACAAAAGGTGTTCCTCGAACAAAAGTTCGTTGTAGGGGGTTCTTTGTCTTGGCCATTTCTCCCAATTTATCCTCCAACCGTTGGAGAGATCCTTTCCATGCTTCATTTCCTTCCTCGGGCCTATTGGTTCGATCAATTGATCGTTCTAAGGTAGCTTCTTGAGATCTATCTTGACGAGCAGCTGGCCGTGAGTGTGCTGATGCTTCTCTTAGATCTGATGGTTGTCGAAAACTCCTCGACATGGTCTTAGGTGGACTCCTATTCCTCCTAGGGCCTAATCGACTGAAAGGAGACACCCTACTCAGTCTTTCTAAAGCACTGGGTCTTTCTGGAGAGAGGGTGATATGTTGATCAGTATCTGTAGCCCTTATTGACGAAGTTCGCCCAGGTTGATAAGAGAAATCATCAGACTCCTCATTACGACGTGACTCAGTACGCCTGGATTGTGAAGAAAGTAAATAAGTTTGCCTCTGACCACTTTCCTGTCCTGAACGTGCAGGTGCACCGCCATGAAGGGTTTGTATGAGTTGCCTCATTATTTCTTGCATGGCGATTTGTCCTTGAGCCAGATTCGTCACAATCCCGGCTAGATCTGGAGGTGCAGAGGGATTCGGAGGATTTCCAGTATTTCTAGCGTTTCGATTGCTAGATTCTGGATTATCCGCCATAGATGATGAACGATTTTTGGTGAAAAACTATAATAACAAATCTTTCCCACAGACGGCGCCAATCTGTTGATGTAAAAAATTAGATCGCTCTAATTATTCAATCACAGATAAACAAAATGAGAAAAAGATTTTTAGAGTGGTTCAGCCTTATATGAATGGCCTACGTCCACTGTTATATTATTGCTGAATGTTTGAGAATTCTCGAGTATATGTTCTCTCAAGAAATTCCGGTCCCTTTGAATGAGGGTGATACAAGGTATTTATAGCCCTTAGGCCGTACGTGAAAGGGTTGATACAGTAAATGATATACATTTGAAATGGTAATACATTTAATGAAGCGTGTGCGTCAAGATGATAAACATTCAATGAATAGTTGAACTGTTGATTATCTGGCAATTAATGCTACGGCCGAGGTGCAGCTCGGACCGCCTTAGTTGCTCGTTGCTCAGGAATTCCTCGGAGCGCTAGAGTACCTCGGAGTGCTGAAGTTCCTCGGTGTATCCTCGTTGCTCGGAGAGAACATGAGTTGGTTGGGGAAATGAACTTCCTCGTTGCCATTGTGCCAACTAGATTGACACGTGTCTTCATATTATTCGTCCATATCAGCATATTAATTTTGGTATCAACATTATGTCAATTACGTTTGTGTAAATTTGTTTACTATTCTTAATAGAATATTTACGTAATGAACTTTAATTTTTTCATACAATTTACATTTGATAGTGACGTTAAATGATAAAGACTGTTTATTGTTCTACTTTTTAAAATGTTATTTTCTTATTAGTAAACATTCTTTTTGCTGGACGAAAACTCTTGCCTTATTATATTTATTGTTGTGTTTTCTTCTTGATTATCTTGGATCCCATTAAAGTATCATAACTGAACATTACTTTCACAAGTCTATGTTACATAATTTATACAATCATTAAATGTATGTAGATACATCTACTGTCTATCTAAACTATTAGTGTTATATACATGTGCTCTCTTTTTACAAGCTAAAGATAACTAAAGAATGGCCAAGTACATACTATCTTCAAAGAACACAAGTGTTCCATAAGTTTTTGCGCTCAATTTACTTGCAAAGATGATATTATTTGTTGAGTATTGTCTAATAACCCACTCTAGACGAGTTACAAGTTCATTGTGTGTTTCACAGTTCTTTTGCTTCTAATATCTCTCTTTATATATATCAGTCTACACTATATTTCTCTTAGACTGAAAATAATAGTGTTGATTAGATACGATTTCATCTTCCCAGATTATGAGAATTTAATGCTCTCTCAAGTCTACATATTTTATGGGTCTATGTTTGCCCATACTCTCGGCCATAATTCTCAGACAAACATTTATGGGGAAGAACTCGGTCTATATCAATTTCTCCAATGGTCATTATTTTAGTATCTACAAATACACAAGACCAAGATCATTTGAAGCACCCAAATCAACACCGAAATGACTCGAATATAAAATAAGAGAGAAAACATATTTTTCACTCAACTCATATACTCGAGAGAGGAAGTAGATTATTTATCCAGGTCATAAATTTACTCAAAAGAAACACAAGTTAAAACTCATCATATACACTCTCAAGAGAGCAACAAAAATTTAACATCCATCCCTACAAGATTTGAGATAGCAGCAAACTCTTATTTAGCTATTTGTTAAAGAAGAAATCAAAGAGCACAAGAATCAATATTCAGTTACAAGATTTCAAGTGAAGACTTGGGCCAAAATAAGAATCATTTGTGAAGTCTCAACCAAGAAGAAACTCATACTCAATTTGTATTTTTAAACAGTTTCAAACATTGTACATCAAATCTACTCCATTTGATGTAAAGATTTGAAGCTTGGTCTTTTAGCTTCGTAGGTTGTAGTCAGCCGATTTTGCAGCTGTAAATTGGTGGTTTTATCCTAACGTCAAGTGGATCACGAATAGTGAATCATGGGAGAAGGAAGCTGCTCTTGGCGCGTGGACGTAGGCCGAAATTTGGGCAAACCACGTTAAAAATTAGAGAGTCATATATTTTCGCATTTATATTTTTTCTTGTGATTGTTTAATTTTATTTTTCCAACACATATATATTTTTACACTGGCAAATATAATGAACTCAAAATTTATTAAATTTATTTTAGGATAATAATAATTATTTTCATAATAATTAATTAATTTTGGAATATTAAATTTTATTAATTACAAAATTTGATGATTTATTTATTGGGTGTTAAAATATGTGAATTATCATGATTAAATTAATTGGTTGTATTTAGTTAATTTTCATTTCTTTAATAATTTAAGATTTGTTAATATGAAATTTGAACTAAATATTTTAAATTAAATTTTCTTTAAATTTTAATTTATCTAGAATAGTTTCCAAAAACTCTAAAACGTGTGATACCGATTTCAAATTAATTCGCAAGTTTCCAATCAAACCTTTATTTAATTCAGCTCCTAAACAAGCATCTAAAGTGCATGTGTCAACCCATGAATAAATATAAAGAATGCAATATAATAAATATGCTGAGGCACAGATTTCAGGAAAAAAAACCTTCCGAGTAAAACCTTTATTTCACTATGAATTAATAAATCACAACTTACAATTACATGGAGAAATCTGCAATGGATCAAGGCGCAGCCAACCCACAAAGACTTGCAGTCTTGAACTCAACAAGAGAATACACGCAACACCCTCCAAGGACTCGCAACCCAATTTTCAGCAAAGAATCTTCACACAGTAAGATCCTCAATGACACGCAGCTATACGGTGTAGAGACGCACTCCACGAAAGATGAACAAAAGCATTGTGTTCTTGAAAACCAAATCAATTCACTAAAGCATATGGGAGTTTTGTGAATTGAAAAACCAAAAAAGCGATTAAACCCTAAAAGAAGAAGCCTAAAAGAATTCTTCTTTCACAGTTTTTCTGTTCGTCAAAACGCTGTGACTTCTTGAGAAAAATAAAATCAGGGAATGTGATTTTATAGAAAATCGCGTCGCCTCGAAAATAGAGCTCGTTCGAACGAGATCGCTTGAGCAAAGGACAACTGTCGTTCGAACGAGATCGCGCGACACGCTATCTCGCACAAACGACATGCCATGTCATTCGAACGACTGTTGTGAAAAAATTATTATTTTAATGTCCGCTTCAACACTTAGAAAAAACACTCATTCTTAAATTTTGATGAAAAAGCCCGCTCCAACACTTAAAAAATATTTTGTAAAAATATTCCACAAGCTCTAAGTAAAAATTTATGGTATTAAAAACATAACCTTACCAATGTACATTTCGCGGAGTCTTTAATGATGAAGAACTTGTGTCATTCAGATCCGTCTTTGATGTAGATGTCTCTTGAATGCTCTTCGACGGTGTAGCAGTATATGACATAAGAAATTGATAACGGACCTATAAAATATGTCCATACAAATCTCCCTCTATGTCTACGCTGGTACATACATAAAAAATCCGAATTATCAAAAAACAAAATGCCTATACAAATCTACCCACCCTTGAATACATTTGCAAGACCTCAAAACTATTCTTCAATCATCTTCGTCAAATCTCAAATATTTTCTCATCAGGGTGTGCAATATCTTGATTGTAATACCCCATAATTCTGCTTAATTAGGAAAATATGTTTTATTTAAATTACGCGAGTAGAGTAATTTAATGTGAGTTTTATTTGAATTACGTGAGTAGAGTAATTTAATGTGAGTTTTATTTAAATTACGTGAGTAGAGTAATTTAATGTGATAAAATACGTTTTATTTAAATTACATGAGAAGAGTAATTTCATGTGATATAATGTTAATAAAGATGAGTATGACGATAAAAAAAATTACTAAATGTGAAGTAGTAAATTTTGAATGTTGATATATACGGTCTAGTGACTATATGGACGTACCGGAGTTATCTCAACTGAGTTTCGTGCGTACGACAAAAATTAAAGATGAGAGTAGAAAAATATTTAAGAGACTCAAATGATAATTTAGAGTCCATGGATGATTCCGAAAGGGTCGAATTAGTCAAAATAGTGTACCCGGGGGTACTAGTTGAGTGCCGGGTCATTTCCGGGCTAAACCGGGACCATTCGGGGGCATTTTGGTCTCTTTACAATTATGGGTAAGTAGACCTACGAAATTTGAAACCCTAGATCAGATTATAAGAGTTGAGGCTAGGGTTAGAAAGAAAGAAAATACACCATAGCCATTAGAGAAGAGAGAGAGAGACAATTTCCTAAGGCAAAAGAAGGAAGGAAGGGAAATTCTAAGGATATTTCACCATAAAGTTGTTGGGAAGGAAGATTGAAGGATCAAAATCGTCAACCATCATTAACAACCACGAAATCAGACTCTACAAATCATAAGGCAAGTGGTTATTTTCAAAATAAATTGAGTTATAATACCCATATTTAAGCTTTATGAAGAACATAGTTTTTATGATATTTTTGGGAGAAAAACAATTCTTTATGACCCATGATTGGTAGGGATTGCATGTAGGACATTTTTGGATCTCCAAATATTCTGATATCATAGAAAACTAGATGATTAAATCGAACTAAAAGTCTGGAATTATGATGAAAGATGTAAAGAAGGTATTTTTAGGGTTCTTGAATACTAGAAAAATTTTTAGGTGATTTGGCCAAGATTTATAATGATTTTGTTGTTTTAAATCGTTAGTAATCATCCCAGAACATGTAGGAATGATTAGAAATTATTGGTTGCAAATATGGTGAAATATCATGAAATATAGATAGATAAAAATGGTGAAACCCGCATGAAGAAGACGAACCTGGTCTGTCACTGCTTGATCGATCGATCAACCCTTGAATGTCGATCGATCGAGCAGTCGATCGATCGACCATATCCCCTCGATCGATCGACCCTGGATGGACTTTAGAAAATTTTGTGAATAAATTTCCTTTAATCACCGTCTCTTAATGGGAACCTTAGTGATGATATTTTACCTATGAGGAGACTTCATAAATACCAGAAGGTGTACCATTAGATTTCTTCATAAATGATTGAGTGGGAATTTTGGAGAAATGGACCTATGGGAGAGCGATCGATAGTCTTATTTTGGGATTGTGAGAATTTGGCTATGGAAAGGGTGAGAGTAAATTTCCGAAATAATACCAGTAGGTTAAAGTTAACTTAACTACTGAATTAAGGGAGGGGTAACTAGGGCCCTTAGAGTTGTGTGAATACTCGAATTAATACAATAACGGAATAAATTGTAATTAATGAGTACGGTGAGTATAAGTAAAATATATTATGTATGGACATGATTTGATAGGTCGGGTGTGTACCTACTAAATTATAAAAAAGTTTGGGTTAAGATAATTTTACCTAATTTAATTATGTTAGGGTCGATGTGACATTTCGAACTAGCATAAAGTTATTATATGTTTGAGGTCGATGAAAAATGCCGAACCAAACTTTAAACTGGTGTCGCGATGAAAGAGTCCCGAACCAGAATATGTGTATATATTTATATTTTTAAATAGTTGGGGTCGATGGATCATTCTGAACCAACTCTTACTTGGGGTCGATGAATCATTCAGAAGCAAGAGTCCTTTATACGTGGTAAAAGGATATGTTAGTGATAACTGATATTAAATACATTATTGTGTGAGAAAATGTATTCTATATACATAATCTACGAATTGAAAATAGTAGATAATGAAATGAATTGTAAATATCTTAGTAATAATTTATAGCGTGATGTAATTATTACAAGAATAAGAACAACGAGCACTAAATAAGTTACCTACGCTTATGGGTGGTATAACTAGGTGAACTAGGTGTCTTCGTTAGACATGCACTATAGAAGAGAGGTGAGGAAGTCCAAGGGAGTTGTACGAAACTTTAATATGTGTAATCAATAACTCAATGGTGATAACTTCTTGCAAAATATTTTGAAAATGTTTTGAGTACTAACTCTTGCTATGTAAAATTTTTAAAACCTTTTAGGTGCCTAGCCACAGGGACACCCAGTATGATTTCATTTCAGAGATTTGGGAGCTACAGCGCGTGTGGATGTTGCAGGGATTTTTTAGACGCTTCCTCATTTTCAGTTCTAGTGCAAGATCTCAGTTTTAGTATTTTTAGTTGGGACATGTTGTCCTATCTTTACTGCTACAGTTTATTTTAGTTATGGATTTTTAGTTGTCTTTTATTGGCCGTGGTTTTCGACAAGACTTTACCTGCATTCAATTAATTATGCAAACTGTTTTATTATTAGTAGAATTGTAATGTGTTTGTATGGATTTTATTTTTCTTAAGGAAGATAAAATTTGGCACTCGTTTAATTTCACTTAGGTGGTTAGTAAATTAAAAGGGTTTCGACAGTGATGATACGAATGAACCATTTAAGAAACCTGTTTAAATTAAATTAAGGCTTGATCACCCAAGGTTTAATTAGGCGGGGTGTCACAGATGGTATCAGAGCATTAGGTTCTAGTGTCCATAGGATATGTATGGCTTACTGTGTTTTAGCGTAATGTTTGGTTGTATTAGAGCCCTACTATTAGGACTGTTGATTCAATATTCGCTTTTGCGTTATCGTACATCTGCTCTTAAATTTTTGTATAAATTATGTACTTATACAATTTGAATCTCATTTCAGATGCCACCAAGGAGACAGCGAGCGGAGAGGGCAGAAGCCAGAGATGAGGTGAGGGAGGCTCCTCAGGAGCCACAGGTGCCGATACCACCACCCCCACCCGAGATAATTTCCACTACTCAGGTTGCAGTGATAGTAGCTCAGGCAGTCGAGACAGCTATGAGGGCCATGGAAGCCAATTTTCCTCAACCCCAAGTACCTCCTCCCGTGGCACCAGTAGTTTAGGCTCCAGCAGGACCATCTACTTGGCAGCGAGTCAGAGAGACTTTTCAGAAAGGACACCCACCCGAGTTTCAGGGTAGTACCGATGTAGTGGAGGCGTGCAACTGGAAGAAAAATATTCGGCACCACTTGCGCATGCTAGAGTGCATCGAGGTACAAAAACAAATGCTAGCCACTTTTCGTCTGTCGGGAGCAGCCTTACAGTGGTGGGAGTCAGTTACCACCACCGAGGAAAGGGACACTTTGGAAATATTTGACTTTGGGGTGCGGTTTGACCGTAAGTATTTCCCTCCAGCAGTGGAGTCAGATATGAGGAAGAAATTCAGCGAAGTGGTTCAGCGTGATCGCTCAGTTGCTAATTATGAGGAGGAGTTTACCCGCTTGGCCAACTTTGTGCCAAACTAATTGAGCGATGAGGAGAGGAAGAAGTCAAAATTTATGGAGGGCCTAACCTGGAGAATCAGACAGCATTTTATCGGTAATCCGGCATTGGTAACCTACACAGATGTCATCAATGCTTCTCTACTACACTGTCAGGACCACCATTTTCATGCGAAGGGAAATAAGAGAGGTGATCCTAGCCAACCGGGCAAGGTGGATGGAGGTAGTGGCAGTAGCGCACCACAACAGCAAACAGGGGGCCAGTTAGGGAAGGATTCCCGACAGGGGAACCCTACCAAGAAGTTTAAGCACGGGAGGCATCCCTTTGACAGATAGGTCTAGCAAGGTCCCCAGCAACCAGTCCCTCAGGGCTGACAGGGCCAAGGGAATCAAAATGGAGGACAACAAGGCCAAGGTCGACAAGGCCAACAGGGCCAAGGGCAGAGGCAGTTTCAGGGTCAGTGTTTCACTTGTGGCCAGCAGGGTCACAAGAGTAGAAATTGTCCACAGCCAGACAGGGCACAACAACAGGGTGCCCAACAGGGGCAGCAGGCTCCGTTAGCTCCAGCAACAATACAGGCCCCACAGCCAGGGCAGATGCAGTACGAACGTGTGTTCAACGTCCGTGATATTCCATTTCAGCCAGCCCCTCCAGCACCGCCGGTAGTTGCGGGTATGTTTCCTATTCATGCACTTGAGGGTAGTATTTTGTTTGACACGGGGGCGACGCATTCATTCATTTCCACTAGATTTGCATGGGCAGTCGGCCTATTAATACAGCTGACACTCATCTTATGTGTGTTGAGTCACCGATGGGTAGTGGGTCCCTTATACACTCGATTTGTAAGGGTGTGGACATTATGTTCGGAAGATTGAGTCTAGAGGCGGACCTCCTAGTGCTAGATATGGAGGGATATGACATCAACCTAGGTATGGATTGGTTGGCGCATTATAGAGCAATGGTTAATTGTTATGAGAGGACTATTGTGTTCTCCATCCCGGGACACGAGATGCTCCTTGTGGCAATGCCACTTACCGAGGGAGGATCGCAAACTCATTTATATTATATTGAGGAGGAGACCTCACATGGGGTTGTCGTTTCTCTGTACTCAATCCCAGTTGTGATGGATTTTGAGGATGTCTTTTAGGAGATTCCAGGGTTACCACCCAGTAGAGAGATAGAGTTCGTTATTGACCTAGCACCGGGGACGAGACCGATTGCCAAAGTGCCGTATCGCATGGCCCCTTCGGAGATGCGAGAACTTAGATAACAAATTCAGCAGCTACTAGGAAAGCGCTTCATTCGACGGAGTACATCACCATGGGGTGCGCCAGTGTTATTTGTAAAGAAAAGGGATAGTTCACTTAATCTGTGTGTAGATTACAGAGAGATGAACAAAGTGACGATACGTAATAAGTATCCGTTACCGAGGATTGACGACTTGTTTGATCAGTTGAGAGGAGCTGCATACTTCTCAAAGGTCGATTTGAGGTCAGGTTACCACCAATTGCCCATTCGTGAAGAGGATGTACCCAAGACCGCTTTCCTGTCGCGGTACGGGTCATACGAGTTCAGAGTGATGCCGTTTGGGCTAACTAATGTGCTGGAAGTATTCATGGATCTCATGAACAGGGTATTCAGGGAGTTTTTGGATCAGTTTGTGATTGTATTCATAGAAGACATTCTGATTTACTCTCGCACGGAGGAGGAACACGCTGAACATTTACGAATGGTTCTACAGACATTACGGGACCATCAGTTGTACGCCAAATTTGAGAAGTGTGGATTTTGGCTTCGGGAGGTTCAGTTCCTAGGCCACGTTGTATCTAGCAGAGGCATTGTTATTGACCTGAGTAAGGTATCGACGGTGAGGGAGAGGGGACAACCCACGACACCGACCGAAATTCTCCATTTCTTGGGGTTGGCCGGTTATTATCGTCGCTTCATCAAGGGGTTCTCAAAAATTTCCGGACCGTTGACAAACTTGACTCGAAATGGAGTGCCCTTCGTATGGAGTGACAGTTGTCAGTTAGCATTTGATGAATTAAAGGACAAGTTAACATCAGTACCCGTTCTTTCCTTGCCTAGGAGTAGAGTGGAGTACCGAGTCTATATCGATGCGTCCTTACAAGGGCTTGTGGCTGTGTTACAGCAGGAGGAGAAGGCTATAGCTTATGCGTCCCGAAAGCTTAAGCCACATGAAAAGAATTACCCCACCCATGACCTCGAGTTGGCAACGGTCATTTTTGCATTGAGGATATGGAGGCACTATCTTCTGGGCGAGCAGTTCACTCTATTCACGGATCATAAGTCAATGCAGTATCTGTTCACTTAGAAGGACCTGAATATGAGGCAAAGAAGGTGGCTTGAATTTGTGAAGGACTACCAATTTGATTTACAGTATCATCCTGGTAAGGCTAACGTGGTGGCAGATGCGTTAAGCAGAAGACCTACCGGGGAGTTGGCAGAAATTTGGAAGGCGAAGTGGAGTGAACTTAGACACAAGGATGAGATGGCGAGAGCATGCATGGCAGTTTTATCTATCACTCCCGAGAGTGTTATGCGGGTAGTGAGGGCACAGGCCGAAAACCCATTTTATCAGGACAAAGTACGATAGTTACTGTCCGAGGGGGTAGAGTCCTACTCCATCAGCTCAGAGGGCGGACTACGATTTAATGGTAGGCTGATAGTACTAGAAGATGATGATTTGAGGCATACCGTTATGACGGAGGTACACGGGTCGAAATTTTCGATACATCCGGGTGGGGACAAAATGTACCAAGATATGCGAAGATTATATTGTTGGGCAGGTATGAAACGAGATATTGGAGAATTTGTCTCAAAGTGTGTTACGTGTCAGCTCGTAAAAGTTGACCATCAGAGGCCTTCAGGTATGCTACAACCACTGGATATTCCCGTGTGGAAGTGGGAGAGTATCTCGATGGATTTTATTACTGGGTTACCAACATCACAGAAGTGTCACGATTCCATATGAGTGATAGTGGATCGGTTGACTAAGGTAGCTCATTTCTTACCGGTTCGTACGGATTATGATATGATGCAGTACGCGCAACTATTTATTTTAGAGATTGTTAAGCTGCACGGAGTCCATATTAATATTGTGTCGAACCGAGAAAAAATATTCATGTCACATTTCTAGCAGAGCTTTCAGGAGGCCATGGGCACCGACTTACGGTTGAGTACGACATATCACCCACAGACGGACGGTCGGACTGAAAGGGTAAACCAGATGTTGGAGGATATGCTAAGGATGTGTGTCCAAGATTTTGGGGGAGGTTGGGAGCCATGCCTTCCTTTGGTGAAGTTTGCATATAATAACTCTTACCAATTCACTATCGACATGGATCCATTCGAGGCACTTTACGGGAGGCCTTCCCATTCGCCTGTCTGTTGGTTAGAGGTGGGGGATAGCAAGCTATTGGGGCCAGAGATGATACAGGAGACTTCCTCCAAAATAGAGTTGATTCGAGGACGTATTCGAATAGCTCAGGATAGGCAGAAGAGTTATGCTGACGCTGGTAGGAGACACGTGGACCTAGATGTGGGCGACCAGGTGTTAATTTGGGTATCTCCTATGAAAGGAATTATGAGGTTCGGCAAGAAAGGGAAATTAGCACCGAGATATGTGGGACCATTTCCTATCATTGAGAGGGTGGGACCGGTAGCTTACAGATTGGGACTCCCTGAGCATCTTCAGCGAATATACGATGTGTTCTATGTGGTATCGCTGAAGAAATACAAGAGGAGCGAGAGAGCCTTCTGGCACATTCCACTGGAGGAGATCGATTTGCATCCAGATGTTTCGTATGAAGAAAGACCTGTGGCTATTCTGTATTATAGTGAGCGCAAATTACGATCCAAGGTGGTACCCTTAGTGCGAGTACAGTGGGGACATAAAAATATGGATGAGTCCACTTGGGAACAGGAGGAGGATATGCGAGAGAAATATCAAGAATTATTCACAACAGGTATTTTCTAATTTCGAGGATGAAATTCCTTTTGTAAGAGGGGAAGTACGTAATACCCCATAATTCTGCTTAATTAGGAAAATACGTTTTATTTAAATTACGTGAGTAGAGTAATTTAATGTGAGTTTTATTTAAATTACGTGAGTAGAGTAATTTAATGTGATAAAATACGTTTTATTTAAATTACGTTAGAAGATTAATTTAATGTGATATAATGCTAATAAAGATGAGTATGACGATAATTTTTTTTACTAAATGTGAAGTAGTAAATTTTGAATGTTGATATGTACGGTCTAGTGACTATATGGATGTACCGGAGTTATCTCAACCGAGTGTCGTGCGTAGGACAAAAATTAAAAATGAGAGTAAAAAAATATTTAAGAGACACAAACGATAATTTTGAGTCCACGGATGATTCCGAAAGGGTCGAATTAGTCAAAATAGTGCACCCGGGGGTACTAGTTTAGTGTCGGGTCATTTTCGGGCTAAACCGGGACGATTCAGGGGCATTTTGGTCTCTTTACAATTATGGGTAAGTAGACCTACGAATTTTGAAACCCTAGATCAGATTATAAGAGTTGAGGCTAGGGTTAGAAAGAAAGAAAATACACCATAGCCATTAGAGAAGAGAGAGAGAGACAATTTCCTAAGGCAAAAGAAGGAAGGAAAGGAAATTCTAAGGAGATTTCACCATAAAGTTGTTGGGAAGGAAGATTGAAGGATCAGAATCATCAACCATCATCAACAACCACAAAATCAGACCCTACAAATCATAAGGCAAGTGGTTATTTACAAAATAAATTGAGTTATAATACCCATATTTAAGCTTTATGAAGAACATAGTTTTTATGATATTTTTGGGAGAAAAACAATTGTTTATGACCCATGATTGGTATGGATTGCATGTAGGACGTTTTTGGATCTCCAAATATTCTGATATCATAGAAAACTAGATGATTAAATCGAACTAAAAGTCTGGAATTATGATGAATGATGTAAAGAAGGTATTTTTAGGGTTCTTGAATACTAGAAAGATTTTTAGTTGATTTGGACAAGATTTATAATGATTTTGTTGTTTTAAATCGTTAGTAATCATCCCAGAACATGTAAGAATGATTAGAAATTGTTGGTTGAAAATATGGTGAATTATCATGAAAAATAGATAGAGAAAAATGGTGAAACCCGCATGAAGAAGATGAACTGGGTCTGTCACTGCTTGATCGATCGATCGACCCTTGAATGTCGATTGATCGAGCAGTCGATCGATCGAGCAGTCGATCGATCGACCATATCCCCTCGATCGATCGACCCTGGCTGGACTTTAGAAAATTTTGTGAATAAATTTCCTTTAATCACCGTCGCTTAATGGGAACCTTAGTGATGATATTTTACCTATGAGGAGACTTCATAAATACGAGTAGGTGTACCATTAGATTTCTTCATAAATGATTGAGTGAGAATTTTGGAGAAATGGACCGACGGGAGAGCGATCGATAGCCGTATTTTAGGATTGTGAGAATTTGGCTACGAAAAGGGTGAGAGTAAATTTCCGTAATAATACCAGTAGGTTAAAGTTAACTTAACTACTGAATTAAGGGAGGGGTAACTAGGTCCCTTAGAGTTGCATGAATACTCGAATAAATACAATAGAGAAATAAATTATAATTAATGAGTACGGTGAATATAAGTAAAATGTATTACGTACGGACATGATTTGATAGGTCGGGTATGTACCTACTAAATTATACAAAAGTTTGGGTTAAGAGAATTTTACCTAAATTAATTATGTTAGGGTCGATGTGACATTCCGAACTAACATAAAGTTATTATACGTTTGGGGTCGATGAAAAATGCCGAACCAAACTTTAAACTGGTGTCGCGATGAAAGAGTCCGGAACCAGACTTTAAACTGGTGTCGCGATGAAAGAGTCCCGAACCAGAATATGTGTATATATTTATATTTTTAAATAGTTGGGGTTGATGGATCATTTCGAACCAACTCTTACTTGGGGTCGATGAATCATACGGAAGCAAGAGTCCTTTATGTGTGGTAAAAGGATATTTTAGTGATAACTGATATTAAATACATTATTGTGTGATAAAATGTATTCTATATGCATAATCTACGGATTGAAAATAGTAGATAATGAAATGAATTGTAAATATCTTAGTAATAATTTATAGCGTGATGTAATTATTACAAGAATAAGAACAATGAGCAGTAAATAAGTTACCTACGCTTATGGGTGGTATAACTAGGTGAACTAAGTGTCTTCGTTAGACATGCACTATAGAAGAGAGGTGAGAAAGTCCAAGGGAGTTGTACAAAACTTTAATATGTGTAATCAATAACTCAATGGTGATAACTGCTTGCAAAATATTTTGAAAATGTTTTCAATACTAACTCTTGCTATGTAAATTTTTTAAAACCATTTAGGTGACCAACCACAGGGACACCCAGCATGATTTCATTTCAGATATTTGGGAGCTACAGCACATGTGGATTTTGCAGGGATTGTTTAGACGCTTCCTCATTTTCAGTTCTAGTGCAGGATCTCAGTTTTAGTATTTTTAGTTGGGACATGTTGTCCTATCTTTACTGCTACAGTTTATTATAGTTATGGATTTTTAGTTGTCTTTTATTGGCCGTCGTTTTCAGCAAGACTTTACCTGCATTCAATTAATTATGCAAACTATTTTATTATTAGTACAATTGTAATGTGTTTGTATGGATTTTATTCTGCTTAAGGAAGATAAAATTTTGCACTCGTTTAATTTCACTTAGGTGGTTAGTAAATTAAAAGGCTTTCGGCAGTGATGCTAAGAATGAACCATTTAAGAAACCTATTTAAAGTAAATTAAGGCTTGATCACCCAAGGTTTAATTAGGCGGGGTGTCACAATGATCTTCAATCTTTGTACCTACACATATGAGATAAAGCAAAAATGTTCGTGACACATTGAGTTTCAAATGATATAAGAATAACACATTAATAATCAAATCTCCCCCATAACATGATAATTCTTTCTCCCCCTTTTTAGTATGTCCCAAAATAAACAGATAAGAAGAAAAAATCAAAACATGGAGTGTCATGATAAAATGCATAGCAAACAAAGGTCATGATATTTTTGGATTTTTCAATTTTTTCATACAAAAATAAGATACTAAAAATCACACCGTGGATTTAAACTCAAACAACCAAGTCGTGGATACAAAATGTATGGGTTTGAACACATTCGATAGGTAAATAAACTCAATCAATTATATGTGCATGATGCATACGTGTACCCCTAAAAAATGAACATCAAAAGTATCTTTAGGTGTAAAAATTTGTTGAATTTAGATGACATCGTCTTATACAAATCAACAAATCAAAGTCAAATGATTTCAACACCAATAACGTCCAAAACTATTTAGATCTTTTTCAGATTTTTAAGGACGTGCAAACTCGTTTAAATTCTCCAACCAAACTCCCTGAGATTTATATTTTGAATAGAGGAGTATAAATCAAATTCTCAAACTTTGAAGAATTGGTGCAAAAACCTAAATGTACCATATTTGGCATGAATTTCTTTTTATTGCCTTTAAATTTTTTTCGGGCTCTTTTAAACCTCTTTGGACCCCGGATAATAAAACTCCTCAATTTTTTAGGTCCAATTAAATGGCGGCTTAATCGCAAAGGATAAATGAAAACCTTTCGTAGCCCTTCACCGTTTTTAAACAAAAACACACAAAACCTCACCAAATAGTTTTTATATGCACAACTTTCTTATCATGTTTTATCGCACTTGGTTCGTTTTATGGACAGGATTGAAGTGAAAACACCCAACCAACATGTGATAAGACAAGCACAATAATCAAACAAATTCGTGCATGTGTGCAGTAAAGGAAAATATGAGTCAAACATATAGGAAGTAACACTTAATAACATCTGAATGACTCCAAACTGTGACACCCCGACTAATTAAATACCGGGTAGCTACTCCTTTATTAAATCAATTCAAAATGTCAAGTTGGTTCAGTTAATAGCATCACTGTCGAAAACATTTTTAAAGATTACTAACCACCTAGTATTTAAAAAGTAAGTTGCCAAATTTTAAGTTAAGTCTGATTAACATGGAGTAAAAGAATAATGGAAGAGACAACATGATCCAAACACCATACGAAGTAATGAAATAACCAACAATAATAATACTAAATCCGGAGGAAAACTCCTCACAACAATCCCAACAAATGGAAATAATACTACAAGTCTGAATCCTGAATAATTACAGGCCAAAAGTCTGAATAACTGAAATAAATGAAATGCCTCTAGAAGAAATGGGCGACATGCCCTGCAACTGATAACTGATAAATATCGAGTCAAGATCGATGAAGCGTCTACAAGCAAGGTCCTGTAACTTCCACAAACAGCTACAGCTCGTCACCTGAATGAGAATCCTATGCATGGTGTCCTTGTGGATGGGCACCTAAAATGGTTTTTGCAAAAATAGATTTGAAAGAAAATGGGTCAGAGCCCGGAAGTGGAAAACATTTTGAAAACAGCAAGTGTTTTAATAACATTAAAACATTAAATGCAAAATACATGTTAGGACGTGCACTCACATGAGATTCTCACCTCTCGACTACATGTGCACTCCTAACGTACCGTACCCATCTAAAATAACATACATTTCTAACCATACCGTAATAAGTTCTACCCCTTACTACTCGATTCCCATATTACATTCTAGCGTTGACAAATAAATAGAGGCTTTACTAAAATTCAGATTCTCACTTAAGTAATATAATTCATTTCAGGTTATCCCTTTATATTTTCTCAAAAGGTTTCCATATTCACACAATGCCACATGAAAGTTCTCATTAATTTAGTGTATTTTAATCACATCATAAATATACAATACAAGCACCCCGAGACTAGCTGCGGTGCACACTTACTCTGCTATCCATCCCGGTACATCACGTACATAAGGATCACATATTCCGAATCTCTCAGGAATAGTTCTCAGATAACACATCACAAATAATGGAGGCGAACACAGTCACATCACATGGGTCACGCACATACCTGCGCTCCCACGATCAGCAGACTTATTAACATCCCAATAAGTCCTTCTCTGACCTATGTTCATCGAGGTAACCAGTCTAAATCCGGGAAACACAAGGATTAGAGGGCCCTAAGCGAACGCCAACCTCCCGTGATAGCAAGTATGGTAGGTATGTCATACACATAAAATCAATACATATACTAAGTATGCACACGTCTTAGTAATCACCATAATATATTGGTGGTACACTTCTCATTCTTGTACCGACATATAATACTACTCAATTTATATGTTCCCGGTTAATATAATAAATTACGCCGTCAATAGTTCTCACATCGAAATAGACACTCACGTCCTACTTCATATTTACCCTTAGGCTTAAACTACACTACTAGGTTTGACTCCTCATATATCCTAAACATCCCAAATATACCAATACCTCATCAAAGGAATGTTATCTCTAACCTCGAACAAGTTACGGGACTCCCAAAATCAAAACAGGCCAAAAGGGCCTAAACTGCCAGCTCGTTAGAAGTCTCGTTCGAACGAGGCTGTTCGAACGAGATTCAGTTCGTTCGAACGAATTGTACCTTCTAACGACATCTCGTTTGAACGAAGGTATCAAACGAAATTTCCCCTCGTTAGAAGCAACTGGTCAACTCGTTGGAAGCTCGTTCGAACGAGCTCGTTCGAACGACCTGGGAAGGCCTTCTAACGAACGACCAGTTTCGAGCCCAGATTTTCTATATTCGTTTTTCACCAATTTCTACTCCTGAATTCTCCTCTAAAATTCGTCCCAACAATATTTTAAGGTCTCTAATCAATCCTAAACACTTTATAATCACATACTAACGTGTTTTAAAGGATTAATTCGTCCTAATCATCATTAAATCACAAGTCTCTACACTTTTCCCCAATTTTTCTCAAGAACATAAACCCTAAAATTTTAAGTCTTTAATTTATCCAATTAAATTCTTTTTTGTTTCTTGCAAGATATATCAACATCAGATTAGTCCTCTAAATACGATTCTACATGCAATCCTTTCCTCAAAATATAGTATTCTAACTCCAAACTCATGGGTTTTTCATTAACTTTCAAGAACAAATGCAAATCTTACAATAATCTAACATGGAAGAAACATTCTCTGAATTAAACGGAATTAAATCACTTGCCTTGATTCAATCTCTGATTTTGATGACGATTTGAAGAAGCTCCCTCTCTCTTTCTGCAGAAGTCCCTTCTATCTCTCTCTCCAAGCTTTCTTCTCCAATGGTTATGGTGGCTAGGGTTTGTTTTTGGGAAAGAAGTTAGAAACCTAGTTCTAATAACCTACGTAGTCTATTAGGTTAAAATGAGTTGGTTAGTGGCTTAGTGGGTCAAATCCACATCAGATATAATTTACTAATTTTCGTCACTTTTAATTCTCAAAAGTGCAAAATTACCAAACTACCCCTATATGTTGCCGGTATGGCCTAAAAATACCCCGGGACCCAAACTAAACCCCCGGCTAGTGTTTTCTGACTATCTCGACCCTTCCGGACGCGTTGGCGCACTCAAAACGACCATACGGTTAATAGAATTTAATTTCACTTTTATAATCAAAATAATTATATCCTGACGCGACTGTCTCACGCATCCCAATAAAATGTCCAAATTGCCGTATATCAATCTCACGACAAATTTCATAATTCAATATTCATATATCATCATATATACTCAATATAGTCAAATACCAACTCACATCTCGCTAGTATTTTATCCGGATTAATTCCCAATTAATTCTCATTTAATTAATTAATCCCAAAAATAAATATCGCCAAAAATACGGGGTATTACATACTTCCCCCCTAATAACTGAATTTCCTCCCGAAATTCGGAACTAGGAAGTACCTGGTAAGAACAACTCTGGATAACACTCGCGCATCTCATCCTTGCGCTCCCATGTGGAATCCTCGACATTATGATGTCGCCACTGAACACGCACTAACGGAACTATCTTTGACCGCAGTTTCCGCTCAGTTCGGTCCAAAATAGCAATCAGCCCCTCCTCGTAGGAGCTATCCGGCTGGAGATCGATGTCCTCCACAGCAATGTGAGAATGAGCCAAGTTATCTCTAAGGTATTTCCTTAGCGAGGAAATATGAAACACATCGTGAATCCGATGCAAATGCTCCAGTAACCCAAGTCTATACGCAACCGGTCCGATCCGCTCAATAATAGGAAATGGTCCCACATATCTTGGTGCCAACTTCCCTTTCTTCCCGAAACGCATAATCCCCTTCGTCAGAGATACTCTGAGCAAAACCTGGTCCCTCACTTGGAAATCCCTGAAGAACCTCTTTGCATCAGCGTAGCTCTTCTGCCGATCCTGAGCTACTCGAATGCGACTCCGAATCAATTCTATCCTCGCCGAAGTATCCTGAATCACTTCCGGCCCAAGTAGTTTGTTGTCCCCCACCTCCAACCAACATGACGGGGAACGACAAGGTCTACCGTACAACGCCTCAAATGGAGCCATGCCAATAGTGAACTGGTAGGAGTTGTTGTAAGCAAACTCCACCAGTGGAAGATACTGCTCCCATCCACCCCCAAAATCAATGATACTCATCCGTAGCATGTCCTCCAACATCTGATTTGTACGCTCAGTTTGCCCATCGGTCTGCGGGTGATACGCCGTACTCAACCGCAATTCCGTGCCCAAGGCCTCCTGAAAACTCTCCCAAAACCGTGAAACAAATATCTTGTCTCGGTCAGACACTATATTTAGGGGCACACCGTGAAGTCTCACTATCTCAGAAATAAAGAGCTGGGCATACTGTCCCGCAGTGTAGTCTGTCCTCACGGGTAGAAAATGAGCGACTTTGGTCAACCTGTCCAAAATTACCCAAATGGAGTCGTGACCTCTCTGTGACGTAGCTAACCCCGTTATAAAGTCCATAGAGATGCTCTCCCACATCCACATCGGGACCTCTAACGGCTATAATAGTCCTGCCGGTCTCTGATGATCCACTTTTACTAGCTGACAAGTGGCGCATTTTGAAACAAACTCGGAAGTATCTCTCTTCATCCCGCTCCACCAATACTGACGTCTCATGTCTTGGTACATTTTGTCCCCACCGGGATGAACCGCGAACCGTGAGCCGTGCGACTCTGCCATCACCTCGTGCCGCAATTCCTCCCCTTCCGGAACTACCAATCTCCCATTGGAGCGTAATCCCCCGTCTAAGCTAATGGTATAGGATTCGGCTCCCTCTGCCAATAATCGAACTATCTGCTCCTGACAGAACGAGTCATTTGCCTGGGCCTTTACCACCTTCGTGACAATCTGTGGTGTAACAATCATCACAGACATTAATGATCGGGCCACTGCATCCTGGTATCCCAACTCCTTCCATTTGTCCTTCCACACATCTGCCACCTCCTCTACTGGTCTACGGCTCAACGCGTCTGCTACCACGTTAGCCTTTCCCGGGTGATACTGGATGTCAAACTGGTAGTCTTTCACAAACTCAAGCCACCTACGCTGTCGCATATTCAACTCCTTCTGCGTGAACAGGTACTGTAGGGACTTGTGGTCCGTGAACAGTTGGAACTTCTCCCCCAAAAGATAGTGTCTCCAAATCCGTAGGGTAAATACCACGGCTGCCAACTCCAAATCATGAGTGGGGTAATTATTCTCGTGAGGCTTAAGCTTACGGGAAGCATAAGCTATGGCCTGTCTCTCCTGCTACAATACACCTCCAAGTCCTTGTAAGGACGCATCGGTGTAAACTAGATACTCAACTCCCCGTCTCGACAATGCTAACACAGGTGCTGAGGTTAACTTGTCCTTTAACTCATCGAATGCCAACTGACAGGCATCACTCCAAATGTACGGCACACCTTTGCGAGACAGATGTGTCAAAGGACCTGCTATCTTCGAAAATCCCCGAATAAACCTCCTGTAGTATCCTGCTAGGCCCAAGAAACTACGGATCTCAGTCGGTGTCGTGGGCTGTCCCCATTCGCTCACCGTGGATACCTTCCTCGGATCAATCAATATTCCCCGGTCGGAAATAATATGCCCCAAAAACTGAACCTCCTTCAGCCAAAACCCGCCCTTCTCATATTTTGCATACAACTCATTCTGGCGCAGTGTCTGCAAAACTTGCCACAAGTGCTCGGCGTGCTCCTCCTCTGTCTGAGAGTAAACCAGAATATCATCAATGAAGACAATGACAAACTGATCTAGGAAATCTCTGAACACCCTATTCATCAAGTCCATAAACACGGCTGGAGCATTGGTCAAACCAAAAGGCATAACCCGAAACTCATAAGAACCATATCTCGATAAGAACGCAGTCTTCGAGACGTCCTCCTCCCTGATACGCAACTGATGGTATCCCGATCTCAAATTAATCTTCGAGAAGAAAGAAGCTCCTCTCAACTGTTCGAATAAGTCATCGATTCGAGGCAACGGATATTTATTCTGTATCTTGACTTTGTTCAACTCTCGGTAGTCCACACACAATCTCAGTGAACCATCTCTCTTCTTCACGAACAACACAGGGGCACCCCACGGTGAAGTACTCCTCCGAATAAACCCCTGACCCAACAACTGCTCAATCTGATCCCGTAACTCCCTCATCTCAGCTGGAGCCATACGGTACGGTGCGCGTGCTATAGGTCTCGTACCTGGCAATAAGTCTATAACAAAGTCTATCTCTTGACTGGGGGGTAGGCCTGGTATCTCCTGAAACACATCAGAATACTCCCTGACAACTGGGATCGAATCTAAAGGAATCACAACCTCCTTAGAGGTATCCTCCTCTAGGTAATACAAATGAGCGGTCGAGCCTCCCTCTGGGTGAGGCATCGCCACTACAAACATCTCTTGCCTCGGAATGGCAAAAATAATGCTCCCACTGAAGCAATCAATCATGGCCCTATAAGCTACGAGCCAGTCCATACCGATAATCACATCGTGCACATGCATATCTAATACCAACATGTCTGCAGGTAATACCAAACCACCAATCTCTACCCCCACTCCCCGACATATAAAGAATATAAGTGACACATTCCCCAATGGTGAGTCTACACACGTCACTGTGCTCTTTGCCGTAGCTAACAACCCTAAGGCTTTCGCAAAATGTGTAGCTATAAAGCAATGTGTTGCCCCCGTATCAAATAAAACCCGACCCATAGTACCATGGATAGGAAACATACCCTCAATAACGGGTGGTGCCTGCGGAGCTTCTGCCTGGTGGACATTATAGACACGTCCATACTGTAACTGTCCCTGCTGCACAGGAACTGCTGGAATGGCTGGAAGAGCTGGCACCTGGGCTGGAGCTGGGAGGGCTGGTGGGAAAGTGGCCTCTGTGGCTCATGTCGAGCACCCTACTGCTGATGCGGGGCCCTGCCCCTATCAGGACAGTCCTGGCGTTTATGGCCAGTCTTGCCACAAACGAAACACTTCCCCAGAAAGTTCCCCCCTCTTGGTCCCTGCTGCCCCCAGCCCTGGTGGTCGTTACCGTTCCTCCACTGGCCCTGCTGGCCCTGCTGAAACTGATGCTGACCATTCTGACCCTGTTGGTTCTGATGGCCGGTCGGACCCTGATGGCCCTGTCGAAAACCTCCCTGTCCGTGCCTAAAATTCCTTGACCTGAACCTCTTGTGATCCCCCTGCTGGGTACCCTGATCACCTTGTCTCTTACCCTGAACAGATTGTTCCCCACTGGCACCATTTCCTCCAGTCCTGCCCTGATGGCTGGACTCTCCCGATCGCTTGCCCTCGGTCATGTGAAAGCGGTGATCCTGGTAGTGTAACAAAGCAGCGTTAACCACATCAGAATAAGTGGCCAACGAAAGGTTCCCTAACAGATGCTGACGAATCCTCCATGTCAACCCGTCGATGAATTTCTCAATCTTCTTCTTTTCTGTCGGTATCTCATCCGGAACGATATTCAACAGATTCGTGAACTCGGCCTCATACTCGGCCACAGTCTTACCCTCTTGCTTGAGGCTCATCAACTTCCTCCTCATCTCCGTGTGAACAGCCGACGGAAAGTACTTGCGGTCAAACCGCTCCCAAAACTCCTGAATAGTAAGAGTATCTCTCTCCTCTACGGTGGTAATAGACTCCCACCACTGCAGTGCTGACCCCACTAGCTTAAAAGTAGCTAGTATCTATTTCTGGACATCTGTGCACTCATACATTCTCAAGTGCCTCTTTATATCCTTCCTCCACTGGCTCGAGACTACCACATCTGAGCTACCTGCAAACTCTGGTGGATGCGCTTTCTGAAAAGCGTCACGTACACGTTCCCAAGCAGACGGGAATGCATGAGCCTGAACTGGCGCGACTATCGGCGCCTGAGGTGGTGCCTGCTGAACAACAGCTAGTGCGGCATTTACCGCCCGGGCCACAATGGCTGCAACCTCGGCGGCATTCATCGTGCCTTGAGCTGGTGCGGGCTGTGGTTCTGGCGTCGCATCCCTGGGAACCCTTTGTGCACGTCGTGGAGGTATCTGAAATAAGAATGAAGTTTATAAGTTTGCAGTTATAAACTTAAAATAGCTGAAGAACGTAGCATATACAAAAGAGTACAACAGTCCTAAAATATAGGGCTCTACATCAAAGAAAGCTCAGTGGAAACATAATAAGCCGTTTAGATCCTAAAGGACACTAGAACCTGATGCTCTGATACCACCTGTGACACCCCGACTAATTAAATACCGGGTAGCTACTCCTTTATTAAATCAATTCAAAATGTCAAGTTGGTTCAGTTAATAGCATCACTGTCGAAAACATTTTTAAAGATTACTAACCACCTAGTATTTAAAAAGTAAGTTGCCAAATTTTAAGTTAAGTCTGATTAACATGCAGTAAAAGAATAATGGAAGAGACAACATGATCCAAACACCATACGAAGTAATGAAATAACCAACAATAATAATACTAAATCCGGAGGAAAACTCCTCACAACAATCCCAACAAATGGAAATAATACTACAAGTCTGAATCCTGAATAATTACAGGCCAAAAGTCTGAATAACTGAAATAAATGAAATGCCTCTAGAAGAAATGGGTGACATGCCCTGCAATTGATAACTGATCAATATCGAGTCAAGATCGATGAAGCGTCTACAAGCAAGGTCCTGTAACTTCCACAAACATCTACAGCTCGTCACCTGAATGAGAATCCTATGCATGGTGTCCTTGTGGCTGGGCACCTAAAATGGTTTTTGCAAAAATAGATTTGAAAGCAAATGGGTCAGAGCCCGGAAGTGGAAAACATTTTGAAAACAGCAAGTGTTTTAATAACATTAAAACATTAAATGCAAAATACATGTTAGGACGTGCACTCACATGAGATTCTCACCTCTCGACTACATGTGCACTCCTAACGTACCGTACCCATCTAAAATAACATACATTTCTAACCATACCGTAATAAGTTCTACCCCTTACTACTCGATTCCCATATTACATTCTAGCGTTAACAAATAAATAGAGGCTTTACTAAAATTCAGATTCTCACTTAAGCAATATAATTCATTTCAGGTTATCCCTTTATATTTTCTCAAAAGGTTTCCATATTCACACAATGCCACATGAAAGTTCTCATTAATTTAGTGTATTTTAATCACATCATAAATATACAATACAAGCACCCCGAGACTAGCTGCGGTGCACACTTACTCTGCTATCCATCCCGATACATCACGTACATAAGGATCACATATTCCGAATCTCTCAGGAATAGTTCTCAGATAACACATCACAAATAATGGAGGCGAACACAGTCACATCACATGGGTCACGCACATACCTGCGCTCCCACGATCAGCAGACTTATTAACATCCCAATAAGTCCTTCTCTGACCTATGTTCATCGAGGTAACCAGTCTAAATCTGGGCAACATAAGGATTAGAGGGCCCTAAGCGAACGCAAACCTCCCGTGATAGCAAGTATGGTAGGTATGTCATACACATAAAATCAATACATATACTAAGTATGCACACGTCTTAGTAATCACCATAATATATTGGTGGTACACTTCTCATTCTCGTACCAACATATAATACTACTCAATTTATATGTTCCCGGTTAATATAATAAATTACGCCGTCAATAGCTCTCACATCGAAATAGACACTCACGTCCTACTTCATATTTACCCTTAGGCTCAAACTACACTACTAGGTTTGACTCCTCATATATCCTAAACATCCCAAATATACCAATACCTCATCAAAGGAATGTTATCTCTAACCTCGAACAAGTTACGGGACTCCCAAAATCAAAACAGGCCAAAAGGGCCTAAAGTGCCAGCTCGTTAGAAGTCTCGTTCGAACGAGGCTGTTCGAACGAGATTCAGTTCGTTCGAACGAACTGTACCTTCTAACGACATCTCGTTTGAACGAAGGTATCGAATGAAATTTCCCCTCGTTAGAAGCAACTGGTCAACTCGTTGGAAGCTCATTCGAATGATCTCGTTCGAACGACCTGGGAAGGCCTTCTAACGAACGACCAGTTTCGAGCCCAGATTTTCTATATTCGTTTTTCACCAATTTCTACTCCTCAATTCTCCTCTAAAATTCGTCCCAACAATATTTTAAGGTCTCTAATCAATCCTAAACATATTATAATCACATACTATTGTGTTTTAAAGGATTAATTCTTTCTAATCATCATTAAATCACAAGTCTCTACACTTTTCCCCAATTTTTCTCAAGAACATAAACCCTAAAATTTTAAGTCTTTAATTTATCCAATTAAATCCGTTTTTGTTTCTTGCAAGATATATCAACATCAGATTAGTCCTCTAAATATGATTCTACATGCAATCCTTTCTTCAAAATATAGTATTCTAACTCCAAACTCATGGGTTTTTCATTAACTTTCAAGAACAAATGCAAATCTTAGAATAATCTAACATGGAAGAAACATTCTCTGAATTAAACGGAATTAAATCACTTGCCTTGATTCAATCTCTGATTTTGATGACGATTTGAAGAAGCTCCCTCTCTCTTTCTGCAGAATTCCCTTCTATCTCTCTCTCCAAGCTTTCTTCTCCAATGGCTATGGTGGCTAAGGTTTGTTTTTGGGAAAGAAGTTAGAAACCTAGTTCTAATAACCTACGTAGTCTATTAGGTTAAAATGAGTTGGTTAGTGGCTTAGTAGGTCCAATCCACATCAGATATAATTTACTAATTTTCGTCACTTTTAATTCTCAAAAGTGCAAAATTACCAAACTACCCCTATATGTTGCCGGTATGGCCTAAAAATACCCCGGGACCCAAACTAAACCCCCGACTAGTGTTTTCAGACTATCTCGACCCTTTCGGATGCGTTGGCGCACTCAAAATGACCATACGGTTAATAAAATTTAATTTCACTTTTATAATCAAAATAATTATATCCTGACGCGACTGTCTCACGCGTCCCAATAAAATGTCCAAATTGACGTATATCAATCTCACGACAAATTTCATAATTCAATATTCATATATCATCATATATACTCAATATAGTCAAATACCAACTCACATCTCGCTAGTATTTTATCCGGATTAATTCCCAATTAATTCTCATTTAATTAATTAATCCCAAAAATAAATATCGCCAAAAATACGGGGTATTACACAAACATTATAAAGCACGAGGATGAATTGACCTATTGTCTCAAAACACTATCAAATATTTACATGAAAAATGAAATGATGTTGTGACTTGGTCATCCTAAGTGTTCATCCATAAACGGTGCAAACAAAATACAAAAATCTTTTTGGATTTTTCAAAAAATTTATCAAAATAAAATCTTTTTGTATTTTTCAAAAAAAAATTATACAAAAATGATACATACTAGCAATAGGCAGATAATGACATCGTGAAAATCATCATATGCTAGTCAACAAGTCAAATCTCAATCGTTAGGAGCGGAGGGTTTTTTCAAAGGTGGTGCCAACTTATGAAAAACCTCCATCAAATCTTGTGATGTTTTGACCAAAAACTTAACTTGCTCACCTATTTTTTTTTTCGGACTGAAATGCTACTGTGGTATATAATCATTTTACAAAGGGTTTTCTGTTTTGTCCATATAATCATTTTAAACGCTTGAAATGAGTTCGAGTTCTGTTACTTTGTTTATTATCCATGTTCTTATTTGTACCGATGCTTTCATTCGACATGTAAAAAATTGTACCCAAAGTGATAATTCTTTAAAAATTGGACTGAAATTGATAAGAGGACTAAATTCCAAAGGACCATAATTTGATTTGGTCGGGATTATTCCCATTAGAATTATCGCATACCATGTTTATTAGTTTTCTTTGTTTTAACTTTTTAGTTCCTTTTCATTAAAATCGAGATTGAATGTCAGCATTGTCGTGGATGTCACCAATTGGGTGTGAACTATTTTGAAACAAAGAAAAACTGTTCGATTTATCTTGCACTCCGAGTGTTTGATGAAAGACTCATGTGAACATTCATATTTTTTATTGGAAATTTATTTTAGATTCACCGTAAAACCTTATTATTTCTTTTTTTCTATATTTGTCTCATAATATATAACCTCGCTATGTTTTGGGATCTTTTTTACTTAATAACAGTGAATATCCATATTTTTATTTAACAGATTTTATTAGAAAGTATACTACTATATATAATGTGTGTAGATGTTAATCTACTCATGCTAATCAACTTCTATCTTTAGGTTTTTAATGGGTGCTGACAAGTGGTTTTCAATTGAGGTAACATGGTTATATCTATTCTTACCCTCTTTTTGATATTTAAAACAGTTGTTCCACGTATTTTTTAGAGCCTTAGAGAGTATATAAATTAGAGTGTGATTTTCAATTGAGTATTACGAAGCTATTATCCTACTAGCGTTTTTTGGTATTCACTTTATAAGGAATCATTCTTGATCCTTTTCTCATCTGGGCTACTACTATTTTTGGGCATCTTTGTTATTTATTATATGTTCTTTTCGGGTTTCTGTTTGGAATTTAGAGTTTTATTTTGGACTCTTGGAGATTTGGTTAAGATTTTATGTGTTTTGGTTGAGATTCTATGGTTTTTGCTATTGTTGATGGTCATTCATTGGCAGAAGACACTATTGGTTTTCCGTGTTTTGTTTTTATTTGGGTAACTTTTTTTAATGTTCTTTGAAATTTGCATTTTGTGCCTGGGGGGTTAGTCTACAAATAGCAAAAACCTTATATATATATATATATATATATATATATATATATATATATATATATATATATATATATATATATATTATGTGAGAGGAGAGTGTTTTACTGTTCCAAAAAATTTACGGTGGGGATCGAATTTTTTTGGGCGATCCAATGGTGTTAGATTGTGCCTTGTCACCATTTAACCATTGTGACATGGAAAATGAAGAAAAAAAACCTTTACCCTCGACACACAACCCGTCTTCCTTTCATTCCCTCCCCAACCCCTTTACCCTCAATGAACAAACCCTCCCCAAAGAAACCCTACCCGCCGTCACCCTTCATCGCCGCCCTACGCCACTCACCTCTGCCACTTCGCCGTCACACACAATCACGGACGCACACACCCAGGCAGTCCCCTGCCTCTTCCTACCCTCCACCTCTCACTCAAGGGTTCTTCCAACGCTTCCTCCCACTTAGAAATCTTCAGATCTCCACCGGATCTGCACTGGTCACCACCAGGTATGAAATCCTTATGTCTACATAGTTCAATTTCCATAGTATGTTGATCAGAAAATTAGGGCTTCATTTTTTTTTTTGCACAATCTTCCTCTTGATCTGAAAATATGGGATGATTTAGGGCTTTATTCTAATTTTTGTTAAGATCTATTTCGAATTTTAGATATGTTTACATGTATGCTTCTGATTTTGGATCAAATTAATTTTTGGGTTTTGTTATTTATTTTTTATTTTGCAGGTGACCTGATTTGAGTCATTATTTTCCACAGGTATATGAGTTTAGTTTTATTTGATTCATTATTTTTGTAATATATGTGATTGATGCTAAATGTTATTTGTAAATGTAAATGTCAAGTTTTGCATGCTAAATGTTATCTCCAATTAATTTGGTCAAGATCTATTTTGCATTTTAGATATGTTTACATGTATGCTTCTGATTTTCGATCTAATTAATTTGTGGGTTTTGTTATTTATTTTTTATTTTGCAGGTGACCTGATTTGAGTAATTATTTTCCATAGAGGTATATGAGTTTAGTTTTATTTAAGTCATTATTTTTGTAATGTATGTGATTGAAGCTAAATGTTATCTGTAAATGTAAATGTCAAGTTTTTCTTGCTAAAATTTACTTATTTAGTATAGTACATGCTTGTTAATATGTCTAATTGTTACGGTAGTTAATTATGAGGACTTTAGTAGACTTTTTTTCTTTGTCTTTATTATTTCCCTTATCTTATTCTTTAATATGCCCCCTCAAAGAGTGTTATCAAATTTTTCTATCAAGAAATTCAATTTGTATGCAGCAATGGCGTGGTCTTTATTTTTTTTGGATGATAGCTCTCATTAGTTTAGATTTGTTTTTAATTATTTCTATTCATTTCAACAATAATTGTTTGTTTTTTTAAAGATCATGTGGGATTTTAAACTATTTCTAATTGAACCAACTAATGCAATTACTGGGTTTTTGTCACATTTGTCTCAATATAGGGAATTTTGTCACATTTGATCATTTTGTCTTTGAATGTTGCTCTTTCATTTGGTGTTTTGCCGATATAAAGTGTGCGGTATTTTGGATTGGTGGTAAGGTCTTAGTAAATATATTTCTTACCATCAGAGTGGTGATAGGATTGTCATATATTTCTTACCATCATATTTCGAGTTGAATCATTTATTGAACTGGATTAATTTTTTGACTCAATTTACTATAAGACCGATTAGAATTTATGATTCTATAACAGTAGATATTTTATTTCATGTTGTGTGGTTGTTGATCTAAGCATTTTAGCTCTAATTTTCTTTTTTGCAAATTTAACTATTTTTTTTCCTTTTGATTTCCAGGTAAACTATTTATTGTAGAGCTAATGATTCGTGGCGTAGGTTATTTAGATCCAGGTAAACTCAATGAACTCTATTGTTTGAGTTTTCTTAAATGTATTTTTCTTAAACTCTTTATTGGAATGTTAGATGAATTGCCAATTTTCTTACTTATTCGTCTATTTTCGGAGTTGTAACCTATATGGATATATAAGGTCGGATACCCTACTTCATTATTTAGTCCATTTACTTTTTTATCTTCTAGGGAGATTATTGTACAAAGAATTTTCTAAATTTCATAAACTAAAATTAGGTCTATATTCTAAATTTCACTGCTCAATAACATGCATACATGATGTAACAGGTTGCCTTTTGCGAGTCATGGAAGATAATCCTCTTAAATGGGAAAATTTTCATCTTTATTTTTAAACCTCGGTTGAATAGCATAGAAACAACAAATGTATTTCATATCATAACATCATGAAGTAATCCTAAGGTTTATCACATTTTGATCAGAGATCCCAAAGTTGTTCAATTACTCACACTTCACATACATGTTCCTTTGTTGGAGTGATATAAATAATAAGCATATATCTGGGAGGGTTGGGATTAGACAGTTTTGTTTATGTCATGCATAAATGGGCATGAGTAGTTTATATGGTTGGGCTTGAATTTGGGATTAACTACTCTGACTGAATAACCAGTCAAGTATTCTCCCTTCCTATATTATGACAATTTGATTTATTATATTCGTATAAGGGTTTTGTCGTACCTAAATGTGTGTATGCTTATTAATTCATAGATGCGCCAAGTTATCCCACGCCAAGCTATCCCACGATAGCTACATATATGCAATCTACATATATGTAATATGCATATACTTATAGCCACATCAGCTCTGCAAATCTGATGTGGGTGTATCTAATTTAGTGATCACTTTGCAAACATGTGTAGATTGTGCTGGTGAAAGCAATGGGAACAATGAGTCTCCTTGATATGGTAGGAGAATCCCAAATGAAGTCGTGGAGAAGTTTTATACATTTATTTATTTAATTGGAAATTTTTCACTGCTAAGCTGGTAGAACTTTACTGATATAGCCTCTACTTGGTACTTGCGATCTACAATCCCTGCCTCTATACTTGGATAAAGAAGTTGCTGTCATACTATCTATGACTTTTGTTTTATTTTTCGAAGAGGTAAACTACATAACAAATTTATGATCAGGCCTGACTTTTTTCAGTAACCCCATTTTTTTTACCATTTAGGATACGAAAATATATAGTTTTTATATGTATTAAAAGTCCATATGATACTCACATACATGAATTTTTGTATTGTAATGCAAATTCTCTATATTTAGCCTAATGAATGAGATTTATGATTTTTCTTTGTTTTGGCTTCTAATTGTTATCGTATTTTATACTAACCATTTTTTTGTTTTTTATTCTCAACGAGCAATTATACTACATGATATCCAAGTTCATTTTTTTTACATAGATGCAAAACCAATCTCAATAAACATATGTCAGACGAAGTATTCAATATACAGATCATATATAGTTCATTTTGGCAGCACCTGTTACTTCAGGTTCGCAACACCCTTAATTTCTGAGTATTCAGTCATACAGTGTTTGTGAGTATTTTTTTTCAAACATAACAAAATCATTCCAATACCACAAGAATTTTTATAGTTTTCAATACTTCTTTTTTTAATTTTAATCCCAAACCTTCCACAGATATCAAACAATAGAAACGGAAATGAGTTTTGATACGTTCGATGATGTTTCTTTTATCACACTGAGTTATTGTCCATGCTTGATTTGAGAAGAAGCAATTGCCCTACCTAGCGGCATAGCAAGTTATCACGTGCAGAGGTAATTTTCTGTCTTGATCTATTAGTTGATTATTAACTTCCATTGCCCTTGATGTATTCAAGCATTAAAGACACCACTGAATTGGGTTTTCTTAGACCATCTCTAGTAGTTCGTAAAAATCTTGAGAGTTATAACAAAAGGTAATATGCTTGGTACGATCATACTTTATTCGCATTTTAGGCATTACTATTCATATGTGTTTTAGGCATTTTGTTTATTTTTGTTATTCAAGACATGTAAAGTTTTAGTGTTAAAATGTAATTTGGGGCTTATGTGTGATTATATTTGTTTTGTAGGAATCATGTTTCTTTTTTAAATCCTACGGTTCAAATAGGTGTTATGGTATACTATCTGTTTAGTTTTGAGTTTTTTAAGATCTACTGTATACTTGGGGTTCTCATGTGTTAGATTTGAATATGAAAATAACACCACGTGTTTGTTCAAATGTGTGACAAAGTTTTGACATTGTATTAACTGATTATTTCTTTAAAGTTCATATTGATTTTTGTTTGATATCAGAGCTTAGACATCTCTCACTCGAATCATACTAAACATCTCATCTTGGTCATATTCCTTTTCTAATTTGCGTACTTTTTAGTTAATTTGCATACTTTTTCGTTGATGATCCAAAGGGATTTTTTTTCCTGTTTTTAGGATGATTTTAAAAGGTTGCAGTAGGACCCTCCTGCAGGCATCAGTGATGCACCCGAAGACAACAATATAATGCTATGGCATGCGGTTATATTTGGTCCTGATGACACACTCCATGGGATGGAGGTACTGTTCAAGCTGACGCTTCAGTTTTCAGAAGACAATAAAATAATGCTATGGGATGCGGTTATATTTATTTTCTCGGACCTTTTTCGCTGGGACAGTAAGCTTCAAGGAGCTTTTGTATGCAGACCTACTCAAATTCTTTAAATGGTATGCGAACATATACTACCTATTTGCAAGGATCTTTTGGTATGTATTCTTGATAAATTAAGGTATCTCAGACCAAAACCCTCATCAATTGGTAAACACAACTTCTGCCTTTATTCGTGATTGGAAGTTTATTGTTTTAGAATGGTGAATCTTAAGAGTATTAATTATACTGCATATTATGACCCTATTTTCATATCGATAGTTTTTTTCCTTTTTTGTATAGATCTTGAGTCCCTTTCATTTTGTTCCTCAATTTTCAAATGTATTACTTTAATTCTATTTTTGCAGTTTTTTTACTTGGGATAAACATTGCAAAAAAACTATCTTTAACATTAATTAAGTGTTGTTCATAGAGGTTGAAGAGACTTATAAAGAAAAAGAAATTGTCCAAATTTTCTACATGGTTATAATGCACTCCTTCATTTTACATCTACATATGTCCTGAACGTATATTCTACCAATGAAAACATGCATTGTTTGAAAAGATACTACGTGCTTTTAGATGGGATTGAAGTACAGTATCATTTGGGAAAAATATAGTGGTGTGAGGTAAAATTTAAGTTTATACTCAATCCTTAAATTTCTTTAGATTCAAAAAATACTCTAAATATAAAGTTTGCAGTACTATTTGATTATATATTTACTAAAATTATTAATTTCCCTTTTTGAGGTGTAATATTGAGATAACAGTTAAACACGCGTAATTTGTTATGTTTTTGTCATTTTATAATTTCCTTAAATGCTATTTGAGTTAGTTTTCTCTTAATTTTTTAGGAGTTCGAACAAACAGAGCGGAAGATGCTACATTGATTTACGAGATTAAGACAAAAACCTCAACCACCAAACAAGGTAATCTCTCTATTACGGAATACTTCTCGATCAAAATTCTCCACAAGTTGTCGTCTCGAGAATCTCTAAAGCTTTTAAGGATGTGGCATACTCATTCAACGAGGAGGATGAAGAAGAAAAAGAACTGTTTATAGCCCTTGAACCTGAGTTGACATATATGTTATTTTTGTTACGAAGTTTGTTTCGTTGAAGTATTTGTTAGATGAATTTGAGATCATTTAATATTGTTGGATTTGTTCTTGTCCCTTAAGAGGGTGGACAGTCCAATAAACAAAGGAGGCTTTGTCCAAAATTTTTTAAATGGACACTTTGTTTTTTAGAGGCAATGTGAATTGAGTTGATGAATATTATATATTTCATGTTATATGTCAGTTTGTTTGATGAATTTAGATTATTTCAATGGTGTTGGACAATTTGTTATTTGTTAAGTAGGGTAGATAGTCCTATAAACAAGGGAGATTAAGTCCAATTTTTATAAAATTGCACTTAGTTTTATTGGGGAACGATATTTTTGTCGTTTTATAATTACGTATTTTCAAAAATTTTGTCGTTTCACGATTATGTACTTTCGAAATTTCCGCCGGGCCTTCAGGCACGGGCATTTCGCTAGTATATATATATTATACCCTCTAATTTGAAATGTTTGATATATTAAGTATACTCCCTCTCTCTGTTTTGTTCTCCATTACACAGTTGTTGCCAATGTTCGATTCATCATGTGTATTCCTTATGAATTTTTCATTTATTGTATGATTAAATGAATTTTTCGATCCAGAGTGCCAGTTATTGATGGTTTGTTTGGAGTCCAATATAGCACAAGTCCTTCTTACGACATGTAGGGGAGAGTTGAGTCGTGTCTCTCAATTGGCTCCCCAGTTCATCCATGGTGGTGGTCATGGCTATCAATGTCTACCCAAGGTCCTACGAGAAGGGAAGCGTGATTAAAAACCTCGAAGAAGCGGACAACATATCTCCATCCGTTAAAATATTTCATGTAGGGACTGCTCTAGACTTCGATGGTAACTTTGTCGCAAGTGGGAGACGTGTACTAGAAAAGGTACATAAACAACCTGATGCATCATGCATTAAATTAGAATATTGGCAATCTTATGATTTTTCTAGGGAAATTGGATCACAGCAACACCACTGCATATTTAAACATATTCAGTTTCTATATTCGGTTCGGTTCAAGAACTGGAGTTTATATTTGTATATGTATGGATTGCATATTTATATGATGGAAATATGAGTCTATGTGTACCATCTTTCATTTTATATAAAGTATGAACGTTGTCAGGATGATATACAATGCAAAAATTTATATGTTAACAGTCTGTTGTTACTTTTTCCATAAATTGTATGTCTAGGGATCATGTTCCTTTCGGTTATTTTTCATAAGAAGTGTTGTTTGTCCATGACTCAGTGTGCCTCAGTGTGTTCCTTCATTTATTTGTGATAATATTGCCTTTAGTATTTTAACAATATTGAAAACTAATAGTAGCTTAAAATTTTGAATCTCTCACGGTTTGTCAATTCACTTTTTTCATGAGTGTTACAGTAGAATTGTATAGAATTAAATACGCAAGTGTCTAAACTCTGTGTCCAATCTCTATAGAACTATTCTGTAGAACTCTTTCTAATTCTAAGTTGTAGAACTATGCTGTAGAACTCTATCTAAAATCCATAGAACTATGCTGAATAAGGACTGGACTGTGTCGAGAGTCGCATATTCAATTATTTAAGCTTATACACAAGTAAATTGAAAAATATTTTTTTATCCTATAATAGGGACTGAACTGTGTAGAATTAGATCCAATTGAACTAATTTTAGTATTTTATATGTTAGATACAGTTTGGGGGCGGATATACTAATGACATAGTAGTAGTAGTTTTTTTACTTAAATGCTCAGACTATGGTGTAATGCGATATTCTTTACTGCGAACTTGCTGTTTGGACAATGATACCAAGACAATTGTTTGTGTTACTTATTATGAAATTCATTTTGTTTATTTGTTTGATTGAACGGGTTGCAAGGTTATTTGGAACCGGGAAACGATTAAGAACATAAAATTATTTTTTCAAGCCATGCCGAAGAAAGAGATGGTTTTCTTTTATCTCTTTATTATTGTAAGTTGTCATTGGCTTTATTAGTTTATGAAAAGAAATGTATGGTCACTTCGGTTAGTCAAGAGATTGCATTTAATCTGATACTACAATATTTAGTCAGTCAATTTTGGTGATACAAGTGAGTACATATTTTTTTTTTCCATTTTGCTTTCCATTACAAATGCTATGGTGAAACGGTGTATTGATGTTCAGTATTACACACATCTTAACTCGAGGGAAATTTTGTTCGTGCCTTCGCTAGCGACACGGTGTGTTAGCGACATGGTGTATTTCCTATATAATTAATAATTAGCTTCATTTATATAATATTTGAGTAGCGCTTTTAATTTACTAACTGTAACAACCCGCTTAAAATAATAACGGGTGGCCAGCCCTATACTACCTTAAATCAGGAATCTCAGATGGCTCAGTCTCAACATCAACTGACAATACTATATAGTATAAGACTAACTACCCGAAACAATATAAGCGAGATGTTAAAATTTAAATAAAACACACCACGAATAACAAACCAACACTATAGAACTACTAATGAAGATGAAATGCATCAGTACTGTAATAAAGGAAATGTTAGAATAAAATGAAATGAGTGTATACAAATGAATATACCCGAATAAGCAGTCGGGTCACAGACAATACAATAACATAAATGGAAAAATATAAACATCTATTAATATCCCTTGGGTATAAACAAGATATACAATGATGAATCCTATCTAGATTTATAGAGAAATAAGGAGCAACTACAATCTAAGTCCCCCAACAGTCCGCACCTGTTACGGCTCCCACGACTCTGGATAGAAGGGCATTCGACATCCATGCGGTGGGACACCTATAGTACAATATATATATATCTATATATAGCAAAAGGGAAATATAAACGGGTCAGATCCCGAGTTGTAAAAATGTTTAGCGAGTGTGTTAATCGTGCATAATAAATATAAATGCACTTATTTCATAATTAAGGTGGAATCGCACTCTCGTGAAACCCCCAAACTCACCTCTCATCTAATAGCGTGCACTTATATGTGTCCTAAAATCTTATTTAATTTACCCCACCCATAAGGACAACCTAACTTACCATAGGCACGACCTATACCCCCAAGACCCGCCTTCCTAACATAACTCGAGAATCTTTCCCATTCCATTCACGGTTAATTATATACACACATTTATGCCATACTAGGCTATATTAAGTCCACTTTATAACCTAGACAATTATCAAATTTATTACTTCACATTTTTACATTTAGCTTCAAATTAAGAGTCTACACTCTAAATAACATGCATAATTTAATAAGGACAAAACTTCTCTCTACCCTCAACCTTGCACTACGTTTCGTGCGTGGGGCGTCTCGCAAAGAGAAATCCAAACAAGGAACCCCCCCGATACACTATTACTTGGAAAGGTTAATGGTAGAGATCCATTAGGCCCGTACTACAAAACTGATATATAACTACATACTAATATACGACTATACATATAATATTCGTTCTTATATATATCTTACATATACATCCGAATAATATCTCCCGTACTGAGGTTTATTCTATTTTATCTTTATAATACACATACGGATCTATCTCCCGGACTGAGGTGTATTCTATACACATCCGGATCTATCTCCCGGACTAAGGTGTATTCTATATTCATTTTTATCTGTTTATTCTCATTAGAGAATTATATTACGTTGTTCTCATACACAAGTAATATATCATGCACACATGCATACAAGCCATCCCACCGAGCTATAACTCGTGGATGCAGTCTCATAGTGCCGCTCCAAAAATCCGGGTTTACTTATCATACCACGGTTCCAAGCTAGACTTACTCAATGGTCATGGTAATCATATACACAATGGTGGAGGTGGTCATGTTCCCCCTGCGAGTGGTAGATCTCACAAATCGCACTTGAACGCGGGACGTGAAATGACCTGGGGACTATACTCCCCCTGCTCTTCGAGCCAGGGGATTCACCCACATCATGTAACCACCCTGGATCGCACTAGAGTAATATATAACCTGGTTGTTCCAACCCTATACCAAAGAAAATCCCGTGGAAACAAGCCAATATAAATGCATACATATCATCACATATAGATATATATTCAAACATAAGATCCCATCATATAATTAAACCATCACATACGGTTTATATATTCATAACATGAGTATATACCAATAGACCTATCTATATAATGATGTATATTCACATATCCACATAAATATACACACTTTCTCTCGTCCGTATGTATAAGATTTACAAACTCGCCTATAAGTATACATAATCCTCAATATACTAGCCGTCGTCCCAACACATTTAATTACCTCCATAGGTGAATACAATCCCTCACTTGAAGCATATTCATCCATTTGTCCCATGATATACATAGTCTTCCAACCTATATGTATCTCTACATTAAGGTTGTCCCCCAAAGTGTCGTGTAGGTAACACTCACTACACATCTCATCTATATCCCAAAAGTACATCAATATCTCTAGTGTTAATTTTGACTATTGGTATGCACATAACTAATAGCCTATAACCCCTAAGTTAAATCTGAAATTCTTATCATAGTCCCATAACTTACGGAAAATACCCTTTTAAATCACACACTGATATATAACAACTATCCTGACTAGATTTACACACGCTAATCTAGTTGGTAATATGATCCCATTGCTCTCAATTTTGACTACGGTTCTATCACTCTTGTGAATCCCCTAGTCTAACGCCTTTCTGATTTATTCCTTGAATTTATCCTTACCAAGGATATGCGACCACTCTCTTTCATTGGTCCCCAAATAGTATCTTAATAATATCCTATCTCTATAAGGATTCGACGCTCACCTCGGCCTACGATTTTGAGCCATGTCCTCACGCCTCTCTCTCAAAGGGTCCTAAACCATATGTCGTATGTAAGCTCACTTATTACCTCTAAATAGAACTATCGTTCGTAAAGAAATTCCCACATTACTCTAAATTAATAATCTCCAAAGCATAAGTATATAAGTCCCCAAAATGACTCGATACGTACCCGCGATCTCATCATGTGAGAAACTCCAAATAAATCTCCAAAACATATTTCTTGCATCATATAATCATGTCCTAAATAAATAAACCCAACCAAAAAGGGTTAAAAATCATTCTAGAGAAAATTCCTCAAATGCCCTGTTTCCGAATCGATTCGGCCCTATTCCGAATCGATTCTGCCCAGCGAATCGATTCGGCCTCCAAGGCGAATTGATTCGGCCTCCAAGGCGAATTGATTCGGGTCCAAAGACCTGGGCTTCTGTCTCAAGCCGAATCGATTCGCCTTGGATCCGATTCGATTCGGTCAATGCAGACCTGTCAATTTGCCTAGGCCGAATCGATTCGCGTAAGGGGTGAATCGATTCGGGTCTGCAGAACCCTAAAACTCTCTTCTTCTTCATAAAAACACACTAATTCTAAACCCTAAAATTTCATTTCTAACCCCCTAAACCTTCATCAAATCATGGTTCTAAGCCAATAAATCAACCCAAATCTAATCCTAACCATTTCTACACCATTAAACCCATATTTAAACATTGATTTCAAGATTAGACCCAAAAATCTACGTTTTGATATTAATACCCAAAATCCATTTCTTAAACCCACAAATTATGAAATAAAATACACAAATGACTTATTTAGGAAGATTAAACACTTGTCGCGGATTGGTAGTGGTTGGATCATCCTCGGGATCGCATTTGGGCCAAAATCTCCAAGCTTTTCTTCCTCTCTCTCTTCCTTCTTCTTCTTTATTTATTCCTTCTCTTTTCTTTCTCTTTCTCTCTTTCTCTAAATGAGATGGCTTGATCCATAAGCCTCTTAAATCCCTTAAAACAAAAGTGCCAATTTTAAATGATAATACACACTTTAAATGACTCGTTTACTCCAATTCGAGTCAAACATATTTAAAAATATTTGAGACCCGAAATGAAACCCAATGACAGTCATTTTGACTATCTCGACCCTTTCGGGATCGATGGTACACTCAAAATCATCATTTGGAATACTTTAAACGTCCTCAATTTTCGAACCTCAATTCCCAAATTTTAAAATTCTCCAATTTAGTTAAATTTAATTCTCCCGAAAATTTAATTTCTCTGTCCCAAAATCTTAGGGTGTTACACTCTTCCCCCTTACGAGAATTTTACCCCCGAAATTTGAGATACGCCTAGGACTTCAATCTCATCTAGTCCTTACATCTACCCTCAAGATCACTATTCCGATCTCTACCAGTTCTCACCTTGAACCATATAAACTTTAAAAATCAAACTAACTACCCAGGGCTCCCATACACCCCGAACCCGAGCTCAACTCATAAAACAACAATCCGGCTCTACAAGTCCCAAATCGTAACATAACTCTCAACAATATAATCTAAAGAAACAATGTAAATATATATAAAAGTTTAAAAATTCCCATTGGTTGAACTCACCTCAATTCCTGACGCTAACTACCTTCATGCGGGGGACGTCTCGCAAGCGAAATCCAAACAAGGAACCCTCCCAATACACTACTATGTAGCTAGGTCGGGGATTGAGATCAGTTGAACTAGGGTTAATTTTTTTTGTTATAAAAGATTTTCAAATTATGGATATTGCCCGAAGGCCTATATAAAAATACAATATAGAATAATTCCATGTCTTTCGACACGCCAAACAAACACCTTATGTTTAAGAAACAAAGCCCTAGCAAATATAATACTCCAACCAATACCTAGTTCTCCAAGCTAGCACCACCATGGGATAAATTCTCCGCTCAACATCGAATCTCCTAAACTCTTAACCTACTCTATTCTCCAAATCCTTTACATCACATTAAAGCATCGCCTCGAAGTAAGTCCTTTCCTTATTAGAACACTAAAATTTCTTGTCCGAACAATTCACAAGGGAATAACCTTATAACCACTACTCAACAAACCTTGACATTCCGTTCTTCCAGAATTCAATAGCAAAACTCATTACTATCTCCTCACGAGGCAGTCAATTTTCTCAAAAGATGCCATACAAAGGCCATATTACTCACTTCTCCCTCTAAGAAAATTTCTACACACCCTAGGGGTGTAGAGGCTAACCGCTCATAATACGTTACGCGCGACGTTCCCGATATCGCATAAAGCGTAACTTAAACCAAAAGAAAGGTATTCTACCTTACACTTCCATAATCCAATTGCTTTACCTCATCCTTGAATCCTTATTTAAAGTCCTCTACTTTATCCAGGACAATATTCCTTCCTAAAGCCTAATTCTCCTCAAGAGAAACATCTTCCCGAAAATCCTTCTTATCCATTTGAAGGACAAGAAGCGGTTGCGACCCATGATAACTCCTTCAGTCCTACTCAACGAACCCATGTCTCCAAATTTCTCACTCCCTTCTTACTCGACCACCGATAGAACACCCTAAATCACTGCTAGAGTTTTCTCTCTTATCTCCGCCTGAATCAAGGAAGAAAAATACCTTCAGTCAAAGCGTACCCAAAATCTGTTATGGGCATTGCATCTCTAATCTTGTCCTTTCCTAGACGACATAATCTAGGCGACGTCTGAAATGAGAGAAAATGTTATCAGAACGTCAATCAAGTGAATACACTTCACAGAAGAAGATAAACGTAGTGAACACAACAACCATAACAGTAGGGCTCTATATCAAGAACGTTAACGGAACAACGCAGAAAACCCGCACAGAACCTAAAGACTCTGGAACCTGATGCTCTGATACCATCTTTAACAACCTGCTTAAAATAATAACGGGTGGCTAGCTTTATACTACCTTAAATCAGGAATCTCAGATGGCTCAGTCTCAACATTAACTGACAATACTATATATTTTAAGACTAACTACCCAAAAAGATATAAGAGAGATGTTAAAATTTAAATAAAACAGAACTTGAATAACAAACCAACACTATAGAACAACTAATTAAGAAGAAATGCATCAATACTATAATAAAGGAAACGCTAGAATAAAATGAAATTAGTGTATATAAATGAATATACCCGAATAAGCAATCGGGTCACAAAACATACAATAACAGAAATGGAAAAATATAAACATCTATAAATATCCCTTGGGTATAAACCCGATATACAATGATGAATCCTATCTAGATTTATAGAGAAATAAGGAGAGACTACAATCTAAGTCCCGCAACAGTCCGCAACTGTTATGGCTCCCACGACTCTGGATAGAAGGGCATCCGGCATCCATGCGGTGGGACACCTGTAGTACAATATATATATATATATATATATATATATATATATATATATATATATATATATATATATATAGCAAAAGAGAAATATAAACGGGTCAGAGCCCGAGTTGTAAAAATGTTTAGCAAGTGTGTTAACCGGGCATAATAAATATAAATGCACTTATTTCATAATTAAGGTTGAATCGCACTCTCGTGAACCCCCAAACTCACCTCTCATCTAATATTGCGCATCTATTCACATCCTAAAATCTTATTTAACTTACCCCACCCATAAGGACAACCTAACTTAACATAGGCATGACCTATGCCCCCAAGACCCGCCTTCCTAACATAACCCGAGAATCTTTCCCATTCCATTTACGGTTAATTATATACACACATTTATGCCATACTAGTCTATATTAAGTCCAATTTATAACCTAGACAATTATCAAAGTTATTACTTCACATTTTCACATTTAGCTTCAAATTAAGAGTCTACACTCTAAATAACATGCATAATTTAATAAGGACAAAACTTCTCTCTACCCTCAACCTTGCACTATGTTTCGTGCGTGGGGCGTCTCGCAAAGCGAAATCCAAACAAGGACCCCCCCGATACACTATTACTTGGCAAGGTTAATGGTAGAGATCCATTAGGCCCGTACTACAAAACTGATACATAACTACATACTAATATACGATTATACATATAATATTCGTTCTTATATACATCTTACATATACATCCGGATAATATCTCCCGGACTGAGGTTTATTCTATTTTATCTTTATAATACACATCCAGATCTATCTCCCGGACTGAGGTGTATTCTATACACATCTCGATCTATCTCCCGGACTGAGGTGTAGTCTATATTCATTTTTATTTCTTTATTCTCATTAGATAATTATATTACCTTGTTTTCATACAAAAGTAAAATATCATGCACACATGCATACAAGCCATCCAACCGAGCTATAACTCGAGGATGCGGTATCATAGTGCCGATCGAAAAATCCGGGTTTACTCACCATACCATTGTCTCAGCTAGACTTACTCCATGGTCATGGTAATCATATACACAACGGTTGAGGCGGTCAAGTTCCCCCTGCGAGTGGGAGATCTCATAAATCGCACTCGAACGCGGGACGTGAAATAACCTAGGGACTATACTCTCCCTGCTCCTCGAGCCAAGGGATTCACCCACATCACGCAACCTCCCTGGATCGCACTAGAGTAATATATAACCCGACTATTCCAACCCTATACCAAAGAAAATCCTGTGGAAAGCAGCCAATCTAAATGCATACATATCATCACATATACATATATATAAACACATAAGATCCCATCCTATAATTAAACCATCACATACGGTTTATATATTCATAACATGAGTATATACCAATATACCTATCTATATAATGATATATATTCATATATCCACATAAATATACACACTTTCTCTCGTCCGTATGTATAAGATTTACAAACTCGGCTATAAGAACACATAATCCTCAATATACTAGTCGTCGTCCCAACACATTGAATTACCTCCATAGGTGAATACAATCCCTCACTTGAAGAATATTCATCCATTTGTTCCATGATATACATAGTCTTCCAACATATATGTATCTCTACATTAAGGTTGTACCCCAATGTTACGTGTAGGTAACAATCACTACACATCTCATCTATATCCCAAAAGTACATTAATATCTCTAGTGCTAATTTTGACTATTGGTATGCGCATAACTAATAGCCTATAAACCTCAAGTTAAATCTGAAATTCTTCTCATAGTCCCATCACTTAGGGAAAATACCCTTTGTAAGTCACACACCGATATATAACAACTATCCCGACGAGATTTACACATGCTACTCTAGTTGGTAATATGATCCCATCGCTCTCAATTTTGACTACGGTTCAATCACTCTTGTGAAACCCCAAGTCTAACACCTTTCTAATTTATTCCTTGAATTTATCCTTACCAAAGATATGCGACCACTCTCTTTCATTGGTCCCCAAATTGTATCTTAATAATATCCCATCTCTATAAGGATTCGACGCTCACCTCGGCCTACGATTTTGAGCCATGCCCTCACCCCTCTCTCTCAAGGGGTCCTAAACCGTACGTCATATGTAATCTCACTTATGACCTCTAAATAGAACTACCATTGGAAAAGAAGTTCCCACATTACTCTAATACAATAATCTCCAAAGCATAAGTATATAAGTCCCCAAAAAGACTAGATACGTACCCGCGATCTCATCATGTGAGAAACTCCAAATAAATCTCCAAAACATATTCCTTACATCATATAATCATGTCCCAAATCAATAAACCCAACAAAAAAGGGATAAAAATCATTCTAGAGAAAATTCCCCAAAATTCCCCGTTTCCGAATCGATTCGGCCCTATTCGGAATTGATTCCGCCCAGCGAATCGATTCGGCCTCCAAGGCGAATCGATTCGGGTCGAAAGACCTGGGCTTCTGTCTCAGGTCGAATCGATTCGCCTTGGGTCCGAATTAATTCAGTCAATGCAGACCTGCCAATTTACCTAGACCGATTCTCTTAAGGGGAGAATCGATTCGGGTCTTTAGAATCGTAAAACTCTCTTCTTCTTCATAAAAACCCACGAATTCTAAACACTAAAATTTCACTTCTAACCCCTAAACCTTCATCAAATCACTATTCTAAGCCAATAAATCAACCCAAATCTAATCCTAACCATTTCTACACCATTAAACCCATATTTAAACATTGATTTCAAGATTAAACCCAAAAATCTAGGTTTTGATATTAATACCCAAAATCCATTTCTTAAACCCAAAAATTATGAAATGAAATGAAATACAAAAATGACTTGTTTAGCAAGATTAAACACTTGCCTCAGATTGGTAGTGGTCGGATCGTCCTCGGGATCGCATTTGGGCCGAAATCTCCAAGCTTTTCTTACTCTCTCTCTTCCTTCTTCTTCTTTCTTTCTTCCTTCTCTTTTCTTTCTCTTTCTCTCTTTCTCTAAATGAGATGGCTTGATCTGCAAGCCTCTTAAATCACTTAAAACAAAAGTCCCAATTTTAAATGTTAATGCACACTTTAAATGACTCATTTACTCCAATTCGAGTCAAACATATTTAAAAATATTCCGGAGCTGAAATGAATCCCAATGATAGTCATTTTGACTATCTCGACCCTTCCGGGATCGATGGTACACTCAAAATCATCATCCGGAATGCTTTGAAACATCCTCAATTTTTGGACCTCAATTCCCAAATTTTAAAATTCTCCAATTTAATTAAATTTAAATCTCCCAAAAATTTAATTTCTCAGTCCCAAAATCTTGGGGTGTTACACTAACTATATTTTCTTTTTTGTATCAGGTCACATTTGGAAAAGAACGGACAATATTTATAGTGGAACAAAATTATTTGGGCTTCCATTGATATATATTTATTTTTTTAAAATGTTTGTTTCATTGAAGATTTTGTTAGGCGAATTTGTTTTTTTTATATTGTTGGATTTGTCGTTATCCCTTGAGAAGGGTGGATAGTCCAATAAACAAAGGAGACTCTGCCCAATTTTTTTAAAACTTTGACACTTTGTTTTTTTGACACAATAAGAATTCATTTTATGAATATTGTATAATTCATATTATATGTGAATTTGTTTGATGAATTTAGACTATTTGAATGTTGTTGGACTATTTATTGTTTGTTAAGCAGGGTGAATAGTTTATAAACAAAAGAGATTATGGCCAATTGTTATAAACTATTCTTTTTTTGTTAGGAACGATATTTTTGCCATTTTACAATTACGTACTTCGAAAATTTTCGTCGTTTTGTAATTACATGCTTTCGATATTTTTGTCGTGCCTTCAGGCATGGGCATTCCGCTAGTGTGTATATATATATATATATATATATAACCATTACTCACTATTTTATATATTATAAATTTCTTTCATTTCTTCATACAAATATATTATATGTTTATGTTATATACATATACTTCTTTTGTCCGGATATTCTTTAAACAAAACCTTTTTTTTGTCTGCCAATGATACTTTCTCTCAATTCCTTTGTTGATATCTAATATATTATATCTATATATTTAAGTTAAACTTTTCTTTTGTCCTCCCGTGTCAGCAACCTTACGCAGGTGTAAAGTTTTTTTTAATCTATTTACAAACGACAAAACCCATCTTTGTGTTACCTTTATAATTGGAATTTGGAAAGAGCAAACAAGAATGGGAAAATTGGCTCACAACTTTGTTCCTAATTTTATTTACCCCTAACAGCACGCCAACACCGTCAATCACATCTATCTTTTTTTACCTGCCTTGCTCAGTTGTGAATTAGATATAGAGCCTCACTTGATTTGATTTTACACCCTTATATGTACTCGGACATTTGACAAAATATGTTTATCAAGTCATACATTTTTTTAAACAAAAACGTTAATATATCTTTACATGAAACTATTCTTATGTACATAATATTATAATTCATTTAGTATCAATATATTATTTCAATCACATTTGTGTAAATTTGATTACTATTCTTGATAGAATATTTATGTAATGAACTTTAATTTTTTTATACAATTTACATTTGATAGTGATGTTAAATGATAAAGACGGTTTATTATTTTACGTTTTAAAATGTTATTTTCTTTTTAGTAAACATTCTTTTTGCTGGACGAAAACTCTTGCCTTATTATTTTTATTGTTGTGTTTTCTTCTTGATTATCTTGGATCCCATTAAAGTATCATAACTGAACATTACTTTCACAAGTGTATGTTACATAATTTATACAATCATTATATGTATATATATACATCTATTGTTGATCTAAACTTATAGTATTATATACATGTGCTATATTTTTACAAGGTGATGATAAGTAAAGATTGACGAAGTATATACTATATTCAAAGAACACAAGTGGTTTATAAATTTTTGGGTCCACGTTTACTTGCAAAGATGATATTATTTGTTGAGTATTGTCTAATAACCCACTCTAGACGAGTTACAAGTTCATTGTGTGTTTCACAGTTCTTTTGCTTCTAATATCTCTCTTTATATATATCAGTCTACACTATATTTCTCTTAGACTGAAAATAATAGTGTTGATTAGATACGATTTCATCTTCCTAGATTATGAGCATTTAATGCTCTCTTAAGTCTACAGATTTTATGGGTCTATGTTTGCCCATACTCTCGGCCAAAATTCTCAAAAAAACATTTATGGGGGAGAACTCGGTCTATATCAATTTCTCCAATGGTGATTATTTTTGTACCTGTAAATACACAAGATCAAGATCAGTTGAAGCACCCAACTCAACACCTAAATGACTCAAATATAAAATAAGTGAGCAAACAGATTTTTCACTCAGCTCATATACTCGAGAGAGCAACTAGATTTTTTATTTGCCTCATAAATTTACTCAAGAGAAACCGAATTAAAAACTCAACTTATACACTTTCAAGAGAGCAACAAAAATTTAACATTCAGCTCTTCAAGATTTGAGAAAACAACTAACTCTTATTTAACTCTTTGTTGAAGAAGAAATCCAAGAGCACAAGTATCATTATTCAGTTACAAGATTGCAAGTGAAGACTTGGGAAAAAATTAGAATCATTTGTGAAGTCTCAACCAGGAACAAATCAGACTCAATTTGTATTTTTAAAGATTTTCAAACATTGTACATCAAATCTACTCAATTTGTTGTATAGATTTGAAGCTTGGTTTTTTAGCTTTGGAGGTTGTAGAGGTAATTGGTTTTGCTGCAGTAAATTTGTGGTTTGATCCTAACGTTAAGTGAATCTGGAATAGTGAAGCGCAGGAGACGGACGGTGCTCTTGGCGCATGGACGTAGGCCGAAATTTGGTCGAACCACGTTTAAAATTACAGCGTCATTTATTTTCAGCATTTATATTTTTTTCTTCTAATTATTTAGTTTTATTTTTCAAACAATTATATATTTACACTTGCAAATATATTGAATCCAAAATTTTGAAAATTTATTTTAAGATAAAAATAATTATTTTTATAATAATGAATTAATTTTGGAATATTAAATTTTATTAATTATGAAATTTGACGATTTATTTATTGGGTGTTAAAATCTGTGATTTATCTTGACCAAATAATTGGTTGTATTTGGTTAATTTTCATTGGTTTAATAATTTAAGATTTATTACTCTGAAATTTGAACTGAGTATTATAAATTAAATTTTCTTCAAATTTTAATTTAACTAGAAAAGTTCGCAAAAACTCAATTCACCCCCCTCTTTATTACAATTCGGGCAACCGAAATGACATAACGTGTTGAAACTAGTACGCTAACGCTGGGATTGCCTCGTCGTAGTGGGAGGGTTATATCTCAACCTGAACGGTTTATGTTCTCTGGAGAGTCTTATGACAAGGTCCCTCATGAGCTCGAAGTCGATCGTTGTAACCACAATGAGGTTGTCTAAGATAAAGATACAGAACTTTGGCATAAAATGTTAAATTTTGAGATGGAATCTATGTATTCTAATGAGATCTAGAGTCTTGAGAATCCACTCCAAGCGATAAAACCCATAGGATGCAAGTGGGTTTGTAAAGGGAAAAAAGAGGTGAATGGGAAGATTGAGACGTTTAAAGCACGTATTGTTGTGAAAGGATTTACTTAGAAACAAGGAATCGATTATGAGGAAACCTTTTCGCCGATAGCTATGATGAAGTCCATCTGAATTCTCTTATCCATTGTGGCTCATTTTGATTATGAAATTTGGGAAACGGGAGTAAACAAAAAATTTCTTAATCGGAATCTTGACGAGTGTATCCCTATGGTTCAGCCGGAGGATTTTATTGCCCAAGGTTAGGATCATAAATTATGTAATCTTAATAAGTCCATTTATGGACTTAAGCAAGCATCTAGAACATGGAACACTTGTGGTTGACTACTGAAGTGAGTAAGGTCACTACCCATCAGGACGTCAGCTTTAAGAAAAGTTAGGCCAAGGCATATGATGATATCAATATCTAAATTACTATGCTCAGAGGGTAAGTTTCAAAAAGGGCCGGGACAAGGCCCAAGTGAAAAGTAGGTGTAAGGACATTTTTGTCCATTAACAATTTATTATGTCACACGCCGTTACACCGTTGAAGAAATTCAAGATTCATACATTCATCAACGGATCCGAATATCAAAAGAAGAAGAGGAATCAAAGGCCGGACCGGTCCGCCTCTATACCGGACCGATCCGCTTACTGTAGATCCGGTATACCTCGGACCGCATGCGAACCGATGAAGCCTGAAATAAAAGAACCGATACGGTCACAACCGGACCGATCCGCCTCAGAATAAAAGAACCGATCCGGTCAACCAGACCGATCCGCCCCCAATCCGGACCGGTCCGCCTGGGATAAACTTCGCCAGATCTGCTCGAGATTTTTTAGTCTCAAAGTTTTCTTATTTAAAGCCAACCTCGGGGAGTTATTTTCCATGACTTTTCAAGACGATTTTCAGAGTCCTAAATACTCTAAGTCTTCACCTATTAAGCCCAAGACTCTAGGTTTTTTTATTCACACAATTGCCAAACCTTTGTGAATCTTTTTGTGTAACCCAAGAACACAACTTTGGTTTGTTCAACCCTTGTGGAGAAGATGTTCTCTTCTTCATTGTTGCCCTCCTGGAAAGGGAAAATTACAGCCACCGACATAGGAACCGACACCTGCGAGTATTTCTGTGTCACACTGTTTCTAGCCGTTGCTTTGAAGGTTTACCGAAGACACCGTGTTTTACACTTGTGGGCGATTATCAGGTTCTATGTAAGTCAATGGTCTTGTAAATTCTTTAAAGTTCTAGAAATAAAAGGTTTTACCCTTCGGGGATTTTTCCTTAACTTTGTGTCGCATGCTTTATATTTGATGGGTTGATTTAGATGCATGTTTAAGGGTTGATTTTATTTGGTTTAAAAATATACGCTAATTAATTAAGGGTTACTTGGAATCTTGCGAATTTAATTTAAATCGATATTACACGCGTTCTCAGTAGGGTCCGCTTGGAGTCTGAGCTATTCACCACCTGCTATCAAGGAAAATGAGGGGCTCCCAAGGAAAGGAGGTGGTCTCAAAGGAGAAGGAGGTGGAGCCCAAGGTAGAGAAGACTGAGACAAAGGAGTAAGGGAAGAAATGAATCCCATACTCTAGTTTTTTTTAACTTTTTATTTCCTTAGAATATAATGGCTATTCCTACCCCTTATATTGTTAATGGAAACAATATTTTCACCTTCTTAAGTGTGCCATTTTTAATTTTTGATAAAGTGTTATATATTTTTGCTAATGTTGTAGTCCTTTGGTGATGAAATTCATTTCTCTCACAATTTAGACAAAGTTATTGGGTGAGGTACAAGTGACCAAGCCCCGCCAAGCATTCCTAACTGCAAGTAAAGGATTAAAAAAAAGAACCAATATCAATCCACTTTAGTTGCCAAGCTAAAGGACGACTTGAAGGACTTAGAGAATATAATTTCTTCTCTTCAGAAGGAGATTGAAAAAATTGAAAGTGTAGTTGGCTGAGTCTAAAGATATTGGACTTGTTGATACCTTAGTTCGGTTAAAAAATGATGAACTAAATAAGAAGTTTTCTAAGGTTGAGGAAAAAGTTCAAAGGACTAATACCATGGTGATGGGTCTCAGACGCGATGTGAAGAAGATCAAGTATTTATTCAGGACGGGTCCTCGAGCAGCCTAGTGGCTGGTTATGATGAGGGTTGGAAAGATGCCTCTGTGAGGAAACCTGATCTCAAGCGATTCCTATGAGAACGAATGGATGAACACCCTTAAGGTTATCAAGGAACCCTAAGATTCTCAACTTTGATACATGTAACAAGTTTATTGTCTTGCATATAGCTAACCTCCCTTGGGTTGTGATGAGACATGGATTTCATTGGATGTCATTCCCCTTCAGCTTATCGAGATCAATCTAGAAGGTCATGATAGTGATGATGAATATAGGCCTAACCCTGACAATTGTAGGAGGAAGAAAATAGAACAATTTTTGGCTTGGCGACCATAAGCTGTTATAGATTTTAGTACTTTCTTGTCATGTAATTGGTACACTTTGTAATCGGGCATTTTGTAGAACGAATAAGATTAATACAAAATGTTTTCTCATTTTTCCAGTCCAATATGCCTTTACATGTGTTATTCCATCTTCCTTACCTTTTAAGTCGTGTCATCACACTCCCTTAGGCCTAGGGGAGACCATGGTAAAAATGCACATAGTTTTTGGGAAATCCAACCGTTCACAATTTTAATCGACGAGGCAAAGTTGGTTTATTTCTTAGGGATCACCCGTAGGGATTTTTTCTTACTTGAGTAAGTCACGAGGTCGCATGTGCTGGTTATGATATGGTCCTCTGGACTTTAGTTTTAATTTTAATGAGCATGACTATCATTATAACTAAATTAAGGCCTAATTGTTCGGTTGTCATTTCTTAGAGATTAAATGTTAACAGGGAGATACTTACTTAGGAAACAATGTAAATTAACTGGATAACTTAATACATTTGAGCACATTATGGAAGAAATGGACTTTATTTATTTATAACTAAAATAAAACTTTGAGGAACATAAGTTTGAAATGAAAATTTACGTAAACCAGTGCGCTGAAACATAAGAAGACTAGAAGTGGAACTTCTTGAGGTTAATCATATTCCATGACCTAAGTATCTACATGGCCTCCATTATTTCCATGTAATCAACTCCCCGTAGATCATATCTGATTAATTTGAATGGTTCCTCCCAATTAGGCCCCAGTTTGCCGTTCGATGACTTTACGATGCTTCCTAGGAAATTCCTTAGGACATAATCTCCTTTTGGAATTACCTCGAATTGACCCTGTGGTTGTACTTCTTCATTAATTCTTGCTTGTACGAGGAAAACCTAATCATGACTTGCTCGCTTCGTTCATCGCCAAGGTCGGGTTCGACACAAAGGGCATCATCATTTTGTCCCTAGTTGTCTATCTTTATTATCATGGTTGAGAGATAAGCTTCAAGTGGTATAATGGATTTCATTCCATAGATGAGTTGAAGGGAATTTCCCCTGTCAGTCTCCGAGCAGTTGTTTGATATTTATAGAGAACATAAGGGAGCTCATCCACCCAGGCGATTTTTTCTCATTCTAGCCTCTTTCTAAGGCCATCAAACATTTTTTTCTTGAAAGCTTTTACTTGACTATTGCTTTGGGGCTATGCCGCTAAACTAAAGTGGTGCTTAATTCCATTCTCTCTAGCAATTTTTTTGGAAAAGACCACTCTCGAACTGAGTGCCATTATCGATTATGGGTATTGTCTCCACCCCAAAGGGTGTTATGATGTTTCTCCAAATGAGTCTTATCATATAGGCATCTCAAATAGTTGCTAATGGTTCTGGCTCTACCCAGCAAGTACATGTGATTTCGACGTTCGGCTGGTAGTGATCCCACGATGTCCCACCCCCATCGTGCAAATGTCTATGGGATGGTCAAAGGCCTCAAATCATTAGCTGAATGATGAATCAGAGGGAGAATTTTTGTCACTACTCACATTTCTTAATATAAATAGTTGTATCTTTCTACATGAATGGACACCATTAAGGTTCTTTAATTGCTTGAAAATATAGGGATCTTCCTCATGCGTGACTTCCCCATACTCCATCATGAAGTTCGTAAAGAACTTTATCCATGTCTTTTGGATGTACGCACTGCAAGTAGGGGCCCATGAAGGATCGTGTATAAATGTACACACTACAAATAAGGTCCTTTGAAGGATCACATATAAAGTATGCCACATGATCGAAGTAAAAACGTGCATCTTTGACTCTGATCGGATGAGTCAATTTCTTGTGAGCATGTAGTATCTCATTTTGTACGTATGCGATGATGTTTTCCATCCAATTAGGACCTTTTTATATGGAGCAGACCTTCCCGGGGGCTGTTATCTTTTCGATACTGGCTTTAATACGGAATTACACTTCGATAGTTCTCCTAAGATCTAAGTCTACTATTGAGCTTAAATATACAAAGGTATCTGCATAACTATTGTGCCCCAGGGGGAACTATTGAATGTGTACCTCCTCGAATTTATTAACCATCAAGTGTATAACTGTGAGGTAGGATGCTATCTTGTCATATTTGGCATTAAAATCCCTACTAACTTAGTTGGCCTATAATTTGGAGTTAAAATAAACGTTAAATCTTATTTCCCTGAGCAATCGTCCCTTCACAACCCATTAACGAGCGCCTCATACTCATCCTCATTGCTATAGGCATCAAATCCAAGTCTTATCCCATGCTCAATCATAGAATTTTTTGGAGTCACAAGGACAATCCCTACACCTTCCACTTCAAATTGGAGGCTCCATCAACATATAGAGTCCAACTTTTGCCTTGAACTTTCTCCCACAACTATGATTGATCAGTCAGTTACTTGTTAGTGTTACCTTCCCTTGTAAATTTTATAATGAAGTCAACCAAAAATTTCTCTTTTATTAACCCCCTTTGTTAGAATATAATATGAAATATCCCAAGCTCTATCGACCACTTTAACATTCATGCGGAGAGGTCGACCTTGCAAATGATAGATTTGAGGGGGATGGAAGTGATCACGACAATGTAATAGGCCTCAAAGTATTGATTTAACTTTCTTGAAGCGATCACCAATTCATAGATCAATTTCTGTGGAGGAAAGTAACACTGTTTGGCATCCAAGAGAATCTTATTAGCACAATAAATAGGAAATATCTTTGCCTCTCTTTCAGAGACCAATGGCGAGCTCACTGTGTGGGTTCATAGTGTCAGATAAAGGTAAAGCGGATCTCCTTAGTTGCGGATCACTAGTAGTGGACGTCTGATGAGGTAAGATTTAATATTCTCTAGGGACTTAGAGAAATCTTCATTCTAGCTAAGGCCATTTCCTTCTTGAGCAACTGGACGAATTGTTAGCAGTGCTCGAACGACATGGAAATAAAGCGGTGGAGTGCTGCAAGAATTTCAATGTGTTTTTGGACCTCACGAACTCTCTTCGGTGGCTGAATTTTGCTTATAGCTTCTATTAGATCTAGGTTTGACTCAATCCCCCCCTTGCTGACAAAATATACCTGAAATTTTCCTAACTGGACTCTAAATAAAATAATTCTAAGCATTAAGTTTCATTCGATAGCGCCTGAGGATTTGGAAGGTGTTGGGCAAGTCTTGGAGATGGTCATTCTTACTACTGCTCTTGACAAGCATGTCATCTATGTACAACTCCATGGACTCCTCCATCTGGTATTGGAACATATTTGTGAATAATCTATAAAATTTTGCTCCATTATTCTTGAGGTTTAACAAAAAGACCTCGTAATAGTAAAGACAAATTGGCATGATAAATGAAGTTTTGTCTTGTGGGGACCGAACAAGGGGATCTGGTGGTACCCTGAGTAAGCATCCAAGAATCTTATTCGCTCATGAGCTGTTGTAGTATCATGTAGCTGGTCTATCTTTGGTAGGGGAAGCATTCTTTGGAATAAGCCCTGTTGAGGTTGGTGAATTCAATGCAGACTCTCCCTCCTCTATTGCTCTTATGGACCACGGCCGAATTAGAAATCCACTTTGGAAATTAAACTTCTCTAATGTACCTTGTCTCCAGAAATTTCCCTACCTCCTTCTCTATTGCTTTTGCCTTCTCTGGGGCTGATCGACGAGATTTATGTGCAACCGGTTTAAATGTAGGATCCATATGGAGCCGATGACAGATAATTGCGGGATTAATCCCATGCAAATTGTATGGTTCCAACGCAAACACATCTAAGCTCTATTTTAGGAAGGCAATCAATTCCTCCTTTTCAACATCAGTCTTAGTTTTCCCAATTAGAAACATTTCCTCCATTCTAGTCTGATAAAAAGAAATCTCCTCCAGAATGTCGACAACCATGTCGGTGGGGTGGAGCCTTTTCTCTTCCACCACTGATCGGTCGTGTCGTAGTTGATATGTTTATGGAGTGTCCCCATCTTAGGATGCCTCTATGATAACTTCATTTTCTTTCCTCTTTTCTTATTTTGGCCTGCTGGTGGAGATATAGCACTACCGAGCAACTACTTGGTCACCTCTGATCTCCATTATGCCCTCTTAATATTACACTTGAGCTTCTTGTGGTAGGTGGAAAAACTGCTCTCATAGCGTGAAAACAGCCACTACCCAGAATTATGTGGTAAGGAGAATAAATATTCACCACCAAAAACTCAATAAGATTTAAAATATTCACTGCTTTCACTGGCAGGACCCCCTTCCTTAGCAGCAGCAGCATCTTTACCACAAATCCAACCAAAGAAATTGTTGCTTCCTTGAGGTTATTTCCAACATTTCGTGATGGCTTATCAACCACCCTTGAAATGTTAATCTTGATGGAGAAGGACATATTGGTGGTAATGTGAGAGAATGAATAGATATTGCAATAATAGGGGAGGTAAATCAACGTCTTCGTCTTCTTCTTATTCATTCGGGATTTCTTATACGAAAAAAATTGAAGAAAAATTATACAAGAAAGTATTACTCTCAAATATGCAACTTTGGTTAACATTAACATTAAAGTAGTGTATCTTTGATATATATATGTGTATATATATATATATATATATATATATATATATATATATATATATATATATATATTACAATGCTATTTGATTTTATTATTGTTGAAACAAACAAATGATGTATGAAGCATACCCCATTAAATTTCAAAATTCAAAATAATATTTATATGCCTAATTCGTATTTATCCACGTGGTGAATGGATTTACTTATTTCTTTGAGTAAGTAGGTCATACGTGCCCACATTCTGATGGGATTAGTTAGTTATCCTACGATTGGGCCTAGTTTATTATTTAGGTCCCCATATAACCCATCGGGTGGAAAATTACATAATATTTGGGGAAATAATATTTTTTGCCCAAAAAGGAAAATTTTAAGTTATTACCACATACATGTAGATGATCACTTTAGGATCTCAAAATAATTGGCAGAATTTAAAAATCAGTTTTGTAGAGTGAGATATCAACCTCAATGATGATGTTGGAAATAACACCACCAGGTCGAGGTGATAAATAAGCTCACACCAGTACAACAATGGCAAAAATGCAACAGAAATATAACAATATAACAGTAGAGATAGATGAAGAGAGGAGGAAGAACACAAGAATTTAAGTGGTTCGGTCGGAGCCTACGTCCACTATGTGAGAGAGTGAAATCCACTAACAAATGTGGCTCTAATGGCGTGGGTTACAACACTCAAGTTTACCCTCTCTTTCGATTCAAAATGAGCAGAGTTTTTCTAGGGTTTCAATTAAGAAAATTCTACAAGATAGAAGATGAACATTATATATAGTGCCTAAGGGGTGTAATGCCCTCCCCCCCCCCCCCTAGCATGAGTAGGCATGTGATAATGAAGACATCAACTAAGATGATGACAGGTATCCACAACACATGTAGCTGTTGATGATGCAATCTCCCCCACATGAGGGAATAATCAAGTTATAACTTAATTTCTCACGCAGGACATTCCACCTTAGAACCTTCTACTAGTCGTAAGATATGATGTCGTCGGCAGAGATCTCGGCTTGGCCGAGTACGAGGTTGTTGATGCAGTGCATGACTTTTAGCGGGGAACTAGCAAGTGTGGTCTCGACTGAGGTGTTCAGTCTGAGGTGGACTAAGAAGGCCATTTCCCAATGTCGGCTAAATAGAGGATGATAAACGTCCTTGTTGCTAAAATACTTCCCTGAGGTCTCAGCCTATTGATGGACGAGGTTATGGGGATGACCTTTGGGCTTTGGGAACGACGTTTGAGCTCCTTGCTGAAGCTCAGCTGCTAGATATTGGGGCCCTCACCCTGGGACGAGGTCATACCTGGTCATATCAATTACCCCCAGCCCTTAGTCACCCATGTGAAGAGGTGGATGGGTGATATAAGTCTGCTTAGTCCTCTATTAATACATTTTTGATGTGTCACTTGGTTACAACTTGAGGCATAATAGAGTGACACTTGTCATAGTTCTAGTTGGGTAGTGTCCATCCCAAGTCTCACTTGTTGGCTGAGTGCTTTGGACTTCGCACCTCAAATGATGACACACCTTGGGAAATGCGTTTAACCATTTCCTAGGTATTCAAACTCTAAAACATTTTCTCTCTCCTTCTTACGTTCAAAAACTCTCACTTGTTCCTCTCTCTATAACCATGTTCATTTTTTGCGACCATAGCCCTTTCCTTCTCTCCCTGTGGCAGCTAACTTCTTTAGGTAATCATTCTTATATTTTTCTCTATTTCTTTCCATTAAAATCTTTGAGTTAGGTTGTTTTTTAGTTTTTTCGGTGAGGGTTTGAGTTTTTCGGCGAGAACGATAAGGTATTTGGAGCCATTTTGGGCATTTCAAGGGTGCTTTTAGGTGGTTTCTGTAGGTCGTTACTTGGTTGGGGTGATTCTTAAGGTTTTTCTTACCTTTTAAACCTTTTTCGGTGACTTTTGGTCATCTTCTTCGACCAGCTTCAAGGCTGTGTTCTTGGAGTTCTTTCATGGAAACGTTTTGAATTCCTGTTGTTATCTTTAGTCAACTTAGGTCAAAATTATGAGTTGTTTGTTCCAATTTTCACCCAATTTGAGTCTCATCATTGATGTTAATACGATTGTATGTCTTAGCCGAAGAGTTTCCCAGCCTCAGGGAGAAGTTCTTTGAACAAATTAGGAGAATAGAATAATAGAAAGCCGAGAATCGCAAGGCTGAGGCCTTTACCATTCATTTAATCTATCCACCTCCCCTAGTTGTCATATACCCCCAAGTTATTGAACCTGATCCGATGTCTGAGTTATCCTCGTTAACTGACGATCATATGTATACCTCTCAATCGGTTAAGAGTGTTGATTCGTATGATGACGATATGGATTGTGGTTCATCCAAATCTGAAGGGTCTGATATGGACGAGGCTTCTTCATGCCTCTCGTCCTTCAAAAGAGATGAGATATCTAATCAATCTGACTCGATCCCGATACTTAAACCTAATGTGGCCATTACTCCTCCCTTAGACGCAATTCCTCTCTTAACTGTAACTGAGGCCGAGTTTCCATAGAGGTTCCCTAGCGGTGACCTAAATAATCCTCAGATCGAGAATAGTGATTTTGATACGTCTGTTACTGAGGAATACGAGAGTACTGTCTCGGAAGTTGATCTATTGATCTTGCAGCATCTATACAACATAAATTCTTCTATTTTAATAAGAAATCCTCTTAAATAATAGAGAGCCTTTCATAGCCGAGAGTGCGAGGTCTATGTTTACGAGAAGATGTTAAAGCTCGCCATCCGCTTGTCCATTCACCCTACAATCTGAGCCATTATGTCTCATCTAAAACTTTCCCCTTCTCTGCTTTCTCCGAATGCCTGGAAAGTTATCCCTGGCTCCATTGTCCTTTAGAGGATAGTCAATCAAACTCACCTTCTAGTTATCATATTTCTTACCTGTTACACACCTTCGTCCCCCAAGACTCAGCCTAGTCACTACCACCTCCTAGCCAGGAAATCCGAGAAGAAGATTTTATGGTCACCCAAACTTCAAACCACGACTGAAAACCCCGTTACTTCCTTGTCTAAGGTTCTTGGGTGTTTGGCCCAAACAAAGCATGCGGGATCTTTGAGCCCAGGATCCCTCTTAAGTGGGGCAAAGTCTTTACATCGGCTAAACTCGATCCGAGGTTGAACCATGAGGACTTTAAAAAGGTTGAAAAGCTTCATACAGAAGGCAAAAAAGGTCATCTCATGAAATTTGTGTGACATCCCACCTAATCAAATACCAGGTGATCAGTCCGTTATTAAATTAAATCAGAATATCCAGTTTGTTTAAAATTTGCATCACCATCGTAAACTTTAATATTAACACTAACCACCTAATATTTACAAAGGTTGATGTAAAAATTTTATCTTTTAATTAATATAAACCAAATTAATTCATAACTAAACATTCACCATTAAAAACAATATCATATGAAATGAGATATATGGAATAGTAACTGAGACTGGAGTGACACTTCTAGCCTAAATACTAAATACAATAATCCAATGAAATAATCCAACAACTGAAAGGAGTAAAATGAGTAAATCCACAATCTATGAATGTCTAAATAGAAAAGGGGAAACATTACCTAACTGAAGTAAATAACTTAAGATGAAAAATTGAAAATCATGGAGGCATCTACTACATAGGCCCTGTAACTTCCACAGCATCTATAGCACGTCAAAGGCATGGAACTCCTATGCTTGGTGTCCTTGTGCCTGGGAAATTTGACAAAAGTTAAAAGATTTGCAACAAACAGGTCATAGTCGGAGTGTAAACTATTTAAATTTTTTATCAAGCATTTAAAAAATTGCAGTGAAGCAAAATATTATGTGCATGTTAGATTTTTGGGCACTCACTTGAGATTCTCACATTTCAACTAATGTGCACGCCTAACACACATCTAAATCCATTCTAATTATTCTATTATGCCTAAATAGACTATAGACATAATCATTCCAATTACTACCTGCAATATTAACCTGTATTTCCCACGCAATACCATGTTAAGCGTGTCTATAACTATTATCCCAATTTGGGAAGTGTTCATAAATCAAGTTAAGTATTCATCTACTTAAGTTATTCAGGAATTTTCATTTATAGTTTTTATCCACATACTATCACCCATATGTAAGTAACTGTTGATACCAAATTTAGTCTACTGACGTGGCTCAATTGAATGATGACATGTGGCAATCTACATGGAAACAACAAACACTTCTGAGGAACCCACGCGCTCCGAGGAACAAGACTACAACGAGGAAGACTAGTTCCCCGAGGAACACTGCTTCCCCGAGGAACTCACACGCTCCGAGGAACAATACCTCTCCGAGGAACTCTTGAGTACCGAGAAGCTTAGGTGGTCCGAGGAACTCAGGCGGTCCGAGCTGCATCTCGAACAAAGCATTAATAGCTGGATAACCAATAGTTCAATTGATTCATTAAATGCTTATCATTTAGATGCACACGCTTAAGGGGCATTAAATGTATTACCATTTCATATGTATCCCATTTAATGTATTACCCTTTCACATTATAGCCTCAGGGCTATAAATACATTGTACAATCCTCATTGTAAGGGGGACCGAACCCAGACAGGAATTTCTTGATCGAACTTGTAATCGAGAATTCCCAAAACACTCAGCAATAACATAACAGTGGACGTTGGCCATTCTTATAAGGCTGAACCACTTTAAAATTCTTTGTCTTATTTATTTATCTCTGATTGAATAATTAGAGTGATCTATTTTTTTACATCAACAGATTGGTGCCGTTTTGTGGGAACGACTGGTAATATCATTTTCTCACCAAAAGCAATCCATCACAAATGGCTGATATTCCTGAATCTAGCAATCGCAACGTTGGAACCCCTCCAAATCCATCTGCTCCGCCAAATATTCCAGATCTGGCTCGAATAATGACAAATCTGGCTCAGGGCCAGACCATCATGCAACAAACAATGCGACAAATCATCCAAACTCTCCATGGCAGTGCGTCAGCCCATTCAGGACCACGAAGTATCCAAAAAAACACCCGTGCACCATCCTCACGTACTAGGTGTACCAATTCGTATCGCAATGAAGAATCTGAAGATTTTTCTTATCAACCTGGACGAACTTCATCAGTGCGAGCCACGGATACTGAACAACGTGTCACTCTCTCCCCAGAAAGGACCAGCGCATTGGAAAGGTTAAGTAGGGTTTATCCTTTCGACCGATTAGGCCCTAGGAGGAATAAAAGTCCTCTTAATGCAGCGTCGAGGAGATTTTGATGATCAACAGCCTTAAAGGAAGGATCTGCCCAATCGCGACCAGCTGCTCGTCAAGATAGATCCTAGGAAGCCACTTCAACGCGATCAGCTGCTCGAACCAATAGGCCCGGAGAAGGAAATGATGCATGGAAAGGTTCTATTCAAAGGCTGAAGGATAGATTAGGGGAAATGGTTAAAACCAAGAATTCTTTACAGCGAACCTTTGTTCGAGGAACACCTTTTGTCCAGGCCATTGTAGATTTTCCAACACCATCAAAGTTCAAAGCACCTGTTGTGACCCCCAAATATGATGGAAAGACTGACCCTATTCTTCATATAGAACAATATCAAGCTGCTGCCGACATCTATGCTGTCCTAGACGAGATGAGATGCAGGGCATTCTCAGGAACTCTTACCGGATCTGCTCAAATATGGTATAATAATTTTCCTCGGGGTAAGATCTCAACTTTCTTTCAATGGGCCGAGTTATTCATTGGACATTTCTGCTTTGGGGCAAAGCCAGTTAAATGAGTAGCACATTTGTTAAGTGTTAGACAAAAAGTTGGTGAAAGTACCAGAGATTATATAACTCGTTTTAATAACGAGAAACTTGAAGTCATTGATTATGAGGAGAAGACAGTGATCACTGCCTTGATGAGTGGGCTTTTGCCTAATAAGTTGTCTTACACTTTGGCCAAAGATCCACCCACAACTATGTCAGAATTGATGGCGGAAGCGGCAAAAATCATGAATGCCGAGGAGGCTATGGATGTGAAGAAGAATATGGATAAAGAAACCAAGTTTTAAATCGACAAAGCTAAGAAGAAAGAGCATAAGAACAATGGTGGTGACAAACAATCCAAATATAGGTCGTCATGGGAGGTCTTGAGTAAATTTGATAATTACACTCCTTTGAAGGTAGATATCAACCACGTACTGGAAGAAATTAAGAACAACGAGGAGTTAAACTGACCAAAGAAAATGAAGGCAGACCCTGACACGAGGAATAGGGAAAAATATTGCGAGTTTCACAAAGATCATGGCCATATGACCAAAAATTGCATAGCTCTTCAGAATGAGATTGAAACACTCATTAGACGAGGAAAACTAGCAAAGTACGTTGATCGTAGAAATGAAAGAAGAAACAAAGACCGAACAAGAGAGAGGTCTAAATCTCCTCGTCGAGCAGAGGAGAACAAGAAAAGAAACCATGAAGATGATCCCGAGGATGACCCCGATTTTCCCAAGAAACCAAGACAGCCAGAACGAGACGTATTTTCAATACGCTTTGGGTCATTTGATTGTAATGTTATTATAGGAGGAGATTCAGGAGGAGGAGACCTTACTACAGAGAAAAAACCTTACCTCGGTGAGGCTCAAGCTTGCTCGTACATTCAGCGAATAAATCTAGCTAAAGAAAATCGCCCGAGAAAGGTGGACAAGGAGAAATTGGTCATCGGTTTTTCAAAGAATGACCTCACCGGTGTTCTTTATCCTCATGATGACCCATTGGTGATCAAAATGAGGATGAAGGAGGTTATGATTTCAAGAGTACTGGTCGACAATGGAAGCTCGGCATACATCATGTTCTACTCGTGCTTCGATAGTTTAAATCTAAATCTATCTCAACTGGAGCCTTACCACAGACCCCTCATCGGTTTTGCTGGCGAGAAAGTATTTCCACTTGGGACGATCAAGTTAGATATATTCATTGGAATGTGGCCTGCTTGTCGGACAGAAAAAATACATTTCTTCGTGATGGATAAGAATGTCCAATCATCGTACAATATCATCATGGGAAGAGTAGGATTGAAGAAGTTCGAGGCTGTACCATCTACAGTGCATCAGTGCCTAAAATTTCCAACAAACTTTAGAGTAGGAAAGGTGATCAGAAAGTAGCTCGGGAATGCTATTATTCATCCGCCGAGCAAGAAGAATTGGAGGAATCAAAGAAAAAGACTACTACCTATCAAGTCGATGAAGGTGCAGAGATTGAAACATTGGATTGTGACACCCCGACTAATTAAATACCGGGTAGCTACTCCTTTATTAAATCAATACAAAATGCCAAGTTGGTTCAGTTAATAGCATCACTGTCGAAAACATTTTTATTAATTACTAACCACCTCGTATTTAAAAAGTAAGTTGCCAAATTTTAATTTAAGTCTGGTTAACATGCAATAAAAGAATAATGGAAGAACAACAAAATCCATTCACCATAACGAAGTAATGAAATAACCAATAATTAATAATAAGTCCGGAGGAAAACTCCTCACCACAATCTCACAACTGAAAAATAATATGACAAGTCTGAATCCTAAATGAATTACATGCCAGAAGTCTGAATAACTGAAATAAATGAAATGTCTCTAAAAGAAATGGGCGACATGCCCTACAAGTGATAAATGCTGAATATAGAGTCAAGATAGATGAAGCGTCTACAAGAAAAGTCCTGTAACTTCCATAAATAGCTACAGCTCGTCACCTGAATGAGGATCCTAAGCATGGTGTCCTTGTGGCTGGGCACCTAAAATTGTTTTACAAAAATAGATTTGAAAACAAATGGGTCAGAGCCCGAAAGTGGAAATCATTTTAAAAATAGCAAGTGTTTTAATAACATTAAAACATTAAATGCAAAATACATGTTAGGACGTGCACTCACATGAAATTCTCACCTCTCGACTACATGTGCACTCCTAACGTACCGTACCCATCTAAATGACATACATATCTAACCAAACCGTAATAAGTTCTACCCCTTACTACTCGATTCCCATATTACATTCTAGCGTTAACAATTAAATAGAGAGCTTTACTTAAACTCAGATTCTCAATTAGTAATACAATTCACTATCGATTAACCCGTTATGTTTTCTCAAAACATACCATAATTATATTCACAATACCAACATGAAAGTTCCCATTAATTAAGTGTATATTATCCACATCATAAATATACAATACAAGCACCCCGAGACTAAGCTACGGTGCACACATACTCTGCTATCCATCCCGGTACATCATGTACATAAGGATCACGCATTCCGAATCTCTCAGGAATCGTTCTCAGATAACAACATCACAAATAATGGAGGCTAACACAGTCACATCACATGGGTCGCACATACCTGCGCTCCCACGATCAGCAGACTTATTAACATCCCAATAAGTCCTTCTCTGACCTATGTTCATCGAGGTACCAGTCTAAATCTGGGCAACACAAGGATTAGAGGGCCCTAAGCGAACGTAAACCTCCCGTGATAGCAAGTATGGTAGGTATGTCATACACATAAAATCAATCCATATACTAAGTATGCACACATCTTAGTAATCACCATAATTTATTTAGTACACTCCACATTCTCGTACCAACATATAATGCTACACAATTTATAGGTTCCCGATTAATATAATGATTCAGGTCGTCAATAATTCTCGGATCGTAATAGACACTCACGTCCTAATTCATAATTTCCCTTAGTTTCAAATTACACTTCTAGGTTTTACTCCTCATTATATCCCAAATATATCAATTAATCCACAAGGAAGTGTTATCTCTACATATAAACAAGGTTACGGGACACTCGGGATCAAAACATGCTAAAAAGCCTAAACTGTCAGCTCCTTAGAAGTCTCGTTCGAACGAGGCTGTTCGAACGAGAGTTCATTCGAACGAAGTGGGATTTCTAACGAGGTCTCGTTCGAACGACCTGGGCAGGTTATCTAACGAGTGGCCAGATTCGAGCCCAGATTTTCCTTAACTCGTTTTTCCAACTTTTCTTCACCTCTAATCTCCTCTAAACATCAAACCAACAATTGTTCATGGGTTATAATCATTCCTAAACATACTTAGGTCATATATTAACGTTTATATATAGGGCCAATACTTCCTAAACATCATTGAATCATCAAATCCCTTCATTTATCCCCAAATCCTATGAACATGAACCCTAAAATTTTAAAATCACCAATGGGTATAATTAAATCCGTTTTTGTTATGAACAAGGTGTATTTCCATCAGAATAATCATCCTAACACAATTCTACATGCAATGCTTTCATCACAATATAAGGTTCTAATTCCAATTAATGGGTTTTTTATCAAACTCCCAAGAACAATACAAATTCTGTCACTTTCCTACGCATGGAAGAAACATTCTTTGTAATAAACGAAATTAAACCACTTGCCTTATGTGTATCTCTAATTTTGATGTCGAATTGATGAATGATTCTTTCTCTCTCTGCAGAATTCCTCTCTTTCTCTCTCTACAAGTCTTCTTCTCCAAAGTGAATGGTGGCTAGGGTTTTGCCTTAGGAACTTTTTGGAACTAATTCCAATAACCCCCGTAGCCCATTATGTTATTAGTGGGTTTAGTGGGTAATGGCCAAATCAGATAATAATTCCTAATTTTCGTGGGTTTTAATTCCCAAATATCCAAAATTACCAAACTACCCTTATACGTTGCCGGCATGGCCTAAAAATGCCTCGGGACCCAAACTAAACCCCCGGCTAGTGTTTTCTGACTATTTCGACCCTTCCAAACGCGTTGGCGCACTCAAAACAACCATACGGTTAATAGATATAAAATTCACTGTTTAATTAAAATAAATATATTCCTGATGCGATTGTCACACGCGTCCCAACAAAATTTCCAAACTGTCGTATTTAAATCTCACGACAAATTTCATAATTCAATATTCATATATAGCCATATGTACTCATTAATATTAAATACCAACTCGCATCACGCTAGTATTTTTATCCGGATTAATTTCCAATTAATACTCATTTAATTCAATTAATCCCATAAATAAATATCAGAAAAATATACGGGGTATTACATACTTCCCCCCTAATAACAGAATTTTGTCCCGAAATTCGGAACTAGAAAGTACCTGGTAAGAACAACTCTGGATAACGTTCGCGCATCTCATCCTCGCGCTCCCATGTGGACTCCTCGACATTATGATGTCGCCACTAAACACGTACTAACGGAACTATCTTTGACCGTAGTTTCCGCTCACTTCGGTCCAAAATTGTAATCGACCCCTCCTCGTATGAGCTATCAGGCTGGAGATCGATGTCCTCCAAAGCAATGTGAGAATGAGCCAAATCATCTCTAAGATATTTCCTTAGCGACGAAATATGAAACACATCGTGAATCCGATGCAAATGCTCCGGTAATCCAAGCCTATACGCAACCGGTCCAATCCGCTCAATAATAGGAAATGGTCCCACATACCTCGGTGCCAACTTCCCTTTCTTCCCGAAATGCATAATCCCCTTCATAGGAGATACTCTGAGTAAAACCTGGTCCCCCACTTGGAACTCCCTGAAGAACCTCTTCGCATCAGCATAGCTCTTCTGCCGATCCTGAGCTACTCGAATGCGACTCTGTATCAATTCTATCCTCGCCTAAGTATCCTAAATCACTTCCGTCCCAAGTAGTTTGTTGTCCCCCACCTCTAACCAACATGCTGGGGAACGACAAGGTCTATCGTACAATGCCTCAAATGGAGCCATGCCAATAGTGAACTGGTAGGAGTTGTTGTAAGCAAACTCCACCAGTGGAAGATACTGCTCCCATCCACCTTCGAAATCAATGATGCACATACGTAGCATGTCCTCCAACATCTGGTTTGTACGCTCTATTTGCCCATCGGTCTGCGGGTGATACGCCGTACTCAACCGCAATTCCGTGCCCATGGCCTCCTGAAAACTCTCCCAAAACCGTGAAACGAATATCTTGTCTCTGTCAGACAGGATATTTAGGGGCACACCGTGAAGTCTCACTATCTCTGCAATAAAGAGCTGGGCATACTGTCCCGTAGTGTAGTCTGTACTTACGGGTAGAAAATGAGCGACTTTGGTCAACCCTTCCACAATTACCCAAATGGAGTCGTGACCTCTCTGTGACGTAGGCAACCCCGTGATAAAGTCCATGGATATGCTCTCCCACATCCACATCAAGACCTCCAACGGCTATAGCAGTCCTGCCGGTCTCTGATGATCCACTTTTACTAACTGACAAGTGGCTCATTTGGAAACAAACATAGCAATATCTCTCTTCATGCCGCTCCACCAATACTGTCGTCTCATATCTTGGTACATTTTGTCCCCATCGGGATGTACCGCGAACCGTGAGACGTGCGACTCTGCCATCACCTCGTGCCGCAATTCCTCCCCTTCCGGAACTACCAATCTCCCATTAAAGCGTAATCCTCCGTCTGAGCTAACGGTATAGGACTCGGCTCCCTCTACTAATAATCGAACTATCTGCTCCTGACAGAACAAGTCATTTGCCTGTGCCCTTACTACCTTCGTGACAATCTGCGGTGTAACGGTCATCACCGACATGAACGATCGGGCCACTGCATCCTGGTGTCCCAACTCCTTCCACTTGGCTTTCCACACCCCTGCCACTTCATCTACTGGCCTACGGCTCAACGCGTCTGCTACCACATTAACCTTCCCCGGGTGATACTGGATATCAAACTGATAGTCCTTCACAAACACTAGCCACCTTTGCTGCCGCATATTCAATTCCTTTTGCGTGAATAGGTACTGTAGGGACTTGTGGTCGGTGAACAATCGGAACTTCTCCCCCAAAAGATAATGTCTCCAAATCCGAAGGGCAAATACAACTGCCGCCAACTCCAAGTCATGAGTGGGGTAATTCTTCTCATGAGGCTTTAGCTTACGGGAAGCATAAGCTATGGCCTGACTCTCCTTCTGCAATACACCTCCAAGTCCTTGTAAGGATGCATCGGTGTAGACTAGATACTCAACTCCCGGTCTCGGCAATGCTAACACAGGTGCTGAGGTCAACTTATCCTTTAATTCATCGAATGCCAACTGACATGCATCACTCCAGATGAATGTCACACCCTTACGGGTCAGATGTGTCAAAGGAACCGCTATCTTCGAAAATCGTCGAATGAACCTCCTGTAGTATCCTGCTAAGCCCAAGAAACTACGGATCTCTATTGGTGTCGTGGGCTGTCCCCACTCCCTCACCGTGGATACCTTCCCCGGATCAACAGATATTCCCCGGTCGGAAATAATAAGTCCCAAAAACTGGACCTCCTTCGCCAAAACCCGCACTTCTCATACTTTGCATACAGCTCGTTCTGATGTAGCGTCTGCAAAACTTGCCTCAAATGCTCGGCGTGCTCCTCCTCTGTCTGGGAGTAAACCAGAATATCATCGATGAGGACAATGACAAACTGATCTAGAAAATCACTGAACACCCTATTCATCAAGTCCATAAACACTGCTGGAGTATTGGTCAAACCAAAAGGCATAACCCGAAACTCGTAAGAACCATATCTTGATAAGAACGCAGTCTTCGAGACGTCCTCGTCCCTGATACGCAACTGATGGTATCCCGATCTCAAATCAATCTTCGAGAAGAAAGAAGCTCCTCTCAACTGGTCGAATAAGTCATCGATTCGAGGCAACAAATACTTATTCCGTATCATGACTTTATTCAACTCCCGGTAGTCCACACACAATCTCAGTGAACTATCGCTCTTCTTCACGAACAACACAGGGGCACCCCATGGCGAAGTACTCCTCCGTATAAACCCCTGACCCAACAACTGCTCAATCTAATCCCGTAACTCCCTCATCTCAGCTGGAGCCATACGGTACGGTGCGCGTGCTATAGGTCTCGTATCTGGTAATAAGTCTATGACAAAGTCTATCTCACGACTGGGGGGTAGGCCTGGTATCTCCTGAAACACATCGGAATACTCCCTGACAACAGGGATCGAATCTAAAGGAATCACAACCTCCTTAGAGGTATCCTCCTCTATGTAATACAAATGAGCGGTCGAGCCTCCCTCTGGGCGAGGCATCGCCACTACAAACATCTCTTGCCCCGGAATGGCAAAAACAATGCTCCCACCGAAGCAATCAATCATGGCTCTATAATCTGCGAGCCAATTCGTAATGATAATCACATCGTGCACATGCATATCTAATACCAACATGTCTGCAGGTAATACCAAACTACCAATCTCTACCCCCACTCCCCGGCATATAAAGAAAATAAGTGACCCACTCCACAATGGTGAGTCTACACACGTCACTGTGCTCTCTGCTGTGGCTAACAACCCTAAGGCTTTTGCAAATTGTGTTGCTATAAAACAATGCGTTGCCCCCGTATCAAACAAAACCCGACCCATAGTACCATGGATAGGAAACATACCCTCAATCGCGGGTGGTGCCTGTGGAGTTGCTACCTAGTTGGACGTTATAGGCACGTCCATACTGTAACTGCCCCTGCTGCACAGGAACTGCTGGAATGGCTGGTAGTGCTGGCACCTGGGCTGGAGCTGGGAGGGTAGGTGGAAAAAGTGGCCTATGTGGCTCATGTCGAGCACCCTGCTGCTTCTGCGGGGCCCTGCCCCTATCAGGACAGTCCTGGCGTTTATGGCCAGTCTTGCCACAAACAAAACACTTCCTCGGGAAGTTCCCCCCTATCTGTCCCTGCTGTCCCTGGCCCTGGTGGCCGTTACCGTTCCTCCACTGGCCCTGCTGAAACTGCTGTTGACCATTCTGACCCTGCTGGTTCTGATGGCCGTTCGGACCCTAATGGCCCTGCCGGAAACCTCCATGTCCGTGCCTGAAATTTCCAGATCTGAACCTCTTGTGATCCCCCTGCTGGGAACCCTGGTCGCCCTGTCTCTGCCCCTGAACAGATTGTGCCCCACTGGCACCATTCCCTCCAGTCCTGCCCTGATGGCTGGACTCTCCCGATCGCTTGCCCTCAGCCAAGTGAAAGCGGTGATCCTGGAAATGGAGCAATGCAGCGTTAACCACATCAGAGTAAGTGGCCAACGATAGGTTCCCCAACAAATGCTGATGGATCCTCCAAGTCAACCCGTCTGTAAATTTCTGTATCTTCTTCTCCTCTATTGGTATTTCATCCGGAACAATATTTAACAGATTTGTGAATTCGGCCTCATACTTGGCCACAGTCTTACCCTCCTGTCTGAGATTCACTAACTTCCTCCTCATTTCCGTGTGAACAGCTGACGGAAAGTACTTGCGGTCAAACCGAACCCAAAACTCCTATATAGTGAGAGTATCTCTCTCCTCCACGGTGGTAATAGACTCCCACCACTGCAGTGCAGACCCCACTAGCTTAAAGGTAGCTAGTATCTACTTCTGGACATCTGTGCACTCATACATCCTCAAGTGCCGCTGAATATCCTTCCTCCACTGACTCGAAACCACAACATCGGAGCTACCTGCGAACTCCGGAGGGTGTGCTTTCTGAAAAGCATCACGTACACGTTCCCAAGCAGACAGGAATGCATGTGCCTGAACTGGCACAGCTATCGCCACCCGAGGTGGTGCCTGCTGAACTACTGCTAGTGCGGCAGCCCGACTAATTAAATACCGGGTAGCTACTCCTTTATTAAATCAATACAAAATGCCAAGTTGGTTCAGTTAATAGCATCACTGTCGAAAATATTTTTATTAATTACTAACCACCTCGTATTTAAAAAGTAAGTTGCGAAATTTTAATTTAAGTCTGGTTAACATGCAATAAAAGAATAATGGAAGAACAACAAAATCCATTCACCATAACGAAGTAATGAAATAACCAATAATTAATAATAAGTCTGGAGGAAAACTCCTCACCACAATCTCACAACTGAAAAATAATATGACAAGTCTGAATCCTAAATGAATTACATGCCAGAAGTCTGAATAACTGAAATAAATGAAATGTCTCTAAAAGAAATGGGCGACATGCCCTACAACTGATAAATGCTGAATATAGAGTCAAGATAGATGAAGCGTCTACAACCTCTCAGGCCTCGCCCATTCCTAAACCACCTGATCCTAAACCTTGGACAAGGTCCGTTGCAACTATTGTCGCCAACAATGCTCCTAAAGAACTAAACCTAAAAAACCCCTCCTCATTCAAAGGTGAACCTGCAGTGCTTTTTTTGAAGAAGATATCGTAGCCCTCTTAGAGCCTTTCAAGCATTCTATCATTGGGAAATTTTCCCATGGTAGACCTACACTTGAAGTCATTCGAAAAGAATTTCAAACATTCTCATTAATGGCTTCTTTCACCATAGGATTGATGGTATATTGGTAAATTTCCAACTTAATTATGAAGAAGATTATGTGAGATTATAGCTAAGAGATCAATGGTATACTGGTAAATTTCCCATGAGAATGTATAAATGGACAACCGATTTTAGACCTGATGAAGAATCTCCCATTGTTCTAGTATGGATAAATTTTCCTAACCTTCCTCTACATTTCTTTGCAAAGTCCTCTCTCTACTCCATTGCTCAGTTGATTGGTAAGCCTCTCAAAATGAATTCATCTACAACAGCTATCACTAGGCCTAACATTGCCAAGGTCTGTGTAGAATTTAATCTTCAACAAGAGAGAATCCATCGTGTGTGGATTGGTTGTGGTTCGCATGGATTTTGGCAACAAATTATTTATAAAACGATACCATTTTATTGTGAATTCTGCAAGAAACAAGGTCATGAAGAAACCAAATGCATGTTTAAAGATCCCTCTTAGTTGAAGACAAAGAAAAATAAATCAAGAAAGGAGACTTCTACAAAGACAATATATGTGGAGAAGAAGAAGGAAAAGATTCAAATGGGAGAAGATGAAGAATAATAAGAAAATGTCATTAATTAAGAAGTTATTCAAGAAGGGACTGAAATGGCTTTAATCACACAGATGGGGCAACCAAAAGAAGATTTTACTCAATTTAAAATTAGACATCATGAATTTTCATATGTAGAAGCTATAGATCTGGTCAATGTTTCTCCACGATGCACTTAACTTCCAGATAAGGAAAACTCTAACGATGCTCATAAAGAATGCCTATCAGATTTTGAGAAATGCAAAAAGAATTTCCCAATGGTCGAGGAATTACAAGCATTTTTAGTTTCTTTTGATGACAAATGGAATTCATATTAGAAGGCTAAATAGTTAAGTAATAATAAGTAGCATGAAGTTTATAAAGAAATTCCATTTTCTGTCAATGGAAAAAAAGGTTTCAACCCAAAAAAACACTCATTAATGATAATCAATAATTAATTTCATCATCCAACAGATGAAAGTTTCTTTAATGGAGCAGACATTTCTAGAAGTTGATCTAGTACAAATATCATGCTAATTCCTAAGGTATTTAGTCCTAATGATTTTTCCAACTTTAGGCCAATTGGCTTGTGCAACTTTTCCAACAAAGTTATTTCAAAAATAATTTGTGATAGACTAGGCCCTATTCTCCCCTTGATTATTTCCACCAATAAAAGTGGTTTTGTTAAAGGTAGATGTATTCAAGATAGCATTCTCTTGTCTTAAGAAATGATCCAATCCTTGGGGAAAAAAGTCCATGGAGGTAATATTTTCTTTAAGCTAGATATGGAGAAATCTTATGACAGAGTCTATTGGCCTTTTTTGTGCTCCACTTTGAGAAAATTTGGGTTTTGTGAGGTGTTAATTGACTTAATTTTGAGATTGGTTGCTTATAATTGGTTCTCCATTATTGTGAATGGTCAAAATGTAGGATTTTTCAATTCAACCACAGGTCTAAGACAAGGAGACCCTCTGTCTCCCAGCCTTTTTATAGCCACAGAGGTTTTCAGTAGAAAATTGAACCATTTGTTTGAAAAAAACAAGGCTATCCCCTTCTCTCATCCACCTAAAAGTGTTTTTATCATTCATTTGGGATTTGCTGATGATCTTATTATTTTTAGTAATGTAGGCAAAAGATCTCTCAAAAACTTTTTAAAGTAGTTTTAGAATTTGAAAAAGTATCTAGGCAGCTTGTCAATTTGGAGAAATTTTTTTTATACCTGTCTTAGAATACCAAAAAGAGCATAATTAAAGATATAGAAAAGACTACTTGTCTTCACCACAAGCCATTTCCTATCAAATATCTTGGTTTCCCCCTTAGTCCTAGAAGACAGAAAATTGAGCATTTTACTGGTATTCTTAATCAAGTGAGAAACAAGATTTTCAATTGGTCCTCAAATCTTATCTCTCAAGGAGGGAGACCCAATATTATCAAACATGTTTTATCATCTATTCCCCTACATCTTCTAGTAGTCATTCCCCCCCCCCCCCCCTAAAGTTGTGTTAAACAGGATCAAATCTATACTTAGTGAATTTTAGTGGGGTGGTTATTCAACTGAAAAGTAGCATCAGTGGAAAAAATGGGATAATATTTATTTTCCCATCGAGGAAGGTGGTCTCAGTATTAGAAATATTGAAGACATTATAAAAGACTCAAGTCTTAAGCTTTATTGGAATTGGAAATTCGATAATGGTTTATGGGGTAATTTTAGGAGAAACAAATTTGGAGATATCTCTGCTAGTTATAAAGGTTCCAAAGCTTTCGAGAGAATAATATCTGTTAAATAAGAAGCATTTGAGCTTATAAATGAAGATAGAAAATATTGTTGCCATCAATTTCAAGGGATTTCAACCTTAAGTCTGCATAAAACTGTATCAAGCAATCTAGACCATCAGCTGAGAGTTAGAAATTTCCATGGTCTAAATAGTGTCCAAAAAAAATTTCCATCTTTGTTTTGAAAGTCATGCACAAAGTCATTCTAACTAATGATATTATCCAATCCATTGGAATAAGACTTATTTCCCGATGCAGGAACTGTGAAGCTGATGTTGAAACTTCAGAGCACCTGCTATGTAATTATTTCATAGCTCAAGAAGTTTGGAATTTTTTGGGGTCAAGACTTGGTATCAAGATGCAATTTTATTCTTGCAGATCTCTCCTAAAGTCATGGTGGTCGAACATGCCTAGTAGAGATCATCAATGTTTCATATTCTTCAATCTCCCAAAAATAATCATGTGGGAAATCTGGAAGGCTAGAAATCAAAGGCATTTTGACAATTCTCATGTGTCAGCTACAAACATCATTAATAATGCTATATCTTCCACAACTGATTTGGGTTATGTTCTGGTGTTTAAAGATAGATGTAAATTAGATGATAGATATGCTAACTCTTGGTTCCATCTTAGAGTCAATCATGCTTAAGTGAAATTCATAAAATGTGTATTGACTAAACTAGTGGAAGGTTTGTTTGAGCTCAATGTTGATGGAGCATCCCAAGGCAACCTAGGTCCAAGTGGTATAGGGGGAGTTTTAAGAGATTTTAAAGGGCACTTTATAGGTGGTTTTAGCAAATTCTTGGGTGTTAATACCTCATTATTTGCTGAAGCCAAAGAAATCTTGGAGGGCATTGATATGTGCAGGAATCTCAATATTAATTTTTATCTCGTTTTGGTGGAATCTGATTCTAAAATCTTAGTTGATTTGATTGTTAACAAAAGTAAACCTCCATAGTTTATTCAGGACAATTCGAATAACATTCTTTCAGATCATTCTCCCAAGATTTCTCATTGTTGGAGAGATCTTAACTGTGTCACTGATTCATTCGCATCGATGGCTTCTTCTTCTCATAACTCTGTTAATTATAGGTCCTTTTCATCTCTTCCAGATATGATAAGGGGCTTTTTTCAAATGGATAGAATAGGTATTTCTCATATTAGAAAAATTTCTCCCTAATGGGATTCCATATAAAATCCAAAATTTTGTTTTCATCATTTCTTTTATTCTTTGTTAAGGTGTTTATAAATCTCCTCCTTTATTGTTTTCAATCTAGAGAATTGGTCTCAACCTCTAGTTTTTCATGTTCGAGCTATTTCCTTTTAAACCTCGATATAATAATATATGTGGGGGTACCGTCCCTCTTCCCCCCAAAAAAACGTAGGTAATGTATTTGAAGAATTTCCTGCTCAAGTGTTTCATAATTTTTGTAACTATTATTTGGGGGTTTCAACTATAGTTTGTACAACCAACATGTCATTAAGGCTTATCTTCTATTTAGGGGTTTCAACATATCAACATGTCTACATTGATAAATGTATGTTACCTTTTTTATGTGCTTCATTTAATTATTTTTGGAGCTTCATGTTACTGGAAAATAACAGAGGTGCCTAAATGAAATTGAAGGAGGTAAAGGAGTTTGATATTTATGGAGGTACACCATATTCGTGAGTTTAACGAGATCCATTGTTTAAAGGATAAGGAGTGACAATATGACCCTTTCTTTCCAGGTATTATACCCCACTGCCTCACTCTTATGTCAATTCTAATTAGCTTTTTGTGAATTATTTTAACTATTTTCATTATCTTTTGTTGTATGTATTAATTTTGGTGCTTTGTGTCTTCAATTTTTAACTGGTGTGTTTATTGAATCTGCAGCTTTGTCTTTGATTTTTAACCAGGGTGTTTAATTTTGCAGCTTTGTGTCTTGGATTTTTAACCTCAATCGGATCACGGTTTTGAATAATAAAAAGATTAAGGAAGTGCAGTTTCTTTGGATGGGGAGAATAATAGATGTGGGGACTCGAGGAATAGAGGGCTTTGTTTAGTTCCTATGTTCATGTTAGTGAATTATCATTCTTAGTCTCTCTTCAATTATCTCTATGTAGCAAGACTTATTAACATATTCAATAGAGAAAATCCTATGATACTATCCATATTACAGTGACTATTCATATTCTTAGTAAAAAAAAAGCTTATTATAAGTTTTAACTCTGTTTCTTCCAATAGTTCATTTTTATAGATAATTAAACATGTCGTGGCAATACTGTTTTAGGACTTTTAAACCTTTCCGAAGTTTATATGACCATAAAACAAATGGTGTTATCCCCCTACTATTGACCTCCTATTGTTTTTATATAGTCCACATTAGTCTAAACATTGGTTATGTATTTTTACTATTACGAATTTCCTACAATATTGTTGAATGGTTATGTTTTTACCATTGTGTTATAACACCAAATATACAGATACTGTTATAGCTATATACCTCAATTACAAAGACATTTTACTTTTGAAAGTAGTGAGTTTTAATGTTCCAAATCCAATAGTTTTGTAGTATTCAGTTGCAAATGCATGTGCCAATAACATTGTGTTCATTTTATCCAACCAATTGCTATTCATTAAATGTTCACAGTTTTATATTACTTCGTACCAATTGACCCCTAAAGATTCCACACCAAATAAGACAGTTTTTAATTTTAAATACAATGCACTTCCATAGATATGTTGATTTCCTGGTTTTTTCAATTAATGGTTGTAAAACATCTGATTTTTGAGTAATTGCGGTAGTTGTAATGAAATCCCCAACATTAGTTCTGTTTTGGACTCTTGCCTTTTTTTAACAGGTCATATTGTTTGGGGTGGGGAGGGGGATTCCATTTCTGTTTATAACGGGTCATAACAGTCATATTTTTCTTTTCACGATCATATTGTTTGTTTGTGGATCTAATTAATTTTGTTTTAGTGTTTATGTAATCTATTGTGTTCAATGCATACCTTTGGGAGTTTGGTTTCACTACATTTTTGTTGTTTGCATTTCCCCATTTTGTGACTGATGTAGATTTTTGTGGTACAAATTTGCGGATCTGAATCTCGAAAACCATAATCTGGTACTTTATTTCCTTTAAACCCTAATAGGATATTCATTATTGTAATTGAAACTATAGATCATATCCCAACTACACAAACTTTTGTTAGAAGTTTTTATGATTGTTTACATATGAGTGAAAACATTGTTAGCTACTAATTCTTCTGGATACTATGGTGGAAGCAGTTCTTACTTAATGATACTAAGATGTACTAATGAGGGCATGACGTATGCTATAGACTATATTACTTATGGGTTTCTTAGACTAAATTTTATGGACTATATTTGGAAGGATATTTTATTTCCTTCATGCCAAAGATCCAATGACTTATGACCTTGCAAATTATTGGCTCCTAAATAGGTGTGAAATTTTTTTACACCCTATTGATGTTCTCACTAAAATTATTGATCATGATCTTTAAATAATTTATGGTTTGCACTTTACATGTTTCCATATCACCAACACAAAGTCGCTATAACGACAAGCGTCATCGTATACTTATCCTGGATTCTTGTTCAATATCTTATTTCAGAACACCCACTAACCCCATATTTTTAATCCTAAGTCTAGAATTATGCAAGTTATCATCGTATTCTCAAACCGGGAGTCCCGTGATTGTGCGGTCAGTTCCTATGAGTTATATTGGTCCCGTGCGAGGTGTTGGTGCTACTCATAGGGCCGTTCGGGGGCTGTTTTGGGTTTTCACACACTAACGCCATGTTTTTTAGCCTAAGTCTAAAAATATGCAAATTATCGTCATATTCTCACACCGACAGTATCGTGGCTGCGCGGTCAGTTACTACGAGTTACATTGGTCCCGTGTGAGGTGTTGATGCCTCCCACGGGGCCATTCGGGGGACTTTTTTGACTTCACCCATTAACGCAATGTTTTTTAGCCTAAGTATAGAAATACACGAATTATCATCATATTCTCAAACCGGGTGTCCCGTGGCTACCCGGTCAGTTCTTACGAGTTACATTGCTCCCGTGGGAGGTGTTTGTTCCTCCCACGGGGCCGTTCGGGGGCTGTTTTAGGTTTTCACCCTCAAACGCCATGTTTTTAAGCCTAAGTCCTCATATTTTTGGATTACCGTTGTATTCTTAAACCGAGAGTCCCGTGGTTGTGCGGTCAGTACCTACGAGTTACATTGGTCCTGTGCGAGGTCTTGGTGCCTCCCACAGGGCCGTTCGGGAGCTTGATTTGGATTTCACCCACTAACGCCATGTTTTTTAGCCTAAGTCGATAAATATGCAAATTATCGTCGTATTCTCAAATTGGGAGTCCCGTGGATGCGCAGTCAGTTCCTACGAGTTACTTTGGTCCCGTGGGAGGTGTTGGTACCTCCTACGGGGCCGTTCGAGGGTTGTTTTTGGTTTTCACCCTCTAATGCCATATTTTGATTAAGTTTAGAAACATGCATATTAACATCGTATTCCCAATTCGGGAGTCCCGTGATCGCACGGTATGTTCTTACGAGTTGTATTGGTCCCGTGCGAGGTGTTGGTGCCACTCACGGGGTCGTTCGAGGGCTATTTCGAGTTTTCACCCACTAACGTCATGTTTATTAAGCCAAAGTCTAAAATTATGCAAATTATCGTCATATTCTCAAACTGGGAGTCCCGTGATAGCGCGGTCAGTTCCTCCGAGTCATATTGGCCCAGTGCATGGAGTTGGTGCCACTCAGGGGGCCGTGCAGGGGCTATTTTGAGTTTTAACCCACTAATGCGGTTTTTTTATGCCTAAGTCTAGATTTATTCAAATTATCATTGCATTCTCAAATCGGGAGTCTCATCATAGCATTGCCAATTCCTACGAGTTATATTGGTCCCGTGCGAGGTGTTGGTCCCACTCACGGGGCCGTTCGGGGGCTATTTTGGATTTTTACCCACTAACGCCATGTTTTTTAGCCTAAGTCTAGAAATATACAAATTATCATCGTATTCTCAAACTAGGAGTCCCGTGGCTGCGCGGTCAGTTCCTACGAGTTAAATTGGGCCCGTGGCATGTGTTGGTGCCTCTTAGGGGGCCGTTCGGGGGCTGTTATGGGGTTTCACCCTCAAACGCCATGTTTTTAAGCATAAGTCCTCATATTTCGAAATTACCGTCATATTCTCACATCGGCAGTCTCGCAGCTGCGCGGTCAGTTCCTACGAGTTACATTGGTCTTGTGCGAGGTGTTGGTGCCTCCGATGGTGCCATTCGGGGGCAGTTTTTGGATTTCACCCACTAATGCTAGGTTTTTTATCCGACGTCTAAAAATATGAAAATTATCATCGTATTCTCAAATCGGGAGTCCAATGGCTGCGCGGTCAGTTCCTACGAGCTACATTAGTCTCGTCGGAGGTGTTGGTGCCTCCCACAAGGCCGTTCGGGGGCTATTTTGGATTTTCTCCCTTTAACACCATGTTTTTAAGCCTAAGTTCTCATATTTTCAAATTACCACTGTGTTCTAAAATCAGGAGTCCCATGGCAGTTCCTACGAGTTATATTGGTCCCGTGGGAGATGGTGGTGCCACTCACGAGCCCGTTCGGGGGCTGTTTTGACTTTTCACCCACTAACGCTATGTTTTTAAGCTAAAGTCTAGAATTATGCAAATTATCATCATATTCTCAAATGGGAGTCCCGTGATAGTGTGGTCAATTCCTACGAGTTATATTGGTCCCATGTGAGGTGTTGGTGCCACTCACGGGGCCGTTCGGGGGCTGTTTAGGATTTTCACTCACTAACGCCATGTTTCTTAGCCTAAGTCCAGAAATATACAAATTATCATCGTATTATCAAACTAGGAGTCCCGTGGCTGCGCGGTCAATTCCTACGAGTTACATTAGGCCCGTGGCAGGTGTTGGGGCTTCCCATGGGGCCGTTTAGGGGCTATTTTGGGTTTTCACCCTCTAACGCCGTATTTTGTTTATGTCTAGAAATATACAAATTATCATCGTATTCTCAAACCATGAGTCCCGTGGTCGCGCGGTATGTTCTTAAGAGTTGTATTGGTCCCGTGCGAGGAGTTGGTGCCACTCACGGGGCCGTTTGGGGGTTGCTTTGAGTTTTCACCCCCTAACTCCATGTTTTTAAGCCTAAATCTAGAATTATGTAAATTATCATTGTATTCTCTTAAGAGGAGTGCCGTGATAGCGCGATCAGTTCCTACGAGTTATATTGGTCCCATTCGAGGTATTAGTGCCACTCACTCTGTCGTTCGGGGGGTGCTTTGGGTTTTCACCCACTAACGCCATGTTTTTTAGCCTAAGTATAGAAATATGGATATTATCATCGTATTCTCAAACCGAGAGTCCCTTGGCTGCACGGTCAGTTCCTACGTGTTACATTGGTCTCGTGGGAGGTGTTGGTGCCTCCCACGGGTCTGTTCGGGGACTGTTTTGAGTTTTCATCCTCAAATGCCATGTATTTAAGCCCATGTCCTCATATTTTCGAATTACTATCGTATTCTCAAATCGGGTGTCCTGTTCCTACTAGTTACATTGGTCCCGTGTGAGGTGTTGGTGCCTCCCACGGGGCCATTCGGGGGCTGGTTTTGGTTTTCACCCTCTAACGCCATATTTTGCCTAAGTCTAGAAATATGCAAATTATCGTCGTATTCCCAAACTAGGAGTCCTGTGATCACGCGGTATCTTTTTACGAGTTTTATTAGTCCCGTGTGAGGTGCTGGTGCTACTCAGGGGCCATTCGGGGGTTGTTTTGAGTTTTCACCCACTAACGCCATGTTTTTAAGCCTAGGTCTAGAATTATTCAAATTATCATCGTATTCTAAAATCGGGAGTCTCGTGATAGCGTGGTCAATTCCTATGAGTTATATTGGTCCCATGCGAGGTATAGGTGCCTCCGACGGGGCCATTCGGGGGTTGTTTTTAGATTTCACCCACTAACGCCATGTTTTTAGCCTAAGTCTAGAAATATGCAAATTATCATCTAATTCTCAAATCGAGAGTCCTGTGGCTGCGCAGTCAGTTCCTATGAGCTACATTGGACTCGTCGAAGGTGTTGGTGCCTCCCACAGGGACGTTCCTATGAGTTATACTAGTCCCGTGGGAGCTGTTGGTGCCACTCACGGACCCGTTCGGGGGTTGTTTTTACTTTTCACCCACTAATGCTATGTTTTTAATCCTAAGTCTAGAATTATGTAAATTATATCTTATCCTCAAATCGAGAGTCCCGTGATAGAACAGTCAGCTCCAACATGTTATATTGGTCCCATACGAGGTGTTGGTGCCACTCACAGGGCCTTTCGGGGGCTATTTCGAGTTTTCACCCATTAACGCCATGTTTTTAAGCCTAAGTCTTGAATTACGCATATTATTGTTATATTCTCAAATAAGGAGTCCCTTCATAGCGCGGTCATTTCCTACGAATTATATTGGTCCCGTTCGAGGTGTTTGTGCCACTCACTATGTCGTTCGAGGGTTGTTTCGGGTTTTAACCCACAAACGCCTTGTTTTTTAGCCTAAGTCTAAAAATATGGAAATTATCGTCGTATTCTCAAACCGGGAGTCCCATGGCTGCGCGGTCAGTTCCTACGAGTTACATTGTCCCGTGGGAGGTGTTGGTGTCTCTCACGGGGCCATTCGGGGGGCTATATTGGGGTTTCATCCTCAAACGTCTTGTTTTTAAGCCTACCTCCTCATATTTTCAAATCACCATCGTATTCTCAAACCGGGAGTCCTGTGCCTACGCGGTCATATCCTACGAGTTACGTTGGTCCCGTGCAAGGTGTTGGTGCCTCCCACGAGGCCGTTCGGGAGTTATTTTTGGATTTCACCCCTAATGCATGTTTTTTTGCCTAAGTCTAGAAATATGCAAATTATTGTCGTTTTGTCAAATCGGGAGTCCCGTGGCTACGCGGTCAGTTCCTACGAGTTACATTGGTCCCGTGGGAGGTGTTGGTGCCTCCCAAGGGGCCATTTGGAGGCTATTTTGGGTTTTCACCCTCTAACGCCATATTTTTGTCAAGTCTAGAAATATGCATATTATCATCGTATTCTCAAACCGGGAGTCCTGTGATCATGTGGTATGTTCTTACGAGTTGTATTGGTCCCGTGCCAGGAGTTAGTGCAACTCACGGGGTCGTTCGGGGGCTATTTCGAGTTTTCACCCACTAATGTCGTGTTTTTAAGACAAAGTCTAGATTATGCAAATTATGGTCGTATTCTCAAGCCGGGAGTCCCGTGATAGCGCAGTCAGTTCTTACGAGTCATACTGGCCCCGTGCAAGGTGTTGGTGTCACTCACGGGGGCGTTTGGGGGTTGTTTTGAGTTTTCACCCACTAACCCCATATTTTTAATCCTAAGTCAAGAATTATGGAAGTTATCATTATATTCTCAATCCGAGAGTCTCGTGATAGCGCGATCAGTTCCTACAAGTTATATTGGTCCCATGCGAGGTGTTGGTGCTACTCATAGGGCTGTTCGGGGGCTGTTTTGAGTTTTCATCCACTAACGCCACGTTTTTTAGCCTAAGTCTAGAAATATGGAAATTATCATCATTTTCTCACACCGACAGTCTCGTGGTCACGCGGTCAGTTACTACGAGTTACATTGGTCCCGTGCGAGGTGTTGGTGCCTCCCACGGGGCCATTCGGGGGTTGTTTTTCGATTTCACCCACTAATGTCGTGTTTTTTAGCCTAAGTCTAGAAATGTGCAAATTATCACCGTATTCTCAAATCGGGAGTCCTGTGGCTGCGCGATCTGTTCCTACGAGCTAATTTGGTCCCGTCGGAGTTGTTGGTACCTCCCACGGGGCTATTCAGGGGCTGTTTTGGGTTTTCACCCTCAAACGCCATGTGTTTAAGCCTAAGTCCTCATATTTTCAAATTACCGCCGTATTCTCAAACCAGGAGTCCCGTGGCTATGCGGTCACTTCCTACGAGTTACATTGGTCCTATGCGAGGTGTTCGTGCCTCCCACGGGCCGTTCGGGAGCTATTTTTTTATTTCACCCAGTAACGCCATGTTTTTTAGCCTAAGTCTAGAAATATGCAAATTATCGTCGTATTCTCAAACTGGGAGTCCCGTGGCTACGCGGTCAGTTCCTACGACTTATATTGGTCCTGTAGGAGGTGTTGGCACCTCCCATGGGGTCGTTAGGGGGAGGTTTTGGGTTTTCACCCTCTAACGCCATATTTTTCTTAAGTCTAGAAATATTCAAATTATCGTCATATTCCCAAACCGGGAGTCCCGTGATCGTGCGGTATGTACGAGTTGTATTGGTCCCGTGTGAGGTGTTAGTGCCACTCACAGGACCGTTCGGGGGCTCTTTCGAGTTTTCACCTACTAACGATATGTTTTTAAGCCAAATTCTAGAATTATGAAAATTATTGTCGTATTCTCAAATTGGGACTCCCGTGATAGCGCGGTCAGTTCTTTCGAGTCATATTGGCCCCATGCAAGGTGTTGGTGCCACTCGTGGGGCCGTTGAGGGGCTGTTTTGAGTTTTCACCCACTAACGCCATGTTTTTAAGCCTAATTCTAGAATTATGCAAATTATCATCATATTCTCAAACCGGGAGTCCCGTGATAGCGCGGTCAATTCTTACGAGTTAAATTGCTCCCGTACGAGGTGTTGGTACCACTCACGGGGCCGTTCGGGGGCTGTTTTGGGTTTTCACCCACTAACACCATGTTTTCTAGCCTAAGTCTAGAAATATGCAAATAATCATTGTATTCTCAAATCGAGAGTCCCATGGCTACGCGGTCAGTTCCTATGAGTTACATTAGGCCCATGGCAGGTGTTAGTGCCTCCCACGGGGCCGTTCAGGGGGTTATTTTGAGTGTTCACCCTCAAACGCCATGTTTTTAAGCCTAAGTCCTCATATTTTGAAATTACAGTCATATTCTCACATCGGCAGTCTCGCGGCTGCGCGATCAGTTTGGGGGGTTGTTTTGGGTTTTCACTCTCTAACGCCTTGTTTTTCTTATGTCTAGAAATATCCAAAGAATTGTCGTATTCTCAAACCAAGAGTCCCTTAATAGCGTGATAAGTTCTTACGAGATGTACTGGTCACGTGCGAGGTGTTGGTGCCACTCACGGGGCGATTCGGGGGTTGTTTTGAGTTTTCACCCACTAACGCCATGTCTTTAAGCCTTAGTCGAGAATTATGCAAATTATCGTCGTATTCTCAAATTAGGAGTCCCATGATAGCACGGTCACTTCCTACAAGTTATATTAGTCCCGTACGAGGTGTTGGTGCCACTCATAGGGCCAATCAAGGGTTGTTTTGGGTTTTCATGCACTAACGCCATGTTTTTTTGCCTAAGTCTAGAAATATGCAAATTATCGTTGTTTTCTTAAACTGAGAGTCTCGTGGTTGTGCAGTCAGTTCTTACTAGTTACAATGGTCCCGTGGGAGGCGTTGGTGCCTCCCACGGGGCTGTTCGGGTTCTATTTTGGGGTTTTACCCTCAAACGCCATGTTTTAAGCCTAAGTCCTCATATTTCAAATTACCATCGTATTCTCAAACCAGGAGTCCCATGGATGCGCGGTTAGTTCCTATGAGTTACATTGGCCCCGTGGGAGCTGTTGGTACCTCCCACGGGGCCCTTCGAAGGCTATTTCGGATTTCACCCACTAACACCATGTTTTTAGCCTATGTCTAGAAGTATGCAAATTATCGTCATATTCTCAAATCGGGAGTCCCGTGGTTGTGCGGTCAGTTCCTGCAGTTACATTGGTCCCGTGGGAGGTGTTGGTGCCACCCACGAGGCCATTCGGGGGCTATTTTGGGTTTTCACCCTCTAACGCCATGTTTTGCTTATGTCTAGAAATATGCAAATTATTGTCATATTCTCAAACCGGGAGTTCCTTGATTGCGCGATAAGTTCTTAAGAGATGTATTGGTCCCGTGCGAGGTTTTGGTGCCCCTCAAGGGGTCGTTTAGGGGATGTTTCGACTTTTGACCCACTAACGCCATGTTTTTATGCCTAAGTCTAGAATTTCGCAAATTATTGTCGCATTGTCAAATCGGGAGTCCCGTGATAGCGCGGTCAATTCCTACGAGTTACATTGGTCCCGTGGGAGGTGTTGGTGCCTCAAACGGGGCCGTTCGGGGGCTGTTTTGGGTTTTTATCCTCCAACGCTATGTTTTTAACCCTAAGTCGTCATATTTTCAAAATATCATTGTATTCTAATATCGGGAGTCCCGTGGCTGCGCGGATAGTTCCTACGACTTACATTGGTCACGTGGGAGCTATTGGTGCCTCATACGGGGCCGTTCAGGGGCTATTTAGATTTTTCACATACTAACGACATATTTTTATGCCTCAGTATAGAATTATGCAAATTATCATCATATTCTCAAATCGGGAGTCCCGTGATAGCACAGTCACTTCCTATGAGTTATATTGGTCCCGTGCGAGGTGTTAGTGCCACTCACGGGGCCGTTCGGGGTTGTTTTGAGTTTTCACCCACTAACACCATGTATTTAAGCCTAAGTCTAGAATTATGGAAATTATCAACGTATTCTCAAACCGGGAGTCCCGTGATAGCGTGGTCAGTTCTTACGACTTTTATTGGACCCGTGCGAGGTATTGGTACCACTCACGGGGCCGTTCGGGGGCTGTTTTGGGATTTAACCCACTAACGCCATGTTTTTAAGCCTAAGTTCTCATATTTTCAAATTACCTTCGTATTCCCAAATTGGGAGTCCCGTGACTACGCAGTTAGTTCCTACGAGTTGCATTGGGCCCATGGGAACTATTAGCTCTTCCCACGCGGCCTTTCGAGGGCTGTTTCGGGTTTTCACCTACTAACACCATGTTTTGCTTAAGTGTAGAAATATTCAAATTATCATTGTATTCTCAAAACGGGAGTCCCATGAGCGTGTGGTAAGTTCTTATGAGTTATATTGACCCCGTACGAGGTGTTGGTTCCACTCACGGGGCCGTACGGGGGCTGTTTTGAGTTTTCACCCACTAACGCCATGTTTTTAAGCCTAAGTCTAGAATTATGTAAATTATCATTGTATTGTCAAACTGGGAGTCCCGTGATAGCGCGGTCAGTTCTTACGGGTTGTATTGGTCCTGTGCAAGGTGTTGGTTCCACTCACGGGGCCATTCGAGGGTTGTTTCGGGTTTTCACCCGCTAATGCCATGTTTTTAAGCCTAAGTCCTAATATTTTTAATTTACCATCGTATTCTCAAATCGGGAGTCCCATGACTACGTGATTAGTTCCCACGAGTGACATTGGTCCCGTGCGAGGTGTTGGTGTCACTTACAGAGCCATTCGGGGGCTGTTTCAGGTGTTCACCTGCTAACGCCATATTTTTAAGCATAAGTCCTCATATTTTCAAATTACCATCGTATTCTCAAACTGGGAGTCCTGTGGCTGCGTGGTTAGTTCCTACGAGTTACATTGGTCCCATGGGAGCTATTGGTGCCTCCCACGGGGCCCTTCGAGGGCTATTTTGGTTTTCACCCACTAACGGCATGTTTTTTAGCCTAAGTCTATAAATATGCAAATTATCATCGTATTATGAAACTAGGAGTCCCGTGGTTGCGCGGTTAGTTCCTATGAGTTACATTGGTCACGTGGGAGCTGTGGTACCTCCCATGGGGCCATTTGGGGGCTATCTCGAGTTTTCACATACTAATGCCATGATTTTAAGCATAATTATAGAATTATGCAAATTATCATCATATTCTCAAACCCAGAGTCCTGTGATAGTACAAGCACTTCCTACGAGTTATATTGGTCCAGTGCGAGGTATTGGTGCCACTCACGGGGCCATTCGGTGGTTGTTTCGAGTTTTCACCCACTAATGCCATGGTTTTAAACCTAAGTCTATAATTATGGAAATTATCATCGTATTCAGAAATTGGGAGTCCAGTGATAGCGTGGTCGGTTCCTACGAGTTATAGTAGACCCATGCGAGGTATTGTCCCCACTCACGGGGTCGTTCGGGGGCTATTTTGGGATTTAACCCACTAATGCCATGTTTTTAAGCCTAAGTCTCGTATTTTCAAAATACCTTCGCATTCCCAAATTGGGAGTCCAATGGATACGAGGTTAGTTCCTATGAGTTACATTGGTCCCGTGGGAACTATTAGTGCTTCCCACGGGGCCTCTCGGGGGCTGTTTCGAGTTTTTACCCACTAACACCATGTTTTGCTTAAGTGTAGAAATATTCAAATTATCATTAAATTCTCAAAATGGGAGTCCCATGAGCGTGTGGTAAGTTCTTACAAGTTATATTAGCCCCGTACGAGGTGTCGGTGCCACTTATGGGGCCGTTCAGGTGCTGTTTTGAGTTTTCACCCACTAAAGCCATGTTTTTAAGCTTAAGTCTAGAATTATGCAAATTATCATCGTATTGTCAAACTGGGAGTCCCGTGATAGTGCGATCAGTTCCTATGGGTTGTATTGGTCCCGTGCGAGGTGTTGGTTCCACTCACGGGGCCATTTGGGGGTTATTTTGGGTTCTCACACTCTAACGCCATGTTTTTAAGCCTAAGTCCTAATATTTTCAAATTACCATCGTATTCTCAAACCGGGAGTCCCGTGGATACGCGGTTAGTTCCTACGAGTTACATTGGTCTCGTGCGAGGTGTTGGTGTAACTTACAGGGCCATTCGGTGGGTGTTTCGAGTGTTCACCGGCTAACGCCATATTTTTAAGCATAAGTCCTCATATTTTCAAATTACGATCATATTCTAAAATCGAGAGTCCCGTGGATGCGTGGTTAGATCCTACGAGTTACATTGGGAGATGTTGGTGCCTCCGACGGGGCCCTTCGAGGGCTATTTTGGATTTCACCCACTAACTGCATGTTTTTTAGACTAAGTTTAGAAATATGCAAATTATCATTGTATTCTCAAATTTGGAGTCCCGTGGTTGCGCAGTCAGTTCCTCTGAGTTACATTGGTCACGTGGGAGCAGTTGGTGCCTCCCATGGGGCCGTTCGGAGGCTGTTTTGAGTTTTCACATACTAACACCACATTTTTAAGCCTAGGTATATAATCATGCAAATTATCATCATATTCTCAAATCGGGAGTCCTGTGATAGCCCGATCACTTCCTACGAGGTATATTGGTCACGTGCGAGGTTTGGTGCCACTCACGGGGTCGTTCGGGGGTTGTTTCGAGTTTTCACCCACTAACGCCATGTTTTTAAGCCTAAGTCTAGAATTATGCAAATTATCATCGTATTCTCAAACTGAGAGTCCCCTGATAGCGTGGTCAGTTCCTTCGAGTTATACTGGACCCATGTGAGGTATTGGTCCCACTCACGGGGCCGTTCGAGGGCTATTTTTGGATTTAACCCACTAACGCCATATTTTTAAGCCTAAGTCCTCATATTTTCAAATTACCATCGTATTCCCAAATTGGGAGTCCCATGGCTGCACGATTAGTTCGTACGAGTTACATTGGTTCCATGGGAACTGTTAGTGCTTCCCACGGGGCCTTTCGGGGGCTATTTCGGGTTTTTAGCCACTAACGCCATGTTTTGCTTAGGTGTAGAAATATTCAAATTATAATTAAATTCTCAAAACGGGAGTCCCATGAGTGTGGGGTAAGTTCTTATGAGTTATATTGGCCCCGTACGAGGTGTTCGTGCCACTCACGGGGCTGTTCAGGGGCTGTTTTGAGTTTTCACCCACTAACGCCATGTTTTTAAGCGTCTAGAATTATGAAAATTATCATCGTATTATCAAATTGGGAGTCTCGTGATAGCGCAGTCAGTTCCTACGGGTTGTATTGGTCCCGTGCGAGGTGTTGGTTCCACTCACGGGGCCATTCGGGGGATGTTTCGGGCTCTCACAGGCTAACGCCATGTTTTTAAGCCTAAGTCCTAATATTTTCAAATTACCATCGTCTTCTCAAATCGGGAGTCCCATGGCAACGCGGTTAGTTCTTACGAGTTACATTGGTCACGTGCGAGGTGTTGGTGTCACTTATAGGGCCATTCGGTGGTTATTTCTGGTGTTCACCCGCTAACGCCATAATTTTAATCATAAGTCCTCATATTTTCAAATTACCAACATTTTCTCAACTAGGAGTCCCGTGGCTGCGTGGTTCGTTCCTACGAGTTACATTGGGAGTTGTTGGTGCCTCCCACGGGGACCTTCGAGGGATATTTTGGATTTCACCCACTAACGGCATGTTTTTTAGCCTAAGTCTAGAAATATGCAAATTATCATCATATTCTCAAACTGGGAGTCCTGTGGTTGCGCGGTCAGTTCTTATGAGTTACATTGGTCACGTGGGAGCTGTTGGTGCATCCCATGGGGCCGTTCGGGGGTTGTTTCGAGTTTTCACGTACTAACGCTATGTTTTTAAGCCTAAGTATATAATTATGCAAATTATCATCATATTCTCAAACCAGGAGTCCCATGATAGCACGGTCACTTCCTACGAGTTATATTGGTCCCGTGTGAGGTGTTGGTGCCGCTCACGGGGCCGTTCGGGGATTGTTTCGAGTTTTCACCCACTAACGCCATGTTTTTAAGCCTATGTCTAGAATTATGCAAATTATCATCATATTCTCAAACCGGGAGTCCTGCGATAGTGAGGTTAGTTCCTACGAGTTATATTGGACCTGTGCGAGGTCTTGGTGCCACTCACGGGGCCGTTCAGGGGCTATTTTGGGATTTAACCCATTAATGCCATGTTTTTAAGCCTAAGTTCTCATATTTTCAAATTACCGTCGTATTCCCAAACTGGGAGTCCCAAGGTTGTATAGTTAGTTCCTACGAGTTACATTGGTCCCGTTGGAGCTGTTAGTGCTTCCCACGGGTCCTTTCGAGGGTTGTTTTGAGTTTTCACCCACACACACCATGTTTTGCTTAAGTGTAGAAATATTCAAATTATCATTGTATTCTCAAATCGAGAGTCTCGTGATCATGCGGTAAGTTCTTACGAGTTATATTGGCCCCGTACGAGGTGTTGGTGCCACTCACGGGGCCGTTTGGGGGCTGTTTTATGTTTTCACCCACTAACGCCATGTTTTTAAGCCTAAGTATAGAATTAGGCAAATTATCATTGTATGGTGAAACTAGGAGTCCTCTGATTGCGCGGTCAGTTCCTACGAGTTGTATTGGTCCCGTGCGAGGTGTTGGTTCCACTCACGGGGCCATTCGAGGGATGTTTCGAGTTTTTACCCGCTAATGCCATGTTTTTAAACCTAAGTCCTAATATTTTCAAATTACCATCGTATTCTCAAACCGAGGCGCCGTGGCTATGTAATTAGTTCCTATGAGTTACATTGGTCTTGTGGGTGCTATTGGTTCCTCCCACGGGGCCCTTGGAGGGCTATTTTGGATTTCTCCCACTAATGCCTTGTTTTTTAGACTAAGTCTAGAAAATTGAAATTATCATCGTATTCTCAAGCTGGGAGTCCCGTGGTTGCGCAGTCAGTTCCTATGAGTTACATTGGTCCCGTGGGAGGTGTTCGTGCCTCCCATGGGGCCGTTTGAGGGTTGTTTTGGGTTTTTACCCTCTAACGCCATGTTTTGTTTATGTCTAGAAATATGCAAAGAATTGTCGTATTCTTAAACTGAGAGTCCCTTGATCGTTCAATAAGTTCTTATGAGATGTATTGGTCCCGTGCGAGGTGTTGGTGCCACTCATAGGGTCGTTCGGGGGCTGCTTCGAGTTTTCACCCACTAACGCCATGGTTTTAAGCCTAAGTCTAGAAGTATACAAATTATTATCATATTATCAAATAGGAAGTCTCGTGATAGTGCGGTCAGTTCCTACGAGTTGTATTGGTCCCGTGCGAGTTGTTGGTGCCACTCACGGGGCCGTTCGGGGGTTGTTTCGACTTTTCACCCACTAACGCCATGTTTTTAAGCTTAAGTCCTAATATTTTCAAATTATCATCGTATTCTCAAACCGGGAGTCACGTGGCTACGCGATTAGTTCCTACGAGTTACATTGGTCCCGTGCCAGATGTTGTTGCCTCCCATGGGGTTGTTTCGGGGGATGCTTTTGGATTTCACCCACTAACGCCATGTTTTTTGGCCTAAGTCTAGAAATATGTAAATTATCATCGTATTATCAAACCAGGAGTCCCATGGTTGTGTGGTCAGTTCCTACGAGTTACATTGGTCCCGTCGGAGGTGTTGGTGCCTCCCACGGGGTCGTTCGGGGGCTGTTTTGGGTTTTCACCCTCTAACACCATGTTTTTAAGCCTAAGTCCTCATATTTCTAGATTACTACCGTATTCTCAAATCGGGAGTCCCGTGGAAGTTCCTATGAGTTATATTAGTCCCGTGGGAGCTGTCGGTGTCACTCATAGGGCCATTCATGGGCTATTTTTGGATTTCACCAACTAATGCCATGTTTTTTAGCCTAAGTCTAGAATTATGAAAATTATCATCGTATCCTCAAACTGGGAGTCCCGTGATAGAGCAGTCAATTCCTACGAGTTATATTGTTCCCGTGGGAGGTGTTGGTATCTCTCACGGGGCCGTTCGGGGGTTATTTTGGGTTTTCACCCTCTAACGCCATATTTTTAAGCCCAAGTCCTCATATTTTCAAATTACCGTCATATTATACGGTTAGTTCCTATGAGTTACATTGGTCCCGTGGGAGCTGTTGGTGTCTCCCTTGGGGCCGTTCGGGGGTTATTTTTTATTTTCTCCCACTGACGCCATGTTTTTTAGCCTAAGTCTAGAAATATACAAATTACTACCAAATTCTCAAAACGGGAGTCCCATGGCTGCGCGGTTAGTTCCTACGAGTTACATTGGTCCCGTGGGAGCTGTTGGTTTCTCCCACGAGGCCGTTCGGGGGTTGTTTCGAGTTTTCAGCCACTAATGCCATATTTTTATCCATAATTCTAGAATTATACATATTATCGTCGTATTCTCAAATAGGGAGTCCCGTGATAGCACGGTCAGTTCCTACAAGTTACAATGGTCCCGTGGGAGGTGTTGGTGCCTCCCACGGGGTCGTTTAGGGGATGTTTTGGGTTTTCACCCTTTAACGCCATGTTTTGCTTAATTCTATAAACATGAAAATTATCATCGTATTCTGAAACAGGAGTCCCGTGATCGCGCGGTAAGTTCTTACGAGTTATATTGGTCCCGTACGAGCTATTGGGACCACTCACAAGGCCGTTCAGGGGATGTTTCGAGTTTTCAACCACTAATGCCATGTTTTTAAGCCTAAGACTAGAATTAACAAATTATTGTCATATTCTCAAATCGGGAGTCCTGTGATAGCGCGATCAATTCCTACAGGTCATATTGGCACCGTGGAAGGTGTTGGTGCCACTCACGGGGCTGTTCAGGGGCTGTTTTGAGTTTTCACCCACTAAGGCCATGTTTTTAAGCCTAAGTCTAGAATTATGAAAATTATCATTGTATTCTCAAGTCGGGAGTCTCATGATAGCGCGGTCAATTCCTACGAGTTATATTGGTCCCGCGCGAGGTATTTGTGCCTCCGATGGGGCCATTCGGGGGCTGTTTTTGGATTTCACCCATATACGCCATGTTTTTTAGCCTAAGTCTAGAAATATGCAAATTATCATCGTATTCTCAAATCGGGAGTCTTGTGGTTGCGCCGTCAGTTCCTATGAGCTACATTGGTCTCGTCAAAGGTGTTGATGCCTCCCACGGGGCGGTTACTACGAGTTATATTTGTCCCGGGGGAGCTGTTGGTGCCACTAAAGGGCCCGTTCGAGGGTTGTTTCGACTTTTCACCCACTAACGCTATGTTTTTAAGCCCAATTCTAGAATTATGTAAAGTACATCTTATCCTCAAATTGAGAGTCCCGTGATAGCACAATCAACTCCTATGAGTTATATTGGTCCCGTGCGAGGTGTTGGTGCCACTCACAGTGCCTTTCGGGGGCTGCTTCGAGTTTTAACCCATTAACGCCATGTTTTTAAGACCAAGTCTAGAATTACGCTTATTATCATCATATTCTCAAAACGGGAGTCTCGTGATAGCGCGGTCAGTTCCTACGAATTATATTGGTTCCGTTCGAGGTGTTAGTGCCACTCACTATGCCATTCGGGGGCTATTTTGGGTTTTAACCCACTAACACCTTGTTTTTTAGCCTAAGTCTAGAAATATGGAAAATTATTGTCGTATTCTCAAACCGGGAGTTCCGTGGGCGTGCGATCAGTTCCTACGAGTTACATTGGTCCCGTGGGAGGAGTTGGTGCCTCTCACGGGCCCGTTTAGGGGTTGTTTTGGATTTTCACCATTTAAGGCCATGTTTTTAAACCTAAGTTCTCATATTTTCAAATTACCATCATATTCTCAAACTGAGAGTTTCTTGGTTGTGCGATTAGTTCCTACGAGTTACATTGGTCATGTGGGAGATGTTGATGCCTCCCGCGGGGCCATTCGGGTGCAATTTTTGGTTTTCACCCACTAAAGTCTTATTTTCATTAAGACTAGAAATATGCATATTTCCGACGTATTCTTAAACCGAGAGTCCTGTGGTCGTGCAGGAAGTTCTTATGAGTTGTATTGGTCCCGTGCGCGGTGTTGGTGCCACTCACGGGGCGATTCAGGGGTTGTTTTAAGTTTTCACCCACTAACGCCCTATCCTTACGCCTAAGTCTAGAATTATGTAAATTATCATCGTATTCTTAAATCGGGAGTCCCGTGATAGCGCGGTCAGTTCCTACGAGTTATATTGGTCCTGTACGAGGTGTTGGTGCCACTCACAGCGCCGTTTGGGGGCTATTTTGGGTTTTCACCCACTAACGCCTGGTTTTTTAGCCTAAGTCTAGAAATATCAAAATTATCATCTTATTCTTAAATCAGGAGTCCCTTGGCCACACGGTAAGTTCTTACGAGTTACACTTGTCCCAAGGGAGGTATTGGTGCCTCCCACGGGGCCATTCGGGGGCTGTTTTGGGTTTTCACCCTCAAACACCATGTTTTTAAGCCTAAGTCCTCATATTTTCAAATTACTACTGTATTCTCAAATCGGGAGTCCCGTGGAAGTTCCTATGAGTTATATTAGTCCCGTGGGAGCTGTCGGTGTCACTCACGGAGTCCTGTGGCTGCGTGGTCAGTTCCTAAGAGTTACATTGGTCCCGTGTGAGGTGTTGGTGCCTCCCATAGGGTCGTTCGGGAGTTATTTTTGGATTTCACCCACTAACGCCATGTTTTTTAGCCTAAGTCTAGAAATATGCGAATCATCATCGTATTCTAAAATTGGGTGTCCTGTGGATGCGCGATTAGTTCCTACGAGTTATATTGGTCCCGTGGGAGGTGTTCGTGCCTCACAGGGGATCGTTTGGGGGTTGTTTTGGGTTTTTAGCCTCTAACACCATGTTTTGGTTATGTCTAGAAATATGCAAAGAATTGATGCATTCTCAAACCGAGAGTCCCTTGATCGCAATATAAGTTATTGCGAGATGTATTGGTCCCGTGCGAGGTGTTGGTGCCACTCACGGGGCTGTTCGGGGGCTGTTTCGAGTTTTCACCCACTAACGCCATGTTTTTAAGCCTAAGTCTAGAATTATACAAATTATCGTTGTATTCTCAAACCGGGAGTCCTGTGATAGCACGGTCAGTTCCTACGAGTCATATTGGCCCCGTCCAAGGTGTTAGTGCCACTCACGGGGCCGTTCTGGGGCTGTTTCGAGTTTCCACCCGCTAACGCCATGTTTTTAAGCCTAAGTATAGAATTATGCAAATTATCATCGTATTCTGAAACTGGGAGTCCTGTGATAGCACGGTCAGTTCCTACGAGTTACATTGGTCCTGTGGGACGTGTTGGTGCCTCCCACGAGGCCGTTCGGGGGTTGTTTTTGGTTTTCACCCTCTAACGCTATGTTTTTAACCCTAAGTCCTCATATTTTCAAACTACCGTCGTATTCTCAAATCGGGAGTCCTGTGGCTGTGCGGTTAGTTCCTACAAGTTACATTGGTCCCATGGGAGTTGTTGGTGCCTCCCACGGGGCCGTTCGGGGGCTGTTTCGAGTTTTCACCCACTAACGCCATGTATTTAATCCCAAGTCTAAAATTATACAAATTATCGTCATATTCTCAAACCAGGAGTCTCATGATAGCGCGGTCAGTTCCTACGAGTTATATTGGTCCCGTGCGAGGTGTTGGTGCCACTCACGGGGCCATTCGGGGATTATTTCAAATTTCACTCACTAACGCCATGTTTTTAAGCCTAAGTCTAGAATTATGCATATTATCATCGTATTCTCAAACCGGGAGTCCCATGATAGTGCGATCAGTTCCTACGAGTTATATTGGACCCGTGCGAGGTGTTGGTGCCACTCGTGGGGCCGTTCGAGGGCTATTTTGGGATTTAACCCATTAACGCCATGTTTTTAAGCCTAAGTTCTCATATTTTAAAATTACCATCGTATTCTCATACTAGGAGTCCCATGGCGACGCGATTAGTTCCTATGAGTTACATTGGTCCCGTGGGTGCTGTTAGCGCTTCCCAAGGGGGCTTCGGGGGTTGTTTCGGTTTTTGACACACTAACACCATGTTTTGCTTAAGTGTATAAATATTCAAATTATCATTGTATTCTCAAAACAAGAGTGCCGTGATCGTGTGGTAAGTTCTTACAAGTTATATTGATCCCGTACGAGGTGTTGGTGCCACTGACGGGGCCGTTTGGGGGCTATTTTGAGTTTTCACACACTAAAGCCATGTTTGTAAGCCAAAGTCTAGATTTATGAAAATTATCATCATATTGTCAAACTGGGAGTCCCACGGTAGCGCGGTCATTTCCTATGAGTTATATTGGTCCCGTGCGAGGTGTTGGTGCCACTCACAGGGCCGTTCGGGGGCTATTTCGAGTTTTCACCCACTAACGCCAATTTTTTAAGCCTAATTCGTAATATTTTCAAATTACCATCGTATTCACAAATAGAGAGTCCCATTTCAATGCGGTTAGTTCCTACGAGTTACATTGGTCCCGTGGGACGTGTTGGTGCCTCCCACGGGGCCATTCAGAGACAATTTTGGGTTTTCACCCTCTAATGACATGTTTTACTTAAGTCTAGAAATATGTAAATTATCATCGTATTCTCAAATCGGGAGTCCCATGATCGCGTGGTATCTTCTTACGAGTTGTTTTGGTCCCGTGTGAGGTGTTGGTGCCACTCACGGGTCCATTCGGGGGCTGTTTTGAGTTTTCACCCACTAACACCATGTTTTTTAGTCTAAGTTCAGAATTATGAAAATTATTGTCATATTCTTAAATCGGGAGTCCCGTGATAGCGCGGTCAGTTCCTACGAGTCATATTGGCCCCATGCAAGGTGGTGGTGCCACACATGGGTCCGTTCGGGGGTTATTTCGAGTTTTCACCCACTATCGCGATATTTTTATGCCCAATTCTAGAATTTTGGGAATTATCATCGTATTCTCAATCTGGGAGTCCTGTGGTATCGCGATTAGTTCGTACGAGTTATAATAGTCCCATGCGAGGTGTTGGTGCCACTCACGGGACCATTTGTGGGCTATTTTGCATTTTCACCCACTAACGTCATGGTTTTTAGCCTAAGTCTAGAAATATTTAAATTATCATCGTATTCTCAAACCTGGAGTCCCGTGGCTACGCGGTTAGTTCCTACAAGTTACATTGGTCCCGTGGGAGGTGTTGTTGCCTCCCACGGCGCCGTTTGGGGGTTGATTTTAGATTTCACCCACTAACGCCATATTTTTTAGCCTAAATGTAAAAATACACAAATTTACATTGTATTCCAAACCGAGAGTCCCGTGGCTGCGCGGTCAGTTCCTACGAGTTACATTGGTCCCGTTGGAGGTGTTGGTGCCTCCCATGGGGTCGTTCGGGGGCTACTTTAAGTTTTCACCCTCTAACGCCATGTTTTTAGGCCTAAGTCCTCATATTTTCAAGTTACCATCGTATTCTCAAATCGGGAGTGCCGTGGAAGTTCCTACGAGTTATATTGGTCCCGTGGGATCTACTGGTGACACTTACGGGGCCATTCGGGGGTTGTTTCGAGTTTTCACCCACTAATGCCATGTTTTTAAGCGCAAGTCTAAAATTATGCAAATTACATCATATCCTCAAACTGGGAGTCCCGTGATAGCGCGGTCAGTTCCTACGTGATACATTAGTATCGTGCGAGGTGTTGGTGTCACTCACGGGGCCCTTCGGAGGCTGTTTCGGGTGTTCACCCGCTAACGCCATATTTTTAAGCCTAAGTCCTCATACTTTCAAATTACCTTCGTATTCTCAAACCGGGAGTCCCGTGGCTACACGGCTAGTTCTTCCTACGAGTTACATTAGTCCCATGGGAGTAGTTTGTGCCTCCCACGGGGCCCTTCGAGGGCTATTTCGGGTTTTCACCGACTAACGCCATGTTTTGCTTAAGTCTAGAAATATACAAATTATCGTCTTGTTCTCAAACTGGGAGTCTCGCGATCACACGGTAAGTTCTTATGAGTTATATTGGTCATGTTGGTGCCACTCACGGGGCCGTTGGGGGGTTGTTTCGAGTTTTCACCCACTAACGCCATGTTTTTAAGCCTAAGTCTAGAATTTGCAAATTATCAACGTATTCTCAAACCGACTGTCCCGTGATAGCGTGGGCAGTTCCTACGAGTTATATTGGTCCCGTGCAAGGTATTGGTGCCACTCACGGTGCCACTCGGGGGCTGTTTGAAGTTTTCACCCACTAACACTATGTTTTTAAGCCTAAGTCCTAATATTTTCAAATTACCACCGTATTCTGATACCGGGAGTCCCGAGGCTACGTGGTTAGTTCCTACGAGTTACACTGCTCCCGTGCAAGGTGTTGGTGCCTCCCACGGGGCCGTTCGGGGGCTATTTTTGGATTTCACCCACTAACGCCATGTTTTTTGGCCTAAGTCTAGAAATATGCAAATTATCGTCGTATTCTCTAACTGAGAATCCCGTGGCTGTGCGGTTAGTTCCTACGAGTTACATTGGTCCCGTGGGAGGTGTTGGTGCCTCCTACGGGGCCGTTTGGGGGCTATTTCAGGTTTTCACCCTCTAACGCCATGTTTTGCTTAAGTCTAGCAATATGTACATTCTAGTCGTATTTTCAAACCGGGAGTCCTGTGATCACGCAGTATATTCTTACGAGTTGTATTGGTCCCGTGCGAGGTATTGGTGCCACTCACGGGTCCGTTCGGGGGCTGTTTCGACTTTTCACCCACTAACGCCATGTTTTTAGCCAAAGTGTAGAATTATGCATATTATCATCGTATTATCAAATCAGGAGTCCTGTGATAGCGTGGTTAATTCTTACGAGTCATATTGGCCACCTCGAAGGTGTTCGTGCCACTTGTGTAGCCGTTTGGGGGTTATTTTGAGTTTTCACCCACTAACGCCATATTTTTAAGCCTAAGTCTAGAATTACACAAATTATCATCGTATTCGCAAATTGGGAGCCCCGTGATTGTGCAGTCAGTTCCTACGGGTTGTATTAGTCTCGTGCGAGGTGTTCGTGACACTCATGGGGCCGTTTTTGGGCTGTTTTGGGTTTTCACCTACTAACGCCATGATTTTTAGCCTAAATTTAGAAATGTGCAACTCAAACCGGGAGTCCCGTTGTTGAGCGGTTAGTTCCTATGAGTTACATTGGTCCCGTGCGAGGTGTTGGTGCCTCCCACAGGGCCGTTCGGGGGCTGTTTTTGATTTTCACCCTCAAACGCCATGTTTTTAAGCCTAAGTGTAAAAAGACATAAATTATCATTGTATTCCAAACTGGGAGTCCCGTGGATACGCGGTTAGTTCTTACGAGATACATTGGTCCCGTCGGAGGTGTTAGTGCCTCCCACGGGGCTGTTCGGGGGCTACTTTAGGATTTCACCCTCTAACGCCATGTTTTTAGGCCTAAGTCCTCATATTTTAAAATTATGGTCATATTCTCAAATCGGGAGTGCCATGGCAGTTCCTACGAGTTATATTGGTCCTGTGGGAGCTGTCGGTGCCACTTACGGGGCCTTTCGGGGGCTGTTTCGAGTTTTTACACCATAACGCCATGTTTTTAAGCCTAAGTCCAAAATTATGCAAATTATCATCATATCCTCAAATCGGGAGTCCCGTGATAGCGCGATTAGTTCCTACATGTTATATTGGTCCCGTGCGAGGTGTTGGTGTCACTCACGGGGCCGTTCGGGGGTTGTTTTGAGTTTTTAGACACTAACGCCATGTTTTTAAGACTAAGTCCTAATATTTTTAAATTACCATCGTATTCTCAAACCGGGAATCCTATGGATGCGCGGTTAGTTCCTACGAGTTACATTTATCCCATAGGACCAGTTGGTGCCTCCCACGGGGCCCGTCGAGGGCTATTTAGGGTTTTCACCCACTAACGTCATGTTTTGCTTAAGTCTAGAAATATGCAAACTATCGTCGTATTCTCAAATCGGGAGTCTCGAGATCACACGGTAAGTTCTTCCGAGTTATATTGGTCCCGTACGACGTTAAGGTTCCACTCATGGGGCCGTTCGGGGGTTATTTCGAGTTTTCACCCACTAATGCCATGTTTTTAAGCCTAAGTCTAGAATTTGCAAATTATTATCATATTCTGAAACCAGCAGTCCCGTGATAGCGCGATCTGTTCCTACGAGTTATATTGGTCCCGTGCGAATTATTGGTGCCACTCACGGGGCCATTCGGGGACTGTATTTAGTTTTCACCCGCTAACGCCATGTTTTTAAGCTTATGTCCTAATATTTTCAAATTACCATCGTATTATCAAACCGGGAATCCCGTGGCTACGCGGTTAGTTCCTATGGGTTACATTGGTCCCGTGTGAGGTGTTGGTGCCTCCCATAGGGCCGTTCAAGGGCTGTTTTTGGATTTCACCCACTAACGCCATGTTTTTTGGCTTAAGTCTAGAAATATGCAAATTATCGTCATATTCTCTAACCGAGAATCTCATGGCTGTGCGGTCAATTCCTACGAGTTACATTTGTCCCGTGTGAGGTGTTGGTGCCTCCCATAGGGCCGTTCGGGGGCTACTTTAGGTTTTCACCCTCTAACGCCATGTTCTTAGGCATAAGTCCTCATATTTTCAAATTATGGTCTTATTCTCAAATCGGGAGTAGCGTGGAAGTTCCTATGAGTTATATTGGTCCCATGGACGCTGTCGGTGCCACTTACGGGGCCATTCAGGGGCTGTTTTAAGTTTTCACCCAATAAAGCCATGTTTTTAAGCCTAAGTCTAGAATTATGCAAATTATCATCATATGCTCAAACCAGGAGTCCCATGATGGCGCGGTGAGTTCTTACGAGTTATATTGGACCCGTACGACGTGTTGGTGCCACTCATGAGGCCGTTCAGGGGCTTTTTCGAGTTTTCACCCACTAACGCCATGTTTTTAAGCCTAAGTCTAGAATTTGCAAATTATTATCGTATTCTGAAACCGGCAGTCCCGTGATAGCCCGATTAGTTCCTATGAGTTATATTCACCCCGTGCGAGTTGTTGGTGGCACTCACGGGGCCATTCGGGGGCTATTTTGAGTTTTCACCCCCTAACGCCATGTTTTTCAGCCCAAGTCCTAATATTTTCAATTTACTATCGTATTCTCAAACCAGGAGTCCCGTGGCTACGCGGTTAGTTCCTAAGAGTTACATTGGTCCTGTGCGATGTGCTGGTGCCTCCCACGGGGCCTTTCTGGGGCTGTTTTTGGATTTCACCTCCTAACGCCATGTTTTTTAGCCTATGTATAGAAATATGGAAATTATCGTCGTATTCTCTAATCCAGAATCCCGTGGTTGTGCGGTCAGTTCCTACGAGTTAAATTGGTCCCGTGGGAGGTGTTGGTGCTTCCCACGGGGTCGTTTGCTATTTTAGGTTTTCCCCCTCTAACGCCATGTTTTGCTTAAGTCTAGAAATATATACATTATCGTCGTATTCTCAAACCGGGAGTCCCGTGATCGCGTGCTATCACGGGCTATTTTGGGTTGTTGCGAGTTTTCACCCACAAACACCATGTTTTTTTCCTAAGTGTAGAATTATGGATAGTATCATCATATTATCAAACTGGGAGTCCCATGATAGCACGGTCAGTTCCTATGAGTCATATTGGCAACCTCCAAGGTGTTTGTGCCACTCACGGGGCCGTTCGTGGGCTTTTTTAGGTTTTGTCCCTCTAACGCCATGTTTTGCTTAGGTCTAGAAACATATACATTATCGTCGTATTCTCAAAGAGGGAATCCCGTGATCATGTGGTATGTTCTTATGAGTTGTATTGGTCCCGTGCGAGGTGTTGGTGCCACTCACGAGTCCGTTCGGGGGCTATTTCGAGTTTTCACCCACTAACGCCATGTTTTTTGCCTAAGTGTAGAATTATGCATATTATCATCGTATTATCAACCCGGGAGTCCCGTGATAGCACGGTCAGTTCCTACGAGTCATATTGGCAACCTCCAAGGTGTTCGTGCCACTCACGGGGCCGTTCGTGGGTTGTTTTGAGTTTTCACCCACTAACGCCATATTTTTAAGCCTAAGTCTAGAATTATGCAAATTATCATCGTATTCTCAAATTGCGAGTCCTTTGATTGCATAGTCTGTTCCTACGGGTTGTATTAGTCTCGTGCGAGGTGTTGTTGCCACTCATGGGGCCGTTTGTGGGCGGTTTTGGGTTTTCACCCACTAACGCCATGTTTTTTATCCTAAGTCTAGAAATATGCAAATTATCGTCGTATTCTCAAACTGGGAGTCCTGTTGCTATGCGGTTAGTTCCTACGAGTTACATTGGTCCCGTGGGAGGTGTTGGTGACTCTCACGGGACCGTTCGTGAGCTATTTTTAGATTTCACCCATTAACGGCATGTTTTTTAGCCTAAGTGTAAAAATACACAAATTATCATTGTATTCCAAATTAGGAGTCCCGTGGCTGCGCGGTCAGTTCCTACGAGATATATTGGTCCCGTCGTAGGTGTTAGTACCTCCCACGGGGCCGTTCGGAAGCTACTTTAGGTTTTCACCCTCTAACGCTATGTTTTTAGGCCTAAGTCCTCATATTCACAAATTATTGTCGTATTCTCAAATCGGGAGTGTCGTGGCCGTACGTACGAGTTATATTGGTCCCGTGGGAGCTGTCGGTGCCACTTACGGGGCAATTCGGGGGCTATTCCGAGTTTTCACCCACTAACACCATGTTTTTTGTCTAAGTGTAGAATTATGCATATTATCATCATGTTATCAAACCGGGAGTCCCGTGATAGCACGGTCAGTTCGTATGAGTCATATTGGCAACCTCAAAGGTGTTCGTGCCACTCATGGGGTCATTCGGGGGTTGTTTTGAGTTTTCACCCACTAACGCCATATTTTTAAGCCTAAGTCCGCAATTATGCAAATTATCATTGTATTCTCAAATCGGGAGTCCCGTGATTGCACGGTCAGTTCCTACAAGTTGTATTAATCCCGTGCAAGGTGTTGGTGCCACTCATGGGGCCGTTTGTGGGCTGCTTTGGATTTTCACCGACTAACGCCATGTTTTTTAGCATAAGTCTAGAAATATACAAATTATTGTTGTATTCTCAAATTGGGAGTCCCGTTTCTACGCCGTTAGTTCCTATGAGTTACATTGGTCCCGTGGGAGGTCTTGGTGCCTCCCACGGGGCCGTTCGGGGGATGTTTTCGGTTTTCACCCTCAAACGCCATGTTTTTAAGCCTAAGTCCTCATATTTTCAAATTATCATTATATTCTCAAACTGGGAGTCTCGTGGCCGCGCGATCAGTTTCTATGAGTTACATTGGTCCCATGCGAGGTGTTGTTGCCTCCCACGGGGCCGTTCGGGCGCTATTTTTAGATTTCACCCACTAACGCCATGTTTTATAGCCTATGTGTAAAAATACACAGATTATCATTGTATTCCAAGCTGGGAGTCCCATGGTTGCACGGTCAGTTCCTACGAGATACATTGGTCCTGTCGGAGGTGTTGATGCCTCCCACGGGGCCGTTCGGGGGATACATTTTGTTTTCACCCTCTAACTCCTTATTTTTAGGCCAAAGTCCTCATATTTTCAAATTACGATCGGATTCTCAAATCGGGAGTGCCTTTGCAGTTTTTACGAGTTATATTTGTCCTGTGGGAGCTGTCAGTGCCACTTACAGGGCCATTCGAGGGCTGTTTTGAGGTTTCACCCAATAACGCCATGTTTTTAAGCCTAAGTCTAGAATTATGCAAATTATCATCATATCCTCAAACCGGGAGTCTCATGATAGCGCGGTCAGTTCCTACATGTTTTATTGGTCCCGTGCGAGTTGTTGGTGTCACTCACGATGCCATTCAGTGGCTATTTCGAATGTTCACCCCCTAACACCATGTTTTTAAGACTAAGTCCTAATATTTTTAAATTACCATCATATTATCAAACCGGGCATCCTATGGCTGTGCGGTTAGTTCCTACGAGTTACATTGGTTCCATGGGGGCTGTCGGTGCCACTTACGGGGCCATTCAGGGGCAGTTTTGAGTTTTCACCCAATAAAGCTAAGTTTTTAAGCTTAAGTCTAGAATTAGGCAAATTATCATCATATCCTCAAACCGAGAGTCCTATGATAGCGTGGTAAGTTCTTACGAGTTATATTGGTCCCGTACGACGTGTTGGTGCCACTCATGGGGCCGTTCGGGGGCTATTTCATGTTTTCACCCACTAACGCCATGCTTTTAAGCCCAAGTCTAGAATTTGCAAATTATTATCGTATTCTGAAACCAGCAGTCCCATGATGGTGCGGTCAGTTTCTACGAGTTATATTCGTCCCGTGCGAGTTGTTGGTGCCACTCACGGGGCCATTCGGGGGCTATTTTGAGTTTTCACCCCCTAACTCCATGTTTTTAAGACTAAGTCCTAATTTTTTCAAATTACCATCGTATTCTCAAACCGGGAGTCCCGTGGCTACGCGGTTAGTTCTTAAGAGTTACATTGGTCCCGTGCGTGGTGTTGGTGCCTCCCACGGAGCCTTTCGGGGGATATTTTTGGATTTCACCCACTAACGCCATGTTTTTTGTCCTATGTCTAAAAATATGTAAATTATCATCGTATTCTCTAATCGAGAATCCCATGGCTATACGGTCAGTTCCTACGAGTTACATTGGTCCCGTGGGAGGTGTTGGTGCCTCCCACGGGGCCGTTCGGGGGCTATTTTAGGTTTTCACCCTCTAATGCCCTGTTTTGCTTAAGTTTAGAAATATATACATTATCGTCGTATTCTCAAACCGGGAGTCTTGTGATCGCGCGGTATGTTCTTATGAGTTGTATTGGTCCCGTGCGAGGTGGTTGTGCCACTAACTGGTCCGTTCGGGGGCTGTTTCGAGTTTTCACCTACTAACGCCATGTTTTTTGCCTAAGTGTAGAATTATTGATATTATCATCGTATTATCAAACCGGGAGTCCCGTGATAGCATGTTCAGTTCGTACGAGTCATATTGGCAACCTTTAAGGTGTTCGTGCCACTCACGGGTCCATTCGGGGGCTATTTCAAGTTTTCACCCACTAATGCCATGCTTTTAAGCCCAAATCTAGAATTTGCAAATTATTATCGTATTCTGAAACCAGCAGTCCCATGATAGTGCGGTCAGTTTCTACGAGTTATATTCGTCCCGTGCGAGTTGTTGGTGCCACTCACGGGGCCATTCGGGGGCTATTTTGAGTTTTCACCCCCTAACTCCATGTTTTTAAGACTAAGTCCTAATATTTTCAAATTACCATCGTATTCTCAAACCGGGAGTCCCGTGGCTACGCGGTTAGTTCTTAAAAGTTACATTGGTCCCGTGCGAGGTGTTGGTGCCTCCCACGGGGCGTTCGGGGGCTATTTTTGGATTTCACCCACTAACGCCATGTTTTTTGGCCTATGTCTAGAAATATGTAAATTATAATCGTATTCTCTAATCGAGAATCCCGTGGCTATACAGTCAGTTCCTACGAGTTACATTGGTCCCGTGGGAGGTGTTGGTGCCTCCCACGGGGCCATTCGGGGGCTATTTTAGGTTTTCACCCTCTAATGCCCTATTTTGCTTAAGTTTAGAAATATATACATTATCGTCGTATTCTCAAGCCGGGAGTCTCGTGATCGCGCAGTATGTTCTTATGAGTTGTATTTTACCCGTGCGAGGTGTTTGTGCCACTCACGGGTCCGTTCGGGGGCTGTTTCGAGTTTTCACCCACTAACGCCATGTTTTTTGCCTAAGTGTAGAATTATGGATATTATCATCGTATTCTCAAACTGGGAGTCCCGTGATAGCACGTTCAGTTCGTACGATTCATATTGGCAACCTCCAAGGTGTTCGTGCCACTCACGGGTTCATTCGGGGGTTATTTTGAGTTTTCGCCCACTAACGCCATATTTTTAAGCCTAAGTCTAGAATTATGGAAATTATCATCGTATTCTAAAATCGTGAGTCCCGTGATTGTGCAGTCTGTTCCTACGGGTTGTATTAGTCCCGTACGAGGTGTTGGTGCCACTCATGGGGCCGTTCGGGAGCTATTTTGAGTTTTAACCCGCTAACGCCATAAGTCCTAATATTTTCAAATTACCATCATATTCACAACCGGGAGTTCTGTGGCTACGCGGTTAGTTCCTATGAGTTAGATTGGTCCCGTGCGAGGTGTTGGTGCCTCCCACGGTGCCGTTCAGGGGTTGTTTTTGGATTTCACCAAATAACGCCTTGTTTTTTGGTCTAAATCTAAAAATATAAAATTTATTGTCATATTCTCAAACTGGGAATCCCGTGGCTGCCCGGTGAGTTCCTACGAGTTACATTGGTCCCGTGGGAGGTTTTTTCACCCTCTAAAGACGTGTTTTGCTTAGGTCTATAAATATGTAAATTATAATCGTATTCTCAGACCGAGAGTCATGTGATCACGCGGTATGTTCTTACGAGTTGTATTGGTCCCATGTGAGGTGTTGGTCTCACTCACGGGTCCGTTCAGGGGATGTTTCGAATTTTCACCCACTAACGCCATGTTTTGGCCTAAGTCTAGAATTATTCAAATTATCGTCATATTCTCAAATCGGGAATCCCATGATTGCGCTGATGATGCTAAGAATTAGCACCACCAGGTGAGATGTTTGCAAGCTCAATATATTAGTAACAATGGTAGCACAGCTATATAAAGAGAAGGAGGTGAGGATATGAGTAATCAACACCAGAATATGAGTGGTTCAGCCAATCTGGCCTACGTCCACTGTGAGTGTGTGAGTAATATCACTGAACAAAGGCACTAATGGCCATAGGTACAATTCACTCAAGCTCTCTCTCTCTCTCTCTACTGTATCATTATAAACAATTTTAGCTAGGGTTTTAATAGTTGGATCCCTTTTCAAGGTAGCGGATGATCCCTATATATAGTGCCTAGGGGGTGTAATGTACCCCCCATGCATGCAATGAGCATGTGTGTGGTGACCTCACCAATGTGGGAATACCATCTGTCACTGTCACATGTAAGTAATGATGATGAGATATTCTCCCACATGTGGAGAATAATCTTATTACAACTGATTTGTGCCTAGGTGTCCTTATCCAAATGTCAACAGATGCGCAGTCATGTTGGCGAGTGACCTCGGCCTGGGATAGGCCGAGCTGTAAAGGCTCGATGTTCGTTCAATCCGAATAACGTCATAAGGAGTCTCGGCCTAATCTCAGTCGAGACATTATGCTGGGTCGGCCCCAGCCGAGGTAGGGATAGTCCCATGCTTGTGATTACTAAGGCCTCTTGTGACCTCATCACAAGCCGAGGTTAAATCGGTTCCGCGTTGAGGGTCGGCTCCCTGTCACCTCGGCCCACCCTTGGCCGAGGTTGCCATAACCAGAATGCTGTTGATGCCTGTGATGCGCGCAGCGCCCCCTTGGCTATGTAGATGGTAGTGTCGGCCAGAGCTGAGGTATGTCTGGACGAGGGATGATATCGTGGGCCCCCCCTCATAGGGTCGATCAATGTCTCGGCCATCATCTTGGCCAAGGTAGGTATCTCTGGGCCGAGGTTATACTTGGGCATATCAATCACCCCCCAGCCCTTAGTCATATGCGAGAGCAAGTGGCTAGGGGACTGTCTCACCCCCGAGGCCTGTCTGTCCCAAGGACAACACCTGCGTGACACCTGTCCCAGGCCAAGGCGTGCCCACTTTGTTTGCGTGTGCTGTCAGTTGTCCCTTGGGTTTCCCAAGGCAATGATGGGCCTTGGGAAGTGTGCCCAAGTATTTAAGGGTAAAATCCCACCACTATCTCTTTCTTCTTCATTCCTTTATTTCGCGCGCAAAATTTCTGCAAGTTCTCTCCAAAGCTTCTTCAGTCCATCACTCTTTCTACAGAGGATTTCCTGTAGGTTCCTTGTGGAATCTCTTCGTTTCATCCATCGACTCATCTTCAGGTACCTCCCCCCTTCCATTTCCTTTGTTTTCAGCATTTGGTTTAAATTTTCCGGTGATATCTTTGGGTTTTCCGGTGGCTTTTTGAGTTTTTCGATGAGCTTCATTGATTCAGGCGACCTGTGTCTATTTGAAATTCCTTAGTTTGATCTTTATCCCCTTTTATTTCATAAGACAATCGTGTTTGTGAGTTTAGGAGTTTTCCTCAAGTTTAGGGTCGTTCCAAGTTTTGGGTCGTCCTCTGATGCGCAGACCCTTGTACCAACTTCTTGAGGACTTCCCCTCTCTCAGAGAGAAGACCTTAGAAAAAATTAGGCAAATAGAGAGAGCTCAGGAAGAAGCTCGTGGGTCTCAGGAGTTCCCCGTCAGACCTATCTTTCCCCCACCTCTCAAGGTAGTAGACCCTGATCCTCCTGAGAACTTCTATCAGACAGACGTCTCTGCTAACCGTTTGCCGATGTCTGAGTCTGAGTCCTCCACCTCAGACCCCGTGTCTATGGACTCTTTCGAGGAAGCCATGGATTTTACACCTCGGCCTGGTCAGGCCCCTGACCAGGCCGAGGTCTCCAGCCGAGCATCGTCTCAGAATGGTTCAAGCACCTCGAATTCTTCTTCAGAGGTCGAACTTATTATGCCAAGTGTGGCTGTGCCTCCCATTCTAGACGTTATCCCTCTGTCGTCCGTTACCGGGGCCGAGTTTGCTCAGAGGTTCCCTAGTCACACATTTACGTCTGCTCCAGCCGACATTGAGGTTGATGATGATGATGATGATGGTGAAAGTGAAGTTGACACCTCTGAGGCGGACGAGTACGAGAGCACAGTCACTGAGGTGGATCTATTGCACTTCAGATACTTATACTCCATCAGTCCCTCAATCAAATTGAGGAGACCTCAGAGGGAAGAGAGGGCCTACCACGGACGAGATGGAGAAATCTGCTTATATGAGCAGATGTTTAAGTTAGGTTTTCATCTACCCATTCACCCTATCATTAGGTCCATTCTTTACTTCATCAACTTGGCCCCCTCACAGCTCTCTCCCAATGCTTGGAGAGTTATTATAGGGGCCATCGTCTTGTGGAGGGCAGTCCACCACTCTGACCTCCCGGTTCAGGTCTTTACTGGTTGTTACGTCCCTACATCGGCCAAAAATCATCCGAGCTACTATCACTTCGTGGCTCGAAGACCTGAGAAGAAAATGCTCCTGGTCACTCAGACCTCGAATCACAATTGGAAACCCCGGTATTTTTTCGCCTCAGGGCCATGGGAATATGGCTCATCTGTTCCCTCTTCCACTTTTGAGACGAGGGTGCCCCTCAGATGGGGTAAGGTCACTATGTCTGCCAGGGTCGATCCTGGCCTAAGTCTTCAGAACGGTAAAAAAGTGAAGGCCCTGTAAGACCAAAGGGCACATGGTCTGTTCATAAAGTTCGAACATCTGTTAACCCCAGTATCTCTCGGGGACGAGCCTAGGTGGAAGTCCCCTTGTTGACTTTGGTAAGGATTTTTCTCTTTTCAAGTCTAACCTCTGACCTCATTCGTATCTGGTCACTCATGTTTGATTTCTGACTTGTCTTTTCCCTTTTTGCAGAGAGACCACCAGGTGTCCCAGACGAGTTGTGGGAGATGGCAGCTCCGAGTTTGGCTAGACTTGCCAAGAAGACTGGTTTGAATGCTCCTCCACATGCTCCCTCAACATCCAAATCCAAGAAGAGGGCCCCTGAGGTCTCGGCCTCTGAGGATCAGAGGCCGACCTCCAGGCAAAAGAAGACTTCAGACGCCGGGATCCCTATCACAACCGACACCTTATCGGCTCGTCTGGACCAGCTGAAACTTACCGATAGCGTGGTCGGCCACAGCCGACAGGCCATGGACGCCCTTGCCAACATGATGACCGAGGCTGACAAGCATTTTTACAGGGCCATGGACACTTCCATGCTTGTTGAGTTCAGCCTCCAAAGGGAGGCCCAAGTATGACTTGTTCCTTTTGTCCATAATTTTTCAAGTGCAACGTCTGATATTACCCCCATCTAACCTCTTCATTATCTACGCAGGGTGTCACTGCCATGTACCAGCTATCTAACTGGGCCATGAGGAAACTTCCTCTCATTCAGAAGGGGCAGGAGGCTGAGAAGGTTGAGAGCACCCTGAAGGCCGAGGTTGACCGTCTAAGGTCAGAGTTGCAGAATGCCGAGACCAAGGACCAGAACTCTGAAAATAAGGCCCAGGGACTGGAAAACGATATCTCTACACTCGTCCAAAGCCACGCCAAGGCCCTGAAGGATAAGGACGATGCCCTGCAGAGGAAAGTCAATGCTGCTGTGAAGGCCGCCCTTGCAGATGCCTCATAGAAAATAATTGCTGATTACAAAGTCTCTGACGAGTTCGTAGGTTTTGGTTTTGAATACCTCGAAAGAGGTATCAAAGCCACCACCAAATGGGACGAGGTTAGGGAGAAGGAGGTTGGAACTATAAAGGCCTCCGACTTTGTGGGCCTCGGCTTCGCCGACCCTCAGTTTGCCCAGGCCCTGCAAGAGATAGAAGACGAGGCTGCTGCCCATGGTCAGACTGCTACTCTGGAAGGGACTGATCTCGGAGGAACTGACCCTGCTGATGATGTGGCTGAGGTGACCAATGCTGAACAGGTCAACCCAGCCGAGACTTCGAATGTTCCTCCCTCAGATGTTTAACTTGGCCTTGTATTTTGTATTTTTTGACTTGTAATTCTGAACGTGTAATTTATTAGACATCTGAATGTTATGTAATCTCTTCTTTTATTGAATGCCAATTTCTTCCTTTATCTTGACCTCTGAATGTATTTGAATGCTATATGATCTCTGAAGTCATTACTTAATATAATGTTGTCATAACCATATCACCAAATTACTGATGTTAAGGGTCTGAGGTTATCTAACCCAGGTGTTTGAGCTCAGACCTCGTCACCACCGAGTGATGTTATGAGGGTCTGAGGTCATCACCTAAGAGGTTAGCCTCATAATGAATATCACCAAATTAATGATGTTAAGGGTCTGAGGTTATCTAACCCAGGTGTCTGAGATCAGACCTCATCACCACCGAGTGATGTTATGAGGGTCTGAGGTCATCACCTAAGAGGCTAGCCTCATAATGAATATCACCAAATTAATGATGTTAAGGGTCTGAGGTTATCTAACCTAGGTGTCTAAGCTCAGACCTCGTCACCACCGAGTGATGTTATGAGGGTCTGAGGTCATCACCTAAGAGGTTAGCCTCATAATGAATATCACCAAATTAATGATGTTAAGGGTCTGAGGTTATCTAACCCAGGTGTCTGAACTCAGACCTCGTCACGATCGAGTGATGTTATGAGGGTCTGAGGTCATCACCTAAGAGGTTAGCCTCATAATGAATATCACCAAATTAATGATGTTAAGGGTCTGAGATTATCTAACCCAGGTGTCTGAGCTCAGACCTCATTACCACCGAGTGATGTTATGAGGGTCTGAGGTCATCACCTAAGAGGTTAGCCTCATAATGAATATCACCAAATTAATGATGTTAAGGGTCTGAGGTTATCTAACCTAGGTGTCTGAGCTCAGACCTCGTGACCACCGAGTGATGTTATGAGGGTCTGAGGTCATCACCTAAGAGGTTAGCCTCATAATGAATATCACCAAATTAATGATGTTAAGGGTCTGAGGTTATCTAACCCAGGTGTCTGAGCTCAGACCTCGTCACCACCGAGTGATGTTATGAGGGTCTGAGGTCATCACCTAAGAGGTTAGCCCCATAATGAATATCACCAAATTAATGATGTTAAGGGTCTGAGGTTATCTAACCCAGGTGTTTGAGCTCAGACCTCCACACCACCGAGTGATTTTATGAGGGTGTGAGGTCATCACCTAAGAAGTTAGCCTCATAATGAATATCACCAAATTAATGATGTTAAGGGTCTGAGGTTATCTAACCCAGGTGTCTGAGCTCAGACCTCGTCACCACCGAGTGATGTTATGAGGGTCTGAGGTCATTACCTAAGAGGTTAGCCTCATAATGAATATCACCAAATTAATGATGTTAAGGGTCTGAGGTTATCTAACCCAGGTGTCTGAGCTCAGACCTCGTCACCACCGAGTGATGTTATGAGGGTCTGAGGTCATCACCTAAGAGGCTAGCCTCATAATAAATATCACCAAATTAATAATGTTAAGGGTCTGAGGTTATCTAACCCAGGTGTCTGAGCTCAGACCTCGTCACCACCGAGTGATGTTATGAGGGTCTGAGGTCATCACCTAAGAGGTTAGCCTCATAATGAATATCACCAAATTAATGATGTTAAGGGTCTGAGGTTATCTAACCCAAGTGTCTGAGCTCAGACCTCGTCACCACCGAGTGATGTTATGAGGGTCTGAGGTCATCACCTAAGAGGCTAGCCTCATAATAAATATCACCAAATTAATAATGTTAAGGGTCTGAGGTTATCTAACCCAGGTGTCTGAGCTCAGACCTCGTCACCACCGAGTGATGTTATGAGGGTCTGAGGTCATCACCTAAGAGGTTAGCCTCATGATAATCTTCTGTACTTAAAGAACGAAACAAGAACTTGGTATGGAAACTGATCTTTATTAATAACCTCCTCTTAGTAAGATAGTACATTTTCACAACTCTATACATCATATGTAATATCTCTTGAGATGGTCAGCATTCCACGGGTTAGTGAAAGGTTCTCCTTCTAAGTTTTCTAGCCTGTAAGTGCCAGGCACAACCTCTTCCGTCACCTTGTAGGGGCCATGCCAGGTTGGGTGTAGCTTGCTTGACTTCTGTAGTGTTTTCTTTAGAACTAGGTCTCCTACTGCAATGGGTCTTGACTTCACCCTCTGGTTGTAGAATTTTGTTTCCCTCTGCTGGTAGGCTACTTTTCTGACCTCTGTGTCTTCCCTTCTTTCTTCGATGAGATCCAGGTCTAGCCTTCTCTTCTCCCCATTGTTGTCGGGGTCGTAGGTCTTAATCCGATGAGTTAGCAGTCCTACCTCCGTTGGTATGACTGCCTCTGAGACATGTGCCAGCATGAATTGGGTTTCTCCTGTGGGTGTCCTTGCCGTAGTTCTGTAAGCCCATAGCACGGCGTAGACCTCTTTTATCCATATCCCCTTCGCATCTTCTAACCTCTTCTTGATTCCATCCAAGATGGTTCTGTTCGTGACCTCGGTCTGGCCATTTGCCTGAGGTCGACCAGGAGATGAGAAGAACTGTCTGATCCCACACTTTGGCAATACTTCTCCAAAGAGGCATTCTTGAACTGGGTCCCCTTGTCCGAGATGAGAGTGTTTGGGAGGCCATATCTACATATGATGTTCTTCCAGATGAACTGGAAGGTCTTCTGCTCTGTAATGGTTATCATCGGCTCTTCCTCTACCCATTTTGAAAAGTAGTCAATGGAAACTATCAAGAATCTATAGTTGTTGATTGCTCTTGGCAAAGGTCCTACTAAGTCAATTCCCCATACCGTAAATGGCCATCGAGAAGAGATCGACGTCATAGGATGATGAGGTTAGTGACGGATGGTGGCGAACCATTGACATTTATCTCACCTCTTCACATAATCTGCTGCGTCCTTAGACATGGTAGGCCACCAGTATCCCTGAGTGATGATCCTCTTGGCTAAGGGTCTTCCCCTAATGTGTCTAGATCAGGAACCCTCATGAACCTCCCTTAAGACCTGGGGTACTTCCGCAGGGTGCACACATCTGAGGAGAGGCAGTAGAAACCCCTTTTTGTACAAGACGTCTCCTACCAATGAGAACTTTGCAGCCCTGTATCTCAACTTTCTTCTTTCCATCCTGGACTCAGGTAGCTCCCCCTCTTTTAGGTATCTGATGAGCGGGTCAATCCATGAGTCTCCCAGGTTCACATTGTGATAAGGGCTGCACACCTCGTCCTCCTCGATGCTTGCTTTTCCTAAGACCTCGATTGGAATGGTCCTTTCCAAATCTGTCTTCATTGTCGAGGCCAGTCTTGCCAATGCATCGGCATGGTTGTTGCCCAGCCGAGGCACTCTCTTCAGCTTTGCCTCTTCAAAATACTCTAGCAATCCTCTTACCTTCTTTAGGTATTTGGCCATCCTTTCATCTTTGGCCTCGTATGCCCCCAGCACTTGATTGACAACCAACCTCGAGTCGCTGTGGAGTAGGAGCCGCTTTACTCAAAGAGCTGTTGCTAATAAGAGACCTGCTATCATGGCCTCATACTCAGACTCGTTGTTGGAGGCCTTAAAGTTGAAACTCAAGGCGTACTCAATGTTGGCGCCATCTGGAGCCGAGATTATTAGCCCCGCGCCGCTTCCATTGTCACAAGAAGAGCCATCAACGAAGAGGCTCCACACGTCTGCATTTGATGAGAAGACCCCTTCTCTCATAACCCCCTTTTCGAAGAGGTACCGATCCTCTTCATTTTCTTCTACTCTGCTCCGAGCTTGGCCTGGGGCAACCTCTTCTCAGCCTCAGAAGATGTACGGGGCATTCCCTTCCGAATCTCAGAAGACACTTCGGTTCATCTCTTCACCACCATCCAAGCCCTTCTCTGTCTCGATCTCTTCCCAAGGGAATTCTGCGACAAAGTCTGCGAGAGCCTACCCCTTGATGGCTGTCCTGGGCTGGTAGGTAAGATCATACTCTCCTAGCTCGATGGCCCAGGTCATCAATCTTTTGGACTTCTCAGGCTTGTGCAGAACCTGCCGTAGTGGTGAGTCGGTGAGGACTACCATGGAGTGAGCTTGGAAGTAAGGCTTCATCTTCCTAGAGGCGTGTATCAGGGCATAAGCCAACTTCTCCATACGGGGATAGTTTTGTTCAGACCCCTGAAGGGCCTTACTATTGAAGTACACAGGTCTCTGAACCCCATCCTCTTCCCATATGATGGCCGCGCTAATGGTTGACTCGGAGACTTCCAGGTACAGAAATAACCTCTCCCCTGCGATGGGCCAGGACAGTAGCAAGGGAGACCCCAAGTAGGACTTCAGTTGATCAAAGGCTTTTTCACACTCTTCGTCCCACTGGAAGGCCTTTCTCAGAACTTTAAAGAATGGAAGACACTTGTCCGTGGCTCTGGAAACAAACATGTTCAGGGCCGCCACCCTTCCAGTGAGTCTCTGAACATCCTTGATACTCCTAGGAGTCTTCATGTCGAGTAATGCCTTGATTTTCTCCAGGTTTGCTTCAATCCCCCTCTGATTAACGATGAACCCCAGGAACTTCCCAGCTCCTACCTCGAAGACACATTTTGCTGGGTTGAGCTTTATTCTGTAGGAGTCCATGACATCAAAGGTCTTCTCTAGGTCTGCTACGTGAGTACACGCTTTCAAGCTCTTCGTTAGCATATCGTCCACATACACCTCCATGGTCTTACCTATCTGCTCCTCGAACATCTTATTGATAAGGCGTTGATACGTTGCCCCCGCATTTTTCAGACCAAAGGGCATCACCTTGTAACAGTACGTCCCCTTGTCAGTAATGAAGGCTTTTTTCTCAGAGTCTTCGGTATCCATGAATATTTGGTTATAGCCTGAATAAGCATCCATGAAACTCATAAGCTCGTGCCCTGCCATTGCATCCACCATCTGGTCTATCCTGGGTAAGGGATAGCTGTCCTTCGGGCAACACCTATTCAGGTCTGTGAAATCTACACACATCCGCCACTTTCCATTGGCCTTAGGCACGATGACTGCATTTGAGAGCCACTCTGGATAAGTAACCTCTCTTATGAACTCAGCCTCTTCCAACTTCTTTACCTCATCCCGGATGACCTCATACTTCTCTCTGTAGTAGATCCTTCACCTCTGTTTAATAGGCCTAGCATCTCTGTCTAAGTTGAGCTTGTGGGTCATGATCTCAGGGTCGATACCAGGCATATCTGCATGACTCCATGCGAAGACGCTCTACCTCCTCCTAAGGAAGTTTATCAGCTCTTCCTTGATCCCTTGCTCCAGGGCTTTGCCGACCTGGACGGTTTTTTCCAGCTCGTTCTCATTGAGGACGATGGATTCTACCTCTTCCGCGGGCTTGCCCTTCTTCAATTTTGTTTCGTCTCTGGGATCAAGAGTGTCAATGCTGTAAGTGGCGGTTGCTCTCTTATGGGCCTCTCGCTCTTCGGCCGAGTTGAAATAACACTCCCGCGCCGTGGTTTGGTCCCCTTGCACTTCCCCTACCCCATAAGGAGTCGGTAATTTTAGCATCTGGTGGACCGTTGACGGCACGGATTCAAACTCTCTGAGGGCCACTCTTCCTATGATGAGGTTGTAGGCCGATAAGACGTTTTCGTCCATAACAAAAAATTTTATCTTCTTGGTCAGCCTCTTAGGCCACTCATCTCCCATCCGCACATCCATTTCATACATGCCCAATGGGTGTACCTTCTCACCACTGAAGCCTATCAATGGGTGATGGTAGGGCACCAGCCTTGCCCTGCTAAGACCCAAGCTCTTGAAACAAGGCCAGAACATCACATCTGCTGAGCTTCCCCCATCTATGAGGATTCTCCCTACATCGCACCCATGCACCCTCGTTGTTATGACTAAAGGGTCATCATGGGGGGCTAAGATGCCCTTGAAGTCGAGTCTGGAGAACCCCACTATGACGGTGTCCATGTCCACCTTCTTCCTCTTCTGCACTGCGTCAGAAGACGTTAGATTCACAACCTCTGGCCTCACCACTGACTTGGCCTCCTCTACATGAGCTTTCCTGTCGGCTACCTCAGAGCCACCTCCTGCGAATCCCCCACATATGGTGCTAACGCCAAAGGAGATCATCCCTACCCTCTTCACTGGGGTTTTGTCATCCTTAGGTGGGAGATCCGGGTCATGTCCATCATCACCCTCTGAATCATCATGCCTTCTAGCCGGGACATCGCCACGGTACCTGTCATTTCTTTTCTTCCTAGGGTCTTCTCTGCCACCCTTTGGGGCCTTGCCATCCACATACTTTTTCAGCTTCCCGGATTTCAGCATCTTCTCAATCTCATCCTTCAGAGCGAAGCATCTATCTGTGACATGGCCGTGATCCTGATGGAACTCACACCAGAGGTTTTTATTCCTCTTATGTGGCGGGGCCTTCAATTTCTCTGGCCACCTCAGAGCCCGGTCAGCCTTGATCTCATTGAGGATGTGCTCACAGCTCACAGTTAGAGGAGTGTAATGAGCGAACTTGTCATCTGTTGACCTCTCCTTCCCCTCTTTCTTACCCTGGGACCTCCCAGTGCTACCACGGTTCTCCTCCTCATACTTGGCGGACATTGCCTATTCTGCATTCATCACTTTCCCTGCGGTGGACAACATCTCTGCCATAGACTTGGGGGGGTATTCCGCCAGTTTCCACAATAGCTTCCCCTTCTGGAGGCCTCCTATCAGGGCGGTCATGGCTGTGCTCTCCTCGTAATCCTCTACCTCCAACTTCTCCTTGTTAAATCTTGCTATATAGTCTCTTAGGCTTTCTCCCTTAGCCTGTTTGACATATAGGAGGTGGGTAGTCTTCTTTTGAGGCCTTACCCCAAAGCAGAAGTTGTGGATGAACTGCTCTGTTAGGCCTTTGAAGTTCTCGATCGAGTTCTTCGGAAGAGAGGTGAACCAGCTGTGCGCTGCCCCCGTCAAGGTTCCTGAGAAGGCCCTGCACTTCATCTCATCGGGTATGGAGTAAATATCTGCTGCCGACTGATACATCTCGATATGGTGCACTGGGTTAGTTCTCCCATCATACTTAGGCGTCACTGTAGGAGGCTTGAACTTAGCTGGGGTTGGGAACCCCACTATCCTAGCTACAAACGGGGAGCCCTCCGAGTATCCCCTCTGCAATGGGTCCCTGCTATTTATGAGGTCCCCTATCTTCTCCTCGAGACGTTGGATTGAGTCATTCCAGGGTCTTCTCTCTTCAGCTAGGCCGAGGTTATCCCCTACCACCTCCCTACGATGGACAGAGGGCTCCCCAGCCACAACACATTGACTATTGACCTCTTCCTTCTCTCGGGCTCTTCTTTCCAAGGGTCGGCCTTGATCCGGTCGAGCCTGCCTATTCCCTCTTTGAGAGCTTGCCGCGCTCCTTGACCTCGATAGCCTCTGCCTCAGGTCATTGACTGGGCCTAGCCTCTCGAAGGCCGACCCTCTGCTCAACCTGTTAAAGGCCGACCCTCTCTGCTGGGCCTCATCTCTTCCTCGGCCGATACATCCTTGACTCTGCCTATCAAAGGCCGACCCTCTTTGTTGGGCCTCGTCTCTTCTTCTGTCGACACATCCTGGGCTCTGCCTAAGAGGTCGTACTGTATTGTCTGACACCTCATACGGCTCCCAGCAGTCTTCCGGGCCTCTTCAGCTTCAAGGTCATCATACCTGACCTCTGGTCAAGGGTTTCCCTACCTCCCCAGGCGCAAGCGCCTAGGGTCAGCAACGTCCCTCCTCCGCTGGGGTGCAGGTTGGTCCTTCATGGGCGCCTGGGGTGGTCCCCTGGCATCGGGATGGGGCTGAACTGCCGCCGGCATTATCATGTCCGGGGAGACTCCAGGTGGCCTCATCATCATGGTTTGGCTGAGCTGGGAAAATTGCTCCTTCATGGCTTGTTGTGTTGCAGCTAAAGATTTCAAAGTTGGTGCCACCTCTGCCATTTCGGACTGGGTAGGAGCCTGACTGGACCTATCCCCTCCACCTCCGGGCGGCGGAAGAGGCGGTGGTAATTCTGGTGCCATGTGTTAATAATAAAGAGCTTGAACAGTAAGTGAGCTTAATACCTTAAAGGACCTCTTTCAATGGTGAAACATCTCCACACAAGGGGTGGTTCCTGGTTCACCACCAGAGTCTCCGGTGAGGTAAAGTAGAAAAAGAGGAAGAGATAGCCTCTCGATTCCCACAGACGACGCCAAAATGATGATGCTAAGAATTAGCACCACTGGGTGAGATGTTTGCAAGCTCAATATATTAGTAACAATGGTAGCACATCTATATAAAGAGTTAAGAGAAGGAGGTGAGGATATGAGGAATCAACACCGAAATATGAGTGGTTCAGCCAATCTGGCCTACGTCCACTATGAGTGTGTGAGTAATATCACTGAACAAAGGCACTAATGGCCATAGGTACAATTCACTCAAGCTCTCTCTCTCTCTCTACTGTATCTTTAGACACAGTTTTAGCTAGGGTTTTAATAGTTGGATCCCTTTGCAAGGTAGGGGATGATCCCTATATATAGTGCCTAGGGGGTGTAATGTACCCCCCATGCATGCAATGAGCATGTGTGTGGTATCCTCACCAATGTGGGAATGCCATCTATCACTGTCACATGTAAGAAATGATGATGAGATATTCTCCCACATGTGGAGAATAATCTTGTTACAACTGATTTGTGCCTAGGTGTCCTTATCCAAATGTCAACAGATGCTCGGCAGTCATGTTGGCGAATGACCTCGGCCTGGGAGAGGCCGAGCTGTAATGGCTTGATGTCCGTTCAATCTGAATAATGTCATAAGGAGTCTTGGCCTGATCTCAGTCGAGACATTATGCTGGGTCGGCCCCAGCCAAGGTAGGGATAGTCCCATGCTGGTGATTACTAAGGCCTCTTGTTACCTCATCACAAGCCGAGGTTGAACCGGTTCCGCGTTGAGGGTCGGCTCCCTGTCACCTCAGCCCACCCTTGGCCGAGGTTTCCATACCCAGAATGCTGTTGATGCCTGTGATACGCGCAGCGCCCCCCTTGGCTGTGTAGATGGTACTGTCGGCCAGAGCCGAGGTATGTCTGGCCGAGGGATGATATCGTGGCCCCCCCCTCATAGGGTCGATCAATGTCTCGGCCATCATCTTGGCCGAGGTAGGTATCTCTGGGCCAAGGTTATACTTGGGCATATTAAGCGCGATCAGTTCCTACGAGTCATATTGGCCCCGTCCAAGTTGTTGGTGCCACTCACTGGGTCGTTAGGGGGTTATTTTGAGTTTTCACCCACTAACGCCATATTTTTAAGCCTAAGTCTATAATTATGCAAATTATCATCGTATTTTGAAATTAGGAGTCCCGTGATAGCGCGGTCAGTTGCTACGAGTTATATTAGTCCTGCGCGAGGTGTTGGTGCCACTCACGGGGCCATTTGGGGGTTGTATTGCGTTTTCACCCACTAACGCCATTTTTTTAGCCTAAGAATAAAAATATAAAAATTATCGTCATATTCTCCAACCGGGAGTCCCGTTCCTGCGCGGTTAGTTCTTTCAAGTTATATTGGTCCAGTTGGAGGTGTTGGTGCCTCCCACGGGGCCGTTCGGGGGCTATTTTCGGTTTTCACCCTCAAATGCCATGTTTTTAAGCATAAGTCGTCATATTTTCAAATTACCATCGTATTCTCAAACCGGGAGTCTCGTGGCTGCGTGGTCAGTTCCTACGAGTTACATTGGTCCCATGCGAGGTGTTGGTGCCTCCCACCGGGCCGTTCGAGAGCTGTTTATAGATTTCACCCACTAACGTCGTGTTTTTTAGCCTAAGTGTGAAAATACACAAATTATCATTGTATTCCAAACCGGGAGTCCCATGGCTGCGCGGTCAGTTCCTACGAGTTACATTGGTCTCATCGGAAGCATTGGTGCCTCCCACGAGGCCGTTTGGGGGCTAATTTTGGTTTTCACCATCTAATGCCATGTTTTAGTCCTAAGTCCTCATATTTTTAAATTACGGTTGTATTCTCAAATCGGGAGTGACGTGGTAGTTCCTACGAGTCATATTGGTCCCGTGCGAGGTGTTGGAGCCACTCACGGGGCCGTTCAGTGGCATTTTTTAGTGTTCACCCACTAGCGCCATGTTTTTAAGCCTAACTCTATAATTATTCAAATTATCATCATATCCTCAAACTGGGAGTCCCGTGATAGTGCGGTCAGTTCTGACATGTTATATTGGTGCGGTGCGAGGTGTTGGTGTCACACACGGGGTCATTTGGGGGCTGTTTCGGGTGTTCACCTCCTAACGCCATGTTTTTAAGACTAAGTCCTCATATTTTTATATTACCATCGTATTCACAAACTGGGAGACCCATGGCTGCGCAGTTAGTTCCTACGAGTTACATTGGTCCCGTGAGAGAAGTTGGTGCCTCCCACGGGGCCCTTCAAGGGCTATTTCGTGTAACACCCCGTCTAATTAAATACCGGGTGGCCAATCCCATACCCAATTAAAAAATAATATACAGTTGGCTCATTCTTAGCATCACTGTCGAAAACATTTACAACTCACCCAATCCTCAATTAAGCTGGTGTGAAAAACTTTCCAAATTTTAATTTAACAAAATCCATTTCCAGTTTAAGAATAACACAACACATTTATTCTACAACACTGATAACCAATTAGATAACACAAAATAATTTAAAAGCATTTGGAATAAACATTCCCACATAATATTAATCCATTACAGTAATCCCAACAATGTTAAATGTATTAAAAGACACGAATACAATAGTATTTGACCCCGATAGAAAAGAGATAACTGAATCCTTTGGGCGACATGCCCTGACTAAGAATACTGTGAATCAAATGAAGATAAGCGTCTAAGCAAAACTCCATAAATCCATAGCTCGTCAATATCAACTAAGGATGGCGTCCTTGCTGCTGGACACCTGATATAGAAGATACAATAGAAAAGAAAATATGCAAGGAAACGGGTCAGAGCCCAAATGTGTAAATGATTTTTAAAACCGCAAGTATTTAACAAGTTCAATAAATCTTTTATTATGTACATGGTAGACCCAACTCTCACTTGCCATTCTCACCTCTCAACTAGAGTCCACACTTAACGTTTCCTATTAACCTCCTAGTTAATGGTTCCTCTTTTCTAGTCTTCATATTATAATTCCATCCCAATATCATAATCCCCGTATGTCCCATACCATACGTCACATTATTATTCATTTACACTTCTCATCGTTTCTCATAACATGAATCATTTCTCATTAATATGAATTAAGCTTTTCAATAAACATTCATTAACTTAATTCAATTATCTTTCTCTATTCACCGTTATCTACAATTATCATCGTAGATAGATTTAATCATAATAAATATCCATTCATTCATTTAATCCATTATATATATATATATATATATATTCATATATAATACGGCAACCCGAGTCACAGCTGCGGTGCAATGCATTACTCTGCTATCATGTCCCAATATCGCTGGTCGCCGAAAAGGGGATAAAAGGTTCGGTGAGGATACCTCGAACCATTAACAACATGACAATCATTGGAGGCGAACATAGTTCTCATACCCATGGGTCACGCACATACCTACGTACCCATAGTCAGCGGACTTATCAACTCCCCGATAAGTCTTTCATATACCTATGTTCTCGAGCGACAAATCAAAGATCCCATGGATTCATCAGGATATGATTGCCCTCACGCGCAAACCTCCCACCGATAGCAGGTAAGCTAGGTATGTCATACACATAATCATTAATCAATCAAATAGGTATTATCATACCTATAGTATACTATCAACAAGGTACACCTATTACCCTTAGATTATGCGTATCATTATATCTCTTTAAATCCCACGTATTAAAATGTCATATCTTTACTTCATAATTTAATTATCCTCGCATCCTATAACATCTCTCCACTCCCGACGTCGTTAAGGTTCATGCGCGGAGCGTCTCGCAAAGCGAAATCCAAACAAGGAACCCCTCCAATACACTACTACTTAACTTTGTCGATCGAGGAGGTCCGTCAACTTTAAATACGTGATTGGGATAACCTCATACCTTCTTTCAACCAAATGTGTTCTAAACTCCCATCTCTATCCAGGAGTCATACTGCTAAGCGCTCGTATTACACTTAGTCCTTGCACAATCAATAATGAGCTTAAACTTAGTGCTTGATGTTCATATTGTAATCCTAAGGCTACCCAGGTGTTACATTCAATCACCACTACTGGACCTATCCTTAATCCTCAAGCAAACCAATTATAATCCAACAAATGAATCTAGCAACCGAAATTTCTTTAATTTAATTATCATCATTCTAATCAATTTAAATCCCAATCAAATTAATTCAAATCTTATCAAGGGTCTACTGATATTTTCTAAGTCCCATAATATCCAATTAATAATCACCAAAGATCCACAAAAGTTTTGGGATAAGAACCAACATTAAAAAGAAACAAAATCATGAATTCTCATTTTTTAAATACTCAGAAAAATCAGATCCAAAAATTACTCGAATCATCAATCCGACTTCAGATTTGGATTCTACACGAAAAATTGAGTCAGGTATGTGTTTTGAGTTTTTCTTAAATCTCATCCAAATGCACTCGAAAAGGAGATCTAAACATTCCAAATTGGTTCTTCTCATTCCACTCGTTTTTGCCTCTTTTTCCAGAAAATTATCAACATATTATCTTCAAGAACACAAAATGATTTTCAGAATTTCTTCCACAGATTGATGAATATTTCTTGGATTACTAACTACCTACAACATGAGTTTAATTCCTATATATTTTTAGATTCCAAAAATCCATTAACAACTATATCCTTTCATCTTCCAAGCATGAAAATCATCTCTTTTTATAACTATCCTAACATGGACAATATACGAACTTAAATTGAAAATATCAAACACTTGCCTTTAATGAAGATCTGATCCTTTGGGGTTGAATAACATAGGTGGTTCTCCCTTTTTCCGGCCACTTTCGGTGGTGTTTGGTGGTGGTGACCTTTGGTCTTTAGTTCTCCTCCTTTCCAAGCAAGCTTTTCTCTTCCCAAGCAACCTTTCACTCTCTCTAAGAAGATGACCTTTCAATTTTGTATAGAAGAGATGAATGAACCCAAATTCAACTAATCTCCAAATACTTATAATAAGACAAAACCCGAAATCACTATTCATCCCCCTTGTAAAAATAACCAAAATGCCCTTTTGGGTTGTCTTTTCATTTCCAAATGACCCGACACCCAAATCCAACATCCAAATAGACTTTTCTGACTATTTCAACCCTTCCGGACGAAACAACGCAGTCGAAATGACTATAAGGATGATATAAAAACAAGTTCCCTTTTTAATTTAACAAATTAGTCCCGACACGTCCTATACCGCGTCAGACTAAAAATCCAATTTACCGAGAAATTATATCATACCGTCATATCAATGACATCACATTCATATATTACCTAAATATCTTTAAGTAATATTCAGAATCATCCATTTTAATATCCACAATTCGGGTAAAACCCAAATGAATTAATTAATAATAAAATCCAACTAATCCATTAAGTTAAAATATAACCGATTTTAAAAGTCATAAAAATTACGGGGTATTACATACTTCCCTCTTATGACAGAATTTTGTCCCGAAATTCAGGAATATAAATCATACCGGCAAGGTCAACTCCGAGTATAAATCTCTCATCGCAAGAAATCTAAGACGTACCGCTCATACAATACATTAACGAAAATCCCTATTGATGTTATATGCTAAGCCGCACCATATAGTTTCAACTGAACCGAATTTAAATTATACCCAATCTTCCCTATACCGTCCTCGTGACAAAGTTTGGGAAAAATGATCCTCACGTATTGAACAAATAAATCCTGAAGTCTCAACTACTTACCTTTTCACAATTATGAAAACTACTACCATTCAACCATCCAGGGCGCCCATACACCCTATCGTACCACTTTCAATATTAACATTTTCGCAAAGGTTATAAACTCATATCCCAAAGACCTATCTTATTTCGACTCCCAACGATTATTAGTTTCATGCGTGGGGTGTCTCGCAAGCGAAAGTCAAACAAGGAACCACCCCGATACACTACTTCCTAAAGTAGTCGGTCATCGAAACTCCTAAGGTCCTTAGTTAATAGTATATAAAAATTTGGTTTATCGGGAAAAAAATATCTGGTTTATCGATTTAAATAAAAAAAATTAGGTTTTATTGATTTCAAATAGAGTCTACTCATCTACTCTTCTCTAGAAGACAAGATGATGGTTAATAGTAGTACATACGCTCTCGTATACCACAAGTCAATGCATGTCGATAGTCACATCATGCTCGGACATGCCCAAAGTAAGTAATCCCATGATAAAAATCAAACCCACGTGATAACATGTAATATATAGGTGTACCACACCCCTCAGTGAGTCTATGTAAATAACGATGCTATAGGCTAAGTTTAGCAGCCCTTTTTCCCACACAATATTAATTGCTACAAAAATCAATATACGCCTCATAATTCCTTAGATAGAGAACATACCCTCATTCGTGGGTGGTGGTTGTTGAATCCCACTATTATAACTTTGCTCCGATAAGTCAAGAAAAAATTTACCCCAAATTTTCAGTTCTAGTTAACCACACTCCATTATATTCCCAAGCCTTTGAATATATTGCCTTCGTTAGGTAACACACACAATTCCCGCATTTCAAGAACTTCTACTGATGTCTCTCCTCAATTTTCCGTAATAGGAGTGACCTCAACTACGGTCATCATACTCGAACATACTTCATAACCTCCTAAGTACGATCTCCGCTATCCATTCAATGGCCCTCATCTGCCATACTTCTTTGTTCGATCACTCCCGAACGTAAATAAGATTCACTGATATATATGGAATCTTACCAAAGAGATCAACAATCCTAAACATAGGGATCTATATCAAATAACGCTAAGCTGAAAACACAGTAAGCCATACAGATCCTAAAGGACACAAGAACCTGATGCTCTGATACCACCTTTAACACCCCGTCTAATTAAATACTGGGTGGCCAGTCCCATACCCAATTAAAACAGAATATACAGTTGGCTTATTCTTAGCATCACTGTCGATAACATTTACAACTCACCCAATACTCAATTAAGCTGGTGTTAAAAACTTTCCAAATTTTAATTTACCAAAATCCATTTCCAGTTTAAGAATAACACAACACATTTATTCTACAACACTAATAACCCATTAGATAACATAAAATAATTTAAAAGCATTTGGAATAAACATTCCCACATAATATTAATCCATTACAGTAATCCCAACAATGTTAAATGTATTAAAAGACACGAATACAATAGTATTTGACCCCGATAGAAAAGAGATAACTGAATCCTTTAGGCGACATGCCCTGACTAAGAATACTGTGAATCAAATGAAGATAAGCGTCTAAGAAAAACTCCATAAATACATAGCTCGTCAATATCAACTAAGGATGGCGTCCTTGCTGCTGGACACCTGATATAGAAGATACAATAGAAAAGAAAATATGCAAGGAAACGGGTCAGAGCCCGAATGTGTAAATGATTTTTAAAACAGCAAGTATTTAACAAGTGCAATAAATCATTTATTATGTACATGTTAGACCCAACTCTCACTTTCCATTCTCACCTCTCAACTAGAGTCCACACTTAACGTTTCCTATTAACCTCCTAGTTAATGGTTCCTCTTTTCTAGTCTCCATATTATAATTCCATCCCAATATCATAATCCCCGTATGTCCCATACCATACGTCACATTATTATTCATTTACATTTCTCATCGTTTCTCATTAACATGAATCATTTCTCATTAATATGAATTAAGTTTTTCAATAAACATTCATTAACTTAATTCAATTATCTTTCTCTATTCACCGTTATCTACAATTATCATCGTAGATAGATTTAACCATAATAAATATCCATTCATTCGTTTAATCCATTATATATATATATATATATTAATATATAATATGTCACCCCGAGTCACAGCTGCGGTGAAATGCATTACTCTGCTATCATGTCCCAATATCGCTGGTCGCCGAAAAGGAGACAAAAGGTTCGGTGAGGATACCTCGAACCATTAACAACAACACAATCATTGGAGGCGAACATAGTTCTCATACCCATGGGTCACGCACATACCTACGTACCCATAGTCAGCGGACTTATCAACTCCCCGATAATTCTTTCATATACCTATGTTCTCGAGCGACAAATCAAAGATCCCATGGATTCATCAGGATTTGACTTCCCTCACGCGCAAACCTCCCACCGATAGCAAGTAAGCTAGGTATGTCATACACATAATCATTAATCAATCAAATATGTATTATCATACCTATAGTATACTATCAACAAGGTACACCTATTACCCTTAGATTATACGTATCATTATATCTCTTTAAATCCCACGTATTAAAATGTCATATCTTTACTTCATAATTTAATTATCCTCGCATCCTATAACATCTCTCCACTCCCGACGTCGTTAAGGTTCATGCGCGGAGCGTCTCGCAAAGCGAAATCCAAACAAGGAACCCCTCCAATACACTACTACTTAACTTTGTCGATCGAGGAGGTCCGTCAACTTTAAATACGTGATTGGGATAACCTCATACCCTCTTTCAACCAAATGTGTTCTAAACTCCCATCTCTATCCAGGAGTCATACTGCTAAGCGCTCGTATTACACTTAGTCCTTGCACAATCAATAATGAGCTTAAACTCAGTGCTTGATGTTCATATTGTAATCCTAAGGCTACCCAGGTGTTACATTCAATCACCACTACTGGACCTATCCTTAATCCTCAAGCAAACCAATTATAATCCAACAAATGAATCTAGCAACCGAAATTTCTTTAATTTAATTATCATCATTCTAATCAATTTAAATCCCAATCAAATTAATTCAAATCTTATCAAGGGTCTACTGATATTTTCTAAGTCCCATAATATCCAATTAATAATCACCAAAGATCCACAAAAGTTTTGGGATAAGAACCAACATTAAAAAGAAACAACATCATGAATTCTCATATTTTAAATACTCAGAAAAATCAGATCCAAAAATTACTTGAATCATCAATCCGACTTCAGATTTGGATTCTACACGAAAAATTGAGTCAGGTATATGTTTTGAGTTTTTCTTAAATCTCATCCAAATGCACTCGAAAAGGAGATCTAAACATTCCAAATTGGCTCTTCTCATTCCACTCGTTTTTGCCTCTTTTTCTAGAAAATTATCAACATATTATCTTCAAGAACACAAAATGATTTTCAGAATTTCTTCCACAGATTGATGAATATTTCTTGGATTACTAACTACCTATAACATGAGTTTAATTCCTATATATTTTTAGATTCCAAAAATCCATTAACAACTATATCCTTTCATCTTCCAAGCATGAAAATCATCTCTTTTTATAACTATCCTAACATGGACAATATACGAACTTAAATTGCAAATATCAAACACTTGCCTTTAATGAATATCTGATCCTTTGGGGTTGAATAAAATAGGTGATTCTCCCTTTTTCCGGCCACTTTCGGTGGTGGTTGGTGGTGGTGACCTTTGGTCTTTAGTTCTCCTCCTTTCCAAGCAAGCTTTTCTCTTCCCAAGCAACCTTCCACTCTCTCTAAGAAGATGACCTTTCAATTTTGTGTAGAAGAGATGAATGAACCCACATTCAACAAATCACCAAATACTTATAATAAGACAAAACCCGAAATCACTATTCATCCCCTTGTAAAAATAACCAAAATGCCCTTTTGGGTTGTCTTTTCATTTCCAAATGACCCGAGACCCAAATCCAACATCCAAATAGACTTTTCTGACTATTTCAACCCTTCCGGACGCAATGACGCAGTCGAAATGACTATAAGGATGATATAAAAATAAGTTCCCTTTTTAATTTAACAAATTAGTCCCGACACGTCCCATACCGCGTCTGACTAAAAATCCAATTTACCGAGAAATTATATCATACCGTCATATCAATGACATCACATTCATATATTACCTAAATATATTTAAGTAATATTCAGAATCATCCATTTTAATATTCATAATTCGGGTAAAACCCAAATGAATTAATTAATAATAAAATCCAACTAATCCATTAAGTTAAAATATAACCCATTTTAAAAGTCATAAAAATTTCGTGGTATTACATTTCGGGTTTTCACCCACTAACGCCATGTTTTGCTTAAGTCTATAAATATGCAAATTATCGTCGTATTCTCAAACCGGGACTCTCATGATCTCACGGTAAGTTCTTACGAGTTATATTGGTCTCGTACGAGGTGTTGGTGCCACTCACGGGGATGTTCGGGGGCTATTTCAAGTTTCCACCCACTAACGCCATGTTTTTAAGCCTAAGTCTAGAATTTACGAATTATCATCGTATTCTCAAACAGACAGTCCCTTGATTGCGCGATCAGTTCTTACGAGTTATATTGGTCCCGTGCGAGGTGTTGGTGCCACTCACGGGGCCATTCAGGGGCAGTTTTGAGTTTTCACCAGCTAACGTCATGTTTTTATGCCTAAGTCCCAATATTTTCAAATTACCATCATATTCCCAAACCGGCAGTCCCATGGTTGCGCGGTTACTTCCTATGAGTTACATTGGGCTCGTGCGAGGTGTTGGTGCCTCCTATGGGGCCGTTCGGGGGTTATTTTTTGATTTCACCCACTAATGCCATGTTATTTGCTTAAGTATAGAAATATGCAAATTATCACCGTATTCTCAAACCGGGAGTCCCATGACTGGGCGGTCAGTTCCTACGAGTTACATTGGTCCCGTCGGAGGTGCTGGTGCCTCCCACGGGGCCGTTTGGGGGATGTTTTTGGTTTTCACCCACTAACCCCATGTTTTTAAGCATAAGTCCTCATATTTTTTGATTACCACCGTATTCTCAAACCGAGAGTCCCGTGGAAGTTCCTAGGAGTTATATTAGTCCCGTGGGAGCTATTGGTGTCACTCACGAGGACGTTCGGGGGCCGTTTTGAGTTTTCACTCACGAACGCGATGATTTTAAGCCTAAGTCTAGAATTATGAAAATTATCATCGTATCCTCAAATCGGGAGTCTCGTGATAGCGCCGTCAGTTCCTACACGTTACATTGGTCTCGTGGGAGTTGTTGGTGCCTCTCACCTGGCCGTTCAGGGGTTGTTTTGGGTTTTCACCCTCTAACGTCGTATTTTCAAATTATCGTCATATTCTCAAATCGAGAGTCTTGTGGATGCACAGTTAATTCCTACGAGTTACATTGGTCCCGTGCGAGGTGTTGGTGCCTCCCACGGGGCCGTTCGGGGGCTACTTTTTTATTTCACCCACTAACGCTACGTTTTTTAGCCTAAGTATAGAAATAGGCAAATTATCATCATATTCTCGAATCGGGAGTCTCGTGGCTGCGTGGTCAGTTCCTAAGAGTTACAATGGTCCCGTTGGTGCCTCCCACGGGGCCGTTTGGGGGCTATTTTTGGTTTTCACCTCTAACGCCATGTTTTTAAGCCTAATTCCTCATATTTTGAAATTACCATCGTATTCTCAAATTAGGAGTCCCGTGGGAGTTCCTACGAGTTATATTGGTCCCGTGGGAGCTGTTGGTGTCACTCACGAGGCCGTTCGGGGGTATTTTGAGTTTTCACCCACTAACACCATGCTTTTAATCCTAAGTCTAGAATTATGAAAATTATCATCATATCTTCAAATCGGGAGTCCTGTGATAGCGCGGTAAGTTCCTATGAGTTATATTGGTCTCGTACAAGGTGTTGGTGCCAATCATGGGGCCATTTGGGGGCTATTTCGGGTGTTCACCCGCTAATGCCATGTTTTTAAGCCTAAGTCCTCATATTTTCAAATTACTATCGTATTGTCAAACTGGGAGTCTCGTGGATGCGCGATTAGTTCCTACGAGTTACATTGGTCCCGTGGGAGCGATTGGTGCCTCCCACGGGGCCCTTCGGGGTTTATATCGGGTTTTCACCCACTAACGTCATGTTTTGCTTAAGACTAAAAATATACAAATTATCATCATATTCTTAAATTTGGAGTCCCATGATTGCACGGTAAGTTCTTACGAGTTATATTGGTCCCGTGCGAGGTTTTGGTGCCACTCACTTGGCCGTTCAGGGGCTATTTTGAGTTTTCACCCACTAACGCCATCTTTTTAATCCTAATTATAGAATTATTTAAATTATCACTGTATTCTCAAATAAGGATTCTTGTGGCTGCGCGGTCAGTTCCTACGAGTTACATTGGTTCCGTGGGAGGTGTTGGTCCCTCCGACGGGGCCCTTCGGGGTTTATATCGGGTTTTCACCCACTAACGTCATATTTTGCTTAAGACTAGAAATATACAAATTATCATCATATTCTTAAATTTGGAGTCCCATGATCGCACGGTAAGTTCTTACGAGTTATATTGGTCCCGTGCGAGGTTTTGGTGCCACTCACTTGGCCGTTCAGGGGCTATTTTGAGTTTTCACCCACTAACGCCATCTTTTTAATCGTAATTATAGAATTATTTAAATTATCATTGTATTCTCAAATAAGGAGTCCTGTGGCTGCGCGGTCAGTTCCTACGAGTTTCACTGGTCCCGTGGGAGGTGTTGGTCCCTCCGACGGGGCCCTTCGGGGTTTATTTCGGGTTTTCACCGTCAAACGCTAAGTTTTTAAGCCTAAGTCCTAATATTATAAAATTATCGTGGTATTATCAAACCGGGAGTCCCGGGCTGCGCAGTCAATTCCTACAAGTTACATTGGTCCCATGCAAGGTGTTGGTGCCTCCCACGGGGCCATTCGGGGGCTATTTTTGGATTTCACCCACTAACACCATATTTTTTAGGCCAAGTCTAGAAATATGCAAATTATTATCATATTCTCAAATCGAGACTCCCGCGGCTATGCGGTCAGTTCCTACGAGTTACATTGGTCCCATCGAAGGTGTTGGTGCCTCCCATGGGGCCATTCTAGGGCTGTTTTGGGTTTTCACCCTCTAACGCCATGTTTTTAAGCCTAAGTCCTCATATTCACAAATTACAGTCGTATTCTCAAATCGGGAGTCCTGTGGCAGTTCGTACGAGTTATATTGGTCCCGTGGGAGCTGTTTGTGTCACTCACGGGGCCGTTTGGGGGCTGTTTCAAGTTTTCACCCACTAACGCCATGTTTTTAAGCCTAAGTCTAGTATTATAGAAATTATCATCATATCCTCAAACCGGGAGTCCCGTGATAGCACGATAAGTTCCTACAAGTTATATTGGTCCTGTACGAGGTGTTGGTGCCACTCACGGGGTCATTCGAGGGCTATTTCAGGTGTTCACCCGCTAACGCCATGGTTTTAAGCCGAAGTAATCATATTTTCAAATTACCATAGTATTCTCAAACTGGGGGTCCCGTGATCACGTGGTTAATTCTTTGGAGTTACATTAGTCCCGTGGGAGCTGTTGGAACCTCTCACGGGGCCGTCGGGGTTTATTTTTGGTTTTCACCAACTAACGCTATGTTTTTAACCTTAAGTCTAGTAATATGAAAATTATCGTCGTATTCTAAAACTAGGAGTCCCGTGAGAGGGCGGTCAGCTCCTACAAGTTAAATTGGTCTCGTGGGAGGTGTTGGTGCCTCCTACGGGGCCGTTCGGGGGCTATTTTTGGTTTTCACCCTTTAATGCCATGTTTTGCTTTATTCTATAAACATACAAATTATTGTCATATTCTGAAATTAGGAGTCCCGTCATCGCGCGGTATGTTCTTACGAGCTATATTGGTCCCGTACGAGGTGTTGGTGCCACTCACGGGGCCGTTCGGGGCCTCTTTCGAGTTTTCAACCACTAACGCCATCTTTTTAAGCCTAAGTTTGTAATTATGCAAAATATCTTCATACTCTCAAAGCGGGAGTCCTGTGATAGTGCGGTGAGTTCCTACGAGATATATTGATCCCGTACGAGGTGTTGGTGCCAGTCACAAGGCTGTTAGGGGGTTGTTTTGTGTTTTCACCCACTAACGCCATGTTTTTAAGCCTAAGTCTAGAAATATGCAAATTATCATCATATTCTCAAACCGGGAGTCCCGTGGCTACGCGGTCAGTTCCTACGAGTTATATTGGTCCCATGGGAGGTGTTGGTGCCTCCCACAGTTCCGTTCGGGGGCCATTTTTTGTTTTCACCCTCTAATGCCATGTTTGTAAGCCTAAGTCCTTAGATTTTCAAATTACCAATGTATTCTCGAATTGAGAATCCTTTGGCTACGCGGTTAGTTCTTACGAGTTACATTGGTCCCGTGGGAGCTATCGGTGCCTCCTATGGGGCGTTTCGGGGGTTATTTTTGGTTTTCACCCACTAACGCCATATTTTTTAGTCTAAGTCTAGAAATATGCAAATTTTCATCGTATTCTCAAATCGAGAGTCCCGTGGCTGCATGATCCATTCCTACGAGTTACATTGGTCCCGTGGGAGGTGTTGGTGCCTCCCACAGGGCCGTTTTGGGGGTTGTTTTGGGTTTTCACCCTCTAATGCCATGTTTTTAAGCCTAAGTCCTCACATTTTCAAATTACAACTATATTCTCAAATCGGGAGTCCCATGGCTGAGCGGTTAGTTCCTACGAGTTAAATTGGTTCCATGGGAGCTATCGGCGCCCCCCACGGGGCCGTTCAGGGGATCATTCAAGTTTTCACCCACTAACGATATGTTTTTAAGCCTAAGTATAGAATTATGCAAATTATCGTCGTATTCTCAAATCGGGAGTCCTGTGATAGCGTGGTCATTTCCTACGAGTTATATTGGTCCCATGCGAGGTGGTAGTGCCACTCAAGGATCCATTCGGGAGCTGTTTCGAGTTTTCACCCTCTAACGCCATCTTTTCTAGACTAAGTCTATAATTATCCAAATTATATTCATATTCTCAAACGGGGAGACCCGTGATAGCACGGTCAGTTACTAGGAGTTATATTGGTCATGTGCAAGGTGTTGGTGCCACTGATGAGGCCATTCTGGAGCTGTTTCGAGTTTTTACCCACTAACGCCATGTCTTCAATCCTAAGTCTACAATTATGATAATTATCATCGTATTCTCAAACTGGGAGTCCCGTGATAGCGCGATCAGTTCCGACGAGTTATATTGGCCCCGTGAGAGGTATTGGTGCCACTCATAGGGCACGGTTGTTTTGGGTTTTCACCCGCTAACGCCATATTTTTAAGCCTAAGTCCTCATATTTTCAAATTACAACATATTATAAAACCGGGAGTCCCGTGGTTGAACGGTTTGTTCCTACGAGTTACATTGGTCCCGTGGGAGCTGTTGGTGCCTCCCACGTGGCCTTCGGGGGCTATTTCAGGTTTTCACCCACTAACGTCACATTTTTCTTTAGTCTAGAAATATTCATATTATCATCATATTCTCAAACAGGGAGTCCCATGGTCATGCGGTAAGTTCTTACGAGTTATATTGGACCCGTGAAAGGTGTTGGTGCAACTCACGGGGCCATTCGGGGAATATTTTGAGTTTTCACCCACTAACGCCATGTTTTTAAGCCTAACTCGAGAATTGTCCAAATTATATTCATATTCTCAAACCGGGGGACCCGTGATAGCACAGCCAGTTACTAGGAGTTATATTGGTCCCGTGCAAGGTGTTGGTGCCACTCACGGGGCCATTCGGGAGTTGTTTCGAGTTTTCACCCACTAACGCCATTTTTTTAAGACTAAGTCTAGAATTATGAAAATTATCATCGTATTCTCAAATCGGGAGTCCCGTGATAGCGCGATCAGTTCCTACCAGTTATATTAGCCCCGTGTGAGGTGTTGGTGCCACTCACGGGGCCATTTGGGGACTGTTTTGGGTTTTCACCCACTAATGCCATATTTTTCAAAATTGTAGAAATATGTAAATTATCGTCGTATTCTCAAATTGGGAGTCCCGTGATCGCCCGATAAGTTCTTAGGAGTAATATTGGTCCCTTACATGGTGTTGGTGCCACTCACGGGGCCATTTAGGGGCTGTTTTGAGTTCTCACCCACTAACGCCATGTTTTCAAGACTAAGTCTAGAATTATGCCGTATTCTCAAACCGAGAGTCCTGTGATAGTGCGGTCAGTTCCTACGAACTATATTGGTCCAGTGGGAGCAGTATGTGCCACTCAGGGTGTCGTTCGGGAGTTGTTTTGGGTTTTCATGCACTAACGCCAGGTTTTTAAGCCTATGGAAAAAAATATGCAAATTATGGTCATGTTGTCAAACCGGGAGTTTCGTGGTAGTGCGGTCACTTCCTATGAGTTACATTGGTCCCGTGGGAGGTGTTGGTGCCTCCCACGGGGCCGTACGGGGGCTGTTTTGGGTTTTCACCCTCTAACGCCATGTTTTTAAGCCTAGGCCCTCATATTTTCAAATTACCATTGTATTCTCAAACCTGGAGTCTTCTGGATGTGCGGTTAGTTCTTACGAGTTACATTGGTCCCGTGGGAGCTGTTGGTGCCTCCAACGGGGCCGTTCGGGGGATGTTTCGAGTTTTCAACCACTATCGCTATGTTTTTAAGCCTAAGTATAGAATTATTAAAATTATCATCGTATTCTCAAACTGGGAGTCCCGTGATAGCGCGTTTAGTTCCTACGAGTTATATTGGAACCGTGCGAGGTGTTGGTGCCACTCACGGTGTCATTGGGGGATGTTTTGGGTTTTCACCCGCTAACGCCATATTTTTAAGCCTAAGTCATCATATTTTCAAATTACAACATATTCTCAAACCGGGAGTCCCATAGATGCGCGGTTAGTTCCTGCAAGTTACATTAGTCCCGTGGGAGCTCTTGGTGCCTCGCACGTGGCCTTCGGGGGCTATTTCAGGTTGTCACCCACTAACGCCACATTTTTCTTTAGTCTAGAAATATGCATATTATCATCATATTCTCAAACAGGGAGTCCCATGGTCACGCGGTATGTTCTTATGAGTTATATTGGTCCCGTGCAAGGTGTTGGTGCAACTCACGGGGCCGTTCAGGGGCTATTTCGAGTTTTCACCCACTAACGCCATGTTTTTAAGCCTAAATCGAGAATTGTCCAAATTATCTTCATATTCGCAAACCACGAGACCCGTGATAGCATGGTCAGTTACTAGGAGTCACTACACCAAATCCTGTGAATGGTCACGCCTAGTGGGTCACGGTCCAAGTCCGCAACCAGCTGGTCTTGTATTTGTGCCGTGACCAACTCAATATTTGGCGTGATCAATTTTTATTACCACACTAAATTATCCATGCTCTGGAAGTGGTCACGGACTAAATCCCTGACCACAGTGGGTCACGGATATTGGTCGTGACCAGCTTGGCACCAAAATTCCCTCTAAAGTGGGTCACGGACTTTGGTCGTGACCAGGTCGTGACCAGCTTGGCGCCAAAATTCCCTCTAAACTGGTCACGGATAGGACACAGACTTGGGCCGTGACCAAAGGCGTGACGAAGTAGAAAACACACACAGTTGGGGTCACGGCTGAGGGTCGTGACCATTTGTTGGTATGGGTTATGGCTATGGGCCGTGACCATACATCATTCAAACACCAAGGCTGTTGGAAAAGGGTCGCGCGCATGGGTCACAGCTCTAGGCCGTGACCAGTCCGAAATTGCCATTGTTCCAGTCGCGCATGGGTCACGGCGCTTGGCCGTGACCAGGTTGAAATCGCCACTGTCTCATGGTTATTAATGGGTCATGCACATGGGGTCAGGGATCTATTCCGTGACCATTGTCGGGTCTTAAAAAGAAACATTCTCAGCTTCTCATTTATTACGTGCGACTTCTTTTGCTGTTAGGGTTCGTGCGATTTCGAGCTCCTGCGATTTTGGTTAGATTTCTGTTGGATTTGCAGTTGGCTAATCGATTTCAGTTGTTATGTATTGATTCATTTGGATTTCGTGATTTCTATCTGAAGCCCTAATTTTTGTGTATGTATGTGTAGATTTATGTTTGTATGTGTGTATGTATGTGTAGATTTATGTTTGTATGTGTGTATGTATAGATTGTATGTGTGTGTATGTATAGATTTATGTCTAAAAAAATATTAGGGTTTAGTAAACCTTAAATAGTATGTGTGTGTATGTATAGATTATGTCAATAAACCCTAGATTGTATGTGTGTGTATGTATAGATTATGTCAATAACCCCTAGATTGTATATGTGTGTATTTTTTTTTGACAAAATATGCTTGTCTTGTTTTTTTTTTGAGAAAATATAATTAAATGATTTTTTTTTACATACGAGTCGCAAACACTAGTGTCAAATATAATTGAATTGATACTAGTGTCAATAAATGTACATGTTATTAAATTTGTGGGGTGTGCTCTTGATTTTCCTATGAAAAAGTATATCACATATCTTGCAATTAATGTGCATTTTTTGGGGTTTCACATACACTTTTAAACTCTCATAACTTTCAAACGTAAACCTTAATAGCAGGACTCGTATCCATGCCCTCGTATACTTTTCTCAGGAAAAATGAGGCACGGTGATAATTAATGTCAACAAGAGTGGGAGAGGTTGCAATTAGACCGCACACGTAACTCTTTTATTAGCGTGCATCATATAGAGGGTACTCCTATTTATAGGTACGAAAATAAAAATATCGAACAATTTAACTACCTTGTAAATCATGGATTTGATATCCATCAAGATTACTTGTTCGATCGTATTCTATTTTCTCTACCAGAAAACTGGGATGACGTTATACAAAATATATTTCACACACATAATCCCGACATAGCCCTGACCTTGGTTACGTTATTGGAGAAGGCAGGAAAAAAATCCACCCGTTATGGATACAACTGCGTACAGAGAGCATTGGCATAGACTGTGATGTCTCGCGCAACATGCACGTAAAATTGAATCTTGCCAACAAGTTGAGAAATAGGGGATTCCAAGTTCATGTCACTGACATCTACACATCAATCATAGATACCCTTCCTTCTATTTGGCCATGTGCAAAAATTCATAGGTTCTAAAAAACTAATACCGAATGGATGGAGATCAGACACATTGAACTTATTCTAAAGTCTTACTTTGAAAAGGTATCTATATATATATAACTAATTAAGCTTGATTAATTAGTTATAATTTCATATTACTATAATTATTTAGTCACTTATATTTTTTAATTTTTGTATATAATGTCAAGAGGAAACAACCCAAGGGTACCAAGTGCCGAGGTGACACCACAACGAGGTTCACCAGCTCGTGCAGAACCCGAATTCTCAACACCAATGGCTGAGCAATTCACAACTCCACCAATGGTTCAATCCTCACCAAGTCCAACTCCAAGTGATCCTACGCCCCAATCCAGCACTCCCATTACTTTAACGCCCACATCCAACACTCATGATGCCTCCCGCTCAAATGAAAAGAAGCCTATTGGCTTCTCCCTTCTCGGGAATAACTCGACGGGTGATGGGAATGACGTGCTGAACTTTAAAGCCCGGTGTTTGTCACTGGGAAACACGAACGTGGGAGTCGGTGGACCAGACAATTGGAACATTGATGATCAAGCTGTCAAAGATGACATACATGAACAACTTTGCAAGCATTTCTCATTTCCTGACCGTTCCAAGAATAAGGTTCTATCTCGGGTTGCTGAAGGATTGAGGACATACAGGAGAAACCTTCGGAAGAAACATTTCCCGAAAGAGGCAGCGAGCTCAGATATTTTGGCATTGAAAGAGAAAGTGCCTCCCAATGTTGAAATGTCGTTGGATCAGTGGAATAAGTTTTTGGAGAATGAGGAGAAGGAAAAAAAGTTGGTGAAACTCACGGGCCGTTTGGGGGCTATTTTAGGTTTTCACCTACTAACGCCATGTTTTTAAGCCTAAGTCCTCATATTTTCATATTATCACCATGTTCTCAATCTAGGAGTCCTGTGGTTGTGTAGTTAGTTAATACGAGTTACATCGGTCCCGTGGGAGCTGTTGGTGGCTCCCATGGGGCCCTTCGAGGGCTATTTCGAGTTTTCACCCACTAACCCTATGTTTTGCTTAAGTCTAGAAATACGCAAATTATCATTGTATTCTAAAATAGGGAGTCTCGTGATCGTGCGGTAAGTTCTTATGAGTTATATTGGTCTTGTACGAGGTGTTGGTCCCATCATGGGCCCGTTCTGGGGCTGTTTCGAGTTTTCATCCACTAATGCCATGTTTTTTATCCTTAGTCTAGAAATATGCAAATTATCGTCAGATTCTTAAATTGGGAGTCCCGTGGCTGCGCGATCAGTTCCTACGAGTTACATTGGTCTTGTGTGAGGTGTTGGTGCCTCTTAAGGGGCCGTTCGGGGGCTTTTTTGGGTTTTCACCCTCAAACACCATATTTTTAAGCTTAAGTCCTCATATTTTCAAATTACCGTCGTATTATCAAACTGGGAGTCCCGTGGCTCCGCAGTCAGTTCCTACAAGTTACATTGGGCCCGTGCGAGGTCTTAGTGCCACCCACGGGGCCGTTCGGAAGCTATTTTTGGATTTCACGCACTAACGCCGTGATTTTTAGCTTAAGACTGTAAATATGGAAATTATTGTCATATTCTCAAACCGGAATCCCGTGATAGCGCGGTCATGTCCTACGAGTTATACTGGTCCCGTGTGAGGAGTTGGTGCCACTCACGACATCGTTCGGGGGTTGTTTTCTTTTTTCACCCACTAACGCCATATTTTGAAACCTATGTCTAGAAATATGCAAATTATCATCGTATTCTCAGACTGAGAGTCCCGTGGCTACACGTTCAATTCCTACAAATTACATTGGTCCCGTGGGAGGTGTTGGTGCCTCCCATGGGGCTATTCGGTGGTTATTTTGGGTTTTCACCACCTAATGCCATGTTTTTAAGCCTAAGTCCTCATATTTTCAAATTACCATCGTATTCTCAACCCGGGAGTCCCATGGCTGCACGGTTAGATCCTACGAGTTACATTGGTCCAATGGGAGCTGTCGGTGCCTCCCACGAGGCCGTTCGGGGGCAATTTTTGGTTTTCACTCACTAATGCCATGTTTTTTAGTCTAAGTCCAGAAATATGCAAATTATCTTTGTATTCTTAAACCGGGAGTCTTGTGCCTACGCGATCAGTTCCTACGAGTTACATTGGTCCCGTGGAAGGTGATGGCGCCTCCCACGGGGCTGTTCGGGGGATGTTTTGGGTTTGCACCCTCTAACGCCATATTTTGCTTAAGTCTAAAAATATCCAAATTATTTTCGTATTCTCAAACCGAGAGTCCTGTGATCAAGCGATAAGTTATTACGAGTTGTATTGATCTCGTACGAGGTGTTGGTACCACCCATGGGGCCGTTCGGGGGTTGTTTCAAGTTTCACCCACTAACGCCATGTTTTTAAGCCTATGTCTAGAATTATTAAAATTATTGTCGTATTCTCAGACCGGGAGTCCTGTGATAGCACAGTTAGTTCCTACGAGTCATATTGGTCCCGTGCGAGGTGTTGGAGCCACTCACGGGGCCGTTCAGTGGCATTTTCGAGTGTTCACCCACTAACGCCATGTTTTTAAGACTAAGTCTAAAATTATGCAAATTAGCATCGTATTCTCAAATCGGGAGTCCCGTGATAGCGCGGTCAGTTCCTATGAGTTATACTGGTCCCGTGTCAGGTGTTGGTGCCACTCACGGCGTTGTTCGGGGCTTGTTTTGTTTTTTCACCGACTAACACTATGTTTTTAAGCATATGTCTAGAAATATCCAAATTATCGTCGTATTCTCAGGCCGAGAGACCCTTAGCTACACGATCAGTTACTACAAGTTACATTCGTCCCGTAATAGGTGTTGGTGCCTCCCACGGAGCTATTAGGGGTTGTTTTGGGTTTTCACCGTCTAATGCCATGTTTTTAAGCCTAAGTCCTCATATTTTCAAATTACCATCGTATTCTCAACTCGGGAGTCCCATGGTTGCGCGGTTAGATCCTATGAGTAACATTGGTCCAATGGGAGCTGTCGGTGCCTCCCACGGGGTCGTTCGGGGGGATTTTTTAATTTTCACCCACTAACGCCTTATTTTTTAGCCTAAGACTTGAAATATGTAAATTTGCATCGTATTCTGAAACCGGGAGTCCCGTGGTTGCATAGTCAGTTCCTTCGAGTTACATTAGTCTCGTGGGAGGTGTTGGTGCCTCCCCCGAGGCCCTTCGAGGGCTATTTCGGGTTTTCACCCACTAACGCCATGTTTTGTTTAAGTCTAAAAATACGCAAATTATCATCGTATTCTCAAATAAGGAGTCCCGTGACTGCGCGGTAAGTTCTTATGAGTTATATTTGTCCCGTACGAGGTGTTGCTGTCACTCACGGGGCCGTTCGAGGGGTGTTTCGGGTTTTCACCATTAACGCCATGTTTTTTAGCCTAAGTGAAGAAATATACAAATTATTGTCATATTCTTTAACCGCGAGCCCCATGGCTGCGCGGCCAGTTCATACGAGTTACATTGGTCATGTGGGAGGTGTTGGTGCCTCCCACGGGGCCGTTCGTGGGCTATTCTTGGTTTTCACCCTCAAAAGCCATGTTTTTAAGCCTAAGTCCTTATATTTTTAAATTACCATCGTATTCTCAAATTGGGAGTCCCGTGGCTGCGCGATCAGTTCCTACGAGTTACATTGGACCCGTGCAAGGTGTTGGTGCCTCCCACGGGGCCGTTCGGGAGCTATTTTTGGATTTCACCCACTAACGCCATGTTTTTTAGCAAAATTTTAGAAATATGCAATTTATCATCGCATTCTTTAACCGGGCATCACCTGGCTGAGCGATCAGTTCCTACGAGTTACATTGGTCCTGTGGGAGGTGTTGGTGCCTCCCACGGGGCCGTTTGGGGGCTGTTTTTGGTTTTCACCCACTACCGCTATGTTTTGAAGCCTAAGTCCTCATATTTTCAAATTAATGTCGTATTTTCAATCTGAGACACCCGTGGCTACCGGGCTAGTTCCTATGAGTTATATTGGTTACGTGGGAGCTGTCTATGACTCCCACGGGGCCGTTCGGGGGCTATTTTGAGTTTTCACTCACTAATGATATGTTTTTAATCCTAATTCTAGAATTATGAAAATTATCGTCGTATTCTCAAACCGGGAGTCCCGTGATAGCGCGATCAGTTTCTATGAGTTATATTGGGCCCGTTCGAGGTGTTGGTGCCTCCCACTTGGCCACTCGGGAGCTATTTTTGGATTTCACCAACTAACGCTATGTTTTTTAGCCTAAGTCTAGAAATATGCAAATTATCTTTGTATTCCAAAACCGAGAGTCTCGTGGCTGCGCGGTCAGTTATTACGAGTTACATTGGTCCCGTGGGAGGTGTTGGTGCCTCCCACAGTGCCGTTCGAGGGCCGTTTTGGATTTGCACCCTATAACGCCATGTTTTGCCTAAGGCTAGAAATATCCAAATTATTGTCATATTCTCAAACCGGGAGTCCTGTGATCGCGCTATATGTTCTTACGAGTTGTATTGGTCCCGTAGGAGGTGTTGGTGCCACTCATGGGGCCGTTCGGGGGTTGTTTCAAGTTTCACCGACTAACGCAATGTTTTTAAGCCTATGTCTAGAATTATTCAAATTATTGTCGTACTCTCAAATCGGGAGTCTTGTGAGACCACAGTTAGTTCCTACGAGTCATATTGGTCCCGTGCGAGGTGTTGGAGCCACTCACGGGGCCGTTCGGTAGCATTTTTGAGTGTTCACCCACTAACGCCATGTTTTAATGCCTAAGTCTAGAATTATACAAATTAGCATCGTATTCTCAAATCGGGAATCCCGTGATAGCGCCGTCAGTTCCTATGAGTTATACTGGTCCCGTGGGAGGTGTTGGTGCCACTCACGGCGTCGTTCGGGGGTTGTTTAGGTTTTTCACCCACTAACGGCATGTTTTTAAGCCTATGTCTAGAAATATGCAAATTATCGTCGTATTCTCAGGATGAGAGACCAGTGGCTACACTGTCAGTTCCTACAGGTTACATTGGTCCCGTGGGAGGTGTTGGTACCTCCCATGGGGCTATTGGGGAGTTGTTTTTGGTTTTCACCATCTAAGGCCATATTTTTAAGCCCAAGTCCTCGTATTTTCAAATTACCATCGTATTCTCAACCCGGTAGTCCCATGGCTGTGCAGTTAGATCCTACGAGTTACATTGGTCCAATGGGAGCTGTCGGTGCCTCCCACGGGGCCGTTCGGGGTTTTTTTTAGTTTTCACCCACTAACGCCATGTTTTTTAGCCTAAGACTAGAAATATGCAAATTTTCATCGTATTCTGAAATTTGGAGTCCATTGGCTGCGTAGTCAGTTCCTACGAGATACATTACTCCCGTGGGAGGTGTTGGTGCCTCCCCCGAGGCCCTTTGGGGGCTATTTCAGGTTTTCACCCACTAACGCCATGTTTTGTTTAAGTCTAGAAATACGCAAATTATCATCGTATTCTAAAATAGGGAGTCTCGTGACTGCGCAGTAAGTTCTTATGAGTTATATTTGTCCCGTACGAGCTGTTGCTGCCACTCACGAGGCCGTTCGAGGGGTGTTTCGGGTTTTCACCATTAACGCCATATTTTTTAGCCTAAGTCTAGAAATACACAAATTATCATCATATTCTTTAACCGAGAGTCCCGTGGCTGCACGGTCAGTTCTTACGAGTTACATTAGTCCTGTGGGAGGTGTTGGTGCCTCCCACGGGCCCGTTCGGGGGCTGTTTTTGGTTTTCACCCTCAAAAGCCATGTTTTTAAGTCTAGGTCCTTGTATTTTTAAATTAGCGTCGTATTCTCAAACTGGGAGTCCCGTGGCTGCGCGATCAGTTCCTACGAGTTACATTGGACCCATGCGAGGTGTTGGTGCCTCCCAAGGGGCCGTTCGGGAGCTTTTTTTGGATTTCACCCACTAACGCCATGTTTTTTAGCCAAATTCTAGAAATGTGAAAATTATCATCGCATTCGTTAACCGGGCATCCCCTGGCTGAGCTATCAGTTCCTACGAGTTACATTGGTCCCGTGGGAGGTGTTGGTGCCTCCCACGGGGCCGTTCGGGGGTTGTTTTTGGTTTTCACCCACTAACGCTGTGTTTTGAAGCCTAAGTCCTCATATTTTCAAATTAATGTCGTATTTTCAATCTGAGACTCCCGTGGCTACCGGGCTAGTTCCTATGAGTTACATTGGTTACGTGGGAGCTGTCTATGACTCCCACGGGGCCGTTCGGGGGCTATTTTGAGTTTTCACTCACTAATGATATGTTTTTAAGCGTAATTCTAGAATAATGAAAATTATCGTCGTATTCTCAAACCGGGACTCTCGTGATAGCGCGGTCAGTTTCTACGAGTTATATTGGGCCCGTTCGAGGTGTTGGTGCCTCCCACAAGGCCATTCGGGAGCTATTTTTGGATTTCACCCACTAACGCTATGTTTTTTAGCCTAAGTCTAGAAATATGAAAATTATCTTTGTATTCCAAAACCGAGAGTCTCGTGGCTGCGCGGTCAGTTCTTACGAGTTACATTGGTCCCGTGGGAGGTGTTGGTGCCTCCCACGGTGCCATTCGGGCGCATTTTTAGGTTTGCACCCTATAACGCCATGTTTTGCCTAAGTATAGAAATATCCAAATTATTGTCATATTCTCAAACCGAGAGTCCTGTGATCGCGCTATATGTTCTTACGAGTTGTATTGGTCCCGTAGGAGGTGTTGGTGCCACTCATAGGGCCGTTCGGGTGTTGTTTCAAGTTTCAGCCACCAACACCATGTTTTAAGCCTATGTATAGAATTATTCAAATTATTGTCATATTCTCAAATCGGGAGTCTTGTGATAGCACAGTTAGTTCCTACGAGTCATATTGGTCCCGTGCGAGGTGTTGGAGCCACTCACGGGGCCGTTCGGTGGCATTTTCGAGTGTTCACCCACTAACACCATGTTTTTACGCCTAAGTCTAGAATTATGCAAATTAGCATCGTATTCTCAAATCGGGAGTCCCTTGATAGCGCGGTCAGTTCTTATGAGTTATACTGGTCCCGTGTGAGGTGTTGGTGCCACTCACGACGTCCTTCGGGGGTTCTTTTGTTTTTTCACCCACTAACGCCATGTTTTTTAACCTATGTCTATAAATGTACAAATTATCGTCGTATTCTCAGGACGAGAGACCCATGGCTACACTGTCAGTTCCTACAGGTTACATTGGTCCCGTGGGAGGTGTTGGTGCCTCCCACGGGGCTATTGGGGGGTTGTTTTTGGTTTTCACCATCTAAGGCCATGTTTTTAAGCCTAAGTCCTCGTATTTTCAAATTACCATCGTATTCTCAACCTGGTAGTACCATGGCTGTGCAGTTAGATCCTACGAGTTACATTGGTCCAATGGGAGTTGTCGGTGCCTCCCACGGGGCCGTTCGGGGGTTTTTTTTAGTTTTCACCCACTAACGCCATGTTTTTTAGCCTAAGACTAGAAATATGAAAATTTTCATCGTATTCTGAAATTTGGAGTCCCTTGGCTGCGTAGTCAGTTCCTTCGAGATACATTACTCCCGTGGGAGGTGTTGGTGCCTCCCCCGAGGCCCTTCGGGGGCCATTTCGGGTTTTCACCCACTAACGCCATGTTTTGTAAGACTACAAATATGAAAATTATCATCGTATTCTCAAATAGGGAGTCTTGTGACTGTGCGGTAAGTTCTTATGAGTTATATTTGTCCCGTACGAGTTGTTTCTGCCACTCACGAGGTCGTTCGAGGGGTGTTTCGGGTTTTCACCATTAACGCCATATTTTTTAGCCTAAGTCTAGAAATATACAAATTATCATCATATCTTTTAACCGAGAGTCCTGTGGCTGCACGGTCAGTTCTTACGAGTTACATTGGTCCTGTGGGACGTGTTGGTGCCTCCCACGGGGCCGTTTGGGGGCTATTTTTGGTTTTCACCCTCAAAAACCATGTTTTTAAGCCTAGGTCCTTATATTTTTAAATTCTTGTCGTATTCTCAAACTGGGAGTCCCGTGGCTTCACGATCAGTTCCTACGAGTTACATTGGGCCCATGCGAGGTGTTGGTGCCTCCCAAGGGGCCGTTCGGGAGGTTTTTTTGGGTTTCACCAACTAACGCCATGTTTTTTAACCAAATTCTAGAAATATGCACATTATCATCGCATTCTTTAACCGGGCATCCCCTGGCTGAGCGATCAGTTCCTACGAGTTTCATTGGTCATGTGGGAGGTGTTGGTGCCTCCCACGGGGCCGTTCGGGGGCTGTTTTTCGTTTTCACCCACTAACGCTATGTTTTGAAGCCTAAGTCCTCATATTTTCAAATTAATGTCGTATTTTCAATTTGAGACTCCCGTGGCTATCGGGCTAGTTCCTATGAGTTACATTGGTTACGTGGGAGCTATCTATGACTCCCACGGGGCCGTTCGGGAACTATTTTTAGTTTTCACTCACTAATGATATGTTTTTAAGCCTAATTCTAGAATTATGAAAATTATCATCGTATTCTCAAACCAGCAGTCCCTTGATAGCGCGGTCAGTTCTTACGAGTTATATTGGGCCCGTGCGAGGTGTTGGTGCCTCGCACAAGGCCAATTCGGGAGCTATTTTTGGATTTCACCCACTAACGCAATGTTTTTTAGCCTAAGTCTAGAAATATAAATATTATATTCGTATTTTAAAACCGGGAGTCTCGCTACTGCGCGGTCAGTTCTTACGAGTTACATTGGTCCTGTGGGAGGTGTTGGTGCCTCCCACGGGGCTGTTCGGGGGCTATTTTGGGTTTGCACCCTCTAACGCCATATTTTGCTTAAGTCTAAAAATTTCCAAATTATTGTCGTATTTTCAAACAGAGAGTCCTGTGATCGCGCGATAAGTTATTACGAGTTGTATTGGTCCCGTACGAGGTGTTGGTGCCACTCTTCGGGCCGTTCGGTTTTTTTTTTTTAAGTTTCACCCGCTAACGCCATGTTTTTTATCCTATGTCTCGAATTATTCAAATTATTATCGTATTCTCAAAACGGGAGTCCTATGATAGCACAGTTAGTTCCTACGAGTCATATTGGTCCCGTGCGAGGTGTTGGAGCCACTCACGCGGTCGTTCGGTGGCATTTTCGAGTGTTCACCCACAAACGCCATGTTTTTAAGCCTATGTCTAGAATTATGCAAATTATCATCGTAATCTCAAATTCGGAGTGCCGTGATAGCGTGATCAGTTCCTATGAGTTATATTGGTCCCGTGTTAGGTGTTGGTGCCACTCACGATGTCGTTCGGCGGTTGTTTTGTTTTTTCACCCACTAACGCCATGTTTTTTAGCCTATGTCTATAAATATGTAAATTATTGTCATATTCTCAGATCGAGAGACCCGTGGCTACATGGTCAGTTCCTACAAGTTACATTGGTCCCATGGGAGGTGTTGGTGCCTCCCACGGGGCTATTCAGGGGTTGTTTTTGGTTTTTACCATCTAACGTCATGTTTTTAAGCCTAAGTCCTCATATTTTCAAATTACCATCGTATTCTCAACCCGGGAGTCCCATGGATGCACAGTTAGATCCTACGAGTTACATTGGTCCAATGGGAGCTGTCGGTGTCTCCCACGGGGCCGTTCGGGGGCTTTTTTTTGTTTTCACCCACTAACGCCATGTTTTTTGGCCTAAGCCTGGAAATATGCAAATTTCCATCATATTCTGAAACTGGGAGTCCCGTGGCTGCAAATTTCCATCATATTCTTTAATCAGGAGCCCGTGGCTGCACGATCAGTTCCTAGGAGTTACATTTGTCCTATGGGAGGTGTGGTGCCTCCCACGGGGCCGTTCGGGGGCTTTTTTTGGTTTTCACCCTCAAAATAATGTTTTTCAGCCTAAGTCCTTATATTTTAAAATTATCGTCATATTCTCAAACTGGGAGTCTCGTGGATGCGCGATCAGTTCCTACGAGTTGCATTGGGACCGTGCGAGGTGTTGGTGCCTCCTACGGGGCCGTTGGAGAGATTTTTTAAATTTCACCCACTAACGCCATGTTTTTTAGCCATAGTCTAAAAATATTCAAATTATTGTTGCATTCTCAAACCGGGAGTCCCATGGCTGAGGGATCAGTTCCTACGAGTTACATTGGTCCTGCGGGAGGTGTTGGTGCCTCCCACAGGGCCGTTCGGGGGCTGTTTTGGTTTTCACCCTCTAACGCCATGTTTTTAAGCCTAAGTCCTCATATTTTCAAATTATTGCCGTATTTTCAATCTGAGAGTCTCGTGGCTACGTGGTTAGTTCCTATGTGTTACATTGGTCACGTGGGAGCTGTCTATGACTCCCACGGGGCCGTTCGAGGGCTATTTTGAGTTTTCACCCACTAACGTTATGTTTTTAAGCCTAATTCTAGAATTATGCAAATTATCGTCGTATTCTCAAACCAGGAGTCCCGTGATAGCACAGTCAGTTCCGACGAGTTATATTGAGCCCGTGCGAGGTGTTGGTGCCTCCCACAGGGCCAATTCGGGAGCTATTTTTGGATTTCACACACTAACGCTACGTTTTTCAGCCTAAGTCTAGAAATATGGAAATTATCTTCGTATTCTAAAACCCGGAGGTCTCGTGGCTGCGCGGTCAGTTCTTACGAGTTACATTGGTCCCGTGGTAGGTGTTGGTGCCTCCCACGGTGCCGTTCGGGGGCTGTTTTGGGTTCGCACCCTCTAACGCCATGTTTTCCTTAAGTCAAGAAATATCCAAATTATTGTCGTATTCTCAAACCCAGAGTCCTGTGATCAAGCGATAAGTTATTACGAGTTGTATTGGTCCCGTACGAGGTGTTGGTGCCACTCATGGGGCCGTTCGGCGGTTGTTTCGAGTTTCACCCACTAACTCCATGTTTTTAAGCCTATGTCTTGAATTATTCAAATTATCGTCATATTCTCAAATCGGGAGTCTTGTGATAGAACGATTAGTTCCTACGAGTCATATTGGTCCCGTGCGAGGTGTTAGAGCCACTCACGGGGCTGTTCGGTGGCATTTTTGAGTGTAAACCCACTAACGCAATGTTTTTAAGCCTAAGTCTAGAATTATGCAAATTATCATCGTATTCTCAAATCGGGAGTCCCGTGATAGCGGGGTCAGTTCCTACGAGTTATACTAGTCCCGTGTGAGGTGTTGGTGCGACTCACGGTGTCGTTCGGGGGTTGTTTTGATTTTTCACCCACTAACGCCATGTTTTTAAGCCTATGTTTAAAAATATGCAAATTATCTTCGTATTCTCAGACCGAGAGTACCGTGGCTACATGGTCAGTTCCTACAATTTACATTGGTCCCGTGGGAGGTGTTGGTGCCTCCGACGGGGCTATTCGGGGGATGTTTTGGGTTTTCACAGTCTAATGCCATGTTTTTAAGCCTAAGTCCTCATATTTTCAAATTACCATCGTATTCTCAACCTGGGAGTCCAATGGCTGCGCAGTTAGATCCTACGAGTTACATTGGTCGAATAGGAGCTGTCGGTACCTCCCACGGGGCCGTACGGGAGGAGATTTTTGGTTTTAACTCACTAATGCAATGTTTTTTTAGCCTAAGTATAAAAATATGCAAATTATCTTCCTATTCTAAAATCGGGAGTCTCGTGGCTGCGCAGTCAGTTCCTACGAGTTATATTGGTCCCGTGGGAGGTATTGGGGCCTCCCACGGAGCCGTTTGGGGGCATTTTTCAGTTTGCACCCTATAACGCGATGTTTTGCCTAAGTCTAGAAATATCCAAATTATTGTCGTATTCTCAAATCGGGAGTCCTGTGATCGCGCGATAAGTTCTTACGAGTTGTATTAGTCCCGTACGAGGTGTTGGTGCCACTCATGGGGCCGTTCGGGGGTTGTTTCGAGTTTCAACTACTAACGCCATGTTTGTAAGCCTATGTCTAGGATTAGTCAAATTACCGTCATATTCTCAAATCAGGAGTCCTATGATAGCACGGTTAGTTCCTACGAGTCATATTTGTCCCGTGCGAGGTGTTCGTGAGGCATTTTTTAGTGTTCACCCACTAACGCCATGTTTTTAAGCCTAAGTCTAGAATTATGCAAATTATCATCATATTCTCAAACCGGGAGTCCCGTGATAGCGCTGTCAATTCCTACGAGTTATACTGGTCCCGTGTGAGGTGTTGGTGCCACTTACGGCGTCGTTCGGGAGTTGTTTTATTTTTTCACCCATTAACGCCATGTTCTTAGGCCTATGTCTAAAAATATGCAAATTATCGTTGTATTCTTCGACCGAGAGTCCTGTGGCAACACGGTCAGTTCCTACAAGTTACATTGGTCCCGTAGGAGTTGTTGGTGCCTCCTACCTGGTTATTCGGGGGTTGTTTTGGGTTTTCACCGTCTAATGCCATGTTTTTAAGCCTAAGTCCTCATATTTTCAAATTACCATCGTATTCTCAACTCGGGAGTCCCATGGCTGCGCAGTTAGATCCTACGAGTTACATTGGTTCAATGGGAGACGTCGGTGCCTCCCACGGGGCCGTTCGGGGGCGATTTTGGGTTTTCACCCACTAACGCCATGTTTTTTACCCTAAGACTAGAAATATGAAAATTTGCATCGTATTCTGAAACCGTGAGTCCCATGGCTGCACAGTCAGTTCCTTCGAGTTACATTAGTCCCGTGGGAGGTGTTGGTGCCTCCCCCGAGGCCCTTCGGGGGCTATTTCGGGTTTTCACCCACTAACGCCATGTTTTGTTTAAGTCTAGAAATATGAAAATTATCATCGTATTCTCAAATACGGAGTCCCGTGACTTCGCGATAAGTTCCTAAGAGTTATATTTGTCCCGTACGAGGTGTTGCTGCTACTCACGGGGCCGTTCGAGGGGTGTTTCGGGTTTTCACCATTAACGCCATGTTTTTAGCCTAAGTCTAGAAAAATACAAATTATCATCATATTCTTTAATCGGGAGTCCCGTGGCTGCGCGGTCAGTTCCTACGAGTTACATTGGTCCTGTGGGAGGTGTTGGTGCCTCCCACGGGGCCGTTCGGGGGCTGATTTTGGTTTTCAACCTCAAAAGCCACGTTTTTAAGCCTACTTCATTATATTTTTAAATTACCGTCGTATTCTCAATCTGGGAGTCCTGTGGTTGCGCGATCAGTTCCTACGAGATACATTGGGCCCGTGCGAGGTGTTGGCGCCTCCCACGGGGCCGTTCAGGAGCAATTATTTGATTTCACCCACTAACGCCATGTTTTTTAGCCAAAGTCTAGAAATATGCAAATTTTCGTTGCATTCTCAAATCGAAAGTCCCATGGATGAGCGATCAGTTCCTCCGGGTTACATTAGTCCCGTGGGAGGTGTTGGTGCCTCCCACGGGCCCGTTCGAGGTCTGTTTTGGGTTTTCACCCTCTAATGCCATGTTTTTAAGCCTAAGTTCTCATATTTTCAAATTAATTCCGTATTTTCAATCCGAGAGTCCCGTGGCTACGCGGTTAGTTCCTATGAGTCACATTGGTCACGTGGGAGCTGTTTGTGACTCCCACGGGGCCATTCGGGTGTTGTTTCGAGTTTTCACCCACTAACGCCATGTTTTTAAGACAAAGTCTAGAATTATGTAAATTATCGTCATATTCTCAAACTGGGAGTCCCGTGATAGCACGGTCAGTTCCTACGAGTTATATTGGTCCCCTACGAGGTGTTGGTGACACTCACGGGTCCGTTTGGGGGCTGTTTTGGGTTTTCACCTACTAACGCCATGTTTTTAAGCCTAAGTCCTCATATTTTCAAATTATTTTCGTATTCTCAAACTAGGAGTCTCGTGGCTGCGTGGCTAGTTCTTACGAGTTATATTGGTCATGTAGGAGTTATTAGTTCCTCCGACGAGGCCTTTCCGGGGTTATTTTAGGCTTTCACCCACTAACTCCATCTTTTGCTTAAGTCTAGAAATATATAAATTATAGTCATATTCTCCAATTTAGGGAGTCCCGTGATCGCGCGATAAGTTCTGGTGAGTTATATTGGTCCCAAACGAGGTGTTACTACCACTCACGGGGACGTTCGAGGGCTGTTTCGAGTTTTCATCCATTAACGCCATGTTTTTTAGCCTAAGTTTAGAAATATACAAATTATTATCGTGTTCTTTAACCGAGAGTCTCGTGGCTGCGCGGTCAGTTCCTACGAGCTACATTGGTCCTGTGGGAGGTGTTGTTGCCTCCCACAGGGCCGTTCGGGGGATGTTTTTGGTTTTCACCCTCAGAAGCCATGTTTTTAAGCCTAAGTCCTTATATTTTTAATTTACCATCGTATTCTCAATCTGGGAGTCCCGTGGCTGCGCAATCAGTTCCAATGAGATACATTGGGTCCGTGCAAGGTGTTGGTGCCTCCCACGGGGCCCATCGGGAACAATTTTTGGATTTCACCCACTAACGCCTTGTTTTTTAGCCAAAGTCTAGAAATATGAAAATTATTGTCGCATTCTCAAACCGAGAGTCCCATGGCTGAGCGATCAGTTCATATGAGTTACATTGGTCCCGTGGGAGGTGTTGGTGCCTCCCTCGGGGCCATTCGGGGACTGTTTTGGATTTTCACCTCCAACGCCACGTTTTTCTTAAGTCTAGAAATTTGAAAATTATCATCATATTCTCAAATCGAGAGTCCCGTGATTGTGCGATAAGTTCTTACGAGTTGTATTGGTCCCGTACGAGGTGTTAGTGCCACTCACAGGGCCGTTCGAGGGTTGTTTCGAGTTTTCACCCACTAACGCCTTGTTTTCAAGCCTATGTCTAGAATTATTCAAATTATCGTCGTATTCTCAAATCGGGAGTCATGTGATAGAACGGTTAGTTCCTACGATTCATATTGGTCCCGTGCGAGGTGTTGGAGCCACTCACGGGGCTGTTCGGTGGCATTTTTGAGTGTTCACCCGCTAACGCCATGTTTTTAAGCCTAAGTCTAGAATTATGCAAATTATCATCGTATTCTCAAACTGGGAGTCCCGTGATAGCGCGGTCAGTTCCTAGGAGTTATATTGGTCCCGTCGAGCTGTTGGTGTCACTCATAGGGCCATTCGGGAGATGTTTCGAGTTTTTACCCACTAACACCATGTTTTTAAGACAAAGTCTAGTATTATGCAAATTATCATCGTATTCCGAAATCGGGAGTCCCGTGATAGCACAGTTAGTTCCTACGAGTTATATTGGTCCCGTATGAGGTCTTGGTGCCACTTACGGGGCTGTTTTGGGTTTCACCTGCTAACGCCATGTTTTTTACCCTAAGTCCTCATATTTTCAAATTATCGTTGTATTCTCAAACTTGGAGGCCCATGGCTGCGTGGCTAGTTCCTACGAGTTATATTGGTCATGTAGGAGTTATTAGTGCCTCCGACGTGGCTCTTCGGGGGCAATTTCGAGTTTTCACCCACTAACTTCATATTTTTCGTCAGTCTAGAAATATGCAAATTATCGTCATATTCTCCAATATAGGGAGTCCCAGGATCACACGGTAAGTTCTTGTGAGTTATATTGGTCCCGTATGAGGTGTTGCTGCCACTCACGGGGACGTTCGAGGGTGGTTTCGAGTTTTCACCCATTAACGCCATGTTTTTTAGCCTAAGTTTAGAAATATATAAATTATTGTCATATTCTTTAACTGAGAGTCCCGTGGCTACGCGGTCAGTTCCTATGAGTTACATTGGTCCTATGGGAAGTGTTGGTGCCTCCCACGGGGACATTCGGGGGTTGTTTTTTGTTTTCACCCTCAAAAGCCATGTTTTTAAGCCTAAGTCCTTATATTTTTAAATTACCGTCGTATTCACAATCTGGGAGTCCCATGGCTGCGCGATCAGTTCCTACGAGATATATTGGGCCCGTACGAGGTGTTAGTGTCTCTTACGGGGCCGTTCGGGAGCAATTTTTTGATTTCACCCACTAACGCCATGTTTTTTAGCCAAAGTCTAGAAATATGCATATTATCGTCGTATTCTCAAACCGAGAGTCCCATGGCTGAGCGATCAGTTCCTACGGGTTACATTGCTCCCGTGGGAGGTGTTAGTGCCTCCCATGGGACCGTTCAGGGGCTGTTTTGGGTTTTCACCCTCTAACGCCACATTTTGCTTAAGTCTAGAAATATGAAAATTATCATCGCATTCTCAAACCGAGAGTCCCGTGATTACGCGATAAGTTCTTATGAGTTGTATTGGTCCCGTACGAGGTGTTGGTGCCACTCACTGGGCCGTTCGATGGTTGTTTCGAGTTTTCAGCCACTAACGGCTTTTTTTTCAAGCCTATGTCTAGAATTATTGAAATTATCATCGTATTCTCAAATCGGGAGTCATGTGATAGCACGGTTAGTTCCTACGAGTCATATTGGTCCCGTGCAAGGTGTAGGAGCCACTCACGGGGCCGTTCGGTGGCATTTTTGAGTGTTCACCCTCTAACGCCATCTTTTAAGCCTAAGTCTAGAATTATGCAAATTATCATCATATTTTCAAACTGGGAGTCTCGTGATAGCGCGGTCAGTTCCTACGAGTTATATTGGTCCCGTACGAGGTGTTGGTGCCACTCACAAGGCCGTTTGGGGGTTGTTTCGAGTTTTCACCCACTAACGCCTTGTTTTCAAGCCTATGTCTAGAATTATTCAAATTATCATCATATTCTCAAACTGGTAGTCCCGTGATAGCGCGGTCAGTTCTTACGATTATATTGATCCCGTGCGAGGTGTTGGTTCCACTCATAGGGCCATTCGGGAGTTGTTTCGAGTTTTTACCCACTAACGCCATGTTTTTAGGCCAAAGTCTAGAATTATCCAAATTATCATCATATTCCCAAATTGGGAGTCTCGTGATAGCACGGTCAGTTCCTACGAGTTATATTGGTCCCGTGCGAGGTGTTGATGCCACTCACGGGGCCGTTTGGGGGATGTTTTGGGTTTTCACCTGCTAACGCCATGTTTTTAAGCCTAAGTCCTCATATTTTCAAATTATCGTCGTATTCTCAAACTAGGAGTCTCGTGGCTGCGCGGCTAGTTCCTACGAGTTATATTGGTCACGTAGGAGTTATTAGTGCCTCCGACGAGGCCCTTCGGGGGCTATTTCGGGTTTCCACCCACTAACTCCATGTTTTGCTTAAGTCTAGAAATATGCAAATTATCATCATATTTTCTAATATAGGGAGTCACGTGATCACGCGGTAAGTTCTTGTGAGTTATATTGGTCCCGTACGAGGTGTTGCTGCCACTCACGAGGACATTCGAGGGCTGTTTCAAGTTTTCACCCATTAACGCCATGTTTTTTATCTTAAGTTTATAAATGTACAAATTATCATCATATTCTTAAACCGAGAGTCCCATGGCTGCGCGCTCAGTTTCTACGAGTTACATTGCTCCTGCGGGAGGTGTTGATAACTCCCACGGGGACGTTCGGGGGTTGTTTTTGGTTTTCACCCTCAAAAGCCATGTTTTTAAGCCTAAGTCCTTATATTTTTAAATTCCCGTGGCTGCACGATCAGTTCCTACGAGATACATTGGGCCCGTGCGAGGTGTTGGTGCCTTCCATGGGGCCGTTCGGGAGAAATTTTTTTATTTCATCCACTAACGCCATGTTTTTAAGCCAAAGTCTATTAATATGCAAATTATCGTCACATTCTCAAACTGGGAGTCCCATGGCTGAGCGATCAGTTCCTACGGGTTACATTGGTCCCGTGGGAGGTGTTGGTACCTCCCACGGGCCCGTTCGGGGGCTTTTTTGGGGTTTCACCCTATAATGTCATGTTTCTAAGCCTAAGTCCTCATATTTTCAAATTAATTATGTATTTTCAATCCGAGAGTCCCGTGGCTACGTGGTTAGTTCCTATGAGCTACATTGGTCACGTGGGAGCTGTTTATGACTCTCGCGGGGCCGTTCGAGGGCTATTTTGAGTTTTCACCCACTAACGCTATGTTTTTAAGCCTAATTCTAGAATTATGCAAATTAACTTTGTTTTCTCAAATTGGGAGTCCCATGATAGCGCGGTCAGTGCCTACGAGTTATATTGGTCCCGTGGGAGGTGTTGGTGCCACTCATAGGCCCATTCGGGAGTTGTTACGAGTTTTTACCCACTAATGCCATGTTTTTAAGCCAAAGTCTAGAATTATGCAAATTATCATTGTATTCCCAAATCGGGAGTCCCGTGATAGCACGATTAGTTCCTACGAGTTATATTGGTCCCGTGCGAGGTGTTAGTGCCACTCCCGGGGCCGTTTGGGGGCTGTTTTGGCTTTTCACCTGCTAACGTCATGTTTTTAAGCCTAAGTCCTCATACTTTCAAATTATCATCATATTCTCAAACTAGGAGTCCCATGCGCGGCTAGTTCCTACGAGTTATATTGGTCACGTAGGAGTTATTAGTGCCTCCGACGAGGCCCTTCGGGGGCTATTTCGGATTTTCACCCACTAACTCCATGTTTTGCTTAAGTCTAGAAATATGCAAATTATCATCATATTCTCAAATATAGGGAGTCATGTCATCGCGCGGTAAGTTCTTGTGAGTTATATTGGTCCCGTACGAGGTGTTGCTTCCACTCACGGGGACGTTCGAGGGCTGTTTCTAGTTATCAACCACTAATGCCATGTTTTTTAGTCTAGGTCTAGAAATATGCAAATTATTGTCATATTCTCAAACCTGTTGTCCCGTGGCTCCGCGGTCAATTCCTACGAGTTACATTGGTCACGTGGGAGGTTTTGGTGCCTCCCAAGGGGCCGTTCGGGGGTTGTTTTCGGTTTTCACCCTCTAACGCCATCTTTTACTTAACTCTAGAAATATGCGAATTATCATCGTATTCTAAAACCGTGAGTCTCGTGATCACCCGGTAATTTCTTTGTATTGGTCCCCTATGAGGTGTTGGTGCCACTAACGGGGCCGCTCAGGGGCTGTTTCGGGTTTTCATCCACTATCGCCATGTTTTTACTCCTAAGTCTAGAATTATGCAAATTATCATCGTATTCTTTAACCGGGAGTCCCGTGATAGCGCACTCAGTCCTTACGAGTTATATTGGTCCCGTGCGAGGTGTTGGTGCCACTCACGGCGTCGTTCGGGGGTTGTTGTTTTTTCACCCACTAATGCCATGTTTTTAAGCCTATGTCTAGAAATATGCAAATTATCTTCGTATTCTCAAACCGGGAGTCCTGGGGGTGTGCGGTCAGTTACTACGAGTTACATTGGTCCCATGGGAGGTGTTGGTGCCTTCACCCACTAACGCCATGTTTTTTAGCCTAAGACTAGAAATATGCAAATTATCATCGTATTCTAGAGTCCTGTGATAGCACAGTTAGTTCCTATGAGTCATATTGATCCCGTACGAGGTGTTGCTGTCACTCACCGGGCCGTTTGGGGGAGTTTTCGAGTTTTCACCCACTAACGCCATGTTTTTAAGCAAATTATCATCGTATTCTCAAAGCGAAAGTCCCGTGATAGCGCGGTCAGTTCCTACGAGTTATATTGGTCCCTTGTGAGGTGTTGGTGCCACTCACGACGTCGTTCGAGGTTTTTTTTGTTTTTCACCCACTAATGCCATGTTTTTAAGCATATGTCTAGAAATATGCAAATTATCATCACATTCTCAAACCATGAGTCTCGTGGCTTCGTGGTGAGTTACTATGAGTTACATTAGTCTCGTGGGAGGAGTTGGTGCCTCCCACATGGCCGTTCAGGGGCTGTGTTTTGTTTTCACCCTCTAACGCCATGTTTTTTATGCCTAAGTCCTCATATTTTTAAATTAACACCGTATTCTCAAATCGGAAGTCCCGTGGATGCGCGATTAGTTCCTAAGAGTTACATTGGTCCCATGGGAGCTATTGGTGCCTCCCACGGGGCCGTTCAGGAGCTGTTTCGAGTTTTCACCCACTAACTCTATGTTTTTAAGCCTGAGTATTGAATTTTTCATATGATCATCGTATTCTCAAACTAGGAGTCCCGTGATAGTGCGGTCAGTTCCTACGAGTTATATTGGTCCCGTGCGAGGTTTTGGTGCCACTCACGGGGCCGTTCGGGAGCTATTTTGAGTTTTCACCAACTAACGCCATGTTTTTAAGCCTAAGTCTAGAATTATGCAAATTATCATTGTATTCTCAAACTGGGAGTCCCGTGATAGCGCAGTCAGTTCCTATGAGTTATATTGGTCCTCTACGAGTTGTTGGTGCCACTCACGGGGTCGTTCGGGGGTTGTTTTGGGTTTTCACCCGCTAATGCCATGTTTTTAAGCCTAAGTCCTCATATTTTCAAATTACTGTCGTATTCTCAATTCGAGAGTCCAGTGGCTACGCGGATAATTCCTATGAGTTACACTGGTCACGTGGGAGCTGTTGGTGCCTCCTATGGGGCCGTTCGGGGGCTGTTTTGAGTTTTCACCCACTAACGCTATGCTTTTAAGCCTAAATATAGAATTATGCAATTTTTTGTCGTATTATCAAACTGGGAGTCCCGTGATAGCGCGGTCAGTTCCTCCGAGTTATTTTGGTCCTCTGCGAGTTTTTGGTGCCACTCACGGGGTCGTTCGGGGGTTGTTTTGGGTTTTCACCCGCTAACGCCATGTTTTTAAGCCTAAGTCCTGATATTTTCAAATTACCGTTGTATTCTCAAATCGGGAGTGTTGTGGCTACGCGGCTAGTTCCTACGAGTTACATTGGTCCCGTGGGAGCTGTTAGTGCATCACACGTGGCCCTTTTGGGGGTTATTTTAGGTTTTCACCCACTAACACCATGTTTTTCTTAAATTTACAAATATGCAAATTATCATCGTATTCTCAAATAGGGAGTCCCATGATCGCGCAGTAAGTTCTTATGAGTTATATTGGTCCCGTATGAGGTGTTGGTGCCACTCCCGAGGCCGTTCGAGGGTTGTTTTGTGTTTCCATCAACTAACGCCTTCGCCTAAGTCTAGAAATATGATAATTATCATCATATTCTCAAACCGAGAGTTGCACGGCTAAGCGGTCAGTTCCTACGAGTTACATTGGTCCCGTTGGAGGTGTTGGTGCCTCCCACGGGGCCGTTCCTTGGATGTTTTGGGTTTTCACCCTCAAACGCCATGTCTTTAAGCCTAAGTCCTCATATTTACAAATTACTGCCGTATTTTCAAACTGGGAGTCGAGTGGGAGCGCGATCAGTTCCTACCAGTTACATTGGGCCCGTGCGAGGTGTTGGTGCCTTCCACGGGGACATTTGGGAGATGTTTTTGGATTTCACCCACTGACGCCACGTTCTTCAGCCTAAGTCTACAAATATGCAAATTGTCATCGTATTTTTAAACCGAGAGTCAAGTGGCTGCACGGTCAGTTCCTACGAGTTACATTGGTCCCGTGGGAAGTGTTGGTGCCTGATACATGGCCGTTTGAGGGCGGTTTTTGGTTTTCACCCTCTAAAGCCATGTTTTTCTTATGTCTAGAAATATGCAAATTATCATCATATTCTCAAACTAGGATTCCCGTGATCGCGCGGTAAGTTCTTAGGAGTTGTATTGGTCCCGTACGAGGTGTTGGTGCCACTAATGGGACCGTTCGGGGGCAGTTTCGAGTATTCATCCACTAACGCCATGTTTTTAATCCTAAGTATAGAATTATACAAATTATCATTGTATTCTCAAATCAGGAGTTCTGTGATAGCACGATCAGTTCCTACGAGTCATATTGGTCACATACGAAGTTTTGGTGCCACTTGCTGGGCTGTTTGGGGGCATTTTCGAGTTTTCACCCACTAACGCCATATTTTTAAGCTTAAGTTTAGAATTATGCAAATTATCATCATATTCTCAAACCGGGAGTCCTATGATAGCGCGGTCAGTTCTTACGAGTTATATTGGTCCCGTGCGGGGTGTTGGTGCCACTCACGGTGTCGTTCGGGGGTTGTTTTTGTTTTTCACCCACTAACGCCATGTTTTTAAGCCTATGTCTAGAAATATACAAATTATCGTCATATTCTAATAACGGGAGTCCCGTGGCTGTGCGGTCAGTTCCTACAAGTTACATTTGTCCCATGGGAGGTGTTGGTGCCTCCCATAGGGCCGTTCGGGGATGTTATGGGTTTTCACCCTCTAACGCCATGTTTTTAAACCTAAGTCCTCATATTTTTAACTTACCCCCGTATTCTCAAACCAGGAGTCCCATGGTTGCGCGGTTAGTTCCTACGAGTTACATTAGTCTAGTGGGAGATGTCGGTGCCTCCCATGGGGCTGTTCGGGGGCTATTTTTTGTTTTCATAAACTAACGCCATGTTTTTTAGTCTAAGACTACAAATATGCAAATTATCATCTTATTCTCAAACCAGGAGTCCTATGCCTACGCGGTCAGTTCCTACGAGTTACAATAGTCCCGTGGAAGGTGTTGGTGTCTCCCACAGGGTCGTTCGGGAGTTATTTTGGGTTTCCAACCTCTAACACCATGCTTTTAATCCTAAGTCCTCATATTTTCAAATTACCGTCGTATTCTCAAAACAGGAGTCCCGTGGCTACGCGGTTAGTTCCTACGAGTTGCATTGGTCCCGTGGGAGCTGTTGCTGCCTCCCACGGGGCCATTCAGTGGTTGTTTCGAGTTTTCATGCACTAACGCTATGGTTTTAAGCTTAAGTATTGAATTATGAAAATTATCATTATATACTCAAACTAGGTGTCCCGTGATAGCGCGGTCAGTTCCTACGAGTTATATTGGTCCCGTGCGAGGCGTTGGCTCCACTCACGGGGCCGTTCGGGAGATGCTTTGAGTTTTCACCAAATAACGCCATGTTTTTAAGCCTAAGTATAGAATTATGCAAATTATCATCGTATTCTCAAACCGGGAGTCCTGTGATAGCGCAGTCAGTTCCTACGAGTTATATTGGTCCTGCGCGAGGTGTTGCTGCCACTCACGGGGTCGTTCGGGGGTTGTTTTGGGTTTTCACCTGCTAATGCCATTTTTTTAAGCATAAGTCCTCATATTTTGAAATTACCATCGTATTCTCAAATCTAGATTCCCATGGCTGCACGACTAGTTCTTACGAGTTACATTAGTCCCGTGGGAGCTGTTGGTTCCTCCCACGGGGCCCTTCAGGGGCTATTTCTAGTTTTCACCCACTAACGCCATGTTTTGCTTAAGTCTAGAAATATGAAAATTATCATCATCTTCTCAAATAGGGAGTCCCATGATCACGCGATAAGTTCTTATGACTAATATTGGTCCCGTACAAGGTGTTGGTGTGACTCACGGGGCCGTTCGGGGTCTATTTTTAGTTTTCACCCCCTAAGGCAATATTTTTAACCCTAAGTCTCTAATTATCATAATTATCGTCAAATTCTCAGATCGGGAGTCCCATGATAGAGCAATTAGTTCTTACGAGTCATATTGGTCCCGTGCAAAGTGTTGGTGCCACTTACGGGGCCGTTCGGGGGCTGTTTCGAGTTTTCACCCACTAACGCCACGATTTTAAGCCTAAGTCTAGAATTATGCCAATTATCATCATATTTTAAAACCGAGAGTCACGTGATAGCGCGGTCAGTTCCTACGAGTTATATTGGTCCAGTGCGAGGTATTAGTGCCACCTACGAAGCCGTTCGGGGGCTGTTTTGGGTTTTCACCCTCTAACGCCATGTTTTTAAGCCTACGTCCTCATATTTTCAAATTACCCTCATATTATCAAATCGTGGGTCCCATGATCGCGCGGTCAGTTCCTACGAGTTACATTGGTCCCATGGGAGTTGTTGGTGCCTCCCACGGGGCCGTTCGGGGACTATTTTGGGTTTTCAGCAACTAACACCATGTTTTTAAGCCTAAGTCGAGAAATATGAAAATTATCATCATATTCTGAAACCAGGAGCCTCGGGATTGCACGGTCAGTTCCTACGGGTTATATTGGTCCCGTGGGGGGTGTTGGTGCTTCCTATGGGTCCGTTTGGGAGCTATTTTGGGTTTTCACCCTCTATCCCCATGTTTTGCTTAATTCTATAAATATGCAAATTATCGTCATATTCTGAAATCAGGTGTCCCTTGATCGTGCGGTAAGTTCTTATGAGTTATATTGGTCCCGTGCGAGGTGTTGGTGCCACTCACGGGTCCGTTTGAGGATTGTTTTGGGTTTTCACCCAATAATGCCATGTTTTTAAGGCTAAGTCTAGAACTATGAAAATTATCATCGTATTCTCAAACCGGGAGTCCCATGGTTATGTGATCAGTTCCTACGAGTTACATTGGTCCCGTGGGAGGTGTTGGTCCCCCCACAGGGCAGTTTGGGGGTTATTTTGGGTTTTCACCCTCTAACGCCATGTTTTTAAGCCAAAGTCCTCCTATTTTAAAATTACCGCCATATTCTTAAATCGGGAGTCCCATGGCTACGCGGTTAGTTTCTACGAGTTACATTAGTCCCGTGGGAGCTGTTGGTCCACGGGGCCGTTCGGGGGCTATTTTTAGTTTTCACCCACTAATGCCATATTTTTTAGCCTAAGTCTAGAAATATTCAAATTATCATTGTATTCTCAAATCGGGAGTCCCGTGACTGCGCGATCAGTTCCTATGGGTTACATTTATCTCGTGGGAGGTGTTGGTACCTCCCACGGGGTCGTTCAGAGGCTGTTTTGGGTTTTCACCCTCTAACGCCATGTTTTTAAGCCTAAGTCCTCATATTTTGAAATAATTGTCGTATTCTCAAATCGGGAGTCCTGTGGCTGCGCGATTAGTTCCTACTAGTTACATTTGTCCCGTGGGAGTTATTAGTGCTTCCAAACGGGCTGTTCGGGGAATGTTTTGAGTTTTCTCCCACTAACGCAATATTTTTAAGCCAAAGTCTAGAATTATGCAAATTATCATCGTATTCTCAAATCGGGAGTCCCGTGATAGCACAATCAGTTCCTACGGGTTATATTGGTCCCATGCGAGGTGTTGGTGCCACTCACTGGGCCATTCATGGGCTGTATATGGTTTTCACCCATTAACGCCATGTTTTTAAGCCTAAGTCCTCATATTTTCAAATTATTGTCGTATTCTCAAACTAGGAGTACCATGGTTGCGCAGTTAGTTCCTACGAGTTATATTGGTCCTGTGGGAGCTATTGGTGCCTCCCACGGGGCCCTTCGGGGGATGTTTTGGGTTTTCACCCACTAATGCCATGTTTTCCTTAAGTCTAGAAATAAGAAAATTTTCGTCATATTGTGAAACAGGGAGTCCCGTGATCGCGCGGTAAGTTCTTACGAGTTATATGGGTCACACAAACACATTATTCGAATATGAATTAAAATTCCCTCTCTATATTGTAAATTTTTTAATGACCCACATCCACTCTCGCACATTTAAAGTGAGAATAAAACCCATTTGGATTGAAGACAAAAGAACCCACATGTGTAAATCTGTGGGTAAATTCAAAAGCTTCCCCTTTTTTCTTGTTCATCTTCATATCACTTTGTGGGTTCTTTTGTCTTTTATCCAAATTTGTTTTATTCTCACTTTAAATGTGTTTTATTCTCACTTTAAAACACATGTGGGTTCCTTTGTCTTCAATCCAAATGTGTTTTATTCTTACTTTAAATGTGTGAGAGTGTATGTGGGTCATTAAAAAAGTAGCAATATAGAGAGGGATAGAGTCTCACAAACACATTATTCGAATATGAATTAAAATTCCCTCTTTAATCATATATGTGTTTCTATGATTTTGTAGTAACTTATTTGTGGAAAATATTGTTTGAGTCTTGTTATAATTTTTTAGTTTTTTGGTTGTGTATGATCTTTAACATATGTTCCACCCATTATTGACGAAAAGTGTCACTGGCATTTATCAAGCTTCTCGTTGGCGCCATGATCTTGTCAGTGCAAATGCGAAAGACGAAGGAGATTCCCATTACAAAGGAGATGTATCTTACAAAGTATTTCCTATTTTTAGATAATGTACGGATAGAGAGATGTTTTTAGATTGTGAATTCGTCTAAACCATTATTATGATATTTTAACAGTTTACTATATCTCCATTTAGATTTGAGGTCTCCTAGAATCTTGGTCTCCTTGAATTGCTATTTCCTCGAGCTGTGGACTCCCGACACATGCCATCCACATGACATTCCATGTGGAATATTTTGTCCATTCTCCCTTCAATTTACTCTAAAGTTGGGGCTAACGAAAAATATGTTGGTCGTCCAAACTTTGCATTTAAATAACATGTCACGTGTCCCAAAATATTCATTAGGATGTATTCTCAAGTTTGTATGTATGGCCACCATTAGCCTTCTTTGATTTCTCAAAAAGCTAGGTATATAACTCCTGCATAACTTCCATATATTCCATTATGAAGTTTGTAGAGAACTTGTTCGATGTCTTTTGGATGTATGCACTGTAGGTAAGGTCCTGTGAAGGACTGCCTGTAATGTTTTCCCCCAGGATCTAAGTAAAATTGTCAACTTTAACTCTGACCTGATGATCCAATTTCTTATTAGCATGTTATCTCTCATTCTGTAAGTATGCAATGATGTTGTCATTCCAAATGTGATCTTTATCTATGGAGAAGACCTTATCGCGGGCTGTTGTCTTATCGATACTGGGTTTGGCAAGGAATTCCACTTCGATCATTCTCCTATAATCTGAGTCTACTGCTGAGCTTTATTCTGCTAAGGAATATGCATGATGGTTGTTCCCCGGGGAAAACTATCAAATATCAACCTCCTCCAATTTCGTAACCTTCTCACATACAACTGCAAGGTCGGCTTCCATCCTATTATCCATGGCATTCAAATCCCTGTTGACTGGATTGGACATCAATTTGAAATTGCAATAAACGTTAATACTTTTTCCCCGAGCAATTACCCCTTGCACAGTAGAGTAATGAGTGACTCACACTCAACCTTGTTATTAGAGGCATCAAATCACAATCTGATTCGCGACTCAATCATAGCAATTTTTGGAGTTATAAGGACAATACTTACCCCTGCCCCGTTTGAATTTGAGGCACCATCTGTAACACCCCGCTTAAAATAATAACGGGTGGCCAGCCCTATACCACATTAAATCAGGAATCTCATATGGCTCATTCTCAACATTAACAAACTATAATAAAATAGATAAGGCTAACTACCAAAAACTATAAAAGCGGTTGCCAAAAATTAAATAAAAACATACAATGTAATTCAAACCAACAATGAGAATGACTATTAACATGAATAAAACATAAATGCTCAACATGAAGAAGGGACATACTCTCAATACATCATAGGTACATAAAAATATACCCCAATAAGCTGTTGGGTCACAGACAGTACAACAACCATAGGGAAGAAATATAAATATCTACATATAACACTTGGGTGTAAACCAAACGTACAAATGAATCCTATCTAGAGTTACAAAGAAGTAGTAAGCGACTACAATATAAATCCGCCACAGTCCGCAACTGCTACGGCTCCTAAGACTCTGGATAGAAAAGCATCCAGTATCCATGTGGTAGGACACCTGTGGTAAACAATATATATATATATATATATATATATATATAGCAAAGAGAAATATAAACGGGTCAGAGCCCGATGTGTAAAAATCTTTAGCAAGTGTGTTAACCGTGCATAATAAATAAAAATGCACTATTTCATAATTAGAGTGGAGTCGCACTCTCGTGAAATCCCCAACTCACGTCTCAACTACAACGTGCACCTAACCGCGTCCTAGAACCTTAATTAAGTTACCCAACCCACTTAGGACAACTTATTTTACCATACGCACTGACTATACCCGTATGACCTACCATTCTAACATAACCCTTGAATCATTTCCATTCTAATCACACTTAAATATATTTTCACATATATGTCTTACTAGGCTTTAGTGGGTCCAATTATTAACTTAAACGACATCACACATTAACATTAGGCCTCAATAGAAAAGTGTATTCTCTAAACAACATACATACAAATACTAAGAAAAAACTTCTCTCTACTCTCAACATTGCACTACGTTTCGTGCGTGGGGCGTCTCGAAAGCAAAATCCAAACAAGGAGCCCCCCGATACACTACTCCTTGACAATGTCGATCGTAGGGATCCATCATGTCATCTACATATCATACTACTGCGAATACTTAAATAATGAGTATTTTATTCTAAAAACATAAATAGAATCCATGTCTATCTCCTTTAGGTCGATATAACCGCAATTGTCTCTAAGTACGATCTTTCGACCCTAATAAACTAGTAAACCAAATCACCCAAGATGTATGTCATAGAAACTCCATATCCTCTTCACCTATAGGATATATAAATATATATCTACTCTAAATATATATAAGAAATCATTCATTCCTATAACCACGTATAGATAACACACATAATGTACACTTTGCAATAAACATAACATTCATAGTTATAAGATACCAAAATACTGCACCATGCTATCATCTTCCAGGAATTACTCACTTTATCCCGAGGTCACCATCTATCGGCCTATTATCACACTGCCATGGCGACAAAATCAATCATAATGTATGGTAAGCGGTCATAGTTCCTAACCGACAAGTGAGAATGACTCATACCCAAGACTTCTCACCCCCAAAAATATAAAATCACACAAATAATAATGGACGACTATGATGTGGGGAATATCTACACCGTGCTCCTCAAGCCAGGGGCTCACCCTCATCGCGCAACATCCCATGATAGCATGTGCCAGATATGATTCACACTTTAAGTACATATATCATTCACACTATATACATCCATCCATATGATCCCATAATATAATCAAACCATCACACATGGTATAGATATTCATGACTTAAGTACACACATATATACATATATATATATATATACATACCATCTCTCATCCGTATGTATGAAATTTATGAACTCAGCTATAAGTATACATAATCCTCAATATACTAGCCGTTGTTCCAAGCATATTATCGTAATTCTTTATATAAATGTGATCCCTCACTTAAAGCATATTCATCCATTTCCCCTATGATATGAATAGTCTTCCAATATGTCCAACATTAAGATTATAAACCCAAAGTTTAATGTATGTGACAATCACTACACATCTCATCTATATCCGAAAGCACATCAATATATCGAGTAATAATTTTGACTATTGGTACACACATAACTAATAGTCTACAAACCTCAGACTCCATCCTAAATTTAGTCCATGATCTCATCAATTATTGGATTCCCCATTGTTAATCACACAAGGATATATAACAACTATCCCGATTAGATTTACAACACCCTATTCTAGTTGATAGTATGACCCAATCGCACTTAGTTCCGACTACGGTTCAATTGTCCCTATGAACCCTTAAGGTTAACAAATTTACAATATATTCCTTGAATTTATCATCACAAAGGATACACAACTTTTACCTTTCATTGGTCCCAAATCATATCTTGAAAAGAATCCTATCACTATAAAGATTCGGCACAAATCTCGGCCTATAATTTCACGCCATGCCTTTACCACTCTCCAAAAGAGTCCTAAACCTTAAAGAATGTCTAAACTCACTTCTGACCTCTAAATAGAACTCCTATCCTCAATGAGATTCCCCACTATACCTCAGAATATCTATTATTAATACACACACAAACATAAAGGGACTATCTCTACATTCCATAACTATTTTATGATAGCCCACCACCATCCTATTGAGATAATCCGCCTATCATTTAGTCCTATAATCATTTCCTTCCCAAAAGAGGCATCCCACTCTCATAAACCAATTTTAACATAGGCCCGAAAGCCCCTAATCACCCTAAGGCACCAATCCCTTAATTTTATATCATAACCCTCCATAATAAGCACATTAAGAAGGCCCCTAAGAATAAAACCCAAAAGGAAAGGGGTAAAATAATTTCCCATTTTTGGGCTAAAAATAGAGGACCGGTCGACCAGTCCCATACCCCCGTTCGACCGGGGGTCTAAATTTTTCCCTACGAATAATGAAGTATGCTTTTCCCTTCAGACGCGGTCGACTAGTCCCCTAGGCGCGGTCGACCAGCCATACCAGTTATCTTAGCCCTTTTTCCATTTTTGAACAAAACTAAACTCTCCAAACACCCAATTTATCTACTTTCAACTATTAGGCTTCCACAGAATTAGATTTCCAACATCAAAACTCATATATAAATCAACCCCACTCATTATACAACCTTAAATCTATGCATAAACACCAAATGCAAGATAAAATACCCCAAAAGCTAGGTTTTGACCTATAACCCAAAATCCAATTCGTTTGCCCACAATTTATGAAATATAATACACAAATGAATTATTTAGCAAGATTAAACACTTGACTATGAATTCTAGAGGTTGAATCGTCCCCAAAATCGCGTGTTAGTCAGAGCCTCCAAGCTTTCTCCTCTCTCTTTCTTCCTTTCTTCTTCTTTCTCTCTCCCTTTCTCTTTCTAGGGTTTTATCTCTTTCTCGCAAATGAGATTGGCTAATCCATAAACCTATTAAGCACTTAAAACATAAGTCCCAGTTTTAAATGGTAATACACACTTTAAATGACTCGTTTACTCCAATTCGAGTCAAACTAACTCAAAAATATTCCGAACCCGAAATGAAACCCAAGGACAGTCATTTCGACTATCTTGACCTATCCGGAATCAATGGCGCACTCAGAATCATCATCCGGAATACTTTATGACTTCTTCAATTTTTGGACCTCTATTTCCAAATTTTAAAATTCTCTAATTTAAATAAATTTTATTTCTCCTAAAAATTTAATTTCTCTGTCCCAAAGTCAAGGGGTATTACATACTCCCCCCTTACAAGAATTTCGTCCGTAAAATTTAAGTTATTCCTCGGACTTTAATTCTCATCTAGTCCTTACATCTACCCTAAAAATCGTTATACCTATCTTTTTCTCTTCTCACATCGAACCATAAAATTTTGAAATCAAACTAGCTACCCAGGGCGCCCATACACCCTGTACCCGAGCTCAACTCGTAAAAACATAGCCTGGCTCCACTAGCCTCAAAATCGTAATATAACTCTCAACAGCTTAATCTATAATAGCGTACTTAGTATATAAAAAGTTTGAAATTCCCAATGGTTGAACTCTTCTCAATTCTCGACATTCACAACCTTTATACCGGGGAGGTCTCGTAAGAGAAATCCAAACAAGGAACCCTCCCAATACACTACTGTGTAGCTATGTCGGGGATTGATATCAGTTGAACCAGGGTTAAGGTTTTATAAAAGATTTTCGAATGAAAGATTTTGCCCGAAGGCCTATAGATAGCAATATAATATAAAACAATTCCATGTCTTTTGACACGCCAAACAAACACCTTGCGTTCAAGACACAAGGCCTCACCAATTACAATACTCTCACCAACACCTAGATCTCAACGCTAGCACAACCTTGAGTTAAACTCCCTGTTCAACAATGAATTTGATGTACTCTGAACCTCCTCAACTATACAAATCCTTTACATCACATAAAAACATTATCGCAAGGTAAGTCCTTCCCTCATTAGAATAACATAATTACCTTTCCTAGCCTATCTTTAAAACAATAACCTTAGCAATCCACACTTCCAGAAATCAATAGCATAACTCTATATTATCTCATCGCGAGATGATATATTGTACTAAAAGATTCCATGAAAAAGCCACACTTGCTCACTCCTTCCTCGAAGGAAATGTTGAATACACTATGGTTATAAGTGCTAACCACTCATTATACATTATATGCGACGTTCCCAATACCGAATAAAGCATAACCTAAACCCAAAGGAAGGTATTCTACCTTGTAATTCCATATTCCTACTGCTTTATTTCATCTATAAATCCATGTGTAAAGTCCTCTTCCTCTTCTAGGACAAACGTTCTTTCTAAAGACTATTTCTCCGCTATAGAAACATCTTCCTTAAAATCCTTCCTAATCATCTTAAAGGAAAAAATGCTATTGCAACCCCTGACAACATCTTCATTCCTACTCAATGGACCCAATTCCCTAGCTTCTCACTCCTTTCTTAAATGAAGACGATATTCATGAAAATGGGACAATATCACATACCTTTCACTGGTAAGAGTCGCCAATCACCAAGTTTCCTAACAAATGTCGATGAGTTTCTCAATCTAAACCTCCCACGGGATTCACTATTTGCTTATCCTCAGCACTTACCTTATCGATCACAGAATTCTCCATACAAATCCAATCTCCTTCTCACTCGACCACCGTCAGATTACCTGGAATCACCACTAAAAATCAACTCCTTATCTCGCCCGAGTCACGGAAAGAAAATACATCCAATCACAGCGTACCCAAGATCTGTTATGGGTATTGCATCTCTCATCTTGCCCTTTCCGGTACGACTTATTATTGGCGACGTTTGAGATGAGAGCAACTGCATCAGAACGTCGTTCAAGTGAGTACACCTTAAAGAAGGAGAGAGATGTAGTGAACACAACAATCCTAATAGTAAGCCTCTACATCAATAACGCTTGCAGAGGAACATAGATAACCCACACAGATCCTAAAGACACTAAAACCTAATGCTCTGATACCATCTATGACACCCCACTTAAAATAATAACGGGTGGCCAGCCCTATACTACATTAAATCAGGCATCTCAGATGGATCATTCTTAGCATCAACAAACTATAATAAAATAGATAACGCTAAGTACCCAAAACTATAAAAGTGGATGCCAACAATTAAATAAAAACATAAAATAGAATTCAAACGAACAATGAGAATGACTATTAACATGAATAAAATATACATGCTCAACATGAAGAAGGGACATACTCTCAATATGTGATAGGTACAAACAAAAATATCCCCGAATAAGCTGTCGGGTAATAGACAGAACAACAACCATAGGGAAGAAATATAAATATCAACGTATAACTCTTGGGTGTAAACTCGACGTACAAATGAATCCTATCCGGAGTTACAAAGAAGTAGGAAGTGACTACGATATAAATCCTGCCACAGTTCTCAACTGCTACGGCTCCCAAGACTCTGGACAGAAAAGCATCCAGTATCCATGCGGTAAGGCACCTGTGGTAAACAGTACATATAAATATATATATATATATATATATATATATATATATATATATATATAGCAAAGAGAAATATAAACGGGTCATAGCCCGATGTGTAAAAATGTTTAGCAAGTGTGTTAACCATGCGTAATAAATGTAAATGCACTATTTCATAATTAGAGTGGAGTCGCACTCTCATGAAACCCCCAAATCACCTCTCAACTACAGCGCGCACCTAATCGCATCCTGGAACCTTAATTAAGTTACGCCACCCACTTAAGGATAACTTATCCTACCATACACACGGCCTATACCCGCATGACCTGCCATTCTAACATAACCCTCAAATCCTTTCCATTCTAATCACACTTAAATATATTTTCACATCTATGTCTTACAAGGCTATAATGGATCCAATTATTAACATAAACCAGTTATAATTCTTAATACGTCACACATTAACATTAGGCCTCAATATAAAAGTGTATTCTCTAAACGACATACATACAAATACTAAGACAAAACTTATCTCTACTCTCAACATTGCACTACGTTTTGTGCGTGGGGCGTCTCGCAAAGCGAAATCCAAACAAGGAACCCCCTCGATACACTACTCCTTGACAATGTCGATCGTAGGGATCCATCATGTCATCTACATATCGTACTACTGCAAACTACTTAAATATGAGTATTTTATTCTAAAAACATAAATAGAATCTCTATCTAACTCCTTGATGTCGATATAACCAGAATTGTCTCTAAGTACGATCTTTCGACCCTAATAAACTTGTACACCAAATCCCCCAAGATGTACGTCATAAAAAAACTCCATATCCTCTTCACCTATAAGATATATAAATATAGATTTACTTTAATTATATATAATCAATCATTCATTCCTCTAACCACGTATACACAACACACATAATGTACACTTCGCAATACACATAACATAAATGATTATAAGATACAAAAATACTGCACCGTGCTATCATCTTCCAGGAATTATTCACTTTCCCCCACGGTCACCACCTATCGAACTATTATCACACCGCCATGGCGACAAAATAAATCATAACGTATGGGAAGCGGTCACAGTTCCTAACCGGTAAGTGAGAACAACTCACACCCAAGACTTCTCACCCCAAACATATAAAATCACACAAATAATAATGGACGACTATGACCTGGGGAATATCCACACCCTGCTCCTCAAGCCAGGGGCTCACCCTCATCGCGCAACTTCCCATGATAGCATGTGCCGGTAATTCTTTACACCATAAGTACATATATCATTCACACTATATACATATATCCATATGATCACATCATATAATCAAACCATCACACACGGTATAGATATTCACTCCATAAGTACAGATATATATACATATTTATACACACACACACACATATATATATACACACACACACACACATACCATCTCTCACCCGTATGTATGAAATTTATAAACTCTTCTATAAGTATACATAATCCTCAATATACTAGCTGTCGTTCTAAGCGTATTATCTAATTCGTTATATAAATATGATCCCTCACTTGAAGCATATTCATCCATTTTCCCTATGATATGAATAGTCTTCCAATATATCCAACATTAATATTATCAACCCAAATTTTAATGTATGTGACAATCACTACACATCTCATTTCTATCCAAAAGCACATTAATATATCGAGTAATAATTTTGACTATTGGTATACACATAACTAATAGTCTACAAACATCAAACTCAATCCTATATTCATTCCATGATCTCATCAATTATTGGATTCCACATTGTTAATCACACACAAATATATAACAACTATCCCGACTTGATTTACAACACCCTATTCTAGTTGATAATATGACCCAATTGCTCTCAATTCTGACTACAGTTCAATTGTCCCTATGAACCCTTAACATTACCACATTTATGATATATTCCTTGAATTTATTTTCACTAAGGATACGAGACCTTTACCTCTAATTGGTCCCAAATCATATTTTGAATAGAATCCTATCACTATAAGGATTCAGCACAAATCTCGACCTATAATTTCACACCATGCCTTTACCACTCTCCCAAAGATCCCTAAACCTTAAATCATGTCTAAACTCAATTCTGACCTCTAAATAGAACTCCTATCCTCAATGAGATTCCCCACTATACCTCAGAATATCTATTATTAGTACACACACAAACATAAAAGGACTATCTCTACATTCCATAACTATGTCATGATAGCCCACCACCATCCTATTGAGATAATCAGCCTATCATTCAGTCCCATAATCCTTTCCTTCCCAAAAGAGGCATCCCACTCTCAGAAACCAATTTTAACATAGGCCCGAAAGCCCCAAATCACCCTAAGGTACCAATCCCTTAATTTGATATCATTACCCTCCATAATAAGCACATTAAGAAGGCCCCTAAGAATAAAACCCAAGGGGAAAGGGGTAAAATAATTTCCCATTTTTGAGCTAAAAATAGAGGATCGGTCGACCAGTCCCATACCCCGTTCGACCGGGGGTCTAAATTTTTCCCTACGAAGAATGAAGTATGCTTTTCCCTTGAGGCGCGATCGACTAGTCCCTTGGGCGCGGTCAACCAGCTATACCAGTTATCTTAGCCCTTTTTCCATTTTTGAATAAAACTAAACTCTCCAAACACCCAATTTATCCACATTCAACTATAAGTCTTCCGCCGAATTAGATTTCCAACATCAAAACTCATATATAAATCAACCCCACTCATTATACAACCTTAAACCTATGCATAAACATCAAATGCAAGATAAAATACCGCAAAAATTAGGTTTTGACCTATAACCCAAAATCCAATTCATTTGCCCACAATTTATGAAATAAAATACACAAATGAATTATTTAGCAAGATTAAACACTTGACTCAGAGTTGTAGAGGTTGAATCGTCCCCAAAATCACGTGTTAGTCAGATCCTCCAAGCTTTCTCCTCTCTCTTTCTTCCTTCCTTCTTCTTTCTCTCTTCCTTTCTCTTTCTAGGGTTTTATCTCTTTCTCACAAATGAGATTGGCTAATCCTTAAGCCTCTTTCGCCCTTAAACATAAGTCCCAGTTTTAAATGGTAATACACACTTTAAATGACTCGTTTACTCCAATTCGAGTCAAACTAACTTCAAAATATTCCAGACCCGAAATAAAACCCAAGGACAGTCATTTCGACTATCTTGACCTATCCGAAATCAATGGCACACTCAGAATCATCATCCAAAATACTTTATAACGTCCTCAATTTTTGGACCTCTATTTCCAAATTTTAAAGTTCTCCAATTTCAATAAATTTTATTTCTCCCAAAAATTTAATTTATCAGTCCCAAAGTCACGGGGTATTACACCATCAACATAAAGTTTCCATCTTTTGCGTTGACTCTACTCGCGCACCTCTGATTGATCTTTCATTTGCTTGTCATTGTGACCTTCCCTAGTAAATTCTATAATGAAGTCAACCAAATCTTGCCCATTGATTGATATCCATGGTTAGAATCTAATACCCAATATCCCAATCTCTAACAACCACTTTTGCATTCTTCCAGAGAGGCCATCCTTGCGAAGGAGAACTTTGAGCGAAAAGAAGTGATCACGGTGATGGAATAGGCCTCAAAGTAGTTCTTTAGATTTTGTAAAGTAATAATCGATGCATAGATTAGTTTCTTTAGAGGAAAATAAAGTTTATCAGCATCTAATAGCTTCTAGTTCTCATAGCAAATTGGAAATTTATTTGCCTCTCTTTCTCAGACCAAGGTCTATCCAATTGCGTGGCTTCATACTGTGGATAGAGGTAAAGAGGATCCCCTGGATGGGGATTGCTAAAAGTGGAGGCATGTGAGGTAGGATTTTATCTCCTCAAGGGCCTTGGAGCAATCATCATCTCAGGTAATACCCTTTTCCTTCTTAAGCAGCTGGACAAATGGTGGGTAGAACTCGAGCGACATGGAAATAAAGGGGTTGAATGCTACAAAAATTTTGATGAGTTTTTAGACCTCACGAACTGTCTTCAGTGGTTGGATTTTGCTGAAAGATTCTATTTGATCAGGGTTGGCCTCAATCTACCTCTTGCTAACCAAATATCCCAAAACATTTCTTAATTGGACTCGAAATGAACACTTTCTAGAATTAAGTTCAATTCGGTAGCACCTGAGGACTTTAAAGGTGATGGGAAAGACTTTGAGATGGTATCTCTTTCTTAGACTCTTGGCATGCATGTCATCAAATTACGCTTCCATGGTCTCCCCCATCTAGTATTGGAACATCTTTATGACTAAACTTTGATATGTATCTCCAACATTCTTAAGGTCGAATGACATGACCTTCTAGCACTACAGACCAACTAATGTGATAAATAATGTTTTGTCCTCATCAAGATCAAACAAAGTGATCTGGTGGTACCCTGAGTAAGCATCCATGAATCTCATTCGCTCATGAGATGCTGTAGCGCTGACCATCTGGCCTATCTTCTATAGGGGTAAGTTTTCTTTAGGATAGGAACTATTGAGGTCTATGACATCTATGCAGACTCCTTAGCAGCCATTGCTCTTACGGATAATAATCGGATTGGAAATCCACTTTGGGACTTAAACTTCTCTGATGGAACATGCCTCCAAGAGTTTCCCTACCTCCATCTCTATAGCCTTTCCCTTCTCTGGGTCTGATATAAGATCTTTTTATGTGTCTTGTTTAAATGTGGTATCCAAGTGGAGCCGATGATAAATAATAGCGAGATTAACTCCGTGCATATCATATGGTTCCCACACAAACAAATCGAAGCTCCATTTTAGGAAGACAATCAATTCCTCCTTTTCAACATCAGTCATGGTTGTCCCAATTTTTTTATCTCCAGCCTGGTCTAATAAAACAAATCTCCACCAGATCTTCGATAACTTTATCAGCATGGTGAAGCCTAGTCTCTTCCACCCCAGGTCAGTCGTGCCATTGTTTCTACTTTGATTGAGTGTCCCTATCTTGGGGTGCCTCCAAGATAAGTTCATTTTCTTTCCTTTTTTCCTATTTTGGCTTAATGAATGTGATAGAGCCCTTTCGAGCAAATTTTTGATCACCTCTGATTTCTTTTATGCCTCTGTCAGTAATGCACCTGAGCTACTAGTGGTAGGTGGAAAGAATTGGTCTCATAGCATGAAGCCATCCTCTCCCTACAATGGCATGGTAGGGAGAATCTATATCCACCACAAAAAACTAGATAAGCTATGAAATATTCCCTTCCCTCACTAGCTAAAACCACCTTCCATGGTGGGATCATCATCTTTCATGCAAAGCCAACTAAAGGAACAATTCCTTCCTTGAGGTTGGAGATCTTTAGCTTGAGTTTGTGAAAGAGATCTAAGTACATAACCTTTAAAGAGCTCTTTGGTCTTTTGTAATTTCTACAGATCCTAGTTAGAAATTTTAAGATTGATTACTACTGCGTCATGGCGTGAAAATGATCCGTCGTGAAAATGATTTTCTTCTTGTAGTCAACGTCTTCTAGTTCTCAATGTTTGCCAACCTCACATTTGACAGGATAAATCTAAAAAATTCCATCATAGTTGTAACTTTCTTGAGTTCCATCTGAATATCATTCCCTTAGATACGCTTGAGGTCGGATGCTTTATGTGTAGACACCCCATTCTAACACCCCCTAACCTCTCCGTAGGTCCCCTAGCACCTCCCCTTATCGCTACAAACCAAAGTCAAATCGTGAGTACTGACCTTGAGGCCACGGGGACTCCCAGGATCCACTTAACCAAAAGTAAAACTCTTTAGCTTGACCAAGACTGAATGAATCTTCAATGATCACCGAATCGATTTTCCAACGGTATGTCCCGTCCGTAATTCTGACTTACGGTAGGGACGAATAACCCATTTTTCATCAAAACTTGATCTGGAGGTCACCAGACGTTCCCTGGATCTGTTGGACCAAATTCACCTCTTCAGCGTGATCGATACTGAATGAATCTTCAAAGGTATCTTAAACCCCTTTCCAACGGTCCACCCCGTGCACGATTCTGACTTACAGTATGGACGAATAATTTGTTTTGCTCTGAAAGGTCATCGAACGCTTCCAGGCCCCGGTTGACCAAAGTCAACTCCTCAAACTGAGTAAAGATTTTCGAATTCAAAGTACATCTCATAACCTTTCTAATGGTCCGCCCTGTGTGCGATTCTGACTTGCCATATGGACGAATGATCTGTTTGCGTCCAATAATTCCCCGTCCAAAGGACTAATGAATGCTTTTGAGCCCCATTTGACCCGAAGTCAACTCTCGGGCCCAGGAGCAGTCCAAAGGACTTTCGAAGGTATCTGAATTACCTTTCTAATGGTTCACCCCGTGCATGATTTGGATCAACAGTTTGCGCTCTATAACCAATTTTTTGAAGGAACCTGAAAGAGACTGCCAAACGATAGGTTCCAAACCCTACTTATCGTAAGTGTGCCTAAACACACCTGCCGATTGGCAGGACTAGGACTATGCCGGTCAGTAATGCACCGGGCCTATAAAAAGAAGGTCCTAACCTCATTGCAAGGGGACACAAGATCTGAAATTCAACACTCTTAGTGAGCTCAGAAAACCCCTCTCGAAGTTAGCGTGATTTCCACATCCAAATCCCTTAACAATCTTCACCTTTCATGATCTTTTCCATCAAACTTCGTTAATTAACTACCCTCCATTATCACCCAAGTGTAAGGGTTTCTCTCCAACATCCAAGATCATGCTCAAGATCTTCAACAAGGTCCCATTTTCTCAACTCTCGCTTTAAATTCTCCTAAATTCGCATTAATTTTCTTTGTTACTTATAACTTTTGCTCTCATCTCACATATCCTAATACACTTTTTATCTATTTTTATTGCATGTCTCTTATTTTCATATAAATAAAACCCAAAAAATAAGAAAAAGACGGTTTGCTCATAAGTTCCAAACGAGAATTCTCACACTTTCCTCACACTTTTCTCAAAACTAAAACACCTTTTTTACACACACACACACATATAAGAGAAGTCCCCGATTGGATTTATGGGATAAATCCCACCCCTCGTTTTGCATACGAACTATGTGGATTTTGATGCCTCCATAGGCTACGTAGGCGTCTCGGGGTAAGACCTGAGACTCAAGTCCTATTCCTACTTTTCTCTCATTTTTTTTATTTTTCTATGTTCTTTAAACTTAATTATTTTAGACTCTATCTATATATATACATATATTTGTTCTTAGTGGTGTATTATTCTGTATGCGTTATCTTTCCATTATAATGATCAACGCTAGGATAATCGCATAAATCCTATTTTCTAATATTACTTTTAGGAACATTCCTACAGATGACTCTCTTTATCTCTTCCATGGTACAAGTCGATGATCCCTATCTCCACTATATATACAAATGCACAAATATCATGGTTAAATAAAGGAAATTAGCAATAATCCATGAGAGACTGTAAGGGAAGAATGGGTTCCTAACACCTTCCCATTTTATAACTTAGCCTCCGAACCCTTTTTGAATCATTTTGGCTTCGTATGTATCAGTATGTCTTTGGATGTTTTCCTTCGGGATGGATCCCTTTTCTTTTGTCTGTTTTGAGTAAAATATACTAGCAACTCCATCTCTCTACATTTTCACCTCATCGCCGATACCGGTCGAAGTGCTCTCGAGACGGATGCGCGGGACCAAGATCCTCTTGACATTAAAGACACCCCTCTTATTCATCCCTCCCACTGCGAGGATCGGGGATGGACACACCATGTATAATGAAAAACTCATTCCCTATATGCTCTTTTAGGATATTATCTGGTTTTTGGTCACCATTTGATGTGACTTGATCATACTTCTTCTCGATAAACTCTTTTAAGTTCCCCATTAGGGCAAACTCCTCCAAATTGGACTTGAGTTCCTTACAGTTTTCAATCTTATGGCTTCTTCTTTATAGAACACATATCACAACATGTTTTTCCTTTTCTTTGGATCTCCCCCATCTTTTTTTCCACTTGACGAATTATTGATCTTTGACCTTTGCCAAGATCATGAAGACCAACTCCCTAAAAACTTTGTTAAGTTCCTTGGAGGAATCTTCCTCGCCCCCATTCTTGGTACCATTATATTTCTTGTTCCCGTTCTTAGGATTACTCTCATTTTTTTCCCTTTGTTAGACTTGCCACATCCGGCATCAGACAGATTGGTGTGGACCATGTCCTCCACCTTGATGTATTTATCAATTCATGACATGAGATCATTGATTATAATAGTTTCCTTTTTAGTAGGGGATTGGTATAACATGGATGTAAGGGGTAGGCCTATTTTGAAGGATGCTACAGTCACCTACTCTAAGGGGTCACCCACTTCATTAAAAACATCCAAATAACTCTTGGCGTACTCGCGCAGAGACTCATGCGACTTATTCCCCATTGTAAGCAGTGAATGCATTCTCTTGGGATGAGCATTGTTGATTTTAAATCAAGAAGTGAAGAACCCAGTGAGCGCTTTGAATCTCTTGATGGACCTGTGAGTTAATCTTTCAAACCAATTTTGGATGACATCACCTAGGCTAGAGGTAAAAAAATGACACATGAGCAAGTCGTTATGACACCAAAGAGTCATGGCCCATCTTTCTTTCCTAACATGGTCAATGTGATCAATATTACCATTGTAAGCCATGAATCGAGGGGTTGCAAACTTTTTTGGGAGATTATCCTCTTCGATGGTCTTAGGAAAAAGAAACTTCATTTAAATGATGAGAGCTCTCATTGCCAGCTCCATTTTGGACCTTGCCCCTCGATTAGCAAGTTGTTGGTTCATCCCCTTCATATAAGACTTCCTATGTTATCTATGTGGCGTTGATTATCCATGTGGTGCCTAGCTTAATGACTTTTGTGTTCTGATTGTCCTTGGTCGCACATGATACTCCTCCCTCAACTACGAGTCTTGCTCGCCTTAAGTCTAGGCATTCGAGGTCATCACTTTTGAGTCCATTGGAGTTATTTATCCGTCTTTTCTAGTCATTGTGAGAGGTGATAATGAGGTGAGACCACTTATCATACTGTTGAATTATTTCTTCATAAGCATCAACCAGTCATGAGATCTGAGTAGACCAGGGCGGCTGGTGACTTTCCCTCAAAGACTATTGCTCTGGGTGAAACCTTGGGTTCTCCTGATGAATTTCACACTTGGCTCTCAATGGGTTAAATGATCTCATACATCCCCATGATGTGGTGCACTATTAGGAACATTGCCTGATTGTTGAGAAATTTTGGCTCCTTACAGGAATTACTTTCGTAGAAAAGATATTTTTTCTCACAAACGGTGTCAATTCCGAGTGCAAATTAATCACAATTAAATGGATCCAGAAAGTAATTAAATAAGGAAATGAAAGATAATCTAGTCACACCACATAAAATATATGTGGTTAGTCAACTCCCCTACGTCCATGGATAGGTCACTATTTCATATTAAGTTCTGTCAAGTATATAAATTACATCCCCCTTGGACCTCGGGTGAGGGATACATTTATTGTAGTGAGAGGTGGTTGAGTTGTTCAAGGAACTCCCCATTCTTGTTAGTGACTCATATCGTATCCCGAAATATCTCCCCCAAGATTGTTGGTAACCGTTCGAGCTTATCAATATTAACGTGATAAATGTTCGTATTTATCCAAGTGGTGAATATATTTTCTAATTTCTTTGAAGTAACAGGGTCAGACATGTCAACATTTTGTTAGGCTACGTCGACTATCCTTCGATTGGGCCTACTTTATTATTTAGGTCCTCACACTTCCCATGTCGTGGAAAAATACATAATATTTGAGAAAATCATACTTTTTGCCAAAAAAGGAAAATTTTAAGTAACTACCAATTAGTTGTATATGATCACTTTAGTATCTCAAAACAATTGGCATAATTTAAAAATCAATTTTGTAGAGTGTGATATAGACCTGAACATTATTACCAAAAATAATTAAAAAAAATGCAATTTTAACATCCTAAATGGCGTTATATTGTAAATTTAAGGCACCGCACATTATGTTTAATGGGTTTCATTTATTTCTAAATTTTCAAGTGACCATTTTAGTTTCGTAAAATTTCAAGAAATTTTAGACTTTTCATTCCAACTAGTAACTATCAACGGAAGAATACAAACGTCGTAAAAAGCCCTAGATATGCAGAATAATTGTGAACGGATTTAACAAAATATGAAAAACATCGCAAAAAATCTTATGTATACAAAATCATTTTAATAAAATGTAATGACTTAAGTAAAACATCACATAAAATCCTAGACACGCAAAAATAATTTAATGAGATTTCATTATAGGCAAACATCAAAAAAGGAAAATATATTGATTATACAATATAATCAATTAATTTGATTAAACAAAAGAACAACGTAATAAAAACGATCTTGGATCAATTAATTTGATTAAACTTTAACATAAAATGGTTCTTAATAAAAAAAGATCTTGGATCTTCATGCTTTTACAAAATATGCCTAAATGATAGGAAAGATAACTTAAATTGATCTAGTGCTTTGATCAAATTTGTTTTAGAGATCCTCTTTGAATCATGTTATAATCATCATCACTTTGATTAAAAAATAAAAATGTGGGAATTTTGGGATTTTCTCTCTCTAGCCCAATATATTGTGTGTTGTTTATGTAGATTATTGATGGATTACAATCAAATATTTATAGGTTGAAAGAGGATGGTTTCCTAGTTAGACTAGAATTCTCCATCCATCACAGTAGACTTTAGTTAGGAAACTAATCCACCATCATTATCCTTAATGTTTGGATGACTTATCTAAAACAATCCTTATTAAAAGTAATTTTTTATGTGAACCACGTTAAGTAGGACTCTCATATATAATTAAACAATGAACTCGGAATTATATTAATTTCAAAATTAATTAATAATGAAATATTTGCAACATTTTGTGTTAGAATCAAATATGTTTTTATGGTTCTAAGTGTTATATTGTGAGGATAGTGTATATTGTTTTAATACACACACACACATTATATATATATATATATATATATAAGGAGTACAAAACTTATGTATGTCATAAGATCAAAACATGATGTCAACTTAATGCTTATTTCTTGCACTTCCTATTTTACCCTTGACAATTTTGGTTTCCCCCTCTTTTGACACACTCTCATTTATTTCCCCTTTTCTTCAAAATTCAAAAATGGGGGTAGATTAGTAAACTTAGTTAAACTGACACAAAACTCTTTCATCTCTGCCGATTCACAAACCCTCCCTACAACACAAACTTGTCACTCCCCTCTCACTCATCCTCACCTCCATCCCCTGTTCTCTGCATCTCCTTCATCCGCCCCTTGCCTCTCCCACTCATCCACATGCCGCCCTCTTCCGACTCCCACGTTACATGTAATGTCTCCCTCTTTCCCTTGACCATACATGCCTCACACACACAAATACATACACCTTAATTATTATGGTGTGATTTGCTAAATTATTTTACAACAACATCTTAGACGCGCTCACACAAACAATAAACACCCCTCTATTGGGTTTATGATTGTACAGATATGTTGATAAATGCAAGGTTTTATGTAAAGGTATACTATTTTTGTGTGATTTAGGTTTTTCTCTAAAATGTGTATTTTTTTCATTCAGATATTGGATCCATGTTAATTTTGGTGGTTTGGATTTTGCTCATCTTCAAAGAACTTTATGAGGAATACTTTCCCATTTTCCCGAGGTATACATACTTCAGATTTTTTTCATTGTACTTCAATCCAGTTGTGAATTTAATAGTTTTAGAAAACTAAGGTTTTAGGATTCCATTTTGGCTTTGTAATTTTTAGTTTGACATTTGGGGTGCAAGTTGTCTAAATAATAAAGGAGAAGACCCACTGGGATCTATTTGGTTAGATTTTTTTTTTCAAAACATGTGTGTTGGGGGAGGGGTAAGGTTTCAGTTATGTGTTTTGAATGTCATCACAAAAATGAATGTATCATACTATTATCATCGATGACAACTTTGTTAGTTGATGAATATAGAAATTACTTCGAAAATATGAAGTGCACATTTTGTAAAATTTTATACTGCTTTTAATTAGTACCCCCATATTGTGATGACTTTTGGCATTTAAATGTGTTTTCAAATGTTTGTAATATGTGGCTTATACATTTATTTAATCCTCTCATAATATAATCCATGCTGATCTATCACTTCATTTATGTTTTTACAGTCCTACAATTATGAACAATCAAGAAGATCTTAACCCGAATTTATCACCATGGTAAAGGGTCATTACAATACGTAGTGTCTTTTTCTTCTTCGCCATTTATAGAAAAGGTAGTGTTATTGGCATGTGATACAACGTTTGAATTAGAAATGTGATGTATTGTATGCGACTTTAGTATACAAAATGGTTATTCCCTCCATAATGCAATAGCCAATGCTGTAGTCAACACACCCAACACAACCAAAACCATCGTGTGGTCTCCACACAAGCGGTTTCGACATAGTCAACACATCCAAGTAACTAAGTTTCATGACTACGAAATTGAGTGGTGTCGGTCAAACATTGGCTATGTGGACTCCTTAGGGGCAAAATTGCAAGCATGCTGATTTGTTTACTATTTGTGAATCTAACATATGCCTAATGCCCAAAAGAATATTCTCACTCCTTATATTTTTTAAGAGAATTTTTTGTATACTAGATCTACTAAAATCGAGTTTGTTCACTGTTATAAGTGGTCATTAGTCTTCCAAATGTACACAGTGGTATTGCTCACGTCTACCAGTTACATTGAGTTATTGGATATTTTGATTAGTAGGTTGTACTGAGCATATGTTATGCTTTATTTCTAAATCTCTCATTCAGTTTCATATTCATTATTATGTATTTCTGATATGTTATTTCTCTTTTAGGTGATAGTTATTTCAAGTCGTACGTGATACCGGACTCGGAGGTAACCATATTGGATCGAACAACTGACGATGAGTGTTAGGAAGTTGGAAGTGTCGTGTCATAAGAAGAATCGATGTAGGGTACATGACTAAAAAGTGGAAGACAATCAACCTCCAAAGTAGGATGGTTAGGAAGTTGGATCCATTCCCCTGTATGTTATTTTTGGCTCTTTTTTAGCTAGCTCAACAAAAGATGTTTTTAGCAATGTTTTTTTACAATATCCATCACCGAACTCCATGGCATTTCTAAATTTTAGGCATTTCCAAATTTTAACAGCACCGAACACTTTTTTAGCTCTATTTCGAGAAGATTTTTATTATTATTTTAGGCATTTCTAAAAATATAATTGTCTCTGATAGTTATGATTTTTTTTTTCTTTGGGTGTTTTTTCTTCAGGCATTATGTAAACATCAAGGTTTTGCATCTACTTGACTCTCTCTAGGCATGTAGACTTCAAGGTTTTGAAGGTATGTTGCAGTAGCTTTGAAATATGGGTGGTTGTGAGTTGTGTGACGCTTTATTTGATTTCTGTAGGATTTAATTTACGATTTTGGGAGTTTTAAATCCGATATATTCGAGAGAATATCTCAATTAAAAAATGTTTATATGTTAACATCACAGTTAACATCTTAGTTGATTTACGAGTGTGGCTACATCTTAGTTAATTACGGGTCAATATACGAAGAACACATCATTTTGGCAAGAGGACATTTTTTAAAAATTGTTCCCCCTGCATAAGGCAACTAAGTATTGAAATAGATCATCTACAAGTCTCCTTTTTGTACTTTGACTTATATAATATGCAGTTCTTTGTTATAGTTTTAGGAGTTTCCTTTCAAATATATTTCTTATTAAGTTTAGTCAATTGTTATTCTACGTTTTGAATTTTTCATTAAATTTCATGCTCTTGGATTTTCATTTAATTTTGTTTTGGTATTGATTATGTTGTATAAGAAATTCTTAGCATTTTGATTTTATCTTATTTATTACTATATAACTATCTACAAAAGGTTGGTGCATGTATTCTCAAATTCCCAACATGTATTCGTTGTTACTGCCCAAGATTTGACAACATTCACTAAACGAATGAAGATGTACTACTGCTGCGATACCCGTAGTGCTGGTGCTGCGATAAGATTTCTATATAGCAACAAGACAGCAACGAATGAACATGTACTACTATTGTGATAAAATTCAATGACACATTTCAAATAGGTAATGATGTTGCAGAAATCAATAGGTACTCCTGCAAAAATTAAGTTTTAATGCACTGGATAATCCCCATAACAATTATCATATAGGATGTTTTAATGCACTATATAAAGAATACTCATCGTGGTGTCACACCCCGCCTAATTCTGGCATCGGCCGCCACCAAAACTAAGTCGGGCGTGAACTAAATAAATACCATTCTTAGCATGAGACAGATATGAGACATAAATAAATCAATCCATAAGATAAATAATTGGTCAATCTCAAATGATCACAAATAACTAAGCGATAAAAGATCCATCACATGCTAACTCCAAAAATCCAATCTCCAATAATGATTAAATAAAATCTGAAATAATCTCAAAATAAATCCTCTAAACAACTTTGGAACCGAATGGCCCAATAAAACTCAAATGAAGTCTCATAATACGACTGGAAAAGAAAGTCTAACTAAACTATGCCATAAAGTAAATAACTCCAGCTGCACCTCCAATGATAACTCCGATAAACTTATACAGCTTCTCCAAATTCTAATCCTGAAAAAGATTAGTCAACGCATGGGTCAGAGCCAAAGCCCCGAGCAAGAATACACACTACTCCCCTCAAATAGGATCCTTGAATCCAGACAGTAGCATTATACGCAAATAATATCACAATAGAATATTTTAAATTAGACGGGATAATTAAACGCGGTATATATAAATCACTAACAACCCGCATAAATCCCCATTTATAAAGGCACACCAATATGATTTTAATTTCCCAAGTCCCACGATGTTAATTGCATTAAATTAACCAGCTTTTATTATATCCTCATTTTATTATAGTGGTCCTCCCGCCTCGGGTGATTTCTCCACCAAAAATACACATCCCCTCGTCAAAACGCCGGCTGGCCCGTTTAAACTGTCGACCCTCGCTGATTGACGAGGTTCCACACACGACACGACATAAAACGCCGGCTGGCCCGTTTAAACTGTCGGCCCTCGCTGATTATGTCGCCAATATATTTTAATACTCGTCTTATTATCTTAGGTAATAGTTTTGTGAATTTCTCAATTCACAATTTATAATTTATCCCACACTTTTATCGATGTGAGATTCTCAAAATACCCCTTAGTCCCATAACTAAGGGTTCCCAAGTCATCAATACGTCCTAACTTATGTATAGGAGGATTTTCTAACATAAATAATAACCTAGTCTCATACTTAGACAAGTGTAACGACGATAAAGTAATAAAAATCAGCCCACCCTCAAGGTGATAAAAACGCAATAATCTTCCCTCACTAGTCCCATTCCTAGAAGGCATTCTAAAATATAGGGGGAGCAAAAAAATACCCAACAACCCATCGTCACAAGGAAATATAATAATACCAAAAAGTCACACAACCACGCATGATTAACCAACGTATAAAACTACGCATGATTGTCCAATTCAATTAAATCTTTAATTTAATTATCACAACGTCAACAATACCCAAATAATCTCATTTAATTATTTTAAATTAAATATACCAATTTTTCATCATATATACATCAAAAACCAAATTTCATTATCTCTACATGTATTACATGAGTTATACGCACCCAAAAATTATTTATTTTAAAACTAGGATTTTTCTATATGCAACCTACACCAATAAAACCCAAAATCACTCATCAATCCTACGTACCCAAAGGGTTATGAATATTATTCAGATTAAAAGATCTTATAAAAACAGCCCCATAATTAGTATTCACTTTTTCTAATTAAGTTACTAATTATTTTTAAGAAAACATGTAATTAAATGTTTAGGCGACACTTAAAACGCATAATACTAAAGGAAAAGAATAGAGTATTCATGCCTGAATATAAGTTGGTTTAGAAATCTGATCTTGAATGTGTATTCCTCTCAAAAATTTGACAAATATTCGTTCTTGACGCGTCTGGAGAAAATCCGGGTAATCTTGACAAAACTTGAGTTGAAAGTTATGTAGAATGGGTCTAGGGTTTTGAGGTTGAAGAAGATGAGAGGATTCTGATTTTTGAGAAGGATAAAATGTGTTTTAAAAGATCTAAACTCGTCACTTTATGTTTATATACCAAAAAGAATTAGAGTCCTAATCAAATACAAATACTTGAAAAAAATCATTACGGACGATCGAACCGTTAGAATCACCTGAATTTTTAGTATGTTGTAGCGAATGGCGAGACAGGACTGCTGACAAAAATTCAGCTTGATCGGACGGTCGGATTTCTAAAAATATTATTTTTACAAGAAAGTTTTATGTTTTGAGGACTCTTAGAGAGTTTTATATTTTGAGGACTCTTCTAAATAATAATAATTCAGTTAAAACTCCATTTTAATTCCGATTCCAATTCCGTTTGAAAAATCATTTTTCAAATATAAAAACCAACACTTTAAATTATAAAATTTATAAAATCCAAAATTTCATTTTTCTTCGATTTCCAAAATTAATTTAAAAATTCCCATTAAAAAAAATCCGGGTGGTTACACGTGGGCATATAACATACTATGTGAGTGATGATTGCACGTAAATTATACTTTATTCAGGTTTAGCATTGTGCCTTCCGAAATTAAATTCCAGTTATGTGTCTATATGATACCTTGATTTGGGTGTTTCAAGTTGTGTGCTTTGGATATTGCTTTTCTGTTTACTATTTGTGCTTTTATTTTTGGATTTGGCTTTGGCTTTGTAGAATTTGTCGTGTCAGTTGTGTGTCTATTTACTATTTGTGCTTTTTCAGTTGTGTGTCTATATGATAACTTGATTTTGTTTTTGGATAAGCTAGGGGGTGCAATTTGAAATTTGTAGAATTGAGTTTTTATATATTCAATTACTTTTGGGTTGAGTTTAGAGTAAAATGAAAAATGAAGAAATTGGAATATATAGTATTCTCCTATTGAATTACAGTTTATAATCATAAGAAAATTTTAATTTATGTTTACTTTAAAATATTTATTAAGTGAATAAAAGGAGACCCCTTGATATTGGACTAGACTTCTTAATAAATTTTACATAAGATGTATTGTCTTGGGTTAATAGGGTTTCTTACTATGGTTTATGAGTCCAGAGATAGAGAATGACTATAGGTATCTAATAGGAATCATAATTGTTCCCTCCTATTCTTAATTCTTGGTCTATGCAATATAGACCAGATCTTATATGTATTGTTGAACCTAAGATTGCTTTTAATGTTTTTTTTTCTCATGGTGTTTAACTTTACGGGCATGAAGTTCGTTGCTACTACCAATAGAATTTAAGGATTCTATATTCTAATAGGATTCTGTGTCTCTCTATTATTAATACATCTTGCAAACAGGTATAATTTTCTGCTAAATATAAAGATATTGATGCATCCTACACTATATTTTATGCTTCAATAGACTACATTTAAAGGAGCACTTTATGGCACGAAATGACTAATATTATATCCTTAATTTATGGACCATGGATAACTATAGGTGATTTTAATAGTTTTCTCAGAGCTCATGAATGTAGGGAAGTAAAAATTTCATACTACATACCATATCTTGGCCTTAGAAAGATGATTGGTGACTGTCAATTCTTTAATATAGATACTTTTGGTATCTATTTTACTTGGAAGAAAAGTCCTACATCTATGGTGGAGCGATGTTTAAAGAGAGATCTATGTAACCAGGAATGAATCTCCTCTTGTACTAATGTTTCATGCTTTGGTCTTCCCAAATGTGGTTCTGATCACCACCATATTCTATTTGAATCTTTCAAATTGCATCTCAGTGGTCCTAGACCTTTTAAATTTCTTTCTTATTTTTTTATGATAACCATTTTCTTGATTTGGTTAAGCAACTTTGGAATTAGACTTCTCGGGTTGGCTACCCTATTTTTGTTCTTCAACAAAACTTAAAAAATTTGAAAGGATCTATCAAAAAGTGGATTATAAAAGTTTTTGGAATATTCATAGCAGAGTTATTAAATACAAAGCTGAATTACTAAAAGTGCAATATGAAATTGACAAATATGTCCATAATCATGTTAGTCTTAAAAAATTCAAGCCAAAGATAATTTATTAGAGGCTTTGAATTTTGAAGAATCTTGTTGGAGGGACAGAGCTAGATTTAAGTGGAATCAATATAGGGATAGGTGCACTACATTCTTCAACAAATATGTCAAGCAGAGGAGAACAATAAATTCTATCTCTATGATAAAAAAAAAGATAATGTAATTCTAACTGATCCTTCCCAAATCAAAGATCATATTGTTGACTTCTCTTCTATGTGTGCCCACAATTCTAATGTATCTGACAATAGTCTTATTGAATATGTGATCCCTAACATGATTAATCTCAAGAAAATTTGGTGTCATCTTCTTTTCCATCTTATGATGAGATCCATTCCATATTTTCTCAATGGATCCAAAATCTAATTTTGTACCAGGTTAGAAACTAGAGGATTCAGTCAGGAAGAAATAGTGGGTCAGTAGGACAATTTTAGATAAGCAGTTAATTGAGATCAACCTTAATTCCCCTGTCCAAGTGAATTTCAAGAGTTGTGATTTGCATTATGGGGTCCTTTTCATTATCATAGTTCATGAGTTTTTGGTTAAAAGATAGTTTGTTTCTTTTTCTTTCGTATTCAATTTTCCTACGTATATCAATTGTAGTTACGATTTTTTTTATAGTCATTTACTTACATGTACCATGTTTTGATTCATTGACAGTAGATATATGTATTTTGTGAGTATTTTTCTTTGGAGGACGATTTGTACTATGAATCTATTTGTTGGTATCATAGTTTCATATATTCTGAGTGTGATTTTGTTTTACAATTGGTTTGTAAGTTTGGGGTAAAGGTGATTGCTCTTAATTGCAATGACAATGTTTCTCATAGAGAGATCCTAATAACACTCCTTTATTAATTACTTATTAGTTACTGATTTTTTTGTTCTTTTTTTAGTTTTCATTTCTCAAATGAGATACTGAAAGCAGTTGAGAATGTGTGGTGGCCCTATGGAGAGCAGATCTGGCAGTAAAATAGTTAAACGAAGGCATGCTTTGTTTGACATATTCTTATTAATTTCTTAATGATCTATTGATGTATATGATCCATTAGCTCAAGATGGTCTTTGCCCAGTAGAAAATTTGGACTTTGTAAGGTAGAAGATGAATTATGTTAATGCATTACATGTGATAGATGGTGGTGACCACTCACTCAAGATTGGTAAATTGATTTATTTTGTTAATATATGTATTTTGTTTTTGTATAATTACAAATTGATGTGTTTGTTTATAGAATGTCCGAGATGGACTATTAGCATTATTATTGGAGTATATTTTGTTTTATAATAGGTGGATAGTCATATAAATAAAGGAGATATTTCCCAAATTTTTAAAGATGTGTACAACACATTTTGTTTTGAGATGAATATTTCTAAACTATTGACAATTGTCCTATTGAAACCTTTGGATATTTTGTTGTTAAAGATGCCAATAAGGGTATGTGTTGTATTCATATTAGGAGTTTATATATGAATATTGATAAATAGGTGATGCTATTTATACTAGGTCCTGGATGGATTATTTTTTTCTTATATTTTGACCTTTATTTGTATTGAAAATAAATTTTTGGACTTCAAATTATTGAAATAAAATAAATTTTGACTTAAATTTTGGAGTTCTTTATATGTTTATACAAGGTTCAAGATGGACTATTACTATTGTTGTTATTGGGAGTATTTGTTATTTTTTAAATAGGGGACAGTCCTATAAATAAATGGGATTTTGCCTAATTTCTTGAAATTGTTTGCAATTATGTTGGGGAAGGAATTTTTTTTTCGTTTTGTAATTACTTAGTTTGGAATTTTTCGTCGTTTTGTGATTACGTACTAAAAAAACTTACAGAAATTTTCCAATTTTTTTTAAACTAATAGGTTCGTACAATAGGTTATTTTAGAAATTATTTATCTATTGGGAACTAAATGACGTATGGTTCAATCAACGACGTACACTTTTAACTCAACACTTTGTTTTGTTGGGGGAACGGAATTGCTTCCGTTTCGCAATTACGTACTTTGGAAATTTTTATCGTTTTACAATTACATATTTTTTAGAAATTTTTGTCGTGCCTTCAGGCACGGGCATACCCTAGTGTGTGTGTATATATATATATATACACACACACACTAGGGTATGCCCGTGCCTGAAGGCACATTGATAATTTTAAAAAGCATAAAGTCGTGCCTTGGTACGATGGCAAGTGCCCTCGCCAAAGCTACGGTTGGTCTCGAGTTCAAAACACGAGAGAATCCTGAAGGCACGACGGTAATTTTTGAAAGTGTACGTCGTTGATAGGACCATACGTCATATATAGCTCGCAACAGATAAACCATTTTTTAAATAACCTATTGGCTTAAAGAAATTAGGCAATTTTTGAATCTTTTATAAATAATCCAAACACGACACATTAAAAATAAAACATGTCTGGATAACACGTAAGATCCATCCCAACACGACATGATTGGAACGATTAAACCATTTATTGAGGAATTAAAAAAATAATGGATGGAAATAGTGGAATGATAATGAGTATAAATTTGGTTGATAGTTGATCTCTATAAAATCTATATCGTGATCTTAATTGGTTCACTATCATGTCCTTATCGGGTCAATTTCAAGGCATAAATTGGACACGAACATGATGCAACTTAATAACCGATCCGAAAACACCGATCATAACACAACCCGAACAAGAAAGACCGTGTCAATTTCATTCCGTATCGCTCATGTTATTGTTTCATGTCGTATTATCATTTTGTGTCGTGTTATCGCGTCGTGTTATCGCATCATGTGTTGTTATCAAAATTCTTTGTATATTGTGCCTGAAGCCATTTTAGTTTTTGATTATTTGATAGTTGCTATATGTGACTACAATAAAATGCATGAAGTCAATTAAAAAACTCAAAAAGTGAACAACCTAATTCCTATGATTATAGTTTCCTGCATTTATAGAACAATTTCATGGCACTTATAGAAAACATGGGAAGAATTTCCTTTGTTTATAGGACTATCCACCCTATTTAAAAAATAAAAAAATACTCCAATCACAATACTAATTGCAATTAAGTAGTACTAAAGTAAAATTATCGCACCAAGAGAATCAGCAACTAAGATTAATCTCTTTGTACAATTCAATAAAAAAATTATTTACAAATAAAAAATAACAAATAAGACTTCAAAACATTCTAGTATTTAACCACAAAGTAATCCCAAAACTTTGAATCTAAAAATAATTACAAAGTAATCAATATAAAGGGGGGTCTAATTTACAAGAGTCTATTTAGAATCCAAAATAAGGTTTTGCACACCAATCTGTCAACCTGTTGAAGAAATAATAAATAATTCAGTTAACATGGAAAGATAAATGAGAAAATTGGGGCGTAGAAAAGTGAACTAACCTATTTGTTTCTCTCCCAGTAGTGAATTTACCATCCTATATCATGTTTTTATGGATGTGTTAATGAGGCTTTAGATTCATCCCCTCCGAAGAATTTAACATATTGTTAAGAATTATATAGCTTATAGGTGGGGGGACTGAAGTACGAAATTGACAGAAATGTTAAAAATGTGCTACTAAATATTGATTATGAGTGCGAGAAGTCAAATATGTCCTTGTCAATAACACCTTCCAAATACAAGTCGTATCAAAGATGACGTACTTTACATTCCAGCCATCTAGTGTAAGGCATTACAATGGGAGCATGTAACCATCATCCTTCCTAGATCGTGTCTTTTAGAAGCACTGTGTGCACGACCTACATTTGTGTTACTCGCTTTGTTGGGGAATAATGGCCTAATTGATCTAAAGTGGAGGAAAACATAATGAATTTCCCCTACACAATTCGTAGCCTATTAAGAAAATGGAAAAACCCATAATTAGTCACCTGAAAAGCACAGTTATATCCATCCAGAACAGATTGTATAACGAGTTACGTATCATAGTATACCTCTGCTGTCAATGTACAAATGAGATTTAGGTCAAATTAATATAGCATATATATGTAATGTAATATCTCATATCAAGTACAGTCATTTGTTTGTTATATAACATATTTCATAGAAACATAATCTCACAAATCTAAGGATTAAAACCTTGAGTTGCAGCTAGACCATAGACTATATTAAACCTGGATGACTTCCATAATTCTGGTGGGAGGCTGAAGAGGTCGAAATTTTGAGAAAAAAAGGACCTTCTTGATAGAGACACAAAGAGATTAAGTGAGGACCTGCTCGATAGAGACAAAAAGAGATCAGTTATTTCGGTGACTTTTCAATGTGAGTACCTATCTCTCAATAATCCAGAAATCACACCTGCTTGATATATAGAAGCCCTTAGAAATCAGACGTGCTCGATATAAAGTGTTTAAAGACCTATTGATGGACTAACAGCTATATAAAAGCCCTTAGTTAAACATGATTAGAATGTCTTGATCATTCTATTCCTTCTTACGGTCATGAGACCACCAATGAACATTAATAATAGAGGGAGATATAGATAAAATATGAATAGAATCCCTTATGGATAGCAAAATTACTTCGGCGCTTTTAATTCCAAGGGACGTGGGTTTCGCCTAGCTGGACGTCATGCCCAATACCATCAAGATCCACACTGTGGTTAAACTCTCGGAAGTCTGCCTCAACAAAAATATCAAAGATAGCTAATAATATACCAAGTTTCTTTCATATGCACACATTCACTTCTTCCCTCTGAGGCTGCACTAGCAACACCAGCCATCGCCATTGCAGCAGCGCCATCACCAAGAATGTATATGCCAAGGTTCAAGAATCTGAACCACCCTCCGTTGGGCAGACTACTGCAGTTGAAATTGACCATTGGGGAAGTGTCAAGTAGGACGATTTCCTGCCCCCTACCACCAATGATAGGTGGCACAATGATTATCATTGATCTACATTTGTTTGCCCCCCACCACCACTAATATAAAACTAATAGGAATTCCATAATAAGTATGTCGTCAGATTGAAATACCCTCTAAGTAGAAATATAATTGCTAATGTGGGTAATGGATTGTCTCATTTCATAGTCAACATCTTCACCTAGAAATAAGTAAGACCATCCAAAACATGAAATTATCTATGGCAATGAAGAAGAAATCCCATAGAAAATGGATTGGGAAATACAGAACATTCAATCCAATGTAAAGTTCCAGGGGAAATCATAAAGAAAAAAAAGTATGATGGGTAAATATAGTTCAGGACATTAAATCACCCATGTACATTTTAACATTAGAAGCGTTTAACATTTTACATTTGAAGCACAAAGAAAACAACTGGGAATTTGACCAATCTCTCAAAAAATAAAGATTTAAAAGAAATACGTGCTTCTGAATGTGATTAACTAACTGAGATCAGAGGAATCGAAGAATTGAATTTCTTAGAATTATTGGACTTTCATGAATGCAACTCAGTTGAAAATTTTCCAAATTTGTAAACTCGAACAATTTACAAAGATTGAATTGAATTCATGAAAGATATTTAAAGCACTATAACTGTAGAGATCTCTGGCTTGTAAAACAAACACTATTCCTGCACCCTTACTGATGACTATACATTGTAATAGTCAAATATTGAATGTTTTAAAACACTAACTAAGTGTCTCTCTGTCATTTAAAGATGCATTGAAAACATTTGAAGATGCAGACTCAACTTCTTTTATTTTCTTTTCAATGAGATTTTTTTGTGCTAATAGTAATGACTCAAACTCCTTAACATAATATGAGTCAGTACTCGAGTTAACATATATACAATAAAAGTTTCATACTCATCATAAAGTCCATGAAAATTTGCCATAATGTGATCTGCAGTTGAGAGAAGAAAATTTATAACTTGTTTGATCTTGAGCAAATATTCATCTAGACTTAACAATCCTTTCTTTGTGTTTTGTAGTTTCATTTTGAATTGAGATACTTTTGCTTTTGTTTGAGAAGAAAAATAAAGTTCAAGTGTTTTTTAATATAGGGAAAAAAATTTAAAAATTTTAAAAAAAATCTACTTTACCAATATAAGGTTAAGCACAAATAAAAAAATGAGTGGTGATGTTATTTTCCAAAGTACGCAGAAATGCACCTATTTTCGTCTCGACTCCTAAAACCTTCAAGCTCACCCCAAAAAATTGTTGAATTATACTGATTGTGGCCATCCCCGATCCTGATCCCCGCGGGCGGGCGCGTGGAGGAAAGGATCCTTCGGGTCCTGCGCGTCCCTCTCGGGAGCACATCGGTCGGCGTCGTTTGTGGTGTGAAAAAATGTAGAGAGATTCAGAGTCTCCAGTCTATTTTACTCAAAGCAGACAAAAGAAAAATGGGAAGCCACCCCTAAGGACGGCATCCAAAGACATACTGGTGCGTGCGAAACCAAAATGATTCGAGAAGGGTTCGGAGGCTTCGTTACGAAATGGGAAGGTGTTAGGCACCCATTCCGCCCTTTCGATCTCTCATGGATATTTGCTATTTTCCTTTATGTTCCCCCGGTGATATGTGTGCATGTGTATATATATAGAATGGAGGTAGGAATCCTCGACTTGTATCATGGAAAAGATAAAGCGAGTCATCCGTAGGAAGATATTAAGAATAATATTAGAAAAATAAGATTTACGCAATTACCCCTACGTTGATCGTTATAATGGAATGATAACGCATATGGAGTAAAACGTCACTAAGAGCAAGTATATAGCATATAAGGAAAATGGATTAAAAATAAGGTAGAAATTAAGGTAAAAAGTGAGAAAAATGACTCGAGTCTCGGGTTTTACCCTGAGACGCCTACGTAGCCTATAGAGGCATCAAAGTCCACGTAGTTCGTATACAAAACGAGGGGTGGAGTTTATCCTATAAATCCAAATGGGGAATCTCTTATTTGTGAGTGTGTGTGTGTGTGTGTGTGTGTAAAAAGTGTTTTAGTTGTGAGAAGAGTGTGGAACAAGTGTGAGAATCCCTATTTGGAATTTATGAGCAAACCCTCTTTTTCTTATTTTTTGGGTTTTATTTATAAGAAAATAAGATATGTGAAATAATACTAACTAAAAAGTATATCAGGATGTGTGAGATGAGATAATAAAAGTGCTAAGTAAGAAAACAACTTATTGGGAATTCAATAGAATTTAGGAGAGAGTTTGAGAAAGTTGGACCTTCTTGAAGATCTTGAGCTTGATCTTGAATGTCGAAGAGCAACCCTTGTACTTTGAATGATGATGGAAAGTGGTTAATTCACCAAATTTGAGGAAAGGGATGATGAAAAGTGGGAGTAAAAGGAGGATTTTGAAGTTGAAATCACGCTGCCTTCGAGAGAGGTTTCTGGGATTCGTTGAGAGGGATTTTTATCAGATCTGGGCTCTCCTTGCAAATGAGGTGAAGACCTCTTTTTATAGGATCAGGTCAGTGCCGATCATCATAGAGCCCTTCCTGCCTATCGGCAGGCAGGTGCCGATAGGTAGGGTCTAGAACTTGCCAATTGGCAGTGCGCTTTATGCTTTTTCGTAAAACCGGTCGTCGAAGGCAAACCGTTGATCATAATTGTGCACGGGGCATGCCGTTGGAAAGCTAATTTAGAGACCTTCAAAAGTCCCTGGACCGCTCCTGGGTTCGGGAGTTGAATTTGGGTCAAATATGGCTCGGAAGCGTTTGTCGGTCCATTGGACGGGGAATTATTCGAACGCAAACGGATCGTTCGTCAGCATGGTAAATCTGAATCGCACATGGGGCATACCATTGGAAAGGTTAGGAGATGTACTTCAACATTCCAAAGAGTTTGACCCAGTTTGGAGAGTTGACTTTGGTCAACCGGGCCTGAGAAGTGCTCGGTGGCCTCCCAGAGTCAAACGAATCGTTCGTCTGTATGGAAGGTCGGAATCATGCATGGGGTGAACCGTTAGAAAGGGTATTTAGGGACCTTTGAAGATTCATTTAGACTCGGTTGAGCTGAAGAGTTTACTTAGGTCAAACAGAGCCCGGGAACGCCCGGTGGCCTTTGGGTAAGGTTTCAGACGCAAACGGACCATTCGTCCTCATGGTAAGTCAGAATTATGCACGGGGTAGACCGTTGGAAAAGGTATTCAGTGCCCTTCGAGGATTCATTCAGTCTTGGTCGAGATGAATAGTTTGACTTTTGGGTTAAACTGAGCCGAGGAGTGCCCGATGGCGTTCAAGTCACTACTCGGGACGTGACCAGGGTTTACAGTTATGAAGGGAGGTACTAGGGACCTAAGGAGAGTCAGGGGGTAATAGAATGGGCTGTCTACAAAGCCCCTCGATGGATGAGTTTGGAACAAATGATGACCATCTAATAGACACCACATAATTCCTTTGAGGGAGTATGACCGATTTAGAGGGTCGAGGACGATTCTGAGGACCTAAGGAGTGTGCAGGGGATGACCAATTCTGCGGATCAAAGACGAATCTATGGGCTTAGGGTGAAGGTCTAGCGAGGTCAATTATGACCTAAAGAGTGGTAACGATCGGATACCGAGGTCAATTCTGACCTAACTTAGGTGACGATCCACGACCGGGGCCAGTTCTGACCCAAGAGTGGTGACAACCGTGGACCGAGGTCAATTCTGACCTAACTTAGGTGACGATCCAAGACCGGGTCCAATTCTGACCCAAGATTGGTGACGACCGAGGACCTAGGCCAATTTTGACCTAACTCAGGTGACGATCCAAGACCAGGGCCAATTTTGACCCAAGAGTGGTGACGACCGAGGATCGAGGTCAATTCTGACCTACCTTAGGTGACGATCCAAGACCGAGGCCAATTCTGACCCAAGAGTGGTGACGATCGAGGAACGAGGTCAATTCTGACCTTAACTTAGGTGACGATTCAAGACCGGGGCTAATTCTGACCCAAGAGTGGTGACGACCGAGGATCGAGGTCGATTCTGACCTAACTTAGGTGACGATCCACGACCGAGGCCTATTCTGACCCAAGTGTGGTGACGACCGAGGACCGAGGTCAATTCTGACCTAACTCAGGTGACGATCCAAGATCGGGGCAAATTCTGGCCCAAGAGTGGTGACGAACGAGGACCGAGGTCAATTCTGACCTAACTTAGGTGATGATCCTAGATCGGGGACAATTCTGACCCAAGAGTGGTGACGATCGAGGACCGAGGTCAATTCTGATCTAACTTAGGTGACGTTCCAAGACCGGGGCCAATTATGAACCAAGAGTGGTTGAGGATTAGATTGCGGTTATGCTGGGGAAAGAGCTTTGTGATTCTGATCTGAGCTGGGGAGCTGATAGCTGGGGAAGCTTTTTAGGAGACCTCGCAGGGCGGAAAAACCTATTTTGGGTGCTATAAGAGAATTCCGTTGGGGAAGTGGTCAGGTGATCCTTAAGGATTTTCCGTAGCTTTACCGAGAGGAGTTTTCACTTAGCTTTTGAGGTTTTCGCTGGGGAGGGGGGGTTTCGCTTAAGGAAATGCAAAATTTTCTTCATAGAATGGTTATAAATCCCTCCCAAGATTTTTGGGAATTTTCTGAGGATTTTTTGGGATTTTCTGGTATTTTCTGGGGATTGTTTTACGAAATTTTAGGAGGGATGCCGGTCGGCATAGTATGAAGGGTTCCATTCAGCAGTGGCACGGACTTTTGGGCTACCTCGGGAAGACAAGGGGGCAGTGTCGATCGGTTTGGTGGGGGGTGATGCCGATCAGCATGGCGCTTGGCATCCTATACAAAGGGGGCGAGTCCCCCCATTTTTTCACATCTTATTTTTCTTTCTTTCCCTCTACGATTCTTCTGCAAATTGTTTTAGCATTCCGATCTTCAAGAAATGACCGCCTTTGTGAGCACTGTAGTCCACCGAGAGTGGTTAACTGTTGATGATTGGGTGAATGTGGAGTGGAGGGCTAGGGCGCCTGTTGCTTTGGGGAATGAGAATTCCTTTGATGCGTTTGAGCCTGTCGCGGATGAGGGGACCTTGCTATGGGAACCATCACATCATCGCTCTTCGAGAGTGATCCCCGACGGTTATGTAAGTAACCCGACCTTTGGCATGCTCCTCTTTTTGGTGGTTTTTCTTATTTGACTTTTGATGAGGCTTTTCTTTTTGCCAGTTTGATATCTCTTTGAAGAACATGCGCGCCCGTGGGACGACGGGGCTTAAGCATGTCTGGGAGCATCTCCCACCTGTGGTGCATTGGATGGTATCATCAGCAGGTTTTGGGCGATTGGCATCGGTGCTGGATAAGAATCCTTGTTCGACAGTGGTCTTGTGCGCCTTGGGATAAAGGTGGTGGGACACTACCTACACCTTTCATTTGGGATTCGGGGAGATGACGGTGACCCCCATAGACGTGCAGCAGGTGCTAGGGCTGGATTGTGATGGAGGGAAGATAATGGTGGATCGCTCTTTACAGGTGAGACCGGAGGAAGTGCGTGCGGCACTGGGTGATGTGGGGAGGATAGTATCTGGGGATTCCATCCGGCTGTCCTTGCTGAAGGATGTTTTGCTGAGCAGGGTGATTGATGTCGAGGACGGGCTACAAGTGAGGCAGATGGCTCGGTTATTCATTCTTCTGGTGTTGGGAGGTTTCATGGTGGCATCGAGCGGCGACGTCGGCCATTTATGGTACCTGCCGTACTTGAGGATGTTTTCGAACATCCTTTTCTATGATTGGGGAAGTCTGACCTTGGCGAGCCTTTACTTTTATCTAGATGCATTTAGCCGGTGCTACCGACGGACCTTTACTGGGTCCATGTACCTTCTTGAGGTATTCTTCAGTTTGTGCATTTATTTTTCTGCATTCGCATTTTCCATTCATGCATTCGCATTTTCATTATGCATTTTTTTTTTTGCTTTGTGAATTCAGACGTGGTTTTATGAGGTGATTGGATGCAATACCCCATTGATCGCTTTGAAGGAAGACACTGTTGTGTACTTCTATCACTTGTATCGATGGCGTAAGGTCAATCGGCAGTCGAAGGGATCTCTCTCCCTGGAGGCGGTGCGCCAGGTCTTGAACGACCTGACTAGTGGTAGGGTAAGAATTTTTCCATTTCAGTCTTGGTTTTTTCACCTTCTGATCTTGTATTGATTTATGCTTGCTTGGATATTTTTCGATGACCTTTTATCCCTATGGGACATCCATTCAAGATGTGGGGGCGACCGGGGTGAATGCGTGGATGAGGCGTTTGTTGGCGCATGAGTTCGGCCATTCCTAGTATCTCGGGGAGAGGGTAGTTCGTCAGATCACTGAGGAAGAAGTGGTGGTGCCACCCGTGCAGCCTCCTATGTCTAAGAGGCAGGAGCGACTGATGTTGGAGGATGAGAGGATCGCGGGGATGAGTGGCGAGTCCTAATTGATGTACACCGATACGGCTGTGCCATATTACTTTATGGATTTTATGACGAGCTGGCTGATGGTACCCAACATATATGACGCGTTGCGCTTCCCTCCGACAGGTTCAAGTCGGGCGGTGGGGTCTTCCCATAGTGGTGGTGGTCCGTCGGAACCTACAGCGACCTCGGAGGTCCCTTTTGTACGGCTGCACACTCCTTTATACAACATTCGGCAGGCTGATGGAGGGATGGTGCCTATGCTGCACCGTCCTCATGCGATGGATCCGGAGGAGTTGGGTTTGACAGAGGAGGTCCTTCGACCTGTAGTATACCTTTTTGTTCCTCCCTTTCTTTTTTATTTTGGTCATTCATATTTTGATACTGATTTTGTCCTTCCTTGCAGCAAGTTCGGGTGTCGACCACTTGGCTCAGGGACATTAGAGATTGGATATCTTCGGCTACTGCCCATATTCGGGATGCGGTTACCGTTCCTTCTTACCTGGCCCCATCTGCTTCGTCTATAGAGGACTCGAGCTCAGGTATTGGTGGTACGTCGTCTCGCCGTAGGGGGAAGAGAGCACGTCGAGGGGGTGGAAGCTCTTGAAAGAGAGAGAGGGAATGAAATGTGGGTTCGGGCTGAGTCCCGTTGTTTTTGGCTTTTCTTTCTATTTCCTGCAAAATGATGTAACACATAAAATAAATATAGGCAATGCAATGGAGTTTTTTGACTATCTTTTATTTTAATGATGAATGAATGCATGCGCATGCCCTTTTTAATTTGCTACTGAGACCGCAAAACATGAGTATTTTTGGAATTTTCAAAGGAAAGCTTTTTTATTTAAAAAGAGGAATCCTATAAGGAGAAAACGGGATTCTTGAAATTCTTTTGAGAATATCAATTAATTTTCATTGAGTTTTCTGATTTGACAAAAGAGGAAAGGAGGAAATTTCCAAAAATGGGGGGGTGCCGATCGGCAAGCACCCTGACCTGCCTATTGGTAGTTTAGTCCAGTTCCATCATTTAAAGGCTTTGATTGGTACCCTCTTTAGCCCTTGGTACCTTGTGGGGTAGGATTCCTTCCGATTCCTTCAGGGATTATGTCCCTTGTGAGGATTTTTAAGTATAAAAAGGTAGAAGGGTGGAGTGTTCTCATCACACCTTTGCATCCTCATCTGCCTACCCATTATCTTTTAGTCTTGCAAGATGGCTCTCCTTGGTAGCACTGAGTTTGTCAATTACCTCAAAGCCTTGGAAGTTATGTGCTCTTATAATGTCGACTATGATGCCTTCAACATGCGTCGAGTCTCCTTGTGGCGCAATCAGCCTTTTGAGTGGAATATGCTGATAGCGGCGGTACAATTCTGGTACCCCGAAGACCATGTATTCCGCTTTGGGTAGGAAGAAGTTTGTCCCACCTATGAGGAATTTTTTGCCATACTGCGTGTGAATCCCAGTGTTGCTGTGGCTTTGCCCTAATTTTCCCTCTCCCCTAGGGATTTATTGGTCGGGCTTCTTCATGTCTCACCTTCGGCGGCCAGGTCATTGGTTATTGGAGGAATGATATCCCTCCCGGAGGTACTACAGTCCGTGCATTTGCAGGAAGTAGGTGATGCTTGCTATGCTGGAGCCGTGGTTCTGGGCCTGGTTTCAAAATTGTTGTTGGTGACTAGGGAGTTGTAAGTGGACCCTCAACTTGCAGCCATTACTTCATGGATGTCATACCGTCGCAATCCTGCGGCGGTGATATTAGCAGAGACTCTAAATGGCCTGGATGCCTGGAGAGAAGGTTGTTCTGACTTTTTAAGGGGTAGCCCTGTGATGTTGTTCATGTGGTTGTCTGAAAGGTTCCTCTTGTTGACTCCTCCAGATTATCCTTTGTCGGCCGTACCAAACTTCTTTTCACATTGCTTCACCCGCGTTGGCCTGTATGTTGAGAACTGGGAGAATTCATTTGTGGAGTATGGGCCTCTTGGGCTATATTGGTCAGTGCCTTGGTGGGGACAATTGCAGCCTGTTCTGGAGATAGGAGAGTATTCATACGTGCGGCTAGTTGGTCTCAGCCAGACCTCTTTTTATTTCCCTTGGCGGCTTCTGCCCCCTCGGACCTCAAATTTCTTTCCAGTAGAAGATTTGACTGAACGCCTGCATCTATTGCTTGGGTCTCTATGGGAAAATTGATGTCCGTCGACCCGTCCCTCTCAGTCTGTCGGGAAGGTTTGCCATGTCCCCAAAGATTATATGAGGTGGTTGTGGAGGAAAGTAGTTAGCAAGATATTGATAGTAGAGAGTGGTCAAAGGTGGTTTATTTTATCTGACTCAATGGAAGGGGGTGTTGTGGTCTTTTCGAAGATGGTTAAGGCTCATCAATCCATGGAATGGTTGAGGCACTCTATTCAGGCAGCGGAAACTTGGGGCCCTCAGGATGTAGATGATGAGGGTGCAAGATCTTCGGGTAGCTATGGGTAGGAATCTTGGGGAGTTTATATATGTAATAGGGAATGTATGTGGGGATTTTATTTAACTTTTTATGGTGGCAGGGAAGGGAGTTATCTGTTCTTTTTTCTTATGTAATGTGTACTGTATTTTTTTATTAATGAAATAAACAAGTTTTTGATCATCAAGTTGTGCCTTTCGATGAGTTTTATATTTTGAATTATCTATATTGATCGCTAAGGCATACATAATCCTTTTGTTCAAATAATTTTAGAATGACCCGCCGTTCTCGGAGGTAAGAAAAGAATAGTATTTTGTGAAATAGAAAAGGGTTGCATGTAATACCCCGTACTTTTGACTATAATTATTTTTGGGATTAATTAATTAAATTGTGTATTAATTTGATAATTAATCCGGATTATAAATACTAATGTGATGCGAATTGGTATTTGATTATGTGCATATATGATTATATATGTATTTGGTATTATAAAATTTGTCGTGAGATTTATATACGGCATTTTAGAAATTTTGTTGAGACGCGTGGGACCGCCGCGTCACGGTATAATATTTTGATAATATAAGTGAATTTAAAATCTATAATCCGTATGGTCGTTTTTAGTGCGCCAACGCGTCCGGAAGGGTCGAGATAGTCAGAAAACACTAGCCGGGGGTATAGTTTGGGTCCCGGGGTATTTTTAGGCCATACCGGCAACTTAAAGGGTATTTTGGTAATTTTACATTTTTAGGAATTAAAAGTGACGAAAATTGGTGATGTAAATATGATGTGGAATTTGGCCCACTAAGCCCATAACCAACCCATATTAACCTAGAAAGCTACGTAGGTTATCATTTAGGTTTTTCCAAGTTTCCCCAAATCAAAACCCTAGCCACCTTAAGCCACCATTGGAGGAGAGCTTGGAGAAAGGAAAAATCTGCAGAAATTCTTCATCAAATCAACACCAAATCCGGAATCAAACCAAGGCAAGTGATTTAAATTACATTCCTTTTGCAGTGAATGCTTTTTCCATGTTAGAAACATTGTTAATCAACCTTTTATAAGAGTTAAAAGAAAACCTATGAAATTGGAAGATTGTTGTTTAATTCAGGGATAGGTTTGCATGTAGAAACATTGTTTGAAGATTTAATTCAGAGATTTCATATCTATGTGATGTATAAACGGATTAAAATCTGGGAAATTTTGATGAGAAGAAACTAAGGTTTATGTTCTTGAAGAAAATTGGGAACTTATGTAGAAATTCGTGATTTAATGATGTTTAGAAGGTATTAAACCCTTTAATGATGTTAGTATAGCACCTTGGCATGTTTGAAGATGATTAGAGAACTCAATATATTGTAGGAACGAATTTTAGAAGAGGTTTGAGGAGTAAAAATGGTGAAAAACGATTTTGGAAAAAAATCTGGGCCGAAACTGGTACTTCGTTAGAAGCAGCCCCCAGGTCGTTCGAACGAGCTTCTAACGAGTTGACCAGTCGTTACTAACGAGAAGGTATTTCGTTCGATATCTCGTTCGAACGAGATATCGTTAGAAGTGACAGTTCGTTCGAACGAACTGGGATCTCGTTCGAATAGCCTCGTTCGAACGAGACTTCTAACGACCTAGCAGTCCAAACTCGTTCGAAGCCTCGTTCGAACGAGACTTCTAACGAGCTGGCAGTTTGGTACTTTTTGGACTATTTTGACTTTTGGAGTTCCGTAAACTTGTTTGAGGATATAGTTAACCTTCCAACGATGGTGTAGTGATAGGTTTGGGACATTTGGGTATTTATGAGAAGGTATTTACATGCGAGAGTGTGTTACGTGGACGGTTTGGGTTGAGACGTGAGTGTCTAGTACGACGTGAGATAATTATGACGCGTATAATTACAAACCAGAATAGTATTAATCATGATAAGTATAAACTAGTACGAGTATGCGATATGTACTACGATTAAAATACGGTATTACTAAGACGTGTGTTTACTTAGTATTGGTATATGTATTGTGTGTATGACATACCTACCAAACTTGTTATCACGGGAGGTTGCGTTCGCTTAGGACCCTCTAATCCTTGTGTTCCTACGTGGGGGATATAGACTGGTACCTTGATGAACATAGGTCATAGAAGGACTTATTGTGATATTAATAAATGTGCATGATCATGGGAGCGTAGGTATGTGCGTGACCCATGTGATGGTGACTGTGTTCGCCTCCACTATTTGTGATTTGTGTTATCTGAACTATTCCTGAGAGATTCGGAATATGTGATCCTTATGTACGTGATGTACCGGGATGGATAGCAGAGTATGTGTGCACTACAGCTTAGTTGCGGGGTGCTTGTATTGTATATTTATGATGAGAATAATATACACCTAATTATGGGAATCTTCATGTTAATGTGGTCTAAATATATTACGGTATTGTTCCGAGAAATATAACGAGTTAACTGATAGTTATAAATATTGCATATTGAGTATCTGAGTTGACTTCAAACCCCTATTTAATTATGAGCATTATTATGTAAATGGAACCAAGTATTATGGGTAGGACCCTTGGCAGTCTAGCTAGATATGTTGTCACTTAGCTAGTAGTATGGGTAGTTATAGATGGGTACTTGCGTTAGGAGTGCACAGTTAGACGAGAGGTGAGAATATAATGTGAGTGCACGTCCTAACATGTACTTTGCATTTAATGTTTTAAATGTTTTTAAATCACTTGCAGGTTTTTAAAATATAACTCCACATTCGGGCTCTGACCCGTTTCCTTTTCAAATCTCTTTTTCTTTGTAAAACCATTTTAGGTGCCCAGCCACAAGGACACCAAGCATAGGATGTTCATTCAGGTGACGAGCTGTAGCTGTTTGTGGAAGCTACAGGGATTTGCTTATAGACGCTTCTATCTTTTGGATTCCAGAGTCACTATCTATCAGTTGTAGGGCATGTCGCCCATTTCTATTTAGAGCATCTTTTATATTTCAGTTTTCAGACTTTAGCATTTATTGTTTCAGTTTATTCTTTTCAGTTATGGGATTGTAGTGAGGAGTTTTTCCTCCAGACTTTAATTACTGTTATGTGATGGTTATTCGTTTTACTTCAGTATGGTGAATGGTGTTATTTATTTCTTCTTTTCACTTGTTGCATGTTAATCAGACTTAAATTAAAATTTGGCAACTTGCTTTTTAAATACTAGGTGGTTAGTAATATTAAAACGTTTTCGACAGTGATGCTATTAACTGAGCCAACTTGGCATTTTGAATTAATTTAATAAAGGAGTAGCTACCCGGTATTTAATTAGTCGGGGTGTCACAGGTGGTATCAGAGCATCAGGTTCTAGTGTCCTTTAGGATCTGTACGGCTATTATGTTTCCGCTACGTTTCTTTGATATAGAGCCCTATATTTTAGGACTGTTGTATTCTTTTTGTGTATGCTTCGTTCTTCAGCTATTTTAAGTTTATAAACCGTGAACTTATAAACTTAATTCTTATTTCAGATGCCTCCACGACGTGCACGACGAGTTCCCAGGAATGCTATGCCTGAACCCCAGCCCACTCCAGTTCAGGGCATGTTGAACACCGCTGAGGTTGCAGCTATAGTAGCTCAAGCGGTAAATGCCGCGATTGCTGTTATTCAGCAGGCACCACCACCGGCGTCGGTTGCCGCGCCAGTACAGGTTAATGCATTCCCGTCTGCTTGGGAGCGTGTACGTGACGCTTTTCAGAAAGCGCATCCGCCAGAGTTTGCAGGTAGCTCAGATGTGGTAGTCTCGAGCCAATGGAGGAAGGACATGAAGAGGCATTTGAGGATGCATGAGTGCACGGATGTTCAGAAGCAGGTGCTAGATACTTTCAAGCTAGTTGGATCTGCGCTATAGTGGTGGGAGTCCATTACCACCGCGGAAGAGAGGGATACCCTCACGATTCAGGAGTTCTGGGTGCGGTTTGACCGCAAGTACTTACCATCCGCAGTTCATACAGAGATGAGGAGGAAGCTGATGAGTTTGAAGCAGGAGGGCAAGACAGTGGCCGAGTATGAGGCCGAGTTCACTAACCTGTTGAATATCGTTCCAGACGAGATTCCAACAGAGAAGAAGAAGATAGAGAAGTTCACCGACGGGTTGAATTGGAGGATCCGTCAACATCTGCTAGGGAACCTATCGTTGGCCACGTATTCTGATGTGGTTAACGCTGCATTACTACACTGCCAGGACCACCGTTTTCATATGGCCGAGGGCAAGCGGTCGGGGGAGTCTAGCCATCAGGGCAGGACTGGAGGACATGGTGCCAGCGGGGCACAATCTGGTTAGGGGCAGAGGCAGAGTGAGCAGGGCTCCCAGCAGGGGGATAATAAGAGGTTCCGGTCAGGGAACTACAGGCAGGGACAGGGAGGTTTCCGCCAGGGCCATCAGGGTCCAAACGGCCATCAGGGCCAGCAGGGGCAGAATGGGCAGCAGTTCCATCAGGGCCAGCAGGGCCAAGGGAGGAACGGTAACGGCCACCAGGGTCGGGGACAGCAGGGGCAGAGGGGAGGGAACTTCCCAGGGAAGTGCTTTACTTGTGGCAAGACTGGCCATAAGAAGCAGGATTGTCCTGATAGGGGCAGGGCCCCACAGCAGCAGCAGCAGGGTGCTCGCCAGGAGCCACAGAGACCTATGTTTCCCGCCTCTCTTCCCGCACCGCCACAGATGGCAGCATTGCCACCCATTCCAGCAGTCCCAGCTCAGCAGGGGCAGCTACAGTATGGACGTGTCTACAACGTTCACCAGGCTGCAGTTCCACAGGCACCGCCCGCGATCGAGGGTACGTTTCCTATCCATGGCACTATGGGTCGGGTGTTATTTGATACGGGTGCTACACATTGTTTTATAGCTACACACTTCGCGAAAGCTTTAGGATTGTTAGCTACGGCAGAGAGCACAGTGACGTGTGTCGACTCACCATTGGGGAGTGGGTCACTTATTTTCTTTATATGCCGGGGAGTGGGGGTAGAGGTTGGTGGTTTGGTATTGCCTGCGGACATGTTAGTGTTAGACATGCATGTTCACGATGTGATCATCGGTATGGATTGGCTCGTATCATATAGGGCCATGATTGATTGCTTCAGTGGGAGCATTGTTTTTTCCATTCCGGGGCAGGAGATGTTTATAGTGGCGATGCCTCGCCCAGAGGGAGGATCGACCGCTCATCTGTATTACATTGAGGAGGATACCTCTAAGGAGGTTGTGATTCCTTTGGATTCGATCCCGGTTGTCAGGGAGTATTCAGATGTGTTTCAGGAGATACCAGGCTTACCACCCAGTCGAGAGATAGATTTCGTTATAGATTTGCTACCGGGTACGAGACCTATAGCACGTGCACCGTACCGTATGGCTCCGACTGAGATGAGAGAGCTACGGGATCAGATAGAGAAGGTGTTAGGGTAGGGCTTTATTCGTAGGAGTACCTCACCTTGGGGCGCTCCAGTTTTGTTTGTGAAAAAGAGGGATGGTTCACTGAGATTGTGTGTGGACTACCGAGAGTTGAATAAGGTCACGATACGGAATAAGTATCCGTTGCCTCGAATCGATGACTTATTCGACCAATTGAGAGGAGCTTCTTTCTTCTCGAAGATTGACTTGAGGTCGGGATACCATCAGTTGCGTATCAGGGAGGAGGATGTCTCGAAGACCGCGTTCTTGTCGAGATATGGTTCCTACGAGTTTCGGGTTATGCCTTTCGGCTTGACCAACGCTCCAGCAGTGTTTATGGACTTGATGAACAGAGTGTTCAGGGATTTCCTAGATCAGTTTGTCATTGTCTTCATTGCTGACATTCTGGTTTACTCTCAGACAGAGGAGGAGCACGCCGAGCATTTGAGGCAAGTTTTGCAGACACTCCGTCAGAACGAGTTGTATGCAAAATATGAGAAGTGTGGGTTTTGGCTAAAAGAAGTCCAGTTCTTGGGCCACATTATTTCCGACCAGGGAATATCTGTCGATCCGGGGAAGGTATCAGCGGTGAGGGAGTGGGGACAGCCCACGACACCAACGGAGATTCGTAGTTTCTTGGGTTTGGCAGGATACTACAGGAGGTTTATTCGGGGTTTCTCGGAGATAGCAGGTCCTTTGACACATCTTACTCATAAGGGTGTGCCGTACATTTGGAGTGATGCCTGTTAGTTGGCATTCGATGAATTGAAGGACAAATTGACCTCAGCACCTGTGTTAGCATTGCCGAGACCGGGAGTTGAGTATTTGGTTTACACCGATGCGTCCTTGCAAGGACTGGGAGGTGTATTGCAGCAGGAGAGACAGGCCATAGCTTATGCTTCCCGTAAGCTTAAGCCTCATGAGAAGAATTACCCCACGCATGATTTGGAGTTGGCAGCAGTGGTATTTGCCTTACGGATTTGGAGGCACTATCTTTTGGGGGAGAAGTTTCAGCTGTTCACGGACCACAAGTCCCTACAGTATCTGTTCACGCAGAAAGAATTGAATATGCGGCAGCGTAGGTGGCTTGAATTTGTGAAGGACTACCAGTTCGACATCCAGTACCACCCGGGTAAGGCTAACGTGGTAGCAGACGCGTTGAGCCGCAGGCCAGCAGATGAGGTGGCAGAGGTGTGGAAGGCTAAGTGGAAGGAATTGGGACACCAGGATGCAGTGGCCCGATCTTTCATGTCTGTGATGACCGTTACACCGCAGATTGTCACGAAGGTAGTACGGGCACAGGCTAATGACTCGTTCTGTCAGGAGCAGATAGTTCGATTACTTGCAGGGAGCCGAGTCCTATACCATTAGCTCAGATGGGGGATTACGCTTCAATGGGAGATTGGTAGTTCCGGAAGGGGAAGAATTGTGGCACGAAGTGATGGCAGAGTCGCACGGCTCACGGTTCGCGGTACATCCCGGAGGGGATAAAATGTACCAGGACATGAGACGCCAGTATTGGTGGAGCGGTATGAAGGGAGATATCGCTGAGTTTGTCTCGAAATGCACCACTTGACAGCTTGTAAAAGTGGATCATCAGAGACCGGCAGGATTGCTACAGCCGCTGGAGGTTCCGATGTGGATGTGGGAGAGCATATCCATGGACTTTATCACGGGGTTGCCTACGTCGCAGAGGTGTCACGACTCCGTTTGGGTAATTGTGGACAGATTGTCCAAGGTCGCTCACTTCTTACCCGTAAGGACTGACTACACTACGGGACAGTATGCCCAACTCTTCATTTCAGAGATTGTGAGACTTCACGGTGTGCCCCTAAATATCGTGTCTGACAGAGACAAGATATTTGTTTCGAGGTTTTGGGAAAGTTTCCAGGAGGCCATGGGCACGGAATTGCGGTTGAGTACGGCTTATCATCCGCAGACCGATGGGCAGACAGAGCGCACCAATCAGATGTTGGAGGACATGCTACGCATGTGCATTATTGACTTCGAGGGTGGATGGGAGCAGTACCTTCCACTGGTGGAGTTTGCTTACAACAACTCCTATCAGTTCACGATTGGCATGGCTCCGTTTGAGGCATTGTACGGTAGGCCTTGTCGTTCCCCAGCATGTTGGTTAGAAGTGGGGGACAACAAACTACTTGGGCCAGAAGTGATTCAGGATACTTCGGCAAGGATTGAGTTGATTCGGAGTCGCATTCGGGTAGCTCAAGACAGGCAGAAGAGTTATGCTGATGCGAAGAGGTTTTTCAGAGAGTTCCAAGTGGGGGACCAGGTTTTGCTCAGGGTATCTCCGATGAAGGGGATTATGCGTTTCGGGAAGAAGGGGAAGTTGGCACCGAGGTATGTGGGGCCGTTTCCTATTATTGAGCGGATCGGACCGGTTGCGTATAGACTGGGACTACCGGAGCACTTGCATCGGATTCACGACGTGTTCCATATTTCCTCGCTGAGGAAATACCTTAGAGATAATTTGATCCATTCTCACATTGCTGTGGAGGACATCGATCTCCAGCCGGATAGCTCCTACGAGGAGGGGCCAATAGCTATTTTGGACCGAAGCGAGAGGAAACTGCGGTCAAAGATAGTCCCGTTAGTGCGTGTTCAGTGGCGACATCACAATGTCGAGAAGTCCACATGGGAGCGCGAGGATGAGATGCGCGAGCGTTATCCAGAGCTGTTTTTAGCAGGTACTTTCTAGTTTCGAATTTCGGGACGAAATTCAGTTATTAGGGGGGAAGTATGTAATACCCCGTACTTTTGACTATAATTATTTTTGGGATTAATTAATTAAATTGTGTATTAATTTGATAATTAATCCGGATTATAAATACTAATGTGATGCGAATTGGTATTTGATTATGTGCATATATGATTATATATGTATTTGGTATTATAAAATTTGTCGTGAGATTTATACACGGCATTTTAGAAATTTTGTTGAGACGCGTGGGACCGCCGCGTCACGGTATAATATTTTGATAATATAAGTGAATTTAAAATCTATAATCCATATGGTCGTTTTGAGTGCGCCAATGCGTCCGGAAGGGTCGAGATAGTCAGAAAACACTAGCCGGGGGTATAGTTTGGGTCCCGGGGTATTTTTAGGCCATACCGGCAACTTAAAGGGTATTTTGGTAATTTTACATTTTTAGGAATTAAAAGTGACGAAAATTGGTGATGTAAATATGATGTGGAATTTGGCCCACTAAGCCCATAACCAACCCATATTAACCTAGAAAGCTACGTAGGTTATCATTTAGGTTTTTCCAAGTTTCCCCAAATCAAAACCCTAGCCACCTTAAGCCACCATTGGAGGAGAGCTTGGAGAAAGGAAAAATCTGCAGAAATTCTTCATCAAATCAACACCAAATCCGGAATCAAACCAAGGCAAGTGATTTAAATTACATTCCTTATGCAGTGAATGCTTTTTCCATGTTAGAAACATTGTTAATCAACCTTTTATAAGAGTTAAAAGAAAACCCATGAAATTGGAAGATTGTTGTTTAATTCTGGGATAGGTTTGCATGTAGAAACATTGTTTGAAGATTTAATTCAGAGATTTCATATCTATGTGATGTATAAACGGATTAAAATCTGGGAAATTTTGATGAGAAGAAACTAAGGTTTATGTTCTTGAAGAAAATTGGGAACTTATGTAGAAATTCGTGATTTAATGATGTTTAGAAGGTATTAAACCCTTTAATGATGTTAGTATAGCACCTTGGCATGTTTGAAGAAGATTAGAGAACTCAATATATTGTAGGAACGAATTTTAGAAGAGGTTTGAGGAGTAAAAATGGTGAAAAACGATTTTGGAAAAAAATCTGGGCCGAAACTGGTACTTCGTTAGAAGCAGCCCCCAGGTCGTTCGAACGAGCTTCTAACGAGTTGACCAGTCGTTACTAACGAGAAGGTATTTCGTTCGATATCTCGTTCGAACGAGTTATCGTTAGAAGTGACAGTTCGTTCGAACGAACTGGGATCTCGTTCGAATAGCCTCGTTCGAACGAGACTTCTAACGACCTAACAGTCCAAACTCGTTCGAAGCCTCGTTCGAACGAGACTTCTAACGAGCTGGCAGTTTGGTAATTTTTGGACTGTTTTGACTTTTGGAGTTCCGTAAACTTGTTTGAGGATATAGTTAACCTTCCAACAATGGTGTAGTGATAGGTTTGGGACATTTGGGTATTTATGAGAAGGTATTTACATGCGAGAGTGTGTTACGTGGACGGTTTGGGTTGAGACGTGAGTGTCTAGTACGACGTGAGATAATTATGACGCATATAATTACAAACCGGAATAGTATTAATCATGATAAGTATAAACTAGTACGAGTATGCGATATGTACTACGATTAAAATACGGTATTACTAAGACGTGTGTTTACTTAGTATTGGTATATGTATTGTGTGTATGACATACCTACCAAACTTGCTATCACGGGAGGTTGCGTTCGCTTAGGACCCTCTAATCCTTGTGTGCCTACGTGGGGGATATAGACTGGTACCTTGATGAACATAGGTCATAGAAGGACTTATTGTGATATTAATAAGTGTGCATGATCATGGGAGCGTAGGTATGTGCGTGACCCATGTGATGGTGACTGTGTTCGCCTCCACTATTTGTGATTTGTGTTATCTGAACTATTCCTGAGAGATTCGGAATATGTGATCCTTATGTACGTGATGTACCGGGATGGATAGCAGAGTATGTGTGCACTACAGCTTAGTTGCGGGGTGCTTGTATTGTATATTTATGATGAGAATAATATACACCTAATTATGGGAATCTTCATGTTAATGTGGTCTAAATATATTACGGTATTGTTCCGAGAAATATAACGAGTTAACTGATAGTTATAAATATTGCATATTGAGTATCTGAGTTGACGTCAAACCCCTATTTAATTACGAGCATTATTATGTAAATGGAACCAAGTATTATGGGTAGGACCCTTGGCAGTCTAGCTAGATATGTTGTCACTTAGCTAGTAGTATGGGTAGTTATAGATGGGTACTTGCGTTAGGAGTGCACAGTTAGACGAGAGGTGAGAATATAATGTGAGTGCACGTCCTAACATGTACTTTGCATTTAATGTTTTAAATGTTTTTAAAGCACTTGCAGGTTTTTAAAATATAACTCCACATTCGGGCTCTGACCCGTTTGCTTTTCAAATCTCTTTTTCTTTGTAAAACCATTTTAGGTGCCCAGCCACAAGGACACCAAGCATAGGATGTTCATTCAGGTGACGAGCTGTAGCTGTTTGTGGAAGCTACAGGGATTTGCTTATAGACGCTTCTATCTTTTGGATTCCAGAGTCACTATCTATCAGTTGTAGGGCATGTCGCCCATTTCTATTTAGAGCATCTTTTATATTTCAGTTTTCAAACTTTAGCATTTATTGTTTCAGTTTATTCTTTTGAGTTATGGGATTGTAGTGAGGAGTTTTTCCTCCAGACTTTAATTACTGTTATGTGATGGTTATTCGTTTTACTTCAGTATGGTGAATGGTGTTATTTATTTCTTCTTTTCACTTGTTGCATGTTAATCAGACTTAAATTAAAATTTGGCAACTTGCTTTTTAAATACTAGGTGGTTAGTAATATTAAAACGTTTTCGACAGTGATGCTATTAACTGAGCCAACTTGGCATTTTGAATTAATTTAATAAAGGAGTAGCTACCCGGTATTTAATTAGTCGAGGTGTCACATTGCACTCATGTGAGGAGTATGATATGCCTATGTACCGCTGGGATTTTTTTTGAAAAGTTTTAAAATAGTTTTTGTAGAGGATTAGGCCTACGTAGTTCTGGGTAGAGGGAAATGAAGATTTTTTTTTAGAATAGAAGGGGGATGAGAAGAGTCGTAGCGCGCCGAGATTTCGGACTAGGGGTAGAATTTCTTGAGACGGTCTAGATTGACTGGACGAACCATCTCTTCCCCATCCAGATCATTGAGTATGGCGGCACCGCCGGATAAGATTTTCTTCATAATGTAGGGGCCGCTCCAATTGGGCTTGAATTTCCCTCTGGGGTCCCAGATGGGTTCGATCATCTCTTTGAGGGATAAATCCCCCTCCCGGACACCGCGGTCCTTAACACTCTTGTTGAATTATCGCGCTATTCGGCGATGGTATCCTTGTATGTAATAAAGAGATTTTAATCTTCTTTCATCTAGAAGGCCTAGCTCATCAAGACGGATTTGGCACCAGTCTTCTTCACTAACCTTGCTTTCGAGCATGACACGTAGCGAGGGAATTTCTAGCTCCACAGGGAGGACAACTTCCATGCCGTAGACCAGGGAGTAATGGGTAGCCCCAGTAGAGGTTCGGATTGAGGTTCGATAGAACCATAAGGCGTATGGGATCCGTTCGGCCCAATCCCTACAGCTTTCGGTCATCTTTTTGATGATGGCTTTGAGGTTCCTGTTGGCGGCTTCAAATGCACCATTGGTCTGAGGTTGGTACGGAGAAGATTTCTGTCTCTAAATCCCATACTCGTTGACAACTTCTGTGACTTTTGCCTCGAACTGTAACCCGTTATCTGACACTAGCTCCTGCAGGACCCCATATCGGCAGATGATATTCTTCTTAATGAATTTGGCCACTTTCTTAGCGTTCAACACTGCGTATGAATCAGCTTAGACCCATTTCGTGAAGTAATCGATGGCGACCAGGATGAACTCATGTCCGTTTGAAGCCTTTGGTGTAACTTTCCCTATGATGTCGATACCCCAAATGGACAACGGCCAGGGAGAGGTCATGTTGTATAATTCTCGCGGAGGCAAGTGTTGAAGATTGGAGAATTATTGGCATTTTAGGCATCTCCGGACATAGGCGGTCCAATCCTGGGTCATGGTGGTCTAGTAGTATCCCTGTTGTATGATCTTCTTGGCAAGCATGTGACTACTCATGTGGGGTTCGCACTCCCCGCTGTGGATTTGCTGCATTATTTTCTCAATCTCAGCCCCTAAGATGCAGTGTAGATGAGTTCCATCGAAATTCCTCTTAAGTAGAGCTTTATGACAGATGATGTACTGGGCGTCCAGTCTTTGGAGGGTTGTTCGGTCCTTCTTATTGGAACCCTCGGTATACCTACCATGTTTGAGGAGCCACCAGATATTATAGTACCAGTAATCGTCTAGTTCGGGGTCTTCGGTGGAGACAAGCTCAATATGGTAGCAATGGGTCGATTTGTCTTGCTTTTGAACTAGGAAGGGGGCCATTGTTATTCCCTCGGGCATGTCAATCATGGAGGCTAAAGTGGCGAGAGCATCGGCTAGGTTATTCATTGCTCGGGGTAGGTAATGGAAGGTAATATCTCGTAATTTGGAGGCTAACTCTTCTAATTGGGCATGAAAAGATTGGATCTTTTCGTCCTTGACTTTCCATTTTTTGAGCACTTGAACGATGATGAGGTTAGAATCCCCATAGACATCAAGGTATTGAATACCTTTCTTGAGAGTGACCTTGAGGCCCACTGTGCATGCCTCGTATTCTGTCATGTTGTTGGTGCAAGGGAAATCCAATTTTATGGCGATGGGAGTGTGGGAGTCATCTAGGGCGCCAAAAGTATCCCAATGCCAGATCCCTTTTTGTTAGCAGCGCCATCGAAGAACATTTTCCATCGAAGGCGGTCTTGAGTGGTGCAGAGGACATTTTCATTTGGGAATTCGGAAATCCAGACATTTGTTTCTTCTACAGGGTAGTCAGCGAGGTAGTCAGAGATGGCTCTTCCTTTAACATCTTTCTGTGTGATATACACGATATCGGACTCGGTTAGGAGCAGCAACCATCAGGCCATTCGGCTGGATAAGGCGAGTTTCTCAAGCAGGTATTTGATGGGATCCATTCGGGATACAAGTTTTATGGGGAAGGCGAGCATGTATTGTCGCAAATTTTGGGTGACCCAGACAAGTGTGACACATGCCTTTTCTAAAGCAGTGTAGTTGACCTCATACCAGACCAATTTGAGACTGGCATAATAGATGACTCTTTCTTTGCGGGAGTCTTCAATGTGTTGGGCTAGCAAAGCCCCAACTGCAGTGTCGATTATGGTTAGGTATAGGAGCAAAGGGAGACCAGGTTTTGGTGGCATGAGAACTGGAGGTTGGGTCAAATATTATTTGATTCGATCAAAAGCTTCTTGGCAGGCCTCGTTCCAAACCTTTGTTTGAATCCTTTCGGAGGAGCTTGAAGATTGGTTCATAGATAGAGGTTAGCTGGCTGATGAACCGGCTGATATATTGTAATTTCCCAAGAAAACCTCGAACTTCGTTCTCTGTTCAAGGTGGTGGCATCTTAAGTATGGCCTTCAGCTTTGCAGGATATGCTTTTGTCCCCTTTTTACTGACCATGAATCCCAAGAGTTTTCCCTTTATAACGCCCAAGACACACTTCTGTGGATTAAGTCGCATCTGATACTGTCAAAGTCGTTCGAAGAACTTTTGGAGAGCGGGAATATGACATTCTCTAGTTTTGGACTTGATAATCATATCATCCATGTAAACCTCGACCTATTTGTGAATCAGGTCGTGCAGGATGGTTGTGGCAGACCTTTGGTAGGTAGCCCCAGCATTCTTGAGACTGAATGGCATAACGGTGTCACAAAAGGTCCCCTATGGGTTGATGAATGCAGTTTTTTATTGGTGGTCGGGGTTCATCTTGATTTGGTTGTATCCGGTAAACCCGTCGAAGAATGACTTGAGAGCATTAATGACTGTGTTGTCCACGATCATGTCGATATTGGGTAGTGGATAATCATCCTTTGGAGAGGCTTTGTTTAAATCTCAGTAATCCACACACATTCGAACCTTTCCTCCTAATTTCGGTACAGGTACAATGTTAGCTAGCCATGTGGGATATTCGATCACTCGAATGAAACCCACGTTCAACTGTTTGACAACCTCTTCCTAGACTTTGAGCGACCATTTGGTGCGGAGTTTTCTCAATTTTTGTTTAACCGGCTTGTAATCTGGGAGAGTGGGGATCTCTTGCCGTGCTATTTTAGGATCGATACCAGGCATATCATCATACGACCATGCGAAGACATCCACAAACTCCTTCAGCAATTCTTCGAGTTGTGCACGCCCATGCTCGTCAAGGGTGGCCCCTATCCTAATCTCGCGCAGCTGGCTACTAGAACCGAGATTAATAACAACATTCTATTCTTCATTAACTTGAATGAGGTTACGTTTTTTATTATTAACCTTATTTAGATCAGTTAAGAATTGTTCATTTGTAAAATCATCATCATCAAAAGTTCGATTGGAATCTAAACAATTAATGTAAGGCACAACAAGATACTCAAAATCTTCATTTATTTCATTGATAGGAAAAACAACATTGAGAACCTCATCAAAAGAGGTTTCGATTACATTTGAGCAAGGTTAGACAACAGAAGAAGAAATAAGGTAAACATTGGGGTTATGGGACATTTCAAGAGGTAGAACTGGCGCAGCATGCCAGTTGAGGAGAGGTGTATCAACAGCTTTAATCAGATGGGATGGGTCCATTGATGTAGTGCCTGAATGAACCATGCAGAGTGCTAGCCCCAGTATCTGTAAGTTGAAGGAATCTTCGAAATCACTTTCCTTAGTCCCTTCGATATTTTTGATGAGCGGTTGTACGCGGTGTGGGAAACTTTCGGCCCATGGGTAGCTATCTTGGAAAAAGATCTCCATTCCAGGCTTCATCTTCTTGTCTGTGTGGTCGTACAATGGTTCTGGAAAATCACAAAAGGGGAAATCCTCGCCTTCTTTGATGAATCGTCCATTTAAGGAATATCCTGAGATAGTTCGAACGTAGTCTAACCCTCTCTTTGATCGAGTATGGCGGATCATTCTGAGCTCTTTTTCTGATGGTTGATACCCCAAGCCGTAAGGAGGGAAATATTTCTTCAGTTCCATGGTCGTCAGTATCCCATGCTGCCTTTGCCCTAGCCCCAGTCCGGACATGAAGTGCATGTTTCTGAACATTTGAATCACATTGACATTTCCATGAGGGTCATATTCTGGACAAACCTTTTCTTTGAAACCATCCCCTGCCGGTCGTAGGGATGGCTCGACTCGGAATCGTAACAGGAGTATATCATTTGACCCGTGATGTATCTCGAGAATTGGACTGCTAGTGCTTGTACCCTCGACATTTTTGTCATCGCCCAAAATGGTGATGACTCGCCCATCAGCGAAGAATTTCAATTTTTTATGGGGTGAGGAAGACACACCCTTAATCTTGTGGAGCCATGGGCGTCCAAGCAACAGGTTGAAACAAGATGGGATGTTTATGACTTGGAATTCAATGTCAAGGTTTATATGTCCAACCCCTATTGCAAGTTTTATGGATCCCATCACCTCTCGGCGGGTGTTATCATAGGCACGCACAGCGGCGGAGGTTGGAGCGAAGTCGCTTTCTTTTAGGCCTAAACATTTGAAGGTTCTCAATGGGCAAACATTCAAGGCGGATCCGTTATCGACAAGGGAGAGTGGCACAACTTTCCCCATAACTTCTAAGGAGATGTTTAGCGCATGATTGTGATTTGGCCCAATTCTGGGGATTTCTTCTTCAAAAAATGATAGCATTCGGGTAGAGGTCAAGGATACGACTAGATTTATTGCTTCTTCTGGTGTGGTAGAGGGAGGAACTATAGGTCCAGTGAGTAATTTGATTAAAGCATTTTTGTGTAGCTGGGAAGACATGAAAAGCCCCCATAGAGTGATGTTAGATTGAGTTTTCTTCAGTTGATCAAGGATCTTGCTCTCCTCAATGGTCATCTCTGACATAGGAAGGATTTTAACGCCCTTGCCCTTTATCATTTGCTGGTAGCGAGCTTGGAACTTGGTAATGTCTCCCAAATCTGGTCATGTGATTTACTGAAGAAGGGAAAAACTTGAATCCTATTTCCTCGTCAATCTCAGTTTGCTCTGTCGCCCTGTCAATTTCTCCAAGGAGTTCTTCAAATGATAGCATCCCACATATTTCGACTACTAGGCCAGCTCTTCCTGAAGCTTGTTCTTCGCTTGAATCTTCGAATCCTTCCCCACATTCGGTGGAAACAATTTTGTCTTTCCCTGTAAAGTCGGTGCATTCCACAACTTTAATGGCTTCTTCATACAAGTTCTCCTATTCTGTGGGGATATGTGTGATTGAAGGGACCAAGCGCCCTTGTAGCTTCAAATTGTCATGTAACCTGGTGATACTGCAAATGTTGTTGGTTTGCCTGAATAATTCTGCCATAGTTTGGACAACATCATCTAGGCTGACTTCGTCGGTTGGTACCACCCACTTGTCTGAATCTAGGGCCCATTTTCGTGCCTCCAAGAACAGTGTGCTAAATTTCTGGCAATCGATGACCATATATGAGGGAAATTTCTGCCCGAATTCCAGGAGTTGGTTTAACACCTCTGACAATTCCATACCTCCATTTTCAGAACGGGTATGGACAGCGATGCATGCTCTGGTAAGGACTGACAGTGCCTGTTAAGTGAGTCTAGTAGTGTTTAGGAGGAAATATGGGCAATTTTGAAGAGGTTTAGGAGAGTATATGTATGTGATTTGAGTTGAGGGATCGAAATATGGGTTTTCTTCCAAGAAGATGGCATTGGTGTGATTTGGGAGTGGGTTGTGAATAGTGTTTGGCTTGGGATTGGCTGGTGGGGCGATGGTACCCCGGTCAATGAGATCTTGGATTACATTTCATAGGTGAAAGCACTGGTAGGTGGTATGGCCAGCGATTTGGTGGAAGGTGCAATGAGCGTCGGTCTTGAAGTTTCTTGGGAGTGGATTTGGTAATGGACGTGGATCCAAGGGCTTCATGAGGTTTTGGCTTAATAGGGCTTGGTAAACTTTGGAGAGGGGAGCATGAAGCTCAGTGTATTTCCTTCGGACGGGAGCAGGGCGGATTTCTGGTGCCCATGATGTGGTTGGTTGAGAGATGTTGTTGATGGTTGAGACTGTAGCATTGGCAGGCTTGTCATACTTTCTAGGGGTGAACTATCCGGACACCTTCTTTGGTTCAATCTCTGTATTAACAAGGCTTTCCTCGATTTCCACTCCACCCTCTCTGAGAGCTATGAAGTGGGGATAGTATTGTCCTCCCATAGTCACTCGAACATGGGGCAAAAAAAATTTCTTCACTATGTTGACCTGTTCTTCCTCGGATGGCCGATTAGTCATGGAAGCTTCTCGCTCCCTCCACCAAGTTATGAAGTTACTGACTGATTCCCCAGGATTCTGTTTGAGTAGCTCTAAATCACGTTGGGTGACCTCAAGCTCTTTGTTGTATCTGTACTGCGATATGAATTCTCGGTCTACACCCTCCCAGCTATGGATTCTAGATTCCTCGAGACATAAAAACCATCGGAGGCCACTATCCTTCAAAGTTTGCTGAAATAATTGGGACATCACCTCTTCATAAGCCCCTAGTAGAGTCATGGAATGATGATAACTGTGAAGATGGACAATTGGGGGACAACTGCCCCCGAACTTCTCGATATTTGGCATCTTGAACTTCTCGGGTAACCTTGCTTTAGGATAAGGAGACATGTGGGTGTAGTCCATGTAATTCCCAGAGATCCTAACTTGGTCAAACTTCTTGGTGAGCATCTTGAGATCCTCTTTGACTTTATTCAACTCCTCCTCCTTTGGATCAGCAATCAGAGGCAGGTTAGCCATAGGCTGGGCAATGTTTGGCATTGGAATCTGGGCTGGCGGCGGCCCATTGGTAGGAGGGGCACGTGGAGGGTGCTGATATACTTCCGGGACCGAGATAGGCTCTGGTGGACCAATAGCACGAGGGAACAGGGCCTTGGGCTCTTGAGGAATAGGGACTTAGTTTCATTGCATTTCTCGGACCTCAGCTTGGAGGTTGTCAATCTTGGCCACGAGTTGAGCTAAGACTGTCAGCAGATCCGGTTGTATGACTAGTGCTTGATCTGCATTCTCCATGGAATATGGATGGATTCCGGACTCAAAAGAAGTAGTAGAGGAGCGGATGAATCTCCGGGGTGATTTGACCGAAGACCGAAGCCAATAGGGAGCCAGGCCTAAGGCTTGCAATCGACCTGAGAAGGCGTAGGATAAGATTTATTTTTGAGAAAAAAAGGAAGAAACTATTTTTGGATTTTTGATAAGGAAGGGAGGAAAGTTTTTGGATTTTTAAAAAAGAAGGGAGAAATGTTTTTGGATTTTTAATAAAGAAGGGATAAATGTTTTTGGATTTTTAATAAAGTAAGGAGAAATGTTTTTTGTGTTTTAATAAAGAAGGGAGAACTGTTTTTGGGAGACGGAACTCAGCATGATTATTATGATTATTATGTTCTCACTTGTATTTAATTCTCCTAAATGCAATGCCGGACGAGACCCGAGCCTGGAAAAGTGGGGGTCTTAATATATGCAAAGCTACGTTTGGACTTGTAACCAGGCTCGCGGACAGGGCCCCATTTTAAAAAATGCATGAAAATTGGGGGGCAGTTCGACCCGGAATTTCAGGTGAGTTTCGGGTTGAAACCGACAATCTAAAGTGCGTGTCTTAGGTTTGACACCTATATGCGGGTATGCAGTTGGTTGGGTGAATCGGCATGGGTTCCCCCCTTTGGTGTGGCTTCCACGATATACGTCTTTCTCTTGCAGGCAATCGGTACATGTGGACAAGCCATTTGATATACCCCGAGTGTAAGTGAATTGCCTCACCATATACCTCGTGGGGACGGTATGTGTGAGAGCGAATTCGATATACTCGGCGTACGTGAATGAATTCCCTGCGATATACCTCCCGTCATGACTTCGGTCAAGCGGTACGATGCGAGGGAACCGTTTGATATACGTAGAAGGTACTTGGCCAATGGAAGGTGAGAGTCATATCGCTTAGGCTAACTGCGACCTGCCGGACCAACGCCCATCACGAAGTGACCCTCTAGTTACTGGGTAAAATTTGGTAAATAGCAATGCTCTTTGATGATATCGTGTGAATCATGCATGATTCTCTTATTAGTATCTTATGAAGAGGATGCCTTTCTTGATTATGCCAAACAGGGAACAAAGTACAAGTACCTCAAAAGGTACACCAAGTATGGATGGGTGATGCATGCAACATGGGGATATACATGTGATCCTTGGTGCACGTGGTGCGAAGTGTACATAGAGAGTATGTGAACATAGCGTAAGCATGGGATACATGTGAGAAAGGGGGATAGGCAGTTATGGGGGGGAAACATAAACAAATATAATAATCCATGTAAATAGAGTCAAGCCCACAAGGAAAAACAGAACAAGTCCCCAGCAGATTCGCCACTGTGGCCATCTCCGATCCTGATCCCCGCGGGCGGGCGCGTGGAGGAAAGGATCCTTCAGGTCCCGCGCGTCCCTCTCGGGAGCGCTTCGGTCGGCGTCGTTTGTAGTGTGAAAAAATGTAGAGAGATTAAGTTGCCAGTCTATTTTACTCAAAACATACAAAAGAAAAAGGTTAAGCCACCCCGAAGGATGGCATCCAAAGACATACTGGTGCGTGCGAAACCAAAATGATTCGAGAAGGGTTCGGAGGCTTAGTTACGAAATGGGAAGGTGTTAGGCACCCATTCCTCCCTTTCGGTCTCTCATGGATATTTGATATTTTCCTTTATGTTTCCCCCCGTGATATGTGTGCATGTGTATATAAAGATAATGGACGTAGGAATCCTCGACTTGTATCATGGAAAAGATAAAGCGAGTCATCGATAGGAAGATATTAAGAATAATATTAGAAAAATAAGATTTATGCGATTACCCCTACGTTGATCGTTATAATGGAAAGATAACGCATATGGAGTAAAATGTCACTAAGAGAAAGTATATATCATATAAGGAAAATGGATTAAAAAGAAGGTAGAAGATAAGGTAAAAAGTGAGAAAAATGACTCGAGTCTCGGGTTTTACCCCGAGACGCCTACGTAGCCTATAGAGGCATCAAAGTCCGCGTAGTTCGCATACAAAATGAGGGGTGGGGTTTATCCCATAAATCCAAATGGGGAATCTCTTATTTGTGAGTGTGTGTGTGTGTGTGTGTGTGTGTGTGTAAAAAGTGTTTTAGTTGTGAGAAGAGTGTGGAAAAAGTGTGAGAATCCCTATTTGGAATTTATGAGCAAACGCTCTTTTTCTTGTTTTTTGGGTTTTATTTATATGAAAATAAGAGATGTGAAATAATACTAAATAAAAAGTATATTAGGATGTGTGAGATGAGATAATAAAAGTGCTAAGTAAGAAAACAAGTTATTGGGAATTCAAGAGAATTTAGGAGAGAGTTTGAGAAAGTTGGACCTTCTTGAAGATCTTGAGCTTGATCTTGAATGTCGGAGAGCAGCCCTTGCACTTTGAATGATGATGGAGAGTGGTTAATTCACCAAATTTGATGAAAGGGATGATGAAAAGTGGGAGTAAAAGGAGGATTTGGATGTTGAAATCACGCTGCCTTCGAGAGAGGTTTCTGGGATTCACTGAGAGGGATTTTTATCAGATCTGGGCTCTCCTTGCAAATGAGGTGAAGACCTCCTTTTATAGGCTCAGGTTAGTGCTAATCGGCATAGACCCCTTCCTGCCTATCGGCAGGCAGGTGCCAATAAGCAGGGTCTAGAACCTGCCAATTGGTAGTGCGTTTTACGCTTTTTCGGAAAATCGACCGCCGAAAGAAAAACATTGGTCAGAATTGTGCACGGGGCATGCCGTTGGAAAGGTAATTCAGAGACATTGGAAAGTCCCTTGGACCTCTCCCGGGTTCAGGAGTTGACTTTAGGTCAAATATGGCTCGGAGGCATTTGTCGGTCCATTGGACGGGGAATTATTCGGATGCAAACGGATCGTTCGTCCACATGGTAAATCCGAATCGCACACGGGGCATATCGTTGGAAAGGTTAGGAGATGTACTTCAACATTCCAAAGAGTTTGACCCAGTTTAGAGAGTTGACTTTGGTCAACCGAGCCCGAGAAGCGCTCGGTGGCCTCCCGGAGTCAAACGGATTGTTCGTCTGTATGGTAAGTCGTCATCGTGCACGGGGCAGACCGTTGGAAAGGTTATTCAGGGCCCTTTGAAGATTCATTCAGCCTCAGTTGAGCTGAAGAGTTGACTTAGGTCAAAAAGAGCCCGGTGGCCTTTAGGTCAGGTTTCGAACGCAAACGGACCATTCAACCTCATGGTGAGTCGGAATCGTGCACGGGGCGGACTATTAGAAAGGGTATTCAGTGCCCTTTGAAGATTCATTCAGTCTCGATCGAGATGAAGAGTTTGACTTTTGGGTCAAACTGAGCCGGGGAGTGCCCGATGGCTTTCAGGTCAGTACTCGGGACGTGACCAGGGTTTACAGTTATGAAGGGAGGTACTATGGACCTAAGGACAGTCAGGGGGTAATAGAATGGGGTGTCTACACTGATTAGGACCCATTTGATTATGTACAACATCAATAAATGTGGACACATAAGTGCTTAGCAAGAATAATTCAATGCGGTGTAAATGACTCAAAATGGGTTGAAAATTTCACTCGGATATTTTATCGAACAGTTTGTGCGCCCACAAGGAAGATGGTCATGGTAGTTTCGTTTGTTTTTTGTTCTTGCCCAAATTAGATTCGAAAATCAACACATATTGATGGAAATGTGTGTGTACAACAAAATTAATGTAGAACACTAGTATTTTGAGCAAGAAAATGAAAACAAACCAACTCAAACACCAAAACCTAGGTCAAATCATTATTAATGTGCAAAAATCATTTCTGTCGACCATTTTAAAAAAGAAAGAAAACCCAACCATGAACCCGAAAAAAAAGTGAAAATGTTGGTTACTACAAAAAAAATCTTTAGGACTTACGTTCATGCAAATAATAATATATGTCAAGAAGAAATAAATAATCATTTGAACTAATAATATTAACATGATTATATCATATATCCAATTGTCTTGTCCCTGTTCAACATCTAAAATCTAAATAAAAATAGTCAATAAAAAAGAAGAGAAAAAGAAGGATAAATCTACACCACTGTCGTATTAAACCATAACATCATATAACACCAAAACCTCATACCACCGCACTAAACATAACTACTGAACATACCACCACAATGTATGTTTAATGTTCAGAAAACCAATAAAAAGGATCAATGGTGAACAAATACAAATCCTAGACTGCAAAACTGAAAAAATAGATCAAGATGAACTACATAATTATAGAATCATAGAGGGTCCACTGTTTTGTAAACATGAAAAATAAATACATTCTAAATATAGTGAGGAGACAAATTATCATTATGGGTGGCACACCATAATATAACACAAGAATAAACACATTAAACATCTGAAATTTAACACATGATTATACCATACATCTTATCACTTTGCAACATCTTAAATCCAAGTAAAAAGAGTCAATAAAAAAAGAAGAGAAAAAGAAGGACAAACCTACACCACTACCATATTAACCCACAACTTCATATAACATCAAAACCTCATACCACCACATTGAACATAACTACTAAACAAACCAATTTCACAAACTATACTCGATATGTAGATATGAAAAAAATATGTAAATATGAACATACTAATTTCACCACAGAGATGGAAATAAAAGTACATGAGGTCAACAACATGAGAAGTGAAATTACATAAATTCACCATAACATGGACGCATTTCACGAATAATGACATATTTCACAATATTAAACAATGAAATGCCACTAATTACATTTTCTGACCAACAGATACAATCTTGACTTTAATTAGTATGTTCAAACGACCCAACTGAACTCCTCCTTAGTGGCTACTCTGTTTGAAATGATGAAATAGTTTCGGTTATAGCAAAGCCTTAGTGCTACTCTGTCCAAACAGCCTACGAAAATTGAATCTACAAATATAGTTAAAAAATATTAGTGTTTCAAAAAAAAATTATATATAAGAGAGTGAAAAACACCATAAACACACATTATTTACTTACAATATGGAGATGCCTTGAACCCTAACTGGAGAGACAACAACCAACATCCAAAATACGAATAATATACCTCAGATCTGATGTGAAAAATAGGAAAAATATTATTACAACAAAATATGAAAAATATTGTTAGTTATACAAAATCGAACCAAAAATATACAAAGGAGGGCCAAAACACATCTATATAAAATCTTAGAACAAGTTGAAGGTGGGGAAAAGATTACCTATAGGAGCATGTGTGAGAGAGAGAGGTGGATGAGGGAGAGGTGCGCATGAGGGAGAGCGGTGCAAGAGGGAGAGAATAAAGCTAGGGTTTGGAAGAATCGGGAGAGATGAGATGTGGTATAGAGGGTATGAATGCGTTTTGTGTAGTTGGAAGTGTGAGAGAGTTTGACATGGGTAAGTTTACTACTTTAACCCTAATTTTGAATTTTGAAGATAAGGGGCAAATAAATTAGAGTGTGTAAAAAGAGGGGGAATCCAAATTTGTAAGGGGCAAAATAGGTAGTGCAAAAAAACTCATAAAGATGACATAATAGTTCCATCTTATGACATACAAGAGTTTACTACTTTATTATTATTATATATATATATATATATATATATATATAAAGATGAAGACAAACAAAGTGATATGAAGATGAAGAAAAAATAGGGGGGAAGCTTTTGAGTTTACCGACAAATGGACACAGGTGGGTTCTTTTGTCTTCAATCCAAATGGATTTTATTCTCACTTTATATGTGTGAGAGTGGTCATGGGTCATTAAAAAATAACATTAAAGAGAGGAATAGAGTCTCATAAACACACTATTCTAATATGAATTAAAATTCTCTCTCTGAGCAAATATGTGTTTCTATGATTTTGTAGTAACTTATTTGTGGAAAATATTGTTTGAGTCTTTCTATATTTTTTTAGTTTTTTGGTTGAGTGTGAACTTCAACACAGGTTCCACCCATTATCGACGGAAACATTCACTGGTGTTCGTCAAGCTTTCGGTTGGCGTGGAGATCTCATCGATGGAAATTCAAAAGAGGAAGGAGATACCCATTACAAAGGAGATGTATATTACAAAAATGTTTCATATTCTTCGATAATGTATGGAGAGAGAGAAAATTTTAGACTATGAATTCCTATTTTTTATGTTGATAATACGGGACCTTTTTAAAATATACAAAAATGTGTAGGACTCCAATTGGATTTTACTAGTTTTACAAGAGATGTTATTCATGGAAATCAATTTTATAACCCAATGAAGTTATTCTCAACCAGGTGTGCAAACTTGTACTTAAGTCCATACCTTTACTTCTATCTCAATAATGTTTTGAATTGAGATTTTAAAGAAAGTTCTTGATAATCAGTACTTTATAGAAAAGGTAAGAAGTGTTGTTGAAGGCTTCTAAATAATCAGTACCTTTGTATGGGATGTTGACCCATAATAAAAGTAGTAATTTAGATATTAGCCCTAAATAATTATGAGAGCAGAAAAAGAACAAAAAAAACTAGATGTACGTGGTTCGGTAGGGAGATCTACCTACGTCCATTGGTAAAGGGGGGAGACCGGTTTATTAATCGGGAAGAACAATAGAAATTGAAGTGCTAGGGTTCCTAGCTGAGAGTCCAAACTACTACGTACAAGTAATAATTAAACTCACCATAAGGGAGACCAACCTTATTATAAGCTTAAGGATCGTACTCCTCTAGATCTCTTTATGTTTATCTCAACTACATGTCATAGAGTCCTATTAGGATTAGTCTTATAAATCTTTAGTATGATCTTCTAAGATTTGACTTTATCTCCCTTTAGATTTGAGGTCTCCCAAAAACGTGGTCTCCCTGACTTGATATCTCCCCGAGCTATGGTCTCCTGGCACACGCCATCAATGTGATGTTCCATGTGTCATATTTGGACAATTTTCCTTTAATTTCCCCCAAAGTTGGTGTGATCGGACAACATGTTGGTCGGCCTAACTTTGCATTTAATTAGCCTACCATGTGTCCCAAAATATTCATTTGCATGTATTATCAAGTTTGTATGCTCCCATTAATGAGCCACACGATGGAATCCTAATCATTACTTGATCAACAATTCCCCAACTTAAATCCATGTGACTCGACGTCATTCTTGAGATTGGCCCATGAGTGAGTGGCACTTTATCCCAAGCTATGGAAAACGACTGACATGATGGGGAGCAGAAGGTATAAGGCTTTCGTGGTCATATACCTTGCAAATTTTAGTTTTCAGCAGAGATTATCTCAATCTCTCCATTCTTTTTTCTTTCCCATATTTTTTCCATGTCCAGACAATGTAGAAAATATGATGTATCTACAGCTAACAATTTTTGGGAATTTCATAATAAATGTGGAATTCCTTATAGTGTTAACATAAGGGTATCCCTACAGGAAGAGGATATACTTGATCTTCCCTCTAGGGAGTTCTCTGTTATGATGGTTATCATATTAGAAGGGGGTTTGTTTTACCCATTCACCCATTATTTTGAGGATGATCCATTATTATAGAATACTCCCAACTCAAGCAAATAGTAGCTTCTACTAAATTATGATGTGTACAATTTCCATCAACAAAATCTATGGGACAAACCTATGTCTTGAGGAGATCGGATATAACTTAGACTTGAGGTCTTCCCTAAGCTCATATCTCTACGACTTCAAGGTTATGGAAAAGTTATATAATTTGGTCCCATACTTGCCCTCATTATAAAAGGGGACTAAAAAATGTGATTGTGGTCTATGGGGATCTTTACTTTGAAGATTATAATTGACTTAGGGTTCCTTCCACCAAAGGAGCACTAGGTACGTCTATTTATTTTGTTTCTCCAAGTATTTGAAATTTTTCTCCTGACCGACCGGATCTATGTTCAGATCAATACCTGAATAGCAAGCTATTCGATTACTAGGTCGGCCTTGAAGATTTATAGAATGTTTGGATATGTCAAACCCCGACATGTGTTCTTACATATTGGAGGGAGGATCACGTTTTACTTGGTTATAATTTAACCACTAAATCGCTCACTAATTTCACAACTATTCATGATTTTGTGGATGGTGATGACTTCATTCCTTTTTGCCACCCCTATTCCCAGTAAGACATTCACAGGGGTTTACTTGGGGTATTCCTCCCCACAAATCATCTCCACAAAATCATACTTCGACCCTGACTAAGGATAAGAAGAAGATGAGGACCTTGACTGGTTATTGGATAATCTTGACCCCCTCTTGTCTTACGATGCCAGCATCTCGTGTCGTCATTGGGAAGAGGTTAAAGCAAAAGAGGATTTTTTTATGGAAGACTTCTTATTCCCACTAGCTCCTAACTATTTAGAATACATGGCTAGTAGATAGAAAAAGACAGTCGACTGGGGCACCCATGCAAAAATTGATGACTCCATCGACCAATAATGGTCGGACTGAACAAATTACTACTACCGATGAGCAAAAGAAAAAATTTATCTCCCTAGGGAGAAATAATCCCTAGATCCAGAATGCCATTCAAGGGAGGCCGAACGGGTGGCAAAAAAGAGGAAGATTAGCAAAACGCAAGTCAATGATGCTCCTCATGCCCTTACCATCTTTAACCGATCGGTTATAATCAATGAACCCTAATGTTAATACAAAAATTAGTTAGCTGACGTCGACCAGTATATGAAGATACGTGTCTTCCAACATGGCATAAGTCCAAGTGTCGAGCTACTCAACATACCGAGCAACTTCTTAGAAAGACTAAACGACCAAGACAAATTCAATGTTTATTATATTATAGTTATTCCTTACCATGTACAGATGTATATGCCTATTTGATAAAGGCTTATTATCCATTCACATTGATAGACCAAGAGCTATAAATACAGTGTAAACCCCTCATAGCTGGGTAAGCAATCATAATCGAACATAATCGAGATCAAGGCAAAATACCCAGCAACACAAAATAGTGGACGTAGGTTATTTTCCTTAAGGCTGGGCCACTTTAAAAATCTCTTATCTTATTTATTTATTCATTTTTATTTGTGATTAATTAATTAGATCAAATCTAGTTTCTTACATCAATAGATTGGTGTCATCTATGGGAAACGACTATTCATAGAATTTTTCACTTAAAAACTCATCATAAATGGTTGATATCACTGGAATCTGCCTAACCATTTCATCCCTCCAAATGCCAACGATATCACTGGAATCTTAACAAGCTTAGACAGGGGATAAACGACTATGTAGGAAACTATGCGACAATTCATTCAAACTGTTCAAAATGGAACATCTGCTCAGTTAGGTCAACGAAGCATTCAAAGAAGCATGCATCCGCCATATTCACGACAACCATAATCTATGTCGCGATCGAGACATACTAAAGCCAATTATTCCTGAAACTTAAGTGATCCATCTTATCATCCTGGTGCAACTTCCCCTACATGAATTTTGGATTCACAAGAAAACATCACTCTAACTCCAGAAAGACCAAGCGCTCTGGAAAGGTTGAGCAGAGCTTCTCCCTTCGACCGTTTGGGCCCCAGGAGGAACTGAAATCCTCATCGAATTGCGTTGAGAAATTATCAAAGACCAAAATGTTTAAAGGAAGGTTCAGCCCAATCACATCCAAACCCCAGACCTGCACTTTATAAAGAAAGATCCCAAGAGAAGAAGTCCGCTCGATCTGTTGCTCATGTGAACACAAATAAGTCAGGGGCTCGAAATGATGCATGGAAAGGATATATTCAGAGGTTGGAAGACAAGTTAGGATAAATGGCTAAGGCCAAAAACCCTCTCCAAAGAAACTTTATCAAGGGATGTCCATTTGTACAAGCAATTGTTGATTTCCCCACACTAGTAAAATTCAAGGCTCTTGTTATCACACCAAAGTACGATGGTAAAACTGACCCCATTATCCACATAGAATAATACCAAGCTATAGTAGATATATATGCAGTCCCAGATGAAATGAGGTGCATGGCGTTCTCAGGGACCATTATAGGATCTGTTCAGATATGGTACAATAGCCTTCCTTGGGGGAAGATTGCAAATTCCATCAACTAGTAGAGCTTTTTATAGGAAATTTTTGTTTTAGTGCGAAGCGATTTAAGAGGGTAGGACATTTGTTGAGTGTTAGACAGAAAGTAGGTGAAAGTACGAGGGATTATATCACTCATTTCAACAACGAGAAACTGGAGGTCATAGACTATGAGGAGAAGACAACCATTACAGCTCTCATGAGTGGTCTTTTGTCTGACAAGCAGTATTATACTTTGGCCAAAGATCCCCCAAATCCATGGATGAATTGATGGAAAAAGCAACCAAAATCATGAATGCCGAAGAGGCTATGGCTGCGAAGAAGAATGCTGAGGCAAAGGTGGAAGCCAAAGTTTAAGGTAGGTCGAAGAAAAATGATCATAAGAATAATGGTGGGAGCAAGCAGTCAAAAGGCAAAGAAACATTGGATCACTTGAAGAAGTATACAAATTATACTCCCTTAAAAGTGGATATAAACCATGTTCTAGAGGAAATCAAGAACAGCGTGCAACTGAATTGGCCAGAAAAACTAAGGACAGCTCCTGAAAGGATGGATAAATCCAATTATTGCGAATTCCATAAAGATCATGGTCAAACGACCAAGAAATGTGTAGCTCTCCAAAATGAGATAGAGGTACTCATCAAATGAGGAAAATTGAACAGGTATGTTGATCGTCAGAATGCTGGGAAGATCAATAACAGAACTCGACAGAGGTCTAAATCTCCTTGCCAACCAAGAGAAGATAAGAAAAAGGGATCATGAAGATGACCCCGAAGATGATCTCGATCTCCCAAAAAGGCTAAAATAACCTGAGCGTGAGGTATTTTCAATTCCTTTTGGTTCATTCGATTATAACATGATTATAGGTGGAGACGCAGGAGGAGGTTATCACACCGTTAAAAGGAAATCTTACCTCAATAAGGCTCAAGCTTGTTCCTATATACAACGGATAAATCTGGAAGAAGAAGAAATCCCAAGGAAGGTCAGCAAACATAAGTTAGTCATTAGCTTTTCTAAAAATGATCTGGAAGGCATTTTGTATCCTCGTGATGATCCTCTGGTGATCAAAATGAGGATGAAGGATGTAATCAATTCAAGAGTGCTAGGGGATAATGGGAACTTGATAGACATCAATTTTTACTCCTACTTCGATAGTTTGAACTTAAAACTCGATCAGTTGGAGCCATATCATAGGCCCCTCATTGGGTTCTCAAAAGAAAAAGTTTTTCCACTTGGAATGATCAAGTTAGATATGTTAATTGGTACCTGGACATCTAGGAGAGCAAAGAAGGTGCGCTTCTTTGTAATGGATAAGAATGTCCAGTCAGCCTACAATATAATCATGGGAAGAGTACGCTTGAAAATGTTTGAAGACGTCCCATGCACTACACATCAGTGTTTAAGTTTTTGATCAACTTTGGAGTTAGAATTGTGAAGGGAGATCAAAAAGTAGCTCGGGAATGTTACTACTCATCTGCCGAGCAAGAGGAATTGGAAGATGCAAGGAAGAAAAGAACCACTTATCAAGTGGATGAATCTGATGAGTCTAAGATTGACACTTTAGACCCAAGAGATGAAACGAAAATTGTTAAAGGCTAAGTCATGGAGGCAATAGAAAGTATTATTCTGGATGATGAGCAACCATAAAGAACAACCCAAATCGGTGCTTCACTTGATCCAGTGTTGAAGCAAGAGCTGGTTGCATTTTTTATGCACAAAAAATAAGTATTTATGCGGAGTCACAAGTACATGTCGGGAATAGACCGAGCTTTCTTATGTTACGAGGTCAATGTCTATAAAGAGACCAAACTAATGAAGCAAAGGAGAAGAGACTTTAGTCCGAAGAAGAACCTGGCTATCCAAGAAGAAGTGGAAAATTTGCAAAAGGCTTCTTTCATTGAAGATGTGAAATATATTGATTGGCTAGCTAATGTTGTGATGGTCAAGAAAAAGAATAGTAAGTGGAGAATGTGCATAGACTTCTCAGACCTGAATAAAGCTTGTGCCAAAGATTATTTTCCTTTGCCCAGGATAGATCAGCTGGTGGATGCAACTTCGGGTCATGAGCTGCTGAGCTTCATGGATGCTTATTCTGGATATAATCAAATTAAAATGAAACCAGAAGACAGGGAAACTACCTCTTTCATTACCCCGCGAGGAACATATTATTACAATATTATACCTTTTGGTCTTAAAAATGCAGGTGCAACATATTAGTGGCTAGTGAATAATTTTTGGAGCAGATTGGAAAAAATATGGAAGTATACGTTCACGACATGTTAACTAAAAGCAAGAAAGTTGTTGATCATATAAATAATTTGAGCCAAACATTTGATCAACTAGAGAAATACCAGATTAAGATGAACCCGACCAAGTGCGTTTTTGGCATATAGGAAGGCATGTTCCTCGAATACATTGTGAATCAAAGAGGTATAGAAGCAAATCTTGGCAAGATAAAATCCTTGTTGGATTTATAACCTCCAAGCACCAAGAAGGAAGTGTAGAACCTTATGGGGAGTGTCGCAGCTCTCAACCGATTTGTCTCCCGAGCAATCGATAGATGTCTTCCATTCTTCAAGGTGCTGAGAAAGACCTTTGAATGAAACGATGAATGTGAGAAGGAATTCTTAGAGTTAAAAAGATACTTAGGGACTCCTCATTTATTATCTAGGCCAGTAGCGGGAGAAAAATTATACTTGTACCAAGCTATCTTAGAAAGTGCAGTCAGTTCAGCCTTGATAAGAATAGGGGGCAGAGTGCAAAAACCAGTTTATTATACTAGAAAGGCATTCAAGGGAGTATAAATCAGGTACCCGGAACTACAGAAGTTAGCATTGGCATTGATTAAAGCGATCAGGAGAATGAAACCATATTTTCAAGCCCATACAGTAGTGGTAGATACTGACATGCCACTCAGACACACTTTCCATAAGCCAGAAAAATCTGGACGATTGATGTATTGGGCAGTGGACTTAGGGGAGTAGGACATTATCCATGAGCCGAGATCCTCTCTCAAAGGACAGGCAGTGGCAAATTTCATTGTTGAGTTTACCTACCCACATGTCTCCGATCAACAGGGGGCTAGTGCAAAGTAACTCAGAGATGCAGAAGGACCAACAAAAAAAATCCCCGATCAACTCCTAGCAGAAGAATTGTTAGAATGGATGGCCACCAATCAACCAGAATCCTCTAGTAAGGTACAGGAATTGAATAATAAGTATGAAGAAAGGAAGGAAAAGATATTCTATTAAGGGATTTTGTCAGGCTAAGGGCTTGATGATAATATCCCTATATGGAATTTATATGTTGATGGTTCTTCATGCGCAACATGTTGCAGAGCTGGAATTATTCTCAACAGTCCAAATGGGATAGACATTGAATATGTTATACGTTCCTAATTCCAAGATTCCAACAATGAAGTTGAGTATGAAGTCGTGATCATGGGCCTCAATTTAGCTAATTCATTGAATGTAGAGCAAGTCGTGGTGTTCAGTGATTTGAAGTTAGTGGTGAATCAGATGCTAAGTCTATATGCAGCAAAATGGGAGTTTATGTCACGGTACTTAATTAAAGCTCTGGATATTATAGCCAATTTTGCAGATGTTCAAGTAATTAGAATACCTAGACTGGAGAATGCAAGGGAAGATTCACTTTCTCAGTTAGCCTCAGCTACTCGCACCGATCTACGAAGAATAATCCCCATTGAAGTACTTGCAATCAGAAGTACGGACGAAGACTTAATGGTGAATTTTATCACCTTGGATATGGGACCATCTTGGATGGATCCCATCAAGGCTTATATTAAAGAAGGTACTATACCAACCAACCTACTTATAGCTAGGAAGTTGAAATATAAGGCTGGCAAGTATGTCTTGAATAATGGAATTCTATACAGGACAGGTTTCATTGCTAGTTTGCAAAGGTCTGTCCATCCAGCAGAAGTCAAAGACCCGATAAAGGAAATTCATGAAGGATCTTGTGGAGCTCATATAGAAGGAAGAACTATTTTATAGAGAATAAATATGCAAGGGTACTACTGGAAATAATGTGCACTGATTGTACGACTTATGCTAAAAAAATGTGACAAGTGTCAACAATTTTCTACTATATAAAGAACTCCTCAAGATATGTTAACACCAATCACTTCACCTTGTCCATTCTCTATGTGGGGAATAGATTTAGTTAGGGATTTTCCAACTACAAGAGGATGATTCAAATATCTGGTAGTAGCTGTTGATTACTTCACTAAGTGGGTGGAAGTTGAACCTTTAGTCGATATGGCCTATGAAAAGGTCTATCATTTCATTTGAAATAATATTATTTGCAGATATGTCCTGCCTCATGCCTTTATCACTAATTTTGGTACCTAATTTGACAATGACGAGTTTACAGTCTACAATCCAACATCCAAAAGGATAATTCTGATCTAGGTCATCCCCAAAGTAATGGGCAAACAGAGGTGACAAATAGAACTCTACTGAATGGGTTGAAGAATGGATTAGATGATGCTAATGGGAATTGGATCAATGAGTTACAGTCGGTGCTGTGGGATTACCGAATAACTCCCCGAATAGCAACTGCGGAATCCCCTTATATGTTGGCTTTTTGGAGTGGTGATACTTGATGAATTAGGATTACCTACTCATAGGGTTATCAACTTCAATTCTCCAGTGAGTGATTTGGTGAGACACTTGGACTTGGACATGCTCTAAGAAGTAAGAGAAGATGCAGCAATTCAAAATGTAGCCTAGCAGTAAAGAACTTCCATGTTCTATAATAAAAGGTTGAGAAATGCGATCTAAAGGAAGGTGATTACGTGCTAAAAAGTAATTCAAAAGTATAATAAGTTAGAGGCCAATTAGCATGGGCCATATCATATCACGACTGTTGTTCGACCTGGCACTTACAGAATAGAAACTCTCGAAGGGGAAGAATTCAAAAATGCCTGGAATGCAGAGCACCTGCGAAAATACTACTAGTAATGTAATTTACCTTGTAACCAATTGTTTCAATTTAAATGAAAATGATGATTTTCCCATTTATTTGTTTTATTTTTTCAGAGTGTTAGTGCTCCACACTACGTTTAACAAACTTCGCAGCATACATGTGTATTTAAAATCCACAACAACTAAAAGTTGGTCGGCATCAGCAACCACCATTAGCAACCACCAACTAAAGATTGGTCGGTATCAACATAAACACCAATAATATTTGTAAAATAATCGAGTAAGGCAAGTTCTGCTTGATTATGGGTGACGCAATAAGCATCTAAAGTAGGCAATAAGATGGGTAAAATATCCACTGCCTAGGCACCATGATAATTATTTATTTAATGATTGTTATCAACATAAACATCAACAATGTTGGTAAAACAATCGAGTAAGGCAAGTTATTCTTGATCATGGGTGACCCAAGAGGCATCTAAACTAGGTAAAATATCCACTGTCTAGGCACTAGGGAAATTTTTTGCTTAAGTGATTCTTACAACTAAGCAGAAACATGGGATAAGAATAATTCCATTGCTTTATCACTTATGGGTGATAAGTTACTACAACTAGGAAAACACAAAGGGCAAAGGTTCCATTGTCTAGGCAATCAAATCAAAATGGGCAAAATCTACATTCACACACACACACACACACACACACACACACACACACATATATATATATATATATATATATATATATATATATATATATATATATATATATATATATATATATATATATATATATACTCAATGACTAGAAAATAACTCGTTATTGTAAATACAACACTACTATAGTCTCATGTTATGAATAAAGATTGAAAGAATAAATATCATGAAATTGTTTTATTTCCAAGGAAATAAAATTACAAAAAGATGATTTTTCTTCATTCCCACCATCAATAAAAAATGAAATACAAAGATGTTATTCTATTAATTTCTTTCCTTTAGATTTACATATAGGGTCCATCCCAGGTGGAGGGTTATCTAAAGCAAAAGAAGAATTCATAAAATTCAAATCCCGAAGCATTCCGGTATTGCTCGAACTTGGTTGGTATAGCAAATGAGGAGGTCTAGATATCTCAAATTCTTCGTGAAGATTGTAATCACCAAGGTATTTGGAAATAAAATACTGAGGAATAGAGCTAATTGGAATCCAATGAACATCGATTTGGAAAGGTGGTACTGGAAGATCAAGTAGCCCAGGCTCATACCAATCCCGTAGTTCCGTTCCGTGCTCAACTTTCATTACAGTCAAAGCATTCATCCATCCCTGTTTGTACCCTTCATTGTTTGATTGCTTCAATATGGCATCAAGATGATATAAATCTTCATTGTATCCCTCCATCCAGAACTTTCTGGTCTACTTGTGAAACTGATAAGTTAATCGATCATCGTGTTGATGAAGTCTTTTTAGCACACTTTATTTATTTTGCAATGTAGAACTTTAATTAGATAATTTCTATGTAAGATCTTGAATCCTCTGAGACACCTCTCTCAGAGGTTTATTTTTTTCCTTTAGTTGAGAAACTTGATTTTCTAAGGCTTGTTGAGTTCTCGTCTTTTCAATGCTACTCCGACCAGCTCTTGCTCTCCCTCGGGATATGGATGTAGGTCTGACTCTTTTCAAAGTTTCTGATTCTTCTCTTAATGAAGCATTCATGGTATCCAAAAAGGAAAAACCATTATCATTAAATGGGACCAAAGATCCAAAGGTAGAAGAATATTTTAGATGTCTAAATTCTTCTCTTAAAGAAATATTTTCTTCCTCTACCAGTTTAGCAATGTTTCTATGCTCCTCAATTTCATGTTTTAGCACACTCTCTCTTTTATTATGGGCAGAGATAAATTTTTCATAACCCTGATTAGCACTCAACTATTGGTACTTACTCACATAAGAAGAGTAGTGGCTTCCTTGTGTTAAAGTTAAAGTTTTTCCATCATTCTTTGAAGATCTTCAATCATTTCATAGTAAGCTATGTTATTCTCTGCTGCACGATCAAGTAGACATTTTAAATAATGGTAAGCCTCAATTGCTCATTCAGAGGCATCGGATCCAATAATATCAATTATTTGTGCCTCGGTAAAATCTACGTGACCATATCCGAAATAATCTATACTTTTCTTCATCAACTCTATATCATAAGCTGACAATAGTTCTATCCTAGTAATAAACTAGCAAGGAAAAGTAAAAATTGATCAACAATAGCACAACTATATTGAACAGTAAAGGAGAAATTCAGAATAAGTAACAAGTCCATTTTATTGATCATAATAGATGAGGGTACAACTAGAGGTACAAAAAAAAGGGAAAACAGAGGAAAGCAAAAAATTGCCAAAACATATTACACCTTCTCCTTATTCCCCACAACATCTTCAACTGATTTTAAAGAACGAATTGTTTGCTGAAGTTGCTCAGAGGGCAGCTGACATTGTTCGCAAGAAGTTTTTGCCTACTGGACTTACTCAGAAGATTGAGGGATAATGGAAGCATGTGTTTGTTCTACCATCATCAAAGAAGATTCATCAGTTCCAGATTCATCTCATTCTTCTTCTTCTTCAATAGCAGGAGGAGGGCCATGAGCATGTTTCTACAATAATTCAGAGTCTTCACCAACACTCAACTCTATCAATGCTGTAACCCATCCATCCTTGAAGAACTTCAAACTTGAATACTACATTTGGGTAGAGGCAACAGTTATAGCTTTATTCCACCCTTCACAACAGACCTTCTCTTCGTCTTTTCCAAGGAAGAATTTTCCCTAAGAAGATCTTTAACATACTTTACTCTCTTCTCAAGGTCTTTCTTATGTCGTTCAGCCTCTTCAAGATTTCTCTCAGATTCCTCCTTACTAGTAATGACAACCTTCAATTTCTCCTCTGTATCTTTAGAAGCATCTATAGATTTTTGTCGAGCTAGATTAGCCTGCTTTACAGCATCCAAAGCTTTTTATTGAGCTTTCTCAGCAGTTTTGATTTTATTCCCCCAAGAAGTTTGGCATCTTCATATTTCTATCGGGTGTCCACCAAAGATTTTGATAACCCAGCAAGGGCTTCTTTTATTTCACTGGAAGAGGAAGCAGATTTGATAGCTTCATCCTTCTCTAAGATATTGTTGAAATACACCAAAAACTGCAAGACGAAGAGAAACTCAAAATTAGAATATGAAAATTAAAAGCATAACTGAAATGACAAGGTATAATAACACTTACTGATGCGAGGTGTTGGGCTGCCAAATCAGAGACTTTTTCTCGAGGAGGAGAGGTCTCGGGAGATCTGTAGTCAGGAAGATTTCCACACAAAATTAATTTCCTGGACAAACCAGGAGTAATGAATGCTAGAGGACCAGCGTTCAAAGAAGGTATTTTAACCTCAGTAGGTTGATCAACAACATCAACGGTATAATCAAAAAGACCCATTCTCAATCTTTTTAATGGAGCAGCTTCTTCAATCAAAGGTGTTGCCTCTTTTTGAACAACAGCAGCCTCTTCAATCAAAGGTGTTGACTCTTTTAGAGGAAGAGGAGGATTCTTGATGACCTCCTTGACATCTATGATTGCTCCCCCAAATGGAGTAATATCCTTTTTCTTAGTCCCTTCAGTTGGGACATATTCTTTGCTTTTTTGCCCCATCAGCACGAGGGACAATCTTGGCAAAGAGATGGGGCATTCTTTTCTTCTTCGTCATCAATTCAGTAATGGAGGTAGAAAAATCAGAAGAAGATTCTTCAACAGCTGAAGAAGATGTTGGAGCCTGCTCAAGATCAATCACCAAAGGAGTAGCAGTTGGTTGAGCAATAAAAAAGGAGCTGGTGTTCTTATATTGTGTTTAATAGGAAGCAGCTCTGACATGCTACCAAGCAACTTATTGATGCAAACCCCAGAATAATATCAAATCTTTTATATTGATATCACTCTCTTTTAGGAGGTTTTCTTTTACTGCCAACTACAAATTAAAATTGAGGAAAGCAAAAGTCAGTGACACGTTTTATAAAAAACTAGAATTAGTTGAAAAATAAAGAACAACCTATCCCATTGCCATAAGGAGGACATCTGGGATCATGGTACACGTCATTCCCCTTTAAGGAGGGTGTTGCCAATTTTTAATCACAACCCCATGTTGAAATAATCCTTATTATAATCAGGGAGATTGACCACTAAAGCTTTGTTAACAAACCTAGTTTTTAAATAAAAAGTAGTGTCACTACTGACCCATTTATAAAAAACAAAATTTCAGGAATCCCTAAACGAGTTCCATGAATTTGATTCAACCTATGTACACCATTAACTACCCTCCATGTATTTGAAAATACTTTTGTAGGTAAAATATCAAAATATTGGCAAAATTCAAAACACAGGGGATTAGGCGAGAAAGAAAAAACACATTCTGCTACAAAAATAAAGGGAAACTAGTGTCCCTCGGCTAAAGAAAATAAATTAGAAGGACAAGCTGGTTCTTCCAAGACAACCCAGTAAGGAATTTCAAAATCAGATCTAAACTTATGTAATGACTCGATAAGCCAAACCATGATGACTAAACAAAAGAAAGAAGAATGAAGGAAGAAATTCTAATAGAAGATTAAGGAATCAGTTAAGGCAGATAACAGAAAAGAATGATCGTAAGAAGAAAAGCGAGAAAACAAAGAGTTTGGGAATCTATATGGAAAAAGGTAGAAGGCAATTGTATTTTACTGCCTTTATATACGTTGCTTAGAAAATAAGAAAAGTAATGATCACAAGTGACGACGGTTGCGTTTCCGGCGTCTAATCAAGGGAAAGTGACGCAAGTACCCAATCGTTCGCCTAAAATTCAAAATATTTACAAATTTGTCATTTTGCGCTCAAAACTGTTACGCAAAGAAAAAAATTTACAAGTGTTGAAGGTCTGTAATTATTCAAGGCTTGAGAAATGTTCCCGAGCAACGCTTTGGTTAAATGTTCCACAGTCTAACATCCAACCACAACTGTGAAACATTGGGGGTGTTTGTTAATAAAAAAATTAGTCAGATGACGTCGACCAGTTATATGAAGATACGTGTATTCCAACAAAGCATAAGTACAAGTGCTTAGATACTCAACATACCGAGAAACTTACTAGGAAGAATAAATGACCAAGACAGATTAAATGTTTATTATATTACAGCCATTCCTTACCATTTACATATGTATATGCCTATTCGATAAAGGCTTATTATCCATTCACATTGACAGCCCAAGGGCAATAAATACATTGTAAACCCCGCATCGCAGGGTAAGCAAACATAATAGAGATCAAGGAAAAATGCTCGGTAATACAAAATAGTGGACGTACGCCGCTTTCCGTAAGGCTGAACCACTTTAAAAATCTATTGTCTTATTTATTTATTAATGTTTATCTGTGATTAATTAATTAGAACAAATCTATTTTTTTACATCAATACCTAATAATGGCAGGGGGAATGATCAAGGACTCGTCCCCCAAAGGGATTCGCGCTCACCCTTGGGAAATATACTTTCACAAGGGGAAAGAGCTAGTGATTGAGGCCGATTCGGTTCACAGGGAACTAAAGGTAGCCTTTTCGATCACTCAGTTAGCGATGATGTCGTCTAATATTCTTGGACTGAAAAGCTACTCCTTGGAACAGATACATAAGGAGGGCCTATGGAATACCATTATGTTAAACCATGTGCTTTTGTATTTTAATAAGTTGTGTGGTACAATTAATTTCTATATTTCCCCCCTTCTTTGGTATAGAGCATGCAGGTAACCCACGAGCTTGCTAGTTGAGAAAATGTTTATCGAAAAAGCAACGATTCAATGATGAAGGCCAATATTACTCTGAAGGTTCATATTTCAACTCAATGCCAATGGATGGAAGATTTTAACTATAAGTTGAAAGTTGAGGTGCACATGTAAAACTAACGCGATGAAGGAAGACAAGTAAACTCAAAATGTGTTCAGCTGGCTGGACACCAAACTATCCAAGCTCAAGACTGCCTTCCAGTGCAAGATCATGGAGAAGTTCATCCTCCAAAAGAAAATGTACGTGATGGATAAGATCCGTGAGGATGACCTATATAAATCCTACAATGAAGGGTATGAAGTGGTCGTTCAGGAGGATGCCGCTCAGCCGGACTTCTATGAGTAGGCTTCCTTCAATAAAGGATGAGTGGACGACCTAAAATGAGGGAACATTATTGTAAACGATCCTACGTATACCGAATATAACCCTTGTGAATCCTCTAGCTGACCCTCCTGTTGTTGATCCTCCAGCCCAGGCCCCCACAGATCAATTTTCTCCCAGTTATGTTCTTAGGGGGACCACCCCTTATCCATCAATTCAAAGTGATGGATTTGGTATTGATCAATCTAACCTGCCTACTGCTGTCGACCAGCATCTACCCAACCCCTAGTTTTGTTTCATTGTTATTTATTTTTTTACCCTTAGTGGTCGTTCTTATAGGCCTCTGGCCATTTTAATATATTAATGAAAAACTATGTTTCACTTTTCATTGATCTCTTTATTGTGCATTTTTTTAGTATTCGCTACATAACCTTGTTATTTTAATGATATTATATTTTGGTCTTTTAACACCATGTCTGGCATCTGCCTTGTGTTATTTGTTTCCATAAGATTTGTTTTTTCTTAGCTAAAACAAATTGTTCATCCATAATTTTAACTTCGTGAGCTTTTGTCAATTGGATTTGATCCTTTGGGTGATGCATTCAATTATATACTCATTTGAGGTCTACCATAAGTAAATGAAATGCTTAACTCGATCCACTCTACCTTAAATGGACATGTTTACCCATTCTAGGATGATGCACCTTAGATCATACCAGTTCTCAGGTTGATTTTTTTGCTTTCTTAGTCCGATCTTCTTTAGATCATACCACTTCTCATGTGGTTTTTTGGTGCAAAATGTAGGCGATTAAATCATGTTTGATTTGTACTATCCATTTCTTATGCGGATTTTGCCTATTCTATACTGATTTACTTTAGATCATGCCACTTCTCAAGTGAGTTTTTGGTGTCAAACGCAGGATATCAATTCACGTCTAAGTTGCACCATGTAGTTCTTACATGAGTTTTTTCCTATTCTAGGTTGTTCTACTCTAGATCATACAACTGCTCAAGTGGGTTTTTGGTGCCACATATAGGTGACTAACTCACGTATGAGTTATATCAGACAATTCTTACATGGGTTTTTACCTCTTCTAGGACGATCAACTTTAGATCATACCACTTTTAAGTGGGTTTTTAAGGCCAAGCATAGGCTACCATCTCACGTTTGAGTTGTACCACGTAGTTTTTATGTGGGTTCTTCCCTCTTTTAGGCAACCGCTTTCTAGTCAATCAAACCACTGCTCAAGTGAGTTTAAAGATTTCTAATAACCTAGAAAAAGATTTTGAATAATTTAGACAACCAATCATCGATCATTTTATTATGCATACAGAAAGAAAGAAAACATCTAACTTCCTATCTAATGAAATTTTTTCAAGGTTCATGAAATTCCATGACCTTGGGACTACTCTCCTATTTAATTATTCTAAATGGTATGATCCTCTACCCCTTTTGAGACTATTCACCATGGTCATTGCCAATTTGGTGTGAGTTCCCATCTGATGGAATCTTTACAGCAGACAACATCTTCCTAAGGAGAAAGTCGTCGACCTACAATCCATGATCTTGACTTTCTTGTCGTGCTATTTTGACAACTATTGCTAGTAGGTAACTAAATGTACCAAGGTTTGTTCCTTTCTCTCCTCAGTCAGATTCAATTTATGATTTATTCAGTCATCAATATGTCCATCTTTAAAGATTTATGATCTGAGCATTAGAAGTTCGATCTCTAAAGGGACGATAAGTTATAAACCATAAGCAAAAGATTATGGAGTCTCCTTTGTGATCTTTTTAGGGGTTTTTCTTTATGCCCAAAGAACAGAGGGAAGCTCGTCCACCCATCTTCCTTCGTCATTCTCTAACTGATGGATAATTCCTGACATAATGGTTGTATTGGTTATCCCTGCATGTCCATTGCATTAGGGGAAGAATACTAATGCATAGTGGATTCTGACTCCTTATTCTACGCAGAAGTCACAGGATTCATTATCGAACTATGTTCTGTTGTTTGTAACCAACCCTATTGGGATTCCAATTTGTGTGATGAAATTCCTCCAAACATCCCGCTCTCTAATGTGGGTGAGTGGTTTAGCCTCAACCCACTTGATGAAGTAGTCGATAATTTTAATTACATATTTTCGATTCCCTAGTGCGACAGGTAAAGGACCCACTATGTCCATGCCTCATTGGGAAAAAGTCCATAGACTAATAAGAGGGTTTAAGTCCCTATTAAGTTTTTTGATGAATGGTGAAAACAACTAACACTAGGGGAAATTTTGAGCTAACCATACATCATCCTTTTGCATGAGTAACCACCAATATCCTTGAGAGATCACCTTGTAAAATAGTGATCTTCCACCCATGTGTGCTCCACATCTAACTTTATGAATTTCTCTTAAGAGTTCCTCCACTTGATCTGGGTGAATGAACTTTAGTATACGGTTGGTGAATGATCATCGATACATTTTTCCATTGGAGTTAAGGCAGAACATGGCTGACCGGATCCTTAGTTTGTGTGGTTCTTCAACATCTAGATACAGTTCACCGATTTTCAATCAGAGATGATGGGATCCATCTAGTACAAAAACAAATCCACTTGGATAGTGACGAGATACTTTTTGACTCTTCAGTACTTGACGGTCTATATATTCCACTTCGATCATCTTTTTTAGGTAAGTATCAATGGCAAAAGGCAAAGTGGCGGGGCATCCACATGGCTATTATCATTCTTTAGAAGCTAATCCACTAAGGAAGACTTGAACTACTAAAGAAGACATATTTCCTTGTTCCGGTAATCTATAATTATGGATTACCTTGCTTTGTATTGTCCATTAACTTAGTTCGCAATCACTCTGGAGTCACAATACATAATAATTCGATAAGACCACTAACTGATCGCCCTGCGGAGACCTTGTACCATGGCCTCATGCTCTGCATTGTTATTTAAACCTTTAAATACAGTATGTTGACTTCATAAATAAGACCACCTTTTTGTGTCATAAAGACTATCTTAACTCTTTTCTCGTCTCATTTCATGCACTATCCTTGAAGAGCTTCCAAGATCATTCGTTAACCACTAATAATTCCAGGATGGGATGTGTCTATTCGTCCTCCCTTCTTGATGATTTTGAAAATTTTGCTACAAAGTCTGCCAAGATTTGACCCTTGACTGCTATCCTATGTTCATACTTAAACTGGGCTAGCTCAAAGGGCCAGTTGGTCATTCTATTTGATAGATCCGCCTTCTTGAGTGCATCTTTTAGAGATTAGGTTATGGAACCAAACATGGTATGAGCATTAAATTAGTGCCTTAGCTTCCTTGTAATGGTCACTAATGATATATCCAACTTCTCAATAGGCACGTATTTTCTTTATGCCTAAAAAAGAGTATGTCTCATGTAGTATACCAATCTTTGTTGCCCATTATGTAAATAAACTAGTGCAGCATTGGTCGCGTGCCTTGAGATGACCAAGTACATGTAAAAATCTTCCATATCTTTGGGGGTTGACGTGAAGGAGAGAGATCATAACTACTGTTAAATTTCATCCAAAGCTTCACCACACCCCTTTATCTAAATTGTGGGGCTTGCTTTCTTTAATGCCTAGAAGAATGACTGTCACTTTTCTGAGTATTTTGACATGAAAAGATTTACAACATATTGCATTCTAGTGATGACCTAGATATCCCTCATATCGGTTAGCCTTCTAATATCCTGTAGAGCCTTGATCTCATCTGGATTCACCTCTATACCTCTCTCGATCACCAAATAAATACCCAATAAATTTTCTAGAGCTAACTCCAAAGACATATTTTGAGGCGTTGATCTTTATGTCGTATTCCCTGAGAATCTTGAAAGTCTTCACAAGGTCCCTGATGTAGTTGATCTCCTGATTACTTTTGATGAGCATATTGTCAATATATACTTCCATGGTAGAACCAATCTGATTCTTGAACATCTTGGTTATAAGCCACTGATAGTTCCCCCTACATTCTTCAAACTTAAGAGCATTACTTTATAAAACTAAAGTCCTAAGGTTATGATAAATGAGGTTTTTTTTCTGATCTAGGTTGAACATGGGTATTTGGTAATAGTCAGAGTATGAATCCATGAAGCTCATGCATTAATTTCCCACCATGGAATCTATAAGTGGGTTTATCTGTGGTAATGGAAATCTATATTTTGGTCAGTTCATGTTGAGGTCGGTGAAGTCCACACGAACTATACACTTGTCACTCTTTTTCTCTACAACAGTGTTCGAAACCTAATATAGGAATTAGGCTTCTTTGATGGAGTCTACCTGGAGTAGGTTATCCAATTCTATCTTTACAGCTTTCACCTTTTTCAGGGCCAAATTTTTGGACTTCTTCTTGAGAAACTTGACTGTTGGATCTACGTGCAGTCGGTGAAAAGTGATATATGGGTTTATTCCCAAAATATCATATGGATGCCATGCAATGTCTCCATTGGTTTTAAGGAAATGAGCGAGCTGATCCATTATATCCTTGGGTAGCTCTGACCTGATAATAAAAGACCTTTCTAGTTATGATGAATTCATGCGAATGGAGATTATTTCCTCCAACACGCATTCGGTAGGAGTCAGTCAAGTTTCTTCTACTTCTAGCCAAACTCCCTTTAGTTGATAATTGGGCTGGTCATCCTTTGAATTGTCATTATCTTAATTGTTCTTGGGCTGATTATGCTTTGATTTGATGGCTAGGATGAAAAAACTTTGTGTTGCTTCTTGATCTCCCTTAATCTCTACTAACCCCTAGTCAGTTAAGAAGTTGAGATTTTAGTGGAGGAAGTGGGGCCAACTTTCATCTCATTAATCCATCCTCTGCCAACTACAACTTTTTAGAGTGATTCCTATTGGATGACATGGAACTCGACTTCATTATTAGTTTATCCGACGTTAACTGGAAGCTTAATATTTCCCAGGTGATTTTTCATATCTCCATTGAAATTTATTAGTGGGCCTACATTTGTATCAAGATACTTGATGTTAAAGTCAATCTTGTAGAGCACTATAAGGTGCTTGATCTCCTATAAGCTTCCTTGGTCGGCCAGTACTCTCCTTATGTCAATGTTTGCAATTTTCAGAGTGAGGACTCGGGTGTTCTTATGAGGCAAATTCACACCGAACAATTTTTTGTTGGTGAATACAATAGCACAATCAATGTCCAAATATATTATTTCCCTCTTGAAGAAGACATGTTTGGATAATTGCACTTGAATATCTAATTGGATGTTGGCTTCAATTCTTACCTTTTCTTTGAGCTTCTTATAAGTGTCTTGAGCTAGATCGGGGTATCTGTGGAGGGCTGCAACCAGCCTAACTAGTGGAATATCTTCGTCTCCTCTATTTATTGCATTGATCTTAGTCATCTGTTTTAGCTTTATCATGCTAATATGCTCCTTGAGGTTCCCTACTTGGACGATCTCCTCCAGATGTTTCTTAAATATTTTACAATTCTTCATGAGGTTTTCGTGATCCTAGTGATAAGTGCACCTAAGGTTGGAGTCCATATCTATATCGCCAATCATCTTGGGAGTCCTCTTGAAGTAGGGCGTAATGACTCGGCCCAAATTTATGAGTTACCCGTAATCAATCCGTTCTGACCCGAGCGTTAGGTGTGAACTACAATGTAACAACTTATATAATGTTTCTAATTTTAGTTTTATCTAATTAACATTTCACTTTGTTTAGCATGTGATATCAATTTAAATCAACTTATGTGGGGGGACCCATGGGAACCATCCTCGAAATTCAAGCATACAAAGATACCAACGTAAAATAAAAAGGTTACTTACATGTACAACACTCTCAAAGTATGAAACAACACCCAACCTAGCATAACAAAGACGAAGGAATAAGCCAAATGCCTAGTGGTAAAATACAAAAATGCAATATAGAATCGAACGGTAGAATAAAGACTCTAACCCGTTATATTTACGTGCATATGCAACTACCTTATATATACATAACCGTTTTTATTCCAAAATATACTTATTCCAATTAATTCACCTTAATCTTATAAAGAAGATTTTTGACTTGACATTTATTTCTTGATTTAACACACCTGGTTAAATATTTTAAACAAATACCCTTTGTTTAGGAAAAATCATTTATGTCACTCAAATTACCCCTTTACTCACACCAAATTTACGTTGGTATTTTCATTGAAAATCACCTTTTAGCACATGCAAGCACTGCCTTAGAAAATACTTATTTTTCCTTGAAAACGTTTCATAAGAACACTTTTGTGTCAATTATGGGTTAAACCTCCTTATGTTTCTTTATTACCCATTTAATCACTTTACTTTACCCTTTCTTTTACTTCATGGACATTAACTAATTTCTTACAATCTTGTCTACATTATCTTTCAACTGGAATATTTATCCATTTCATTTATGTCAGCCTGACTTTTCTTATATTCACCACAGAAATTATTCATGTACATGTTCCTGTTTTCATTATCTTTTCTCGGAATCTTTTAAATATCTGCATACTTTAATGGGCTCCACACAGCCACCTGTGATACCATATGCTCTAGTCAGTGATTTTGGATCTTTCACCCCACGGCTTCGGGTCCTCCTTAATTATCCTAGTGTCATACAAATTCATATTAATGTGTTTTAACATTTATCAGTTATCCATATTATTGCAATTTTCCTTGCCAAATCCGTAATCCGGAGATTTCACCCCACTTTGTGTTGCACTTTGAAAATAACTATCTCTTGTCCTTTTTACGGTGGCATTCATTTTATCCCAAAATCACTTTCATTTAGGACTACTTGTTTAACACCCATTTTTCAACATTTTACTTCATAAGAATATTCCACTTTAGGTAAAATTACTATTTTACCTATTTATTTCCAAACTTGCACGTTCCTCCATTATCACAAGTGTTATTTTCTCCCCAAACATTATTAAGTTATTCACAACAACTTTTCCAGTGTTCTTAAATCATTAACAATTATTTTGAAACTTTGGAGTGGCGTGCTTCACACATTCAAAATATCTTCATTTCATTACTTTCTTTCTCTAAAAAGTCATTGAACATTTTGAAGACTACTTTTACAAGAAAAATATGATTTTCCTTTAGTAATACATGTAGTCTTATAAACATACACTTATCATATCTTCAAAACTTATTCATATACTTTATGGGCTAACATTTTTATTTTCTTTATTAGAAATGAAAACTCATTAAATCCTCCATTAAACTTGTTTATATGCCTATCGTCAAAATACTACAAGTTTATGCACATGGGAAGACGGATTTTTAGTCCAAAAATCCAAGAAAATGAGTTTAACACATGCTTTATTCAAGAAATTTCATAATGTTTGCATCAACATTCTTTTCAAGACTAAAGACATTTTTTATCCTTCAAAACTTTAATAAATGCTTATATTTATGAAAATACCAAATTTTACAAGAAAACTTTGAAAACATTTGTTCATCAATACCTTTAACACGAGAAATATGATTTTCAAAACATTTTATTTCACAAAATGTTTAAAATCAAGTTTCTTTAAAATATCATTTTACTCAACATTCTTAAAATCCTTTATATGTCATTTTACACTAAATCACGACAAATACGTTCTTCAATCATTCATGCATCCTACTCATACAAACTCTAACAATAAGACTGATACTAAGGACAAATAGAGTTCTTAGACTAAGAGTATAGTTTTTCGACCTCAAGGGTGCCCTAAAAATTATTGGATGAAGAAGAGGATGATGGAAACCCCCCCACCTCCTAAGGTGGCCGCCTCAAGGAGGTTGCCTAGATCCACTAGCATTCTCCATGAAACCTCTAAGCAAAACCCCCTTCAAACTCCATTGATTTATACTTCTTCTTCAAAACCCCTACAATATCTCCAAAAATGTTCATCTTGCTTAATACAATCCATTTCTACCCTAAATCAAGCTTGTAAAGGAAAAATAAGTCTTCGTAATGGTGTATTATGGTGATGTCGTGGTTTGACAATGGTGGGAGGAGCTTGGGAAAGATGAAACACTCTTGTAATTAGAGAGAGGGGCTAAATGTTGAAACAAAATGGTGGGGAAGAACCTGAAATCTCTCTCTATGTCTCTCTCTCTCTCTCTCATATCACCTCAAATAAACCCACAAAAGGATTTTAAAGGCCGAGGGCAACACCAAAAATACGTTTTGGTAATCTGGTGCCTTCAGAGATCGACACCTCATAATTCCAAGGGTCCAAAATTTGACAGCACACAGGGGCAACTCGAATTAACAAATTTCTAATGAGGTTGTTCGAATGAGATCACGTATCGTACGAATGACATACTAACAAGGGGGAAATCCTAACAAGTGAAGTTCGTTAGAACATTATTAGAAGTTACTTCAAACAAAAGGGGTTGCTCGTTCGAACCAAAAGGGACTTTGTTCGAACGAGATAATGATCTGGTTGGAACGACACTCAACTTCATTTGAGTGACATTAACGTTGCTAAATTCCAATTTTTTTAGGGGTATATTATTATAGTTTTTCCATTCTTTATATATAATATGCTACGGGTATATTATTATATTTTTCAAACTAATGGCACATGTGTTCATCTAAAAAATGCATGTTCATCATGAAACGCAGACATACAAATGGTATGACCTTAATCTAATAAAATAAGGTCAGTAACTTAACAGTTTAAATGTACAGATTAAATTAAATTATATGCTTGTTGTTCAATTTTTATATTGTTTACCCACGTTAATTTAGACAGACATGTGTAAATTTAAATGTACATACGTAAAAAAATTGTTTGTTGAAATAAAATACCCAACACAATTTTCTTTAAGTAAAAGCACTTTAACTCTTGGGGACATTAAACATCACATAATAATACAACAACAATTTTATGTGAATAATACTTTCGGTGTTGCAATTCAAGTTTTGGTTTAATTATGCTTAGCCCCTGGAACTTTAGCCCCTTGCCACTTACCACCCGAAATTTCAGTTTTTGTACTTAACCCCCTAAACATTGAAAACGATTACAAATTTCCCCCATAACATTAATACCGTTAACTTTTTGGACGGAAAAGTGGCATGTGACTTGTTTTACTGGGCATCTTATTCTTTTTATCTCTAAAAAAATAAAACCCTAATCTTTATCTTTATCTTTATCTTTGTCTTATCTCTCTCACTTACTATCCACCTCCACCACTATCTCCATCTCCACCCACGAACCTCCCCCCACTCTGTCGTCACCACCCCCTGCTCCAAACCCCCTGCTCACAACCCAAACAATCCTCACACACTTAGTGCACAAACTCGCTACCCACCATACTCTCCCATAGAGATTTATCTTCTTTTCTTTCACACACACACATGAACGCACACATACACACATAAACACATGCACACATACAGATTCAATCACACACCAAATCTAAAAACTTATTTCGTTAGTTGTTGAGAATGAGGGACTGGATGAAATATTTGGTGGTGTTTGGTTAAAATGGGTGGTCGACAGTGCGAGAAGGTGGTGGGGACTGAGTGTGGTAGGAGGTGGGTTTCTCCGATGATGTAGGGACGCAAGGCGGTGGTTTAAAGGGGGTTTTGGCATTTGCATATATTTTCCATAAAAAAACTACAAATGATCCATTATTTTCCTTCTCACCATCCACATTCCCAGATTCTTGTACAGTTTGCTCAGAGGAAGGTCCCAACATACACAATAAATCGCAGTTTTGTGAAATATTTAATTTTTTTTTACATTTATATGTATATCTCCCAAAAAAACAATAGTCAGTTTTTTTTTGCATTTTCAGTAATTTTAATATACCTTTTGTCAAATGTTTATTTTTTCTTTACATTTACATATATTTAAAAAAATATTTTATTTTTAAAAAAAAATCTACATTTTAGTATTTGAAAAAATATTTTTTTGTTAAACATCATTTTTTTGATTGGAAAACATTTTTTCTTTTTTTTTTGTTCTTTTTTTACTCCATAATTTAAAAAAATATTTATTTTTTCATATACTTTATATGAACTTTTGGGTTAGGTATATATTGATAAAAACTAAGCAGCTTGGAAACTCTATGAGGCCTGTATGTGATAATGGCATCATATTCTTCCTTACTACCGATAAGCTTTTACCTAAGCAGAGAGATGATGTAGTAGACGAGAGAGACAAGAGATCCATGAGGCTCGCCACAACTATTAAGGTGGGATGATTTAAGGTAGTGTTTCAGGCAGTTCGGAATTTCAAAAATGACCTATACATTTTTCTATCATTTCCAGTTAGACGATCCATTTTCCAATTCGAGGAAGAAACACACTCTTTCATTTTTTTAGCGTAGTCGCCATTGACTTTTTTAGGGCCTTGGAGCATATGAAACCTTCCTTCTTTCTTCTCAGTCTGCTTTGGCTCCTCATCTTTAGCTCGCTTTTATTAGCCTAACTTTTGTCTCTGATACCACTTGTCACGGTGCTAAGTCCTTCAAGTCCACAAATCCCAACACCCTACTAACAGTTCGTCGATTACTTTTCATTTTTTTTTTGAATTCATTATATTTTCTATGAAATGTAACATTTTTTCTCATTTTTTAGATTTTTTAAATATTATTTTTTAACTTTTCTTGATTTTTAAACATATATTCAAAATTTCCAATTGCTTATATATTCTTGAAATTCTAGATTTTTAAAGATGCTTTTTTTAGTTTTTCAAAATTTTTTAAATGTTTTTAGTGGAACTTTTAGATTTTTTAAATGTTATTATTTAGTTTTCAAAATTTTTAGATATATATTCATAATTTTTAAAGGTATAAAAATTTTTTGTACATATTTTCCTATTATTTTTCTTTAGTATTTTTTAGTTTTTTAAATGTCATGCAATAATTTTGTGAATTTTAAATATATATTCATAATTTACAAATGCAATAAATACTTTCTATTAGTTTGTTATATTTTCATCTTCTTATATATATATATTTTTTACTATTTCCCAAATTTTGAGTAACTTATTTTTAATTTCTGTAATTTTTCAATAACATTTCATAATTTTCAAACTTTTAAAAAGAATAAAAAAAATTCCAGGATTTTTGATATTTTTAAAATAGTTCTTTAGTATTTTCTTAATTTTTAAATGTTTTTTTAATCTCAAGAATTTATTTCAAAATTTTATGTTATGACCAAAATGCTCTCACTTTCAGTCATGTTCCATGCATCTGACTAAATTGTATTTCCAAAAAGTTAATGGCAGGTGGTTACTTGCAACTATTTTAAAAGTTTAGGGGGCTAAGTGAAAAAACTGAAAGTTTGGTGATGAAGTGACTAGGGTGTAAAGTTTAGGGGGGCGGAGTATATATAACTCTAAAAAAATTATCAATCAAATTTTACGATAAGCTTCTAGTGATTTTGTTTGATTGGTTTTCATATGTGAGTTATTCAACTCATTTCACCATGTTCATAAATAAGCTTTAACCTTTCCGATCCATGTGATGATTGTACAAATAATTTTTTTGGTAACGAACAATAATTCTCCAGCCATCTTATGCGCACCTCGAGACTAATCCATTCGGGAGTGACTAGCACAACATTCCATTGGCATGACCCTCCACTTAAATCTTAATTGTGTAAGTGGAGAATCAAACATGTGATGAGTGTCTATAGCCACACAATCACATCTTCACCCTTATGATTAGAGCAACCTACGATGGTTTTGATTGTATAGACATTGATCAACGAAAATGTTTAGTTAAAAAGTAAAAATTATATAGCTTAGTGATATTTATAGATTTTATTTTTGAACGTACGTGTTACTCAAATCTTCTATTCGTCATCAGAAAAAATAAACCATGAAACAAAAAATCTAAAATAAAAAATATTATTCATGAAAAAGAAAGTTAATAAAATCACACAACCTCATGCATTCTTTTTTTCAAAAATGGGATTAGGAACAAATATCCGGTTCTTCTCTTCGAAAATCTCACACCAGTCACTGACTATAGATGTGGGGGAAAGCTGTATTGTTTGTTGTAGTTTGTACTTCAACGGATAGGCATGTGCAGATAGGAAGAGGAAGAGGAAAAGTGAGAGAGATGGAAAAGCAACATGGAATAAGAGAGTCAAACATTTAAGAGTGAGACTAGGTCCATATAACACCCCGCTCAATTAAACACCTGGTGATCAGTCCTATACCCAATTAAAATAGACTTTTACAGATTGTTCATTCTTAGCATCACTGTTGAAAAACATTTGTTTATTTATTCACCTAATAGCCAATTAAGCAGGTGTTAAACTAATCAAGTTTTAATATAAATAAAATTTCCACTTTCAAAACATAACCCATTTAACACAAACCATTCACACAATGAATAACAACTGAGTAATATCAAAACTGATTTAAATGCAACTAGAATAAAACTCTCCAGTGTAATATCTCAATACAATAACATCAGCAATTAAATGTAACAAAATCGACATGAAATCTTAATCTGTCTAAGATAGAAAAGAAATAACTAGAATCCTCATGGGAGACATGCCGTAAATGAAATATCAACTATGGAGTATGAATCAATGAATATGAAAGAGTTTAAACAAAGTCCAAAACTCCATAGCATCCATAGCTCGTCAAAAAACCCAATCCTTTATGGTTGGTGTCCCTGTGGATAGACCCCTGATATAGGAGAAACAAGAGATAAGAGAATATGCAAGAAAACGAGTCAGAGCCAGATTGTAAAAATAGTTTAGAAAATAGAAAGTGAATAAATACTATATTCATCAATTATTATATACACGGAAGATTTTCGAACTCCCTCTTGAGATCCTCACCTCTCATCTAGAGTGCACCTAATGTACTTTAAAACCATACTAGTTAATATTCCCATGCTAATTAGGTAATATTAGTGACAACTAACCATTGCCCATATCTTTCCCACGTATTTCTCTCGCAATACAGGTAATATATATATATATATATATATATATATATATTCAATTTATGTATAACATGGATAAGCCCCTTTTTCAATTCAATATAATTAAGTATTTACTTAATTCATTTTAGATTTCATTATCTTTCACGTCTACTTAATTCACACAGTAGATAACATCACAAGTATATATACACATTCATTCTATTATATATATACTAAATTGCACCTCGAGGCTCAGTTGCGATGCATGCGTACTCTGCTATCATGTCCCAGTACATCTCGTCACTGTATAAAGGACCATAGGTTCAATATGTCCCACAAACCATAATAAAGAAATCACAAATAGTGAAGGTGAACATAGTCCTAAGACTTTGGGCTACGCACATACCTACGCACCCAAAAGACTGTTCAATACCATTGCTCTCACTAATGGCAATCCAACCTAGGTCCTATGTTCTGAGGAAACAAGTCAAATATCCCCCTTAAGGCTCATCAGGATATGACTACCCTCTACGCGTAAACCTCCCGTCGATACCAAGTAGTCCAGTCACTTCATACTTAATCAAGCAATAGGTATATACTTAACCTCTATAGGAATAGGTACACACTCGACCTTTATCTCATATTAAGAATTCATCCTATCCCAAGTAATAGTCATATTTCGCAAATACGACCCGTACTTGTTAATCGTGATTTCATCTCATTATCATATTTTTATTATGTAGTTCTCACTCATATAATCCCAAGTACCCGTATATATATAGGTCACCAATACTTACCTGTACTTGGCCATGACGATTATTCATCTCTTAATCGTATTATTATTATTATTATTATTATTATTATTATTATTATTATTATTATTATTATTATTATTATTATTATTATGTAGATATCTCTCATATAATTTTCCAACATTAACCCAAGTCCCTCACTCCTTGTTAATGTACCAAAACTATTCATAACCTAGTGTGGGCTAAAATAAAATTTTCCAAACTATTCAGGGCTAAAACAAAATTTATGGAATCTCGTCAGAAACCCAGAATTCTCGTTCAAATGGGATGACATATCATTTGAACGATAGCATGTCTCGTTCGAATGAGATCAACGTCAATCCAGCTCGTCTCCAACCTCAGTTTTCGGCGTTTTTCTTCACGTTCTAACACCCAAACTCTCTTGGATTATATTCTACCCAAAACCCAGATCTTCTAACATTGTTTTAACATGTTCAAGGGTCATTTCCACATAATAAAAATATTGAATCCATATTTTATAAGGGTATTATCATCAAACCCATTAAATCCCTAAAATTTCAATTTATCTAAATTCTCCATTTTTATACTTCTTAAAAACCTGTAATTTAGAGTTATCATTTCATATCTAAATCATCCAATTTCCATATTCAACGTGAGTAGGATTCATCTACGTGCAAAACCTATCATCATTTTCATATCTTCAATAAACACGTACACACACACACACACACACACACACACACACACACACACATATATATATATATATATATATATATATATATATATATATATATGTATGTTTACCTATCCATTTTCATGTTCATAGTCTCAACATGTAAAAATCTCCAACTACATGAATTTTCCTATCCATTAAACTTGATTTATCAATCATGTTAATCCCAAATTTGTAAGTTCATCAGTTCAAAAGAACATCCTATTCTAACATGGATAATATAAGCACCAAAATAGAGCAAGAATTACACTTGCCTTATGTGTAGGTGTGAACTTTTGGAGAAGAAAAGTGTTTGGCACCTCCTCTTCCTTTTTTCGACGGCAATCTGGTGGTGGTGTAAGGTTTAGAGATGGTGGTTGTCCCCTTAGTTTGCCTTAGGTGACTCTTCCTTTTCAAGTAACTCTTCCTCGCCTCAAGATAACCTCTCACTTTCTCTCTAAGGCTTTTCACTCTCTCTCAAAAGACCTCATTTGTGTTCTGATGAAATGAACATTACGTACAATCTAAATCACATATATAATAAGTCTCCAAGGTTATCTAAAAAAAATGTAGGTACTATTCATCTACGAAGAAAAATGACTAAAATGTCCCTTCGGGGTGTCTTTTCATTTTCCAATTGACCGGATACCCAAATCAAACCCCCGAGTAGACTTTTATGTCTATTTCGACCCTTCCGAACTCAATGACGCACTCTAAATAATCATCCGAATGACTAAAAATAAATCTCATTTTATTTTCCAACTTTAGTCCTGACACGACTCATAAGCGCATCCTAACTTAATTTCCATTATTGCCATATTCGTAGCTCCTGACTATAATTATTATTTTCACATATTACTTTTATATCACTAAGTAATATTCAAAATCATATATTCAAAAAAATATATTACTTTAATATCTAGTAATATTAAATCTGGATTAATCCCAATTAATTTTTCATAATTAATTCAACTTAATACCCATTTATTTGACCCATTAACTTTTAATATATCTCATATTAAATGTCATTAAAATTACGGGGTATTACAATCCATAAATGAGTGAATAAACCTCATGAATCTAAATTTGGCACTCTAGTTGGTGTGTATAGTGTTATTTATTTTTACCTCTTAAGTCTAGATCTGAACCATTTATACTTAAGAGGTATCAAATAGTGTTTATTATTTTAAATGATTAAAAGGTTAACGACTATTTTTGCTTCTAAATGATTAAGGGCTAAATGTGCTTCTGAATTCTTGATTTGAAGTCCGAATCAATCTATTACATTCATTCAGAAGTCCATTCAGGGGTAAAAATAAATATATATCTTTCGTATTCAATAGTCGGACTCCAAATTTCAAATTCCGATTCAAATGAAAAAATAAATGTTAACCTAGAACCCCTTTCAAAAGTATTCATCAACTTCCCTCCAAATAGGTATTTTAATATCGAGTGGATTTGAACACTAAGACCATCTCCAATGGGTCGTTCTATTATTATAAATTTCTATGTTAGAAAAGGATAAAGGAAAAAGTTACCCCAATGATGCTTTCTATGTGGTTGTAGATACAACATGGCTAATGACTCACTTTCTACTTCATTTCTATATGTAGAAATTTTTTGTTTGTTAAGTGACATGGACCAGTTTTTGTGAAGATAATGGTTAGGTATGAAATATGTTTTACGGAGATGGTGGTATCTGAGTAATAGTTTTGTTGGTAGTGTACCAACTGAGATAGAAAGAAACAATGGTTGGAGGTAAGTCCATGTCCAATGGTTCTTTCCAACAACCCCACTTTCCATCTAAGAAATAGGAAGTCTAAAAAACCTCTCCAACCCACTTTTTTCTTAGACGCGTTAACTTACATGGCTGGTGAGTCAGATGGGAATTTTTTACCAACCTTTTAGCATGTAGAAATGTTTTTACTATTATTCAAAGTGACATGAATGCCCACATTCGTCTTAGCACCATATTTTTTTCTTATTTTCCTCCAAAATATACCGCAATTACTTTTTAAAAATTCATGCCACATCATATGGGTAGAAAGTAACGGTTGGAGAAGGGAAACATAAATTTTCTTCCACATATGTCAGTAGGCTTACATGTGGATGGAAAGGTTTATTAACTATTAAGAAATGGTTTGGGAAGCTCAGCTATTGGGCATGGCCTAACGTTTTAATAACATCTTTCTAATTTTCTCAAAAAATGCCACATATATAAGAATTGTTTTTAAAGCCATCTCCAATGTTTCACTTTCTAAAACCAATTCAATATACGAGTTAGACGACATTCCTGATCTACTTGGTATATTGACTTAGTTCGTAGAACACATATACATTTAATAATTTTTTGGGATCTTAAGTATTTACTTCCATTTTTTAAGATTTATTTGTATCCACTCCCATATTTTTATTTTTTTAGTTATTGGTCATATTCTAACCACTATGGGACAAATGCCATTCTCCACGTAAAGAAAAATGAGCGGTTATAGAGCAGTTATGAGCAGTTTTGAATGGTTATAGGACTTACAATTTTAAAAATACATGAAATGGGAACCCAACAAATGTTAAGAGACGAAACTAGAGAAAAAAAAAGTAATGTTTTTTTTTACTCAACAGTTTTTCTATATTTTTAACCATAAAAAAGAACTTGAATGAAGTTTTGGCCATAGAATAGCATTCACGTGAGATTGTCCAACCGTATACTCAATTCTACATGTGAAAATAGTGATAGAAAAATTCCAAATGACTCATCAAAGAGGTCGGATTCACCCTTTCCTCATTTCTTCCATAAAAAACTATTATGAAAGAAACTAATGTTGTAAAAGGCCTAAAGGTGGCATATATAGAAACTAAAGGATATGAAATGGTTGTTCTTATAAAAACCCACTGAAACTTTATCCAACCCCCGTGTTCAGTTTCTAAAAATTAAAATAACAAGGTATAAAAAACTATTATACCCTTTTAAAGGCACCGACAACAGTGCAACCTTCCCAATTCAATTAAGGACCAATGAATGAAGATAACAGCCAAACATTAAACAATGTATATAATATCCAACACGGAAGGTATTTAGTTCCACTAGATCACTAACTCGAAATCCATTGGAAAATTTGGGTCTAAGATATTGAGTTCTACACAATCTCTATCAAAAATCAATCACCATAAAAACTCGTAAACATAGTGGAGTTGTTATTTTGAATAGTTTTGTTATGTAGCCATTGGTATTTTAGTTAAGACCAAAAAAAATAAGATCAAAGAATCTATAACTGGCAAGTTCTTAAATCGATGGAGAGAGCCCTCGTTTCATAACGGTATTATTTGGAATTGGTTTTGTCGGTAGGTTTAACCCTTTTTTTTCTTTTTATTAACTCCATATGATGTGGAGTTTAAGTGGTTAGAAACTCATTTGTGTGTGGATAAATAAAGTGAGGACTCTTAAAAGATTAAATGGGTTTATATAAAAGGACCCATATGAAATTTATTCCAGCCACTTAAACCATCCTATGTTTTAAGGGATTCCCTTGCCTCTAGCCATTATTCGCAAAACTCATCTACAACCCCCACATATCTATCCCTCCCTTTACAAGATTACACCTCACATCTCAGTCCACTGCCATAAACCGTCGCATTTCACCTCCACACACATTAAAATTGCGTGATCTTGAAGATTAGTGTGACTTTGTTTGTTCTAATAGTTTTCTAGGAGGGTTTCCATTAGAGATTTTGATTACTTAGTAATCAAAACAAGACATTTTGTTATTAACATTTTTCATTGTTTTATCTTCTCATTACATAGGATTTCCATTAAAGATTTGGGACCATAAAAGCAGTTGTGGATATTTTTGTTCAAACGGGGAGAAAATTTTGAGTGGTGTCGGGGGTTCGGGGGCGAGAGCCCTCAAGGCGATTTTTTTGGGTTCCTTCAAGTTTAATACAAATTATAGCTTTATAGTGCCTGTAACACCCCGTAATTTTGAGGATTTGATATTTAATTATTTTTGGGAGTTATAAAAATATTTAAATTGGAAAAACTTAAATTCATGAGTTGGAGAATTTATTTGAGTGAGCCGAATTATTTATAATTGGCGATTTTTAAGATTAATGGTTTGAAGTCTCGTGTGTCTCATTTTGAGGTCGTAATTTTAAAATGACAAAAAGTATTTCAGATGACAATTTCGAGTGCACGGTTGTGTTCGAATGGGTCGAGATAGTCAAAAAAGAGTACCCGGGGGTAGTAATTGGGTCTCGGAGTAGTTTTGGGCATAACCGAGCCCACACGGGGTGAGTTGGGCCATTTTAATTAGGCCCTGATGGCCAAAAACGGGATTTAGTATTTTTAACCTAATTGAGGGATTAGGAACGGCATATAGAAAATCCTAAACCTAGGGTTTGGGAGAGGATTAGAGGAAGCTAATCAAGAAGTCAATTGGGGGATCTTTTGGAGCCAAATTAAGAGACTAATTTGGGGTTTTCTTCATCAACCATTCTCTACACCAACGGAATCAAACCATAAGAACAATTTTAGGCAAGTGGTTATTTTTTGATAATGAGTAAATGGTGATATCCAATTCATATTTTAGTGATGTGTAAACTAAAATTCATTTTGGGGATAAATGGGTACAAAATGGGGTTTTGTTAATGGAATACTTGGCTGAGATTCAAAGTAAGAAATAGGTGTATTATATATCCCTAAGTAAAGATAAAATTAAATTTAAATATATTTGATGATTAACATGTAATCTTTATGAGTTCTTGGAGGAAGAACATGAATCTTGAATGACTTAGGGTTTATTTGGTGAACACAAGAGGTCAATCTGTCAGAATTTTTGACACAACTTCAAACGTATGCCATTTGAGTTGTACTTCGAATTAGAGTGTGAACCATACATTCCTATAAATATATTTCGCTTAGATATCCAATGAACTTGGAATCAGATCAATCCGAGTACTGTAGAGGGAGTAATCGACATTTTACTACAGGGTGTTTGATCTGTCAACATAGTAATCTGCCAGAATTTTAACGTGACTTTAAACATGTGAGATTTGAATTTTACTATGAATTAGAATGTGAACCATACATTACTGGTAAGGTATTTCTCTTAGATATCCAATGAACATGGAATCAGGTCAATCGAAGTTCTGTAGAGGGAGAAATCGAAATTTTACTAGAGGGTGTTTAATCTGCCAGAAAATTTGAGATTTTTCTTTTTAAGCCTCAAATGTTTAAAATTTTATCGGGGAAGTGTTTGGTACCTTGATGAAATATATTGATGGAATAATGATATGGAAGTAGGTCTATTATTGATTGTTGGACTTTAATTTTGTGAGAGAGTTAAAGTGCAGACTCATAGGCTTGATTGTGACGTACTCTAATTCGAGATGATGAAAATATAATTACGAAAAGCGTGAGCGAGCTTAAATTCATTAGGTCACTGGGTTAACAAGGGTAACTACTGAATTGATATAGCAAGGGGTAACTAGGACCCTTAGAGTTATGTGAATACTTGAAATAGTACGAAAGTGAAATAAATTCGTAAAGCAAACAAGTACGGTGAATATTAGAGAGAAATATATTACGTACAAGTATGAATAATTGGGTTGTGTAATTACCTACTGTTTTATAGGATTACTTGGGTTGTGAATGCCTATTGTGTGTTTCCTTGTGATAGGAACATATACTCGGAAAATATTAAGTTATGAGCCAAGTGAGCGAGTCGGGGGATAATGGTTGAGTGACACCAAGTTATTAAATTAATGGATGTGTTAATTAATAAAGGTAGAGTCGGAAGGTAGACTCGAAAAAGTATTAAATTAATTGGTGTTGTGCTTAATTAATTTAGAGTGGATTGTAGACTCGGGAAGTGTATTAATTAATAATGTGTAAATTAATTAAATGAGAGTCGTACCACAGACTCATATCGATATTAAATTAATAGGTGTCTTAATTAATTTAATTAGAGTCGGATTGTAGACTCGGGTAGGTATTAAAATAATAGGTGTGATTATTACTTTAAATAGAGTCGGATTGTAGACTCGGGTAGGTATTAAATTAATGGGTGTGATAATTAATTTAATTAGAGTCAGATTGTAGACTCGGGTAGGTATTAAATTAATAGGTGTGATAATTAATTTAATTACAGTCGGATTATAGACTCGGGTATGTATTAAATTAATAAGTGTGTTAATTAATTTAATTAGAGTTAGATTGTAGACACGGGTAGCTATTGAATTAATAGGTGTGATAATAAATTTAATTAGAGTCGGATTGTAGACTCGGGTAGGTATTAAATTAATAGGTGTGATAATTAATTATATTGAGTCGGGCCACAGACTTAGGAAATTACAAGCTAGTGTATGGGATTTTGAGTACACAGTAAAGCCGGGATTTATATTATATATATACGGTGTAGTGATAGTATATATATAAGTGTATATATTGTGTGTGATATTAAATATCAGTGACTAAATATTTATTCAATTTATATACTCTAGTCCTATCAAGGGAGGTTGCGCGATGAGGGTGAATCCCTTAGCTTGAGGATTAGGGTGAGTATATCCCCGGGTCATAGCGTTCGGTATATGGTCGAGGGGATTATCTCCCTTTCAGGGAAGCAATATGACCACCTCCACTACGTTTATAGTTTGGGCCAAGTTGGTGAGCGATTCCAACTTGGGGAACTAGGTTTTGTGAGCACACCTAGTGAGATAGCACTTTAGAGGGATTCATCCGGCGAGGGTATACTCAAAGGGATGGATATACGTATGTTATATGTGTGGATGTTTTAGTAAAAGTATGTATATAATGGTATTCAATATTATATGCGGGTAATAATACAGTGGGTGATGTATTTACTTTATATAACTTGTGACACGGTTATATCCTACTATTTAAGAAGGAATTAATTAAGTTAATTGTGACATAACTTATAATTCAAGAATCATTATACTCGGGTTAGAGTAGTACGGCAAGGGGGAAGTTATACCAGGACTAGTTGGACGGGGTAGTACAACTAGGTGAGGGGTCAAGGTAATCGATAGGTGTGCACAATAGTGGAGGAGTGAGAATGTCCACAAGGGATTGCGACACTAACTTATATATGAAGCGCATTCATGCATTTTAATTACTGCAGTTACTTCACTTGCTAAATATTTTCAAAATGTTTTGGGTTCTAACCCTTCCTTCTAAAACTATTTTCAAAACCTTTTAGGTGTCCAGCCACAGGGACGCCGAGATTGATATTCTATTCCAGGGACATGGAGCTGCGGCATATGTAGATGCTAGCAGGAATTTGGATTAGACGCATCGCTTATTCATTCCTAGAGTAGGAATCATTCATCAGTTCCAGTTTTATTTAGGGCATGTCGCCCAGACTTTCGGTTCAGTTTTCAGATTTATTTTATTCCGGTGTTGAATATTGTATTGGATTATTTCACTTTGGTGGCCGATGGTTTATTCGGCAAGTTGTGTAATTAATCATTTTAGTTGAGTGTTATTCACTTGTGTGAATGGTTTATATTTATTTTCGCATGTACTGTTTTATTTAATTAAAAAGTTAAAATTTGGCACCACCTTTTGGAATACTAGGTGGTTAGTATGTTTTAAAAAGTTTTCGACAGTGATGCTGAGGATGAACCAACTGGGATTCCTGTTTTAATTTGGAATAGGACTGATCACCCGGTATTTTATTAGGCGGGGTGTCACAGATAGTATCAGAGCATCAGGTTCTAGTGTCCTTAGGATTTGTGCGGCTTTTCACATTTTGGCTTAGCAATCTTTGATATAGATCCCTATTATAGGATTGTTGTATTCTCATACGTATGCGCATATACGTTCTTCTGTCAAATTTATATTTGAGAGTGAACTCATACGATTCGATTCTCATTCCAGATGCCGCCCAGGAGAGAGAGAGAGCAGCTAGGGTAGGAGGGGGAGATGAGACTAGGGAGGCTCGTCAGGATCAAGAGCTACCGCAGCAACTGCCAGAGATGATTTTGGCAGCACAGATAACTAAACTAGTGGCACAAGCAGTTGAAGCGACAGTGCTCGCAATGGCAGGGTACTTTTCACGGAATCAGCCACAAGTGTAAATGGCACTAAATGTTTAGGCCACCCGGGTTCATCGGGGTGATAGCAAGTACGACAGATTTTTCAAGAGTGGACACCCACCAGAGTTGCGAGGGGGTTCAGATGTAGCGCTAGCGTGTCAAGGAAGAGAGATATCCAATGTCACCTGCGCATGGGAGATTGTAATGAGGTGCGAAAGCAAATGCTAGATAGTTTTAGTTTAGTAGGAGCAGAGCTATAGTGGTGGGAGTCGATCACCATAATTGAGGAAAGGGATACACTAGCTATTGCAGAGTTTTGGGTGTGGTTCGACCGTAAGTATTTTTCTCCAGCGGTTGAGACCGAAATGAGGAGAAAATAAAAGAGGTGACTCAGGGAGACAGTTCAGTGGCTGATTACCAGGAAGAATTTACACATTTGGTAATTTTTTACCGGATGAGGTAAGCAATGAAGAGAGAAAGAAAGTAAAGTTTATGGATGGGTTAGTTTGGAGAATCAGATAACATTTAATTGGTAATTACACATTAGTATCTTATACTGATGTCGTTAACTCAGCACTCTGGCGCTATCTGAAATATCGCTTCCACGTGAAAGGAAGCGGGAGGGGAGTGAAACTAACCAGTCGGATAAAGTTGGAGGGAATAGTACCAATGGGGTATCCCAGCAGCAGACAAGGGGAAATCAGGGGCAGGATTCTGGCAGGGAAATTATGCCAAATGATTTCGAACTGGAGGCTATCAGCAGGATGGCCAGGAATTATAACAAGGTCGGTATGGAAGGGACCAGTGGTAGGGTGAATGTATTAGAAGGTGTTCCGTTTGTGGGGAAGTGAGACACATGAAGACAAATTGTCTTAATCGAGGCAGGGGTCAACTACAGGACGAGGTCCTGGATTTACAGCCACTAAAGCAAGTCATGAGTGCATTCGAGCAGGGAGAAGATGCTCCGGAACCCGAGGATCAGCCGTTGCAGCTAGAGTATAGAGGTAACTATTTTTACCCTAGGGGAATGGGGTATATTTTTTAGTGACAAAGAGGATGTCACAAAATAAGACTTATTTTTCACTAGAGTTTGCATGTGAGTCGAACTTAGTGGTTGCGTTAGCTGTAACAACCATAGTATGTGGATAAACTTTTCATGGGGTAACGGAGTTCTTTAGTGTTCTTCACAGAAGAGTGGAGGTGTACACTGAGTGAAGGTTTGTATTATGCGAGGAGTTACTATTTTCAAGAATTATGGGAGTAGGGTTGATAATATTTCCTAAATATCGGCTGGATAGTGATGGGATTTGAACTATTGTGAATAGTGGTGTTAAGTTTTGGTGTTCACGACACCAGGATATGTTTGGTACTAGGTACCACCTGAGAGGGCATATAGCCTATACATATGTTGTATTGCATGGTGAGATAGGCACATAGTGAGGTCTTGTGTTCTCAGATTTTATCCCGGTAAGTAGGGGTGTTTAATGAAGCGAATCAGGGTTGTTAGATTTATGTTCGAGCAAAGAAAGATAGCTCGGGGTTTATTTTTGCGCAAGGACTACTGATGGTAAGGGCGCGGTACTTTATGTCATCTTTGGTAACATGAGAGTAAGCATATATACTTTTGTGTTGAGAGACAAGTATTTTGTGGGGAGATGTTTGGACGTTAGTACATGGGTTGGATACCCGGGCAGTAGATATATATGTGTGTGTGTATATATATATATATATATGCGATATGACTACGGGTTCGAAGTTATATTACGAGTTACGACTAGCATAGTCGGGTAACTTTTGTGCGGTAAAGCGCGGGGATAGGGTGTATGGGCACCCAGGTTAATGAAGGCAAATTTCGTGCTGTTAAGCACGGGTATAGGGCGTATGGGCGCCCTGGTTAATTTAAATGCATACTTGTGTAACTTATGCTTAGAAGCGGATGGGATAGATAGAGGGGGCTTAGCGACACCTGACTACAGAGTAATATGCGAAGGTTGGAACATTACGCTCATCTTGATTTCGAGGACGAAATTCCTTTGTAAGGGGGGGAGTATGTAACACCCCGTAATTTTGAGGATTTAATATTTATATATTTTTGGGAGTTATAAAAATATTTAAATTGGAAAAACTTAAATTCATGAGTTGGAGAATTTATTTAAGTGAGCCGAATTATATATAATTGGCGATTTTTAAGTTTAATGGTTCGAAATCTCGTGTGTCGCATTTTGAGGTCGTCATTTGGAAATGACAAAAATTATTTTGGATGACAATTACGAGTGCGCGGTTGCGTCCGGATGGGTCAAGATAGTCAAAAAAGAGTACCCGAGGGTAGTTATTGGGTCTCGAGGTATTTTTAGGCATAGTCGAGCCCACACGGGGTGAGTTGGGCCATTTTAATTAGGCCCAGATGGCCAAAAATGGGATTTAGTATTTTTAACCTAATTGAGGTATTAGGAACAGCAGATAGAAAATCCTAAACCTAGGGTTTGGGAGAGGATTAGAGGAATCTAATCAAGAAGTCAATGGGGGATCTTTTGGAGCCAAATTAAGGGACTAATTTGGGGTGTTCTTCATCAACAATTCTCTACACCAACGGAATCAGACCTTATGAACAATTTTAGGCAAGTGGTTAATTTGCGGTAATGTGTAAATGGTGAAATCCAATTCATATTTTAGTGATGTGTAAACTAAAATTCGTTTTGGGGATAAATGGGTACAAAATGGGGTTTTGTTAATGGAATACTTGGCTGAGATTCAAAGTTAGAAATATGTGTATTATATATCCCTAAGTAAAGATAAAATGAAATTTGAATATATTTGATGATTAACATGGAATCTTTATGAGTTCTTGGATGAAGAACATGAATCTTGAATGACTTAGGGTTTATTTGATGAACACAAGAGGTCAATCTGCCAGAATTTTTGACACAAATTTAAACGTATGCCATTTGAGTTGTACTTATAATTAGAGTGTGAACAATACATGTCTAGAAATTTATTTCTCTTTGCTATCCAATGAACTTGGAATCAATTCAATCGGAGTTATGTAGAGGGAGTAATCGACATTTTACTACAGGGTGTTTGATCTGTCAACATAATAATCTGCCAGAATTATGACGTGACTTTAAACGTGTGCAATTTGAATTTTACTTCGAATTGGAATGTCAAACATACATTACTGGAAAGGTATTTCTCTTAGCTATCCAATGAACTTGGAATCAGGTCAATCAGAGTTCTGTAAAGGGAGAAATCGAAATTTTACTAGAGGGTGTTTAATCTCCCAGAAAATTTGAGATTTTTCTTTTTAAGCCTCAAATGTCTAAAATTTTGTCGGGAAGTGTTTGGGACCTTGATGAAATATATTGATGGAATAATGATATGGAAATAGGTCTATGATTGAGTGTTGGACTTTAATTTTGTGAGAGAGTTAAAGTGGAGATTCATAGGCTTGATTGTGACATACTCTAATTCGAGATGATAAAAATATAATTAAGGAAAAGCATGAGCGAGCTTAAATTCATTAGGTCACTGGGTTAACAAGGGTAACTATTGAATTGATATAACAAGGGGTAACTAGGACCCTTAGAGTTGTGTGAATACTTGAATTAATACGAAAGTGAAATGAATTCGTAAAGCAAACAAGTACGGTGAATATTAGAGATAAATATATTACGTGCAAGTATGAATAATTGGGTTGTGTAAATACCTACTTTTTATAGGATTACTTGGGTTGTGAATGCCTATTGTGTGTTTCCTTGTGATAGGAACATAGAATCGGGAAATATTAAGTTATGGGCCAAGTGAGCGAGTCCGGGGATAATGGTTGAGTGACACCAAGTTATTAAATTAATGGATGTGTTAATTAATAAAGGTAGAGTCGGAAGGTAGACTCGAAAAAGTATTAAATTAATTGGTGTTGTGCTTAATTAATTTAGAGTGGATTGTAGACTCGGGAAGGGTATTAATTAATAATGTGTAAATTAATTAAATGAGAGTCGTACCACAGACTCATATCGATATTAAATTAATAGGGGTCCTAATTAATTTAATTAGAGTCGGATTGTAGACTCGGGTAGGTATTAAAATAATAGGTGTGATTATTACTTTAAATAGAGTCGGATTGTAGACTCGGGTAGGTATTAAATTAATGGGTGTGATAATTAATTTAATTAGAGTCAGATTGTAGACTCGGGTAGGTATTAAATTAATAGGTGTGATAATTAATTTAATTAGAGTCGGATTATAGACTCGGGTATGTATTAAATTAATAAGTGTGTTAATTAATTTTATTAGTGATAGTATATATATATATATAAGTGTATATATTGTGTGTGATATTAAATATCAGTGACTACATATTTATTCAATTTATATACTCTAGTGCTATCAAGGGAGGCTGCGCGATGTGGGTGAATCCCCTAGCTTGAGGAGTAGGGCGAGTATATCCCCAGGTCATAGCGTCCGGTATATGGTCGAGGGGATTATCTCACTTTTAGGGAAGCAATATGACCGTCTCCACTACGTTTATAGTTTGGGCCAAGTTGGTGAGCGATTCCAACTTGGGGAACTAGGTTTTGTGAGCACACCTAGTGAGATAGCACTTTAGAGGGAATCATCCGACGAGGATATAGTCGAAGGGATGGATATACGTATGTTATATATGTGGATGTTTTAGTAAAAGTAAGTATATAATGGTATTCAATATTATATGCGGGTAATAATACAGTGGGTGATGTATTTGCTTTATGTAACTTGTGACACGGTTATATATTACTATTTAAGAAGGAATTAATTAAGTTAATTGTGACATAACTTATAATTCAAGAATCATTATACTCCGGTTAGAGTAGTATGGCAAGTGGGAAGTTATACCAGGACTAGTTGGACGGGGTAGTACAACTAGGTGAGGGGTCAAGGTAATCGATAGGTGTGCACAATAGTGGAGGAGTGAGAATGTCCACAAGGGATTGCGACACTAACTGAAGCGCATTCATGCATTTTAATTACTGCAGTTAATTCACTTGCTAAATATTTTCAAAATGTTTTGGGTTCTAACCCTTCCTATAAAACTATTTTCAAAACCTTTTAGGTGTCCATCCACAGGGACGCCAGGATTGATATTCTATTCCAGGGACATGGAGCTGCGGCATATGTGGATGCTAGCAGGAATTTGGATTAGACGCATCGCTTATTCATTCCTAGAGTAGGAATCATTCATCAATTCCAGTTTAATTTAGGGCATGTCGCCCAGACTTTCAGTTCAGTTTTCAGATTTGTTTTATTCCAGTGTTGAATATTGTATTGGATTATTTCACTTTGGTGGCCGATGGTTTATTCGGCAAGTTGTGTAATTAATTATTTCAGTTGAGTGTTATTCAGTTGTGTCAATGGTTTATATTTATTTTCGCATGTACTATTTTGTTTAAATAAAAAGTTAAAATTTGGCACCAGCTTTTGGAATACTAGGTGATTAGTATGTTTTAAATAGTTTTCGACAGTGATGCTAACGATGAACCAACTGGGATTCCTATTTTAAATCGGTATAGGACTGATCACCCGTTATTTTACTAGGCGGGGTGTCACAATGCCCAAACAACTACAAATTATCGCTTTATTTATAGTTTTATACAAATTATAGTTCATCAAAATTGACCCCAATATTAGGTGAGTGTTGGAATTGTGCGGTTTGTGCCACAATTTGGGGTTGAACTTCTCGATTGAGAAGATTATCGAACTCCGCGTTGAGAGATGATTGAACCTTAACTTTGTATACGATTTGTGCGTTGTCTTCTCTTTTATGTTTAAAAAATTTCTCCTTGACTTCCTATTTAAAGAAAACATATATTTCAGACTACATATATCACCACATATTAAACCACATATTTAAAACAAAACTGCAGATTACACATTAAGGGCATATAAAAATACAAACAAATTATAGATTAAGGGCATATAAAAAAAATTACAGATTACAAAAAATTAGGCTGATTGCATCTGTAACAACCCCGCCTAATAAGATACCGGGGGATCACTCCAATATTAAATTAAAACAGGAGTTTCATATGGATCATTCTTAGCATCACTGTCGAAAATCCATTTAATTACTAATATCCTATTAGGTGAGCGTTAAAAACTTTTACTTAACTACTCTTTTTAGCAAACAAATTAAAACATCCACAATTAAATGCCTAATGAACTGAAATGGAAATGAAAGGAACTAAAATAACCGAACACTCGGTCCAAATATACAACCATATCGAATGCTGTACTGAAAGAATAAATAAATGCAATTGAGCCATTGGCTCGAATGTTTATACAATAACTCCTATCTAGAGTGCAAGGAAAGAAACGTCTACCGATAACCTGCAAGCATCCACAGCTGCTGCAGCAGACGTCTGACTTGAAAGAATTTCCATCCAGGCGTCCCTGTGTCTAGACACCTATATATATATATAGTATAGAGAAAGAAAGGAGAGTAGACAAACGGGTCAGAGCCCGAATGTTTAGAAAATATTTTGCAAGTGCATAAATGCTTTATTTTTAGAAAAATAGTTTTTATCTCATATTTAAATTGGTATCGCACTCTCATGAGATACCCCTCACCTCTCCTCTAACAGTGCACACCTAGCGCATCCCTATAAACATCCTAGTCAAGCTACCCTGCTAAACTAGTCTAATACCCAACCACTATCTAACCTAGATAGTCAAACAGATGTATTAAGGGCTAAACTTCACTCTAATCTCGACGCTATGCCATGTTCGTGCGTGGGGTGTCTCGCGAAGCCAAATCCAAACAAGGAACCCCCCCGATACACTACTATGCAGCAAGGTCGATCTTTGAGATCCGCCAGTTTCTCAGTACAGAAAGATATATATAATATATATACCATAAACATTTAATAATATTAGAGCACTAAGGATTAAACTTCTCCCCAGTCTCAACACAATGCCATATTCGTGCGTGGGGTGTCTCGCGAAGCGAAATCCAAACAAGGAACCCCCCCGATACACTACTATGCAGCACGGTCGATCGTCGGGATCCATTATACCCTCGGCACTCGATTTATACATATACGTACATCTACAATATCCGTCCGGATAATATCTCCCGGACTGAGGATTACTTGATACATATAGTATTTATAAATACTTATCCTTTTCATTTCAAAAACTTCCATTTCCCTTCTCATATCCAGGAAATGTATTTATAGAAGCCAATTCATTATCATGAATTGCTTTAACAAATCATATACTTTTTGAAAGCCAATTTTATTAACATAAAAATGCTTTTCCTTTATCAATTATCCCATTTCCCTTTTTATACTCAGGAAATGTATTCAAAGACATTTTCATTATCATAAAAATGCTTTGATCATAACATATGCTTCCACATCCCTTCTTCCATCCGGGAAGTGTTACCGAAGCCAAATAATATAAACCATTTCCCTTCCTATATCCAGGAAATGTAATTAAAGCAAATCCATTATTATGAACTGCTTTAGTAAACGCGTTCTAAGACCGCCCGTCCGGATTTCTCCACTGTGCGCGCCCCTAAATGGCTATCATCTTCCAGGGCCTCCAAGACAACCTGGGATCATATATCGAAAGACGTCGGGAAGCGACCATGTGCCTGCAGGATAGTCAAGACCACACCCGGAATCTCCTAACCAGCGCAGAAAATGTAACAACAAACGCTCACATGGCCTATAGGACTATATCCACCCTGCATCATTAGCCAGGGGGCTTCATCATACGAACGCAACTTCCCTTATGATAGCGATTTAGAGAGGTGTGTATCCTCATTTTTATTATTTATGAAAATCATTTGTCTTTCCATTTTGAAAACATTTATATATTATTTTCAAAATCATTTTCATCATATCATATATACTTTAATCACATAGTATATACATATACCCTATATTCATCCTTGAATATACATAAATGGCCATATTTGCCAACTATATATAGCGATGACCATTAATCCCAAAGATTCCCTCGAGGAATCATAATCATGCTTTCATATAAGCATGATACTAAACCCAAAGTATTTCCTTACTTTGTTCAATACTAATTACCTCAATCATCTCTTAAAGGTTTATTTATCCTCAAAACCCTTATTTAGGAATCCCCATAAAAATCCCAAATGGTAATTCAACTCCCCATACTCTTAAAGGGAGAAAACTAGAAATTCTGGCCTAAGCGAATGGATTCGCCCCTTTAGCGAATCGATTCGGATGGGGGAATCGATTCGGTTCTCAATCCGAATCGATTCGGAAAGTGTTCTGCAAACAGGTCTGTAAATGGCGAATCGATTCGGTCTATACCCGAATCGATTCGGCCCATTGCAGAAACCCAATTCCCCTTAGGCGAATCGATTCGGCCTGTACCCGAATCGATTCGGCATGTTCGAGGGTCACAGTTTGGGCGATTTCTCAAACTCCAAAATACCCAAAAACCAATCCAAATTCATTTTTATGGTTTCTACTCTACACCAAAAATCATCCCAAACATCTACACAATAATTTCTAGCCTTTATTTTTCCAATTCCCGATTTGATTTCCGAGTTGGTACTTTCAACCGGGAGCTGTCATCTTGTAAAAATCATATCAAATCGTAGAAAAATCATAAAAATACGTGGTCAGTGCCCACGCGACCGTATCGAAAATATCTACAACTTTCGTGTTTTGGCCGAAAGCTAAATCAATTATTTTCCTGGCCAAAAATGCCCCCTAAGGTGACGGGTTACTATTCATCGTCTCTTCCGAGACGATTTCGGCCATTAAAGCTTCTCCCAAGCTTTTGTCGCCTCACCCAACGTCCTACAACCTCAACCAACTACAACTACACATATATTAAGGATTCTAAACATCCTAGAACCCAAAACCACCAATTAATTTAGATTAAAACCTAAGTTCCACAAAATTGAAATATTATTGGGGTTTAATTGTTTTAACTCCCCAAAACCCGTTTTATCCACGATAACCCACCCCAAAACCATTTGGGTTTGTGTATACCAAACTACGGTATGAGATATTTATGCAAAAAGTTAAATAAAGCAAGTAAACACTTGCCTCGTGGATAAAATCCGACGACCTCGAGTCGAATCCGGCGGAGTTGGCCGAGATCTCCCATTTCTTCTCCTCTTTCTCCTTCCTCTCTCTCTTCTCTCTCTTTTCTTTCTTTATTTCTCTTTTCTTTTCCTCTCTTCCTCCTTTTATAAGGAGAAAAGGGTTTTAAACCCTTAAAACCCAAAAACGACTCATTTACCCAATTACGAGTTACTTTTACCTCTAAAATTACCCGAAACTCATTTTCGACAATCGGACACTCTTTTCCGACTATCTCGGCTATTCCGAGAATTATGGCACAGTCGAAATTCCCATCCGAGGTACTTGACCGCAAATAACTATTCCAACCCAAAATAATTAAATGCGGGTTTTCCAATAAAAATCTTACCTCGTGTCGCTTTACTCAACGACGACATATAATTAAAATATTTCGACCTATATAGTCCCAAAAATAATTACAGCACCCATCGAAAATCATTCAATCCTCGAAAATCCCAAAATTTACTATTTAGGAAAATTCCCCAAATTTCCACTTAATTTAATTATATGGAATTTAATTGTCTAAAAAGGACGGGTTGTTACATGCTATTAAGGGCATAAAAAAAATTCAGACTACAAAAAATTACAAATTACATAAATTTGGGACTACTCATACAAATAAAAAAAATCATATTGAACTACGAATACATAAAATTTATCCACATACAAAAAATATATCAATACATAAAAAAAAATATCTGAAATGAATATTTAAAAGAGATAGCAGTTGAACTAAGTTTGTTCCGTCCTGGTTATAATCACCATAGTGAGATCATGATCGATCGTCCGGGAGGGAGGGAGAAAGGATGGAAGGGACGAGGGAGGCGAGGAGGGAGGGACAAGGGAGCTAGGCTGGGAGGGAGGGAGGCAGGGGAAATAGGTTTAAGGAAAAGTGATAAGAGAAAAGAGATAGAAAACCTTGTTTTTATGATTATTCTTTTAATTATTTACAATCGTTTTTACACCCTCAGTTTTGTAAATAATTAGAGGTATACCTTGAAGTTTGAAGTCATACCAAAAACACTCAATATATATATATATTTTTAGGTTGAACCAGGGTCACCGCCCCCTTGGGCCCTATGTCCATCTCCCCTACTTAAAAGCTTAATATTGGGTACATATGTCTTCTTCAATTGCTGACATTTTTTAACGCACAGTCACAGTGTGCATTTGTGATTTCTCAGGAATTACATATAAGTGTGATAGTTAGTGAAGAAGGTTTGGATTTAAAAGGAAAAAAGGGACACGATGTTGATTGTATGCACGATCAAGAAGGGACCAGAGTTGGTGATTCGGTTTATTTTTTCACGAAATTGATTTCATAAAAATAAAAATATGAGAAAAGGTTATGTAGTTGAATTATTATTTTAGTTCATTGAAATTATGTTGACTAAATGCCTTTTTTTTCATTTTTTTTTATTCTTTGTTTTTGTCTGGGGTTTACTTAGTAAATATTTGTTGTATGTTATTTACATTTGTACTCATGCAGTTGCCTGGAGAAGATGGTGGGTAAAATATTATTTTGTTTTGTAAACTTTATTCTATTATAATGTTATTATGATATATACCATTATTATGTTGAGTAAGTTAGTATAAACTACATTACATCGACCTAAAGCTAAACCGAATTACATTGTTTTGTAAAATATTAAATGAGTGATCAAAATCTAACTCCTTAATTACTCAGTAGTAAACTAAGAACTGTGGAAATGGAACTAGAATTCAAGAAATAAATAACCCAGTTCCGTAGGAAACAGACTAGTTCCAATTTGAGTTTCTCCTCTAAACTGATAAGACCTGAGTTTAGCATTCCCAATAATGATTCTGATGAGGAATGTGATATAGATAGTTTGGATAATCAAATTGCATTTATGTCAAAGTAGTTTAAGAAAATTGTGAAATTTAGAAATAAAATGGCAACTAGACAAGGCAAGAAAAATTATTTAACTCAGTCTAATCACAAACCTCATGAGAAAGGTTAAGACAAACATCACAAGGAAATTCATATGAGACCTAACAAAGACTTTAAGAATATTGAATGTTTTAGATGTGATAAATTAGGTCACATAGCACAAGACTGTAGAGTTAACTTGAACACGACCAATAAACATACTAGGGCTAATATTTTCAAGACTTGGTATGATTCAAGTGACTTTGATAATGAGGAACCTGAGTCATCTGAGGTTTTTGATCCTTGCATGTCTTTCATTGCTAATATAATCTATAATAATGATATGCTTGTGCCTAAGTATGAGAATGATGCTAGTAGCTCTACTTCTGTTGTTATGAATCATGTTTCTACTGGTTTAGATGCTTTCATTTCCGAGAACATTTCTAGTTCAACAGCGGGGTGTGTGAGTCAAATAGAAAGCGATAATGATGATGTCAATGTGTGTGTGAGTTCAATAATTGAATCCTTAGGGGTTACTTCACACACTACACTTAGTGACTCAGACACTGAAGACCTCCCTGATGTTCACACACTTTATGTCAAAACTCTCAAGAAAAGCTCTAGACTAGAGAAGATAGTGAAAGATCTCACTAAAAAACTAGAAGACCTAAGTTTAATGGTTAAACTTGATGATGAAGAGTACACTACCCAATGTCTAACTCATCAAAATGAAGTCAAAATTTTTGATCAAAAATTGAAAGATTTGATTGAAATAAATGAAACTCTGAAGAAAAATATAAATTGACATTATTAGAATTGGAACAAGCCAAAGAAAATACAACAACTGTTTTAAAAAAATTGCTAAGTTTGAAAATAATCCCAATTATTTTGTTAGATTTGTTGTTGATTCAAAAACCAATTCTGATGATCAAACTCGAATAGGATTTTGCCTAAATTTAAAGACAAAAATTAAAAACTTTGAATCAATCAAGTTTGTGTCAGGTGGAAAAAGACCTATGGAAACATGTCCAAATTTTCATTGACAAAAAGATGAGTTTGAGCAAAAACATCAAAAGTTGGATATTGGCGAATCAAGTAACTCTAAGTGTGAAAGTCGACCTAAAGCTAAATATGTTTGCCCTCCTATTAGGAAGAGTAATTATTCTTTTCAATCTGTACTCCCTCGGAACAAGGCTCAAAATCAAAATTCCATGAAACCTATGTTTAGAGACTTTCCTAAGAGATACCATCTTCAAGCAATTTATATTGCTCTTTTTGTGATATATACGGTCATTCTTTTGAAGAGTGCTACTCTAGACGTTTAGTTAATCCTGTCTGTAATACTCATTTGTATCAAAACTTTAACTACTCTAGGAGAAGCCATAACAATTATGATGTGCCTAGGCAACTAGACAAAACCTCTAACTATAGAAAGAGAAAGACCAAACCTAAAAGATCATTTACAAGAAGGATTCCTAGATACTTTCCTAAATCAAATTCTCATAGTTTCCATAAAATTCAAACTCAGGTGCTAAACATTTTTCAACAAAAATCTAATGCTCGCAAATTTTATCAAATGAGAGCAAATAGGCGCAAAATGAAAACAAGAGTTATTTGGGTTAGAAAAGATGAGCTATTGCCCCAGATGAAGTGTAACATTATGATTACTGCTTTAAAAGCTCAACACACTACTTCTGGTTGGTATTCAGACTCTGGGTGTTCAAAACATATGAATGGGGATGATGCAAAACTTTTAAACAAAAAAAGCTTTGCTGGAGGAAAAGTTATTTTCAGTGATGGTGTATCATCGAAAATCATTGGTAAAGAAACACTCCAAGAAGAAGGATTACCAATACTTGAAAATTTTCTTCTAGTAAAAGGCCTTAAGGCTAATCTACTTAGTATCTCAAAATTTTGTGACTCAAATCATACTGTCACCTTTTCTAAGAATAATTGTAAAAATTTTAAATGAAAATGGTGAGTGCATAATTACAAGATTCAGGACTCCTGACAATTGTTATACTGTCATGAACAATACTGAAATCTGTAACATTGACATAATGGATGACAATGAAATATGGCATAATAGGATGGGTCACATAAATTACGATAACCTTAGTAAATTATCTTCACAAGAAATACTTAGAGGAATTACAAAGATCAAACTTATTTCTAACATTGTCTATGGACCTTGTCAGAAATGAAAAATTATTAAGGCACCTCATAAGAATGTTAAAGATATCCTTACCTCTAAACCCTTGGAACTCATCCATATGGACCTAATGGGACCCTATAGAAATCTTAGTCTATGTGGACACAGTTACATTCTTGTTATGGTTGATGACTTCACCAGGTTTACTCGGGTGGCCTTCTTAAAACAAAACTCTGACACTTTCCAATTTTTTTTTAAATTCTACTTCGAATTAAAAATGAGAAGGACACTCAAGTAAATAGAATTCATAGTGATAGAGGTGGAGAATTCATAGATACAGGTATTATAAAGTATTGTGACTATAATGGTTACAAACATGAATTTAGTGATCCTAAGACTCCTCAACAAAATGGAATTACTGAGAGAAAGAATCGTACTCTTCAAGAGATGGCACGTGTTATGATTCATGCCAAATGATTTCCTAAATATTTTTGGGTAGAATCAATTCGTACTGCGTGTCACATTATTAATAGGGTCTATCTTAAGTAGAATTATAAACAATCTCCTTATGAACTATGGTATGGGAAGAAGCCCAATCTTAAATACCATAGAACCTTTGGTAGTACTTGTTATGTATGCAAAGACAGAAAAGACTTATCCAAAGTTGAGACTCGTGGAGATAAAGTTATTTTCCTAGGATATTCTCCTAACAGTAGAGTCTACCGTGTCTATAATCTTCACACCAAAACCTTAATGGAATCCATAAACGTTATTGTAAGTGACGCTACTGTTGAGAGTAAGACTGGAGAACCAACTATTTTGGAAGAGTCTGAAATTGTTTTAGAAAATGACTCTCCAGAAATAGATGATTCTTTTCCAGTCGAGGAACCTGAAGTACCTAATTGGGTTTTTAAAGATCATCCCATAGATAATGTTGCTGGTAACCCTTATGACCCTGTACGTAGAAGATCTCAATTAAGAAACTATGCTCATTATCCATGTTTTGTCTCCCTTTTGGAACTAAAGAATGTAAATAAGGCGTCGAATGGCCCTCAATGTATTTTTGCCATGCAAAAAGAACTTCTTCAATTTGTCATTCATGATGTTTGGTATCTTGTACCTAGGACTGATTATAAAAAAGTTATTGGCACATGTTGGATATTTAAAAACAAATCAGATGAAAGTGGGATAATCATTAGAAACAAAGGCAGATTAGTGGCTCAAGGATATTCTCAAATTGAAGGAATAGGTTTTAATGAGACATTTGCTCCTATTACTCGCTTAAAATTTGTTCCTCTTCTCTATTCCATAGCTTGTTACTTGTATTATAAGCTTTATCAAATGGGTGTAAAATCAGCCTTTCTTAATGGAATCTTGATTGAAGAGACCTATATTGAACAACCCAAAGGGTTCATTGAACCTTAATATCCTAATCATGTTTATTGTCTTAAAAAGGATTTGTATGATCTAAAACAAGCGCCAAGAGCTTGGTATGAGCGTCTTTCCAACTTTCTCTTAGATAAAGGTTTTAAGAGAGGTGGAAATGATCAAACCCTTTTTGTCAAACATTTTGGAAAAAATATCACTACAGCTCAAGTCTATGTCGACGATAACATTTTTGGATCCACTTCCCCTTTAGAAGTTAATTCTTTTTTCTGAAATCATGCATAAAGAATTTCAAATATCTCTTATGGGGGAGTTGCAATTTTTCTTGGGTCTTCAAGTCAAATAGAACTCAGATGGTGTATTTGTGTCGTAATAAAAAAATGCTTTAGATATTGTCAAAATTTGGTCTTGAAAGTGCCAAAGAAGCTAAAACTCCCATGAGTACTACGACTAAATTATCTAAAGATGAGAGTGTAAAATCCATAAATCCTACTCTATAGCGTAGTATAATAGGAAGCTTACTATACCTTACAGCGTCGTATCCTAATATTATGTACGCAGTTTGCATGTGTGCCCATTATCAAAACAATCCTAAAGAGAGGCACTTGGTTTGTGTAAAAAGAATTATTAGATACGTAAAATGCACTCTCAATTTAGGACTTTGGTACACCAATGATACTCCTAGTACTATAATAGGATACACTGTTGCTGATTGGGCAGGGTGTACTGATGATAGTAAGATCACATCAGGACCATGTTATTATATCGGTAACAATTTAGTAGCATGGAGTAGTAAGAAATAAAACTGCACTTCTTTATCTACAACTTAATCTGTATACATAGCCGCTGTTAGGTGTTGTGCTCAATTACTTTGGCTTAATCAAATGTTAAATGATTATGGTATTCAAGAAGACCAATTACATCTTAATTGTGATAATCAAAGCCAGATCAATATCTCTAAAAATTATGTTCAACACTCGCGACCAAACACATTAAAATTAGACATCATTTTATACGCGAACTAGTTGAGACTAAGGAATTAGAAATTAATTATCTTCCTACTGATTTGTAGCTCCCATATATGTTTACAAAACCTTTGGATTATAATGGATTTCATTCTCTGCGAAAATCGATAAGAATGGTTTGGGCTGAATAAACTCATATGGTTTATGTATTTTTTTCCCTTTGTCCATTTGAGACAAAATGGGGGAGAAATTTGAGTCTTATGAGTTCATTTTTTTCTTGTACATATTTCTTAAAGGCATGATCTTAGTTTTATTTGTAGGAATCTGTACCATTGATGTTATTAGGGTATTGGTTTGTAATTAGTTAAGTTATGTAATTTTCTATTTCTAGGATATGGGTAGATAGAATTTTGTATAGAAATAGTTTTTTCTTATTCCTTTATTTCCTTACAAGTCCTAGATGACTCAAAGGATATTTTGTCTCATATTTCCAAAGAGGGAGATTGAATCACCTTATACACTTGACTCACTTGAGTCTACATTGTATAAGTGCTCATCTAGTTTGAAAATAGTGACAAAATTGAGTCCCTTCGCTAGATACCAAAGAACCTCAGAACCTTCTACTTTATTCCTCTTGATTGATGTTCAAAGGTATATTCTTAATCACCCACACACATTAGGATTGCATTGATAACATATATATTGCATAAAATGATTGTGTGAGTTAATTCCCCTTCAAATTTTTTTTTAATAATTTTTTGGAATTTTTAAACATTTTTAAATGTTTATTAAGAAATTAAAATTGGTTTTATAAACATATGGGGCCATTGTATAAATACTTATTCTATCTCATTTTGCCTAAATGTTTTGTTGGGTAGGATCTGAATGCGCTTGAGAATTTAGGGTGCATGTGTAATTATTTTGAAAACACGCGTGTGTGAGTTCATCTGGGCCTTACCTGTCAGCTTTATATCGGCTTGATCTGTGTTTGTTGGTAGACTCATATCGGCTTTATATGAGTCTTGATCTGTGTTTGTAAGCTTTATATCGGCTTGATCTGTGTTTGTAATCGATCTCAGACTTTAGATCAATTCAATCAACGATCTTCATGTGTTTTATCCCATTCCATGTGAACCCTTTTTGACCTATCAGGGTGCATTTAAATCATCGTTGTTCTTAAACCGTTGGATCAACGTCAAAAGTCCAAGACTAAATCTCAGCCTTTAGATTTGCATCAGCCTTCTCGATCTTTCCAATCCTACGATATAAGGAGGCTTAGTCTCAACATTTATAAACTTTTTGCCATTTCGTCCAAATAGAGAGAGAGAGAAATAAAAGAGAGAGAGAAGAGAGAAACTACAGAGAAACCCTAACCCTATTCAAACCCTAAACTCATTTCTCCTAAACAGTTTACACCAAACACTATACCTGTGTGTTTGAGAGTGTTGTTGGTGGGGGTTTAAAGGTTGTTTAAAGAGTTTTATCCTCTGTGTTCAAGATTTTGTTTCCAACTTAGACATTACATGTTAGATCTCTATTTCTCTTTCATAGAAACAATAGATCTGATTATTGCATGTTATATTACACTTAGATCTGCATATTTTAGTTTTTCATCTTGAGAAAACACATTAATTGATTACTGTTCTGTAAATGTTTTTCAAAATGTTAGAATCAACAAATTATACTTTTTCTGTTTCTAGTTCTTATGAAACAAGACTCACGATCTAGTTGGAATCGTAATCGGTGGTTTTCAATTTCAAAAAATATTTTCAAAACCCTCTGAAACTGATTAAGACCTTGAACCGTCTTTCGAGCAAGGTAATCTTGGATTCTGGGTTTATTTGAAAGATCAAAGAAAGTCTTTTGTTTCCTAAGAAGAGAGAAACTGAAAATCTAACTCATTTAGATCTGTTCTATATTTTGATAGGACTTATTTGTATAAATAAGTGTGCGTGTGTGCATGAAAGTGCTAGATCATGTTCAAAAACACTTGACACACTACAACACATAAGTGTTGGCCATAAGATCTTGAATTAAAAAGAGTCGACATAAAGACTGGAACAAAGTGGAGAAGTTAGAAAGGTGAGAAAGCAACATCAACTCAGAACTGCAGAAAAGTTAGAATCAAACCAGTGGGTACATATTCTAAACTTGTATAGGTCTGATTTGTGTGCATGTGTGTTAATTATCTTGTAACCAGTATATTTTGTTCTAGTGGAATTTTGGTTTGTGACTTAGAAGTCACCGTGGATGTTTCCTTAGTTGGGTGAGGTTTTACCACGTGAAAAACTGTGTGTACTTAATCTTCCTACATCTCCTCATCTCATTCTTGTGGGTGTTCTGATATAAATTGTTTTAGTTTTGTTGTTCAAAACTAGTTACATAATCTTAATAATATCTTGTACATTTTTATTAAATACATCTTGTGTTAATCTGTTTTGATTTAATGGAAAGATTTTCTTCAAAAAATAGTTCGGAGTTACTTCAATAGTTTAATCTTTTTATTAAACGGCATAAGTAGCAGCTTTTTCACAGGTTGTCTTGGTGTTAGGCCCTAGAAGATGATAGCTATTTAGGGGCGCATCCAGTGGGGTGACTTCCGGAAGGATGGTTTACAATCATTATATTGTGATTATAACTATTCTTATGAAAGTGGTAATTTATAAATGGTGAAGAATTTTATAAATCAATTGTTTTAGAATGAGTTTCCTAATGAGAAATGGAACTGTGAAATCATATTGTGTAAAACCAAAAAGGAAATCTTAGCAGTTAAACTAAGTTATATTCTCTTGCATTAATGTGTACTCATAAGTGTAAGTTAACCATTATTACGAAATTGAGTTATTTCTCTTAATTTAATAGGAAGCTTAATTCATAATGATCTGGTTGGACGCTAGGATGTGTATTAAGATGAGAGGTAAGGATGATTATTATTGATGAGAGAATCCAACCTGTTTATCATGTTTAGTGCTCATAACTATTAAGCATTTTATTCACACGTATATCATATCAAACCGAGCCCCAACCCATTTATATTTCTTTTTCTTGCATTGTTCTCTTTTATGCTCAGGTTCTCCGCCACAAGGGTGCCCTTATGATTCTTCCTTCTCAGTGTCAAGGAGCTACATCATTTTTGCGGATGTTGTAGGATTCTTGTTATAGACGCATCTATCTTTTGTATTCTCTAGTTATGATCATACTGAACATTCAGGCATAATGCCCAAGTTTTGTACTTGTTGATATATATATATATATATAATGTGATATTTGTTTGTAATACTTGGCATAACCGTAGTATTGGTATGTTAACCGACAACCTATTTGATTATTATTTAGTTGTATGATAATTAAACTATTTTATGCCTTCATTTGTATCCACCTTATTTTATATGGGCTTGTCTAAATGGTTTTATTTACACTTACAAATTATATTGACCACCATTTTCGAAATTAATTGGTGGTTATCTCGTATTATTATTTTCACGAAAATGATGCTAAGAATGGACCATCTATGATTCCTGCATTTATTGGGATATCGGGTTGGACACCTCTTATTTGAATAAGTGGGGTGTTACACGTATATGGGGGAATGAACCCACACGAAATATACTCAAGATTAAAATTAAGGCGCGTGGCAATATTGGTTATACGCGTGTTGCATTCTTAAACACTACAGTTACCTATGACAAACGGAGTTAAAAGTTCTATGACAGTTATATTAAAAAAATATCACATTTTCAATTATTCATTTAATTCAAGAATAGAATTTATATCTATGAAAAAAACTTTAGGTTGGGTTCATGCATCTCAACTCTTAAAGACTTAGTCGGACATTGCGACACTACCAATTAAGGAGATTTCTACATTGCATGTAATTATCATCATCATGGAATTATATCTAAGCATGTAAGAATTGATTATAAAGCATAAAATCTATCAAGAACACCAAAAAAATAACAAATAATGAAGAACAAGGTTGAGAAGACAAATTATGTTGAATAATTATTGAGAAAGATCAAAATTATGCAAATTTGATGAAAAAATAATCTCCCAATATTCTTGCCTCTTTGTTGTTCTCAAAACTTATGTCCTATCAACCTCCCTAACCCTGGAATAATGTGTTAATCTCCTTATGTAGTTTTTCTACAAGTCTTTTAACTAATAACAATCTCTAAAATTAAGTGTACATTTGCAAAAATCGCGCTCAATATCCTAATCGGTTCCCTTTGGAACCTAACTGGTCCAATCTTTAATCAATTACAACTTTGTCGCTGACTTTCTTCTTGTCTTCAAATGTGTGTAACTCTTCAACCGTAGCTCGAATTTGTATGCCATTTCCTCCAGTGTGTTCGTGACGTCATGATCTTCAACTTCTCTTTGGGCTCCACATTCGTATTTGAGTTGTAAAATTACATTGATGCCCTCGACTTTCCTGCTTTTCTTTTCGGTTCTTATTTCGAGTTTCCCATGCACGAAATACCCGTGAAATATAAGAGAAATACACGAAACACAATGTACTCATGGAAAAGGATAACTAGAAATAATATGAGACAAATCCACATAAACTACATTACACAGAGTGATAAAAAATGTCTATTTTACGGGCATAAATAAGAAGAATTTACGCCGAATCAACCCCCCCCCCCCCCCCAACTTAGAACTTTTATCGTCCCGAGCAGTGTAAGAGAATCATGTTATGATTAAAAATACTTATAAAAATCTTATTGGCATATAGTACCCTTTTCGCGGGCATGCAGTTGCATTTAGCCTAAGCAACAAGCGGTTGAACCCCCCAAGTTACCCTAGTAGGACGAGTGGTGTCCTGTGAGTGTTTATAGTGAATTTACCCACAAAATTCTTTTTTTTGACTCAAGAAAATATCAAAATAATTATGAACTGTAAAAGTTAAATTCCTTAAAAATAATCACTTTAATTTTTTTTTCAATAATCTCAATTCATAGTGTGTGTGTGCAGAGCCGAGAATTAAATCGCTAATTTCTATCGATTAATAATTAAGTTACATTTCAAAAAAATTGTTTGTTTTAAATTCTCACAGGGTGCTTTCACAAACGAATCTCTCAGAATATGGCTATTTTTCTTTGTTTGCTTACTATAAAGAGTAAATATATCGGACACAAAATCACGCAGACAAGTTGAAAGACGAAATTTTTTATGAGTGATAAAATTTCATCATCGGGTTAAGGTCATTGGAAAACGGGAAAAATCATCTTTTATTCGCACTAAGTAACCTCTTTTATTATCTCTTCGTGTTTTGGCGCTCGACGCAGTAATTAATTTCAGTTTTTGGACATGGTTATGACTTTGTTTGGTTTGTAATGTGTATTGGGTAATGTTGGAATGGTTTGAAGTTTCGGAGTTGAAAATTGTGTTGATGATGTTCGTTTTCATATTTTGTTTTCTTTCCCCTTTGGATTGCATCATTTAGACTTACATGATGAATTTTTTTATTTTCAAACTTCGGGTTGATTAGGTTTTCAGTTTGACAAATGAAAATGGTATAAATTACTCAACTCAAATTGAGATTGCGACAAGGGAGATTTTTCATAACTTTTTTATGGCTAATATATTTCGGTGACAAACGACGACCAAACATAATCTATCTGAATTACTCATTATTTTACCATATGCGTCTCAAGATTAAATTTAATTTTGAGATATTTTAATGCGTTTTTAAGAGGACATCTCGCTCGTTTTCCGTAACCGATCAAAATAAAAAAATTGAGATCTTCAATGACTTATTTACACACTGAATTGAACATTGAGTTAACTATTAACTTGAATTTATTTAAATATTCAAAATAATTGATGGGCTCGAAATCTCACCGAGTCAATAAATATCCACACTCATTCATTAAGTTGTTAATGTTTCGTTCAATTTCCATCTTTGGTCAATTTTGGCTTTATGCATTTAAATTTTACAAATTGAGTCTTTAGACAAAAAAATTAGTGATATTTTTGAAAATTTTAAATTCTAAAATTGATTTATTTTGATGATAAATATTTTTGGCGTTTTTCAATTTTTGATATTTTCTACTTTTTATGAACTTTTTGATATTTTTCAATTTTTTGGGGCATTTTGAAATTTGCGAAATTTTGAAAATACACATGTACCCCCCCCCCCCCCCCCCCGGGTAACTTAGACTTTGTAATGTCTTCATGCCAAAGGACTAAAATTTAGATAGAAAAAGAAAGAGTGCGTAATAAAATTGAGCAATTAAACAAAATGCAACTTTTTTTGTATTAATAACAAACATGACACTTTGCAATGCGATAAAAAAGAGGATAGCGGGACATAGTTCTTTTAAAGAGGAATTACAAAGAAAGAATAAATAACTACATCAAAAAGGGAAAACACCGCACAAGAGCTTCACGAAGATGGGTCGAGCGCAAAAGAGTCGCGGGCATATGGGTCATAGAAGTAATCGATAATTTGTGCATTCGGACCGATTAGGAGATGATACATCTCCAATTGGAGACGCATTATCATGCTAGTGTCCAGTTGGTACACGCGCCTATCATTCCGCTGATCCTCCCCCATGATTTTGTGATGAATATTTCGAGCCTAGACTCGAGTACATCAATATGACGGTTGAAATTCATCAAGTTGGGCTCATAGTCGGGATCTACCTCTTCACCGTATTTATCTTTTTCCTCTTCCATTTCGACTGCTTCCTTTTCTTGCACCGCCGGTGGAGGAATATGAGTTACCCCTATCGAGCAAACACTTCGTGTGAAGGAGGTTATCCCATTGGCTTTGAGAGGTGTGGTTGCGTGTTGGGTGCCTCAATACCGACATCCTTTAAAACAGATGTGATGAAAGGTCCATACGAAAGGGAAACTTTTCCAGTTTGATCATATGCGGCATGAATGGTCTCACCATATAGCATAAGAGCGCGATGGATGGCACTCCCCTAGTCGAGCACATGGTAGAGGAAATTGACTTGGCGTATGCGGAGGATGGAATTGTTTGATGTTTGAAGGATGGAGATGCACGTGATCAGGAATGATAACTGTGTCCTCTCATCTAGGTTACCCATGGTAAAAGTATCCCGAACCTAATTATGACTAGGCATGAGTCGAGAAATGCACATGACTTTGGAAAGTGGGACGCCGAAAGATGGATACTCAAAGTATCGGGGTATATGGACCCCTTTGGCATGAATTTTATGGATCATGAGGTTAAAAGAGAGCTCGACTCGGGTTTCATCAACATATGCCTCAGATTCATAATTTAGTATCTTTACGAGCATGACATTGAAAGTTCGGGACTCATCTACCTAAACGTTCTCATCGGGGTTCTTGAAGAAGTTGTTCCACCTTCGGTGGTGGAATCAGGTGGTCATCGCTTGTGGGATCTTCTTCCAAAGAATTTTTCAAATGATATGAATCATTCGGGTGTAATACCCCGTAATTTTAAATGACTTTTAAAATGGGTTATATTTTATTAATGGATTAATTGGATTATTATTATTAATTAATTCATTTGGGTTTAATCCGAATTGTGGATATTAAAATGGATGATTCTGAATATTACTTAAAGATATTTAGGTAATATATGAATGCGATGTCATTGATATGACGGTATGATATAAATTCGGTAATTTGAATTTTTAGTCAGACGCGGTATGGGACGTGTCGGGACTAATTTATTAAATTAAAAAGGAAATTTATTTTCTATCGACCTTATAGTCATTTAAACTACGTCTTTGCATCCAGACGGTTCGAAATAGTCAGAAAAGTCTATTTGGATGTTAATTTTGAGTCTCGGGTCATTTGGAAATGAAAAGACAACCCAAAAGGGCATTTTGGTTATTTTTACAAGGGGGTGAATAGTGATTTCGGATTTTGTCTTATTATAAGTATTTGGAGATTAGTGTATGTAGGTTCATTTCATCTCTTCTACACAAAATTTAAAAGTCATCTTCCTAGAGAGAGTGAAAGGTTGCTTGGGAAGGGAAAAGCTTGCTTGAAAATGAGGAGAACCAAAGGTCAAAGTTCACCACCACCATCACCACCTATGTTATTCAACTCCAAAGGATCAGATCTTCAGTAAAGGCAAGTGTTTGATATTTGCAATTTAAGTTCGTATATTGTCCATGTTAGGATAGTTATAAAAAGAGATGATTTTCATGCTTGGAAGATGAAAGGATATAGTTGTTAATGGATTTTTGGAATCTACAAATATATAGGAATCAAACTCATGTTTTAGGTAGTTAGTAATCCAATAAATATTCATCAATCTGTGGAAGAAATTCTGAAAATAATTTAGTGTTCTTGAAGATAATATGTTGATAATTTTCTGGAGAAAGAGGCAAAAACGAGTGTAATGAGAAGAGCCATTTTGGAATGTTTAGATCTTCTTTTCGAGTGCATTTGGATGAGATTTAAGAAAAACTCAAAACACATACCTGACTCAATTTTTCATGTAGAATCCAAATCTGAAGTCGGATTGATGATTCGAATAATTTTTGGATCTGATTTTTCTGAGTATTTAAAATATGAGAATTCATGATGTTGTTTCTTTTTAATGTTGGTTCTTATCCCAAAACTTTTGTGGATCTTTAGTGATTATTAATTGGATATTATGGGACTTAGAAAATATCAGTAGACCCTTGATAAGATTTGAATTAAAGTGATTAGGATCTAATTGATTAGAATGATGATAATTAAATTAAAAGAAATTTCGGTTGCTGGATTCATTTGTTGGATTATAATTGGGATGTATGAGGATTAAAGATAGGACCAGTAGGGGTGATTTAATATAACACCTGGGTAGCCTTAGGGTTAAAATTTGAATATGAAGGACTGAGTTTAGTACAAGCGCTTAGCGGTACGACTCCTGGATAGAGATGGGAGTTTAGAACACATTTGGTTGAAAAAGGGTATGAGGTTATCCCGATCGCGTATTTGAAGTTGACGGACCTCCTCGATCGACAAGTTAAGTAGTAGTGTATTGGAGGGGTTCCTTGTTTGGATTTCTCTTTGCGAGACGCTCCGCGCATGAACCTTAACGACGTCGGGAGTGGAGAGATGTTATAGGATGCGAGGATAATTAAATTATGAAGTAAAGATATGATACGTGGAATTTAAAAGAGATATAATGATACATATGGGAAATATCTTAGGGTAGTGATATTACCTTATTGATATTATATTATAGGTATGATAATACCTATTTGATTAATTGATGATTTATGTGTATGACATACCTAGCTTACTTGCTATCGGTGGGAGGTTTGCGCGTGAGGGCAGTCATATCCTGATGAATCCATGGGATCTTTGATTTGTCGCTCGAGAACATAGGTCTATGAAAGACTTATTGGGAGTTGATAAGTCCGCTGACCGTGGGTAAGTAGGTATGTGCGTGACCCATGGATACGAGAACTATGTTCGCCTCCAACTTGTATGTTGTTGTTTGTGGTTCGAGGAATCCTTACCGAACCTTTAGTCCCATATTCGGCGACCTGCGATGATAGGACATGATAGCAGAGTAATGCATTGCACCGCAGCTGTGACTCGGGGTGCCGTATTATATATGAATATATATATATAATGGATTAAATGAATGGATGGATATTTATTATGGTTAAATCTATCTACGGTGATAATTGTAGATAACGGTGAATAGAGAAAGATAATTGAATTAAGTTAATGAATGTTTATTGAAAAACTTAATTCATATTAATGAGAAATGATTCATGTTAATGAGAAACGATGAGAAATGTAAATGAATAATAATGTGACGTATGGTATGGGACATACGGGGATTATGATATTGGGATGGAATTATAATATGGAGACTGGAAAAGAGGAACCATTAACTAGGAGGTTAATAGGAAACGTTAAGTGTGCACTCTAGTTGAGAGGTGAGTTGGATCTAACATGTACATAATAAATGATTTATTGCACTTGTTAAATACTTGCTGTTTTAAAAATCATTTACACAATCGGGCTCTGACCCGTTTCCTTGCATATTTTCTTTTCTATTATATCTTCTATATCAGGTGTCCAGCAACAGGGACGCCAACCTTAGTTGATTATGACAGGCTATAGAGCTATGGAGTTTTTCTTAGACGCCTATCATCATTTGATTCACAGTATTCTTAGTTAGGGCATGTCGCCCAAAGATTCAGTTATCTTTCCTATCGGAGTCAGATACTATTGTATTCGTGTCATTTTAATACATTTGATATTGTTGGGATTTCTGTAATGGATTAATATTATTTGGGAATGTTTATTCCAATTGCATCTAAATTCTTTTGTGTTATCTAATTGGTTATCAGTGTTGTAGAATAAAATGTGTTGTGTTATTCTTAAACTGGAAATGGATTTTGTTGAATTAGAATTTGGAAAGTTTTTAACACCAGCTTAATTGGGTATTGGGTGAGTTGTAAATATTTTCGACAGTGATGCTAAGAATGAGCCAACTGTATATTCTGTTTTAATTTGGTATGGGACTGGCCACCCGGTATTTAATTAGGCGGGGTGTTACATCGGGAGGCAAAGAAGAAAGCTATATTCCAATATCGCTCTTGAGTCGAGCAAAATGAGTGATGTCCAGTGTGGAGAACTTCAATTTCATTTTATTTCTCGATGACGTTCTCAGCATTGTTCACGTGAAATGGATAGTATGGAATTTTCAAGAGAGTGGGAAAGGTTGGAGGGCGTGAAAAGGGTGAAATTTTTGGGGTTGGAAGGATTCTTGGTAGGGGAATTTCTAATGGAGGGGGAATGAATGCAGGGAAATGAAAATAGGGATAAAAGAGGATGGGTATGAATTTTTCCCATAATTCCGAATAGAATCGCCCTAGGGCGAACCGTTTCGATTTTCATTAATGCAGGTTGGCAATCCAAACCAGTATGGCCCTGTAAGATTAAACAGGGTGAACCATTTTCTCATCTTCAATCTATACTATCCATACAAATCGGTTCGGCCCTGTAGTTTAAACAAGGTGTACCAGTTCGTATTCCCAGTTGTGCGACTTAATATTTTTCTCCCTCTTTCAATAACAAAGTGTTGGAAATCCTTTAATCCAACTCCTTAAACGTGTTTGACACTCTCTTACCCATTTTGAAACCTCTGTACATCTTAAAATCTCACCGTAAAGCGATTGATGCTCACTCATGTCGTGCATCATTTTGGTGCTCCTAGTCTTTCCATAATCATAACTCAATGGGCCTCTAACTATCTTAACCTAACACAACTCTCTATGATATAACAAGAATCACCCCATACACGTCGAGGGTGTGACGAGCTCTCAAACAGCTCACTCAGCCCGGTAAATGGGGTCCGATTACCAAATTGTGTCAGCTTCCTCAATGAACGCCTCGAGATATGGATTTAGGAACTATCCATTAAATTTAAACGTGTGTCCCCCTTTATGTTTTTTTAACTCTATCACACCATGGGCAGGAAATCTCTCAAATGACAAACGGGCCCGTCCATACGAACGTAACTTACTGGGAAACAAATGTAACCATGAGTTATGAAGGTGCATTTTTCTTACCCGGATGAAACTCCTTACGACATATATTTTTCTCATGCTCAAGTTTCATCCTTCTTTTAGATATACGGATGCTCTCATATACATCTTTGAGTATTTATTCCAAGTCATGCAATTGAAGATTAAATGCTTCACCGAATTTATCTAAGTTAAAGTTTAACCTCTTGATTGCCCAATACACTTTGTTCTCAAGCTTAATGGAAAGATGACAAGGATTGCAATAGACAAAGAAGAATAGAGACATTTCAAGGAGATTATTATAAGAGGTTCTATAAGCCCATAGCACATCATTCAATACAATATACCAATACTTTAGTTTAGGATCAACGGTATTCTTACGAATTTGATTTATCTCATGATTTTTTATATCGACTTGCCCCTTTTTTATGGGTGATAAGGCATCCCAGCCTTGTGGACGACCCCATACATTCTTATTAATTTTCCAAACGACTTATTACAAAAGTGCATGTCATTATCACTAATAATCGCCTCGAAGTTCTAAAATGATAAGGTATGTGTTCTTATATGAACTTGATCACTACCTTGTTTTCATTTGTCTTAGTTTCTATGGCCTCAACCCATTTTCACACATAATGTACCGCGATAATGATGTATAAGAAACCAAAGGAGGGAGGAAAGGGACCCATGATGTCAATGCCCTAATAGATCCCATTATTTGACAATTTTCACAAGATTTGCAATCAGCATTTACATCCCGAAAGATTTTGGGTAATAGGAACTACTTTAAAGAATCTTCGCGGTCATCTTATTTAGTGAAAAATGCCATCCATATGCTTTCATATGGAAAAAATGAATGACACAAGGTATCTTGTCATCAGGCACACATCTTCGGATGATTTGGTCTGCGTAATATTTGAACAAGTAGGGATTGTCATAGAGGAACATGCGCGACTAAGTGAGTAACATCCTCTTTTGTTATTGTGTCCAACCTTTGGGAATGACTCTCGTGAAAAGATAATTCACTATACCCAAAAACCATGGGAGAGAAGTGGATAATAATTGCTCATCCATGAAATATTCGTCTATGGGAATAGTATCACTAGGTACGTCTGACGAAAGCCTCGATAAATGATAGGCTATGATGTTTTCGAATCCCTTTTTATCTTTAATGGAAATATCAAATTCTTAAAGGACTAGGATCCACCTAATAAGGCGTGGCTTTGCATCCTTTTTGGAAAGGAGATATTTGAGATCCGCGTGGTCAATGAAGTAAGTAATGAGTGAACCAATGATGTAGGAGTGAAATTTATCTAGGGATAAGACTAGCGTTAGGAACTTTTTCTACGTGGTGGAGTAGTTAAGTTGGGGTTCGGTTTTGGTTTGGATAGAATAGTAAATGAAATGGGACTTCTTATCTTTTTGTTTCCCAAGATAGACCCAATCGCATAATCACTCGCATGACACATGAGCTCAAATAGAAAGGCCCATCCGTATATTTCATAATGGAAGAAAAAACGAGCATGCTTTTCAATTTTTCAACAACTCTTTGGCATGCTTCATCCCACTCAAAGGGGGTGTCCTTCATGAGTAGGTTTCTTAAGGGTGTGTCGATGGAACTAAAGTCATTAATAAACTTATGGTAAAACTGTGCGTGGCCCAAGAAAGAGAGCACAACCTTTAGTGACTTAGGTGCGGAGAGATCGACAATGACGTCAATTTTTTCCCTATATACCTCGATACCCTTGGACGAAACTATGTGGCTAAGAACTATGCCTTCGGCAACCATGAAATGGCAGTCCTCCCAATTACATACCAAGTTCTTTTCCACACACCGAGCTATCACCTTCTCATGATTAGCGAGACAATGGTCAAAGGAGGAACCAAGAACACGAAAGTCGTCCATAAACACCTCAAGGACCCTCTCGACCATATCACTAAAAAGACTAATCGTGCACCGTTGAAAGGTCGCGGGTGCATTACGTAATCCAATTGGCTTACGTTTGTAGGCAAACATGGAAAAAGGACATGTGAACATTGTATTTTCTGGATCTAACACGTCCACCTCGATTTGGTTATAATCGAAATAACCATCTAAAAAGCAATAAAATGGGTGGCCCACAACTCTTTCTAGCATTTGGTCATTAAGCAATAAGGGGAAGTGATATTCTCTATTGTCGTCATTGAGATTCCATTAGTCAATGCAAATGCGCAACCCGGTGGTGGTACGTTTTGGGATAAGTTCACTATTAGCATTTTCGACCACAGTCATTCCCAACTTATTTGGCACAACTTGTATAGGACTCACCCACTTGTTATCCGAGATGGGATAGTTGATTCCCACATCCAATAATTTTTTTAATTTCCGCTCTCAGGACATCTTTCATCATGGGGTTAAAATGCCTTTGTATCTCCCTTGAGGATCTCATGTCCTCCTCGAGGTGGATTTTATGAGTACAAATTAGGGGACTTATACCATTAAAATCCACGATGATCCAACCAAAAACACTTCGGTGCTTCATAAAAATGTCCATAACCTGCCCCACTTTCTCTTTACTTAGGCTCAAGGAGACAACAAAAGGAAATGTCTCATCCTCTCCCAAGTAATCATATTTGACGTTCAAATGAAGCTTTTTCAATTCGAGGGTAGGAAAACTCTCATCGAAAGGAACCGTGCGTAACTCCTTCGGTGTTAGTTTCTCGAATCAAGAGACCCACTAATATCTCTCGCATCCCCATAGCTCTCACTCCGATCTAACAACTCTCCTATCTTCTTCATCATTCTCTTAAACTGGTGTACACATTATCTATATCACTCATCATAACAAGACACGCATCTAACGAATCCATCATATGATTACCCTCAAAGTGTTCGTGTACCACCTCCTCAATAAGATTATCCTCACACCACTCATCCCCATCACCCATTTGCTTGGTGATGTTAAAGATATTAGTCTCGAGTGTTATATTCTCGAATGTGAGTTGCATTTTACCATTTTGCTTGTTAATCAATGCATTAGCCATAGCTAAAAATGGGTGGCAAAGGATCACAGGAACATGATGGCTCGAGGGAAAGGAGGGATTCATCTCCCAAATGAGAAAATCTACCAATAAGTATAAAGTGTCGAATTGGATGATCACGTCCTCAACAATCCCCCAAGGTATCTTCATAAAACGATCCAAAAGTTGGAGAGTAATTTTTAGGGGCTTAAGGTCTCCCAAATCAAGTTGTCTATAGATGTATTAAGGGAAAATATTAACACTCGCCCTTAAGTTTAATAGCGAACTCTCAATTTTACTGTCTTCAATGGTGCACAAAATGGTGGGTGCACCTGGATATTTATACTTTGGTGGAAGATCTCTCAAAACTACCGAACTTACATTATGTGCTAGGAATACATTCTTCTTTACTTTTAGTCTACGTTTCACTATTAGCAAGTCCTTAAGAAACTTTGCATAGGCGGGGGTTTTCTTTATTTCCTCAAGAGAAGCTAAATTAATCTTTACTTGCTTAAGCACTTCTGAGATATCGTAAGGGGTGTCCCCTTTAGGGGGAGGGATCAACCATTAAGGGAAATGAGTGGAATTAGGGGGTTTCACTACTGCATTGGGCTTGATTGTGTCTTCTATATCACTCTTGTCCAAGGGGGCATCTTTGGCTTCTTTCGTGCCGAGCGAAACCTCCTTGTTATTTTACTTGTCATGTAAGCTAGGTGACAAGTGAACAACCCTCCCACTATGTAGAGTGAGAACGTCTTGATATTTCTCTTTGTTCTCGTTGGTATTAGAGCTAACAAAAATTTTGACCTTGGAGAGGTCTTTGGCCTGCCTTCTCTTGGACACTTGGGGAAGATTACAACTTAGACACTGATGCCTTTAAGATGGAAAAATTCTGGGCGTTTTGAGAGTTTATCGCTGGCCGAGTTTGCATGAATCGGTTTAAAGTGTACTCTAGGTTCTTCCACTGTGGGATTATATACGACGCAAGAGGGGAGCGCCTTTATAGGTGGAGCTTGTTCGTATGGTGGGAGTGGTGGAGGTTGTTAGGTAACATGAGGATTCGAGTTCAATGCTGTGTTCGATTGATCATAACTAAAATCGGGATGGTTTCTCCGTGAGGGATTGTATGAATTCCCGTGAGGGGTGATAAAAATAACCTTATAGGCTCCCACCACCTCAACTTTCTCTGGGAGCATCACTCTGTAAGCGAGTATTATATAACATTCCTGATTTAAAAGCACCGCCTCATAAATAGTATACACCTCCTATCTTAATGCTCAAGTGGACCTAGATACGCCTCTTTTCTATCTTCAACCATATCAATAAAGCTCTTGTCCAGTTAATTAATTTAAAGTTTTAGTTCGACTTCCTTGTCCAATTGAGAAACACCATATGCGAAAGGGGTTGTGGCCATTTATCTAGCTTTGGATTGGGTATTTGGATATGATGTGTCCCGCGTTTGAGTAGTCTCGGCGACATACTTAAAGTGGGCCTTTGCATCGTCCACATCTAACCCTAAGAACTCTCCCGGGAACATAGTTTCAACGAGTTATTTGTAACTTAAGTTTAACCCATGATGGAAGTAGGAGATAAGTCTCCACTTCTCAAAACCGTGGTCTGGGCACATGTTGATTAACTCGTTAAACCTCTTCCAGCATCTATCAAAAGGCTCATTCTCATGTTTCCTAAAGGTTAGAGATTGATCCCAAATAGAATTGGTCCTATGTGCGGGATAAAACTTTTGAAGAAACATAGCTTACATATCCCACTAAGTGGCTATCGAGTTCGGTGCCAGTGACCAAATCCACATCTTAGCTTTATCCTTTAGGGGGAGGGGAAAAGTTTGAGATGAACTTTATCTTGGGTTTAGTCATTGAAAGTCTCGTACGCTTCCTCGAACAATCTAATGTGGAGGTAGGGATTTTTCGACTCCATACCATGGAATGTAGAGAGAATCTAAATCATTCCATTCCTAAAATGAAACTGCCCCGCATTATATAGGAATATAAATCAACTCAGAGCGACAGTGCGCTCGGGGTATAAGAGGTCTCTTATGGGGGTGATACATCATCATTCCCTCACCCGTCCCGAACTAGGGTTGTCAGACATTACACTCACACTTAGTGAGTCGATATCCTCATTGGACGCCCTAGACGTGTGACTTGCAGTGCGACTTGTGATGGAGTTGTGCAGTGTAGGACGTGTGACCCAAAAAATTTGAGCGTTTGGAGTGGGTGGGCTAACGAGATTGAATTCGATTATGGGATTTTCGTGTAACATATGAGGAGTAGGAGTGGGATTGGATAGATTGTTTTACATTTAAAGCATGAGAAAATATTTATTTTAATATTTTTTTAATTTTTAATTTAATTTATTTGGCTTTGTAAGGATTGGAATCAAATTATTAGATTAATTTTACCCAACCTAGTGTCTACTCAATTCCCGGTAATGGTGTCAAAAACTTGACACGACTCAAAAAGTGTCTCTAGTGCATGTGAATTATGGATCAAGTGTAAGCAGGTCGTGTAGGTAATGAATCCGAGAAAGTCGGGTATGGAACTCAGGGACTAACAGGATCTCTCATGATGACGACGAGGGGAAAAGAAAATGTGATGATTGCGGGAATAATTAATCAACTTATAATTAATGAAAAGTAATTCCTAACTAAATTAACTACGAATGCAAGATGAAATAATAAGTGTGTAACTTATGCGACAAAGACAAGATTGGGATAAAATCCCCCAACCTTAAGTAATTTCACTTAGTACAAAACTTATCAAGAACTAAGACTTTAATTGAAAAGAGACCTTCAACCTGTTTCAATAAATAGATATATGGTGGAATGAACCCACACGATATATAATTAGTATTAAAATTAAGGCACGTAAAAAGATTGTCAATATGCGTGCGCATTCTTAAACACTTCGCTCACTTTAGGCAAACGGAGTTAAAAGTTCCACGATGGTTATATTAACAAAACATCACATTTTCAATTATTCATTCAATTCAAGATACATTTTATATCCAAGAAAAAAAATTTAGGTTTGATTCATGTATCCCAACCCTTAAAGACTTAGCTGGATATGGTGACGCTACCAATTAACGAGATATCTATGTTGCATATAATCATCATCATCGTGGAATTATATCTAAGTATCCAAGAATTGACTATAAAGCATAAAATCTATCAACAATACCCCAAAAATAACAAATAATGAGGAACAAGGGATAGATGACAAACTATGTTAAATAATTATTGAAAAATATCAAAAATCATGCAAATTTAATGAATAAATAATCTCGTAAGATTCCTTCCTCCTTATTTTTCTCAAAACTTAAGTCCTAGATGCCTCCCTAAACCTATAATAATGTGTGAATCTACTTATCGCGTTTTTTACAAGTCTTTTAACAAAACAAAACTCTTAAAAATTAAGTGGATAATTAAAAAAATCGCGCTAGAGATCTGAACTGGTTCCCTTTGGAACCGAACTCATTCAATCTTTAGTAAATTATAACCTTTCCCCTAACTTTCTTCTTATCTTCAATTGTGTGTAACATATCAATCATAGATCGGATTTGGATGTCGTTTCTTCCAGTGATTTTGTGAGGTCAAGCTCTTAAACTTCTCTTTAGGCTCTGCATCCTAATTCTGGCTGTAAAATTACTTTGATGCCCTCGACTTTCCTTCTTTTTTTTTTATTCTTATTCCGATTTCTCTCATACTTTTGCATGTATAAAATGACTATAAAATATAAGAGAAATAAACAAAACACAATGTACTCATAAAAAATGGTTATTGGTAATAATATGAGATATATCCACGTAAATTACATCACAAGAAGTGATTAAATGTCTATTTTATGGTGATAAATATGAAGAATTTATGTTGAATCACTAGTAAACATGGATAGGGAATAACAAATATGGTCAATTGCACCCGTATCTAAAATCTTATGGATTGATTTTGAAGAGCAAGACAAAAAAAAATTACCTTGACCAAAAGAAATACATGTTAAATTAGCAGTATTTATTGATGATTGAATCTGAGTAAAACTTGATTGGACAGGTGAGAAGTAGAAAGTGAGCATGATGATTGAATTAAAGCTAATAATTGTTGACACTACTCTGAAGTAAGATGAACACCTTAATTCTGAACCAAAATTTCCTTTGATTCTATTCGTGGCATATTATCATCTGCAACAATGTTGTTACCTGAAGCACTAGAGTTTCTAAACTTAAAACTGGGGGGAAAGCCATGTTTCTTATAACAAGTTTTAACTGTATGCCTTGGTTTTCCACAATACGTACATATCTCATAAATTCCTTAGTTCTGACCTTTATAATCATAAAAATTGCTAGTATTTACATTCTCAGGAAAATTATGAGAATCTGCCATATGAGTAGTTTCATATACTAAACTTGGAAAGGTCTTACTTGCAAACGCCTTATGATCAACATCACTAACCATTTTTCTTTCCTATTGCATTAATAATGAAAACACTTTTTTAATGGGCAGAAGAGGTTCCATTAACATAATTTGTGACTTGACATTAAAAAACTAATCATTAAGTCCCTTTAAATTCCTTATGACATAATCATTTTCTTAATAAGTCTTCACGATAAAAATTGTTCCACAAGAACATGGAGTTGGATAAGAACACACAGGGAGAGATTAAAAATTAACCAATTCATCCGACAAAGTTTTTAATTGAGTAACATACTCAGTCACTAAAATCTCGCGTTGCTTTAAACCATAAATCTCTTCTTTTGACTAGTCAATTTAAAATATATCTTCTTGAGAGAACTCTTCTCTGCGATCATTCTAGACTTTAATAGCCTTATCCGGACAAAGATCACTTTGTTCTATTGAAGGTGACAAAGAATGAGTACTCCATGACCAGACCATTATACTATATCCTCCCAGATTGAGATTAGAGGATCTAATGTTGCTACTAGTGCAGGAAGCATTCCATTGACAAACTGAAGTTTATTTTTAGAGATAAGCGCCAACTTCATCACTCTGGCCCAAAAGTGGTAATTAGATCTAGACAATGCAGGAGAAATAAAAACAAATGCCAAATTTTCATTCGAACGAAGAAAATAAGGACTCGATGGTTTTTTATCTTGATCAACACCATTAATGGTTGCCGTGATAGAGGAAATTGAGAAAAAATGGAAAAGATGAAACGAAGAAGATGAAGAGAAAAACTAAAACTACTATAATACCATTAAGAGTTTTGTAATTGAATAATTCATAATTGTCTATTCAAAATATGACAAGACTGCCTTATATACAAAATACAATTGCCCAAAACTTCTTCTAACTAATAAACTAATTAGATGCACTAATACATTGCATTAGCTAACTATAAACTGAAAATAACAATAAAATTAGTTAGTCTGTAAAAGTGGTTGTAACTCATCGTGGTATATCTTGTCATTCTGTTAATACTATCTCTTTGTATTATCTATTTTATAAATAATTTCAAATCATCAATTATTTGTAGATAATTCCACAACAATTTTTATGGTCATTAATGAGTGAGAATAATAATTTTCTTTATAAATATACTTATGTAGATATTTTCAAATTAGAGTATAACAAACAGAGTTCTTTTTATAGGTTGATTATATGCTATGGTCACAATCCAAACGGTCATTACTGAGTGATACTGTGGTAGATTTAAAGGATTTCATTATCTTTTAATTCATATAATGCTTATTTTTTCATTATCTTTGCATTTGTGTTATTCTTATTGTATGAGCCTATAATCAACATAAAGTTAATCATTACATTGATCGAGAAGTAACTTAGGTGCTACAATTACATTGTTGCTATTATTTATACCATTAAAAAAAGTAAATCAATTCATAATTTTCAATAAATTATGGCTACAGCTATTCCCACTCCATTAAAGTTCTAAGAGATTCCAAAAATCAATCTAATGACCCTTTTATCCTTATTATGTCTTATATGAAGTGGAGGCACAGTGAAGAAATTTTGCATGCTCATTAGCATCTTTATTTTTTTTATAAGTCTCTTATTCTTTTATTTTATAATTAAAAGAAAATACATTTATTAATTAAAACTAAACAGTTTTTATTAAAATTAAAATTAAAAAAATATTTTTTTCGTAACTAAAAAAATTATGTTTATTGACATGATATCGCCATTGATTAGTGCCGCAGGCGTGGAGCCATGTTTTCAGAGCCACATCATTTGTTGAATGTTGGTCCGCGTCAGCGTCACTAATCAATCATGAATCTAACACATCAAATTAAACAGTTTTTTTTTTATTAAAATTAAATAGTTTTTTATTAAAATTATAAAAAAAATATATTTATTGACATAATATCACAATTGATTAGTACCGCTGGCGCGTACCCACATTCCCGGAGCCACATCATTTTCTGTATCTGGATCCGCGACATCGATACAAATCAATATCGAATTTAAGACATAAAATTAAATAGTTTTTTTATTAAAATTAAAATAAAAAAATAGTTTTTTCTTAAATAAAAAAACTATGTTTACTAATATGCCACTGGTGTGGATCCACATTCAACAAATGATGTGGGTCCGAAAATGTGAATCCTAGCCAACGGCACTAATCAATCGTGATATTATGTCAATAAACATAATGTTTTTTAGTTATGATTTTTTTTAATTTTAATAAATAACTGTTTAATTTGATGTGTTAGATTCACGATTGATTAATGTCGCTGACGCGGACCCACAATCAACAAATGATGTGGATTCGCGTCAGCGGCACTAATCAATCACGATGTCATGTCATTTTTATTTTCATCGGGTTCATTTTTGGTTAAAAAATAAATTTTGTGTTGTGTCGCTTTTACTTGGATCGTATTTGTAATAAGTAAAAAAAATATTTCATCGTGTGTCGCGCCTTGTTCTGTCGCTTTTATTTGAGTGATTGTCGAAATATTTTTTTTAACCTAACACAAAACGAACACAATCCAAGTAAAATCGACCTGACACAGTAGCCAACGTCATCTCTTTGATTTTCGAAAATTCTTCCTTGGAAAAACGTCGGCAAGATGAATGTGCGGACATATACTTTGAAGGTTCGTGATTGTGGGAGGCATTTTTTTATTTCAACTTGCCAAGTTCCATCTCTTTTCTTTTTTTCCCAAAATTTGAAATGGACAATTAATAAGTCGCGATGCGGTTGCCCCTTTTCGTTGAACCATCGAAACACTAAAGTCATGATAAGTCGTGAGAATCATAACCATCGAAACACTAGGCTTATCATGGCACTAGTGTTTCGATGGTTCAACGAAAAAGGGCATTCGCATCGCGACTTATAAATTCTCCATTTCAGATTTGGGGAAAAAAGAAAAGAGACGGAACTTGGCAAGTGAAAATAAAAAATGCGTCCCACAATCACGAGCCTTCAAAGTATATGTCCGCACATTCATCTTGCCGACATTTTTCCAAGGAAGAATTTTCGAAAATCAAAGAGATGACGTTGGCTACTGTGTCAGGTCGATTTTACTTGGATTGTGTTCGTTTTGTGTTAGGTTAAAAAAAATATTTCGACACAATACAAGTAAAATCGACCTGCCATGGAATCGTATTTTTCTTACAAAAACACAAACACAACCGATTTAAAATGTGGCGCAATAAGAAATTTTATTTAATTTTTTTTACCAAAAACAAATACTGTCAGGTAAAAGCGATACGACATGATACGAAATTTTAATTTTTTACCAAAAATAAATACAACCCAATTAAAATATGATACAGCACAATTTTTTTTTAACCTAACACGAATACGATCCAACTAAAGCGACACGACACAAAATCTTATTTTATTTTTCTTTTACCAAACACAAACACAAACCAATACACATGAATAATATTTTTTCAACACGGATAGTGACGCTAATTATGGGTCCAGCTAATGTCACTATAGGGACTACTAATTATTTTTTTAAATGTGTTGGACTAAATATTAAAAAAATATTTTTTAGAAAATAAATATTATTTCTTTTTTAAATTTATTAGAATTAAAATTATTTAAAATATTAATTGCATATCTGACAATTTCTTATCAACATAAAAAGTAAGTAACAATGAGAAAGGATATACTCGGTATTAGTTAAAGAATTGAAGTGCCTAAGGATTTTGGGGGAGTGCGAATAGCGCTACCCTACCCTAAATTATTTGGTCAGAGTGTATAGATCGCATGACTTTACTTTGTGTCACATGAAATTCTACTCAAACCGCCGTATAAGTCCAAATTCCAACAACCTTTCCACGTGTCACATGCGAGTTATAATGGAATTGGATGTGCTTACTTATTGTGGGAAAATGTAAAATGACTTACATTGACACCTACATAGGCGGTCTTATTTTGGTTTAGGAATGCTATTCAAAAAGAACTTTCTTCACTAACTCCACTCCACCCTAAATAATTAGGTAACCACCCCAAAGCACGAATGTCTCCTAAATCAAAATATTTAAACACAAAGTCTAAAAACCTACAAAGTCAGTTTAGAAACTCCAAATTCTAGCCACAAACTTAGTTGTTGGGATGTAGTTTATATCAAAATGGAGTAATGCCATGGGGGTGAAGTTCAAGGTAAGGACGAGATTCATAGTTCCACATTGTTGATAATGCGTTGGGGATAATTAATGCTTGCAATTTTGGATTAAAAATTTATTTCATTTGCCTATTAAATCATCTTCATTTGAAAGGACTCACATTTGAAGTAGAGGAAAAGAGGGAGATGAAAAAATCTCTCTCTATGATCTGTTATGACATTGTCTTTTTAGTTGATTGAATCTAAATCAAATGGTGTATACCTCCATTTTACGATGTTTCTTCATGATGGTTTGATCGGCTTTCTGACTTCCAATCCTCATGTCATAAGCATATCTATACGATACCGTTTTAGTGACATCTATCATGTTAGTTAGTCTATTAGGAGGTTATGAGTTATTGAGTTAGTTGTACCATTAGCCATCAGATTGTAATTATCTCTTTCATTTCAAACTATTAATTCTTATTATGTAATAGTTAGCATATAACTAGTGTTGTGTAATTTTTAATTCATACTGATCATTTGCTTAATACACTCATGGTTCGGCAATAAACCCTAATTATTTATTCCTCAGTTGTTTCTCATTCTGTCAAAAGTGTTACAATTTTTATGTCAAAGCGAGTCAAACCTGGATGTCACTTAAGAGATTGCAGAGGGAACTCATTTCAAATATCATCAAGAGGATCTCAAGAGACATGATGATGGGATTGAAGGTTTTAATAATATCGCAAATCAACTTCAAGATAGCATGAAACAAATGGAGGTAACTATGAAACAATTTCAGGAACAAGTGGGAATTATGATCACAAAACAGTTTAAGAATCTTGGGAAACAACATGACAATGGAGAAAAATCATCTGGAACTGAAGATAACGTACGTGAGGAGATTGAGAGGACTTTTTTCAGAGGAATAATTCACGTAGAAATAAACAACAATTCAACTAAGAATCCAAAGCTTGAATTTCCTAAATTTAATGGGATCAAAGACCTTAAGAACTGGATCCACGTATGTAGGAATTTTTTTTCATATCATTCCATGTCAGGTTTTGAAAAGTTTATCTATGAATCCACATATTTCAAGGGAAAAATTAATGTGTGGATATAACATTTTCAAGAGGGTGAGGATGAAATTGATTGGGCTATATTCGTGAGGCCCTTACTTACAAGATTCAAACCTGGTGCACATGAGAATTTGGTGGCAGATTTTCACAATTTGCAACTAATCACAACAGTCACGGAATACCATGAAAGATTTGATGATTTAAAAACACAGATTGCAGACCATAAACTCAGTAAGGAATATCTTGTTCAAAGTTTCTTAGGGTTGACGAGCTTCTATAGGAGGTCCATTCAAGGCTATGGGGGCATTACTAAGCCTCTTATTATTCTAATAAAGAAGGATGCATTTCAGTGGGGGCAATGTCACGCCTTGCTTTTTGGTACGAATAAACAAGAAGTAATCATAAATCAATAAATTAAAATTAAGGAGTAATAACATGATTTTTTATTCATTATTAATATGTTACATAAGGTGGAACCACTGCAGGGGTGAATTACACGTATCTAGCGCACACGACAATATATAAAATTGAAAAGCGCCACTCCTTGATCCTATCTGTTTGAATCTCTACCCATGGGGTCATATATGCGAACAGGTGATCGGTGTCTATCTCTAGTAGGTAAGAGATACTATTTCCTTTCTCTTGGCGCATCTTGAGAAGGAAGGAATTAGTACAAATATGCTAAGCAGGTTATACCAGTTTTATAACAATAATATAGATATAAATGAGAGTTGGAGTGTGTATAGAATCAGTGTTTAAAACGACTGACAATAATAAGCTGATAATACTATGTTTATAAGATTATAACTTAAAATGTTGGAAATTCATAATTCCATAGTGATTAGTCCATTTAAGAAAATACAGTACATTACCAGTTTAGTTAGACTCATGATTACAGAAAGTCAATGAATTTGAACTAATAATCCTATTCTTACTCGTTCACTAAGGGGTATAAAGACAATTAAGCCAACAGTGTAACTTTATCATAAACAATCCCAAAACCTTTGGGGAAAAGTAATCTGGTATGCTCACAATTCAAGTGGCACTCATACATATGGAGCAATAATCAGGGCTCTCAATCATCTGAGACCAACAAGCCAAGTAGAAAGTTTTGTGGGATAACACGTCAATCCACATCCTAGTTAATACTATTGCTTATAAAAAAAATAACACAAAAGTGCTGGGGCAAACTGAATCAATTTGGTACATGATCTCAGTTATTAGGTAAGAATGTTGTTAAATTGATTCTAAAATTAAATAGTGGCGAGAATTCAAATACCGACAATGGTTAACAAAATACATAGTATGGTAGTATAATAATATGCACATACTCAGAGTTAATGTGGCTATCACACAGTAATATCAATAGAAGTATTTCAAGTACGCGATGTATAATATTAAAAAGGTAAGAATATCCTACTTGTTTGGTATCTTCTTGAGTTGCTGTCACACTACAACATTTAGAAGATTTGGGACTTGATTTTCAGTTATATAATGTGTGGCATATGATTATTAGGGTTTAATCAGTCAGTTTTGTACTTAAAACTATTTTTCATAAAGTTCCAGGGGCTAATTTATAATTAACTTGGACTTTAAAATAGGGGCCTTAAGCTCATTTTTGAATTTTGGTGCAAGAGGGTTTTTGTCTTAAAATAGTTTGATGTATGTAGGGGCAAAGTTTGGGGAGCAAATTACAAAGTTGGAATAGTTGCTAGGGGTTGATTTCTAATTTAAATTAAATTTCTTAAAGTAAAAAACACATATTGACTTAACTTGAGCTAGGAATATCCAAACATGGTCTTATCTTATACCATTTTGATAAAAAAAAAAATTAAATAAAATTTTTGGAAAAAAATCAGACTTATCTGATTGGCCAGGTGCCCTCACTCGCGTGGTCAAAGTTTTTTGACAAAGTCTTCATCTCTTACCTCTCGAATTTGACTTTCCAAGATTTAAAACTTTTAATGAGGTTTTTTCATTCGTTGTTATACCATTTGAGATGATTTCTTAACAACCTTAACCTAATTTTTCATATGGATTCCAAATATAGAAGTTTCATGGTTTGAACCTCAGTATAACTCGAGTTTCAAGAGTGTGTGTTTTCATGAAATTTTAACCTAACATTTGTGGGTTTATCGATAATGGAAGGGTATCTTCTGAATTGGGTTTGGTTTCTTCTATGTGTGAGAGTAATTTGGTTTTGGTTTTATGGATTTTGATGGACTATAGGTCGAGAATTTTATATTTATAGGTTTCGAGTTTTGAAAACACTTTCGATCGATTAGCCATTTGTGTTAACATTCATGGTTTCTCTGCATTATACTAGACATCTTGGGGTTATAATGAGTCTATTCTTAGTTTTAAATCAAATTCTTCATTAATAAAAGCATTTCACAATTAAAACTCAAGCTTCAATGGGGTTCCTACTGTTTTCCTCCATTTAAGGCATTTCTACACGTAAAATCTTTCATATTATGGGCGTTCTAACTATATTAACTGTGAAGAAAACTATTAGAATTGAAATAATTGAAATTAAAGCATAAAATGATGAGTTACCTGAAGTGAGAGAAAATTCAAACTTTTGAACTGAACTGTGGGATGAGACTATATTGTTTAGGTTGTAGGGTATTTACACTATTTTGAGTGAAGAATTGATTGGAGTAAAAAGAAGGTGGATCTGAATTTAGTTAATGTGAGTTTTGTGTTTGGTTCAAATGGGGGCACATGGTTTCCTAAGGTTTACTATGTGTTAGAATGTGTTTTTTTTCCTCTTTTGCTGATGTGGGGGTGTGTGTGGACTGTCGTAAAACTAAGGTTTTGATTTGAGTCCTTAATCTTGGATATAATTGCGTTTATGTCCATAAAAGTACACTTTTTATAATGTTTAGGGGCATTTTCATAATTTTAGAAATTTTCTAGGGTTGAAACTATAATTTCATGTTAGTTGAGGTCCAAAGGTTTGATTTGATATAAGGTTGAGGTTTAGGTGTTCAATATATCTTAACTTATCTCATTTTGAAAGTTTGAGGGACTCTTTTGTAATTAACTAAAATTTTAAAGGGTTGAAGTTAATAAGAAAAGTTGTAGGGTTTTGAACATAGTTGCTTTCTTAATAGAAGACTTTTGATCCTACTCATTTTACGAGGGTTTAAATTGAGGTTGTAGGTCATTTTAGGGTTTGAAAATTTTTGGTTCTTACAATCTACCTACCTAAAAAAAATTCGTCCTCGAATTTTACCTTAGAATAAGTCGGTGTATTCATCCTTCATTCCTTGTTTTGGTTCCCATGTTTCTTCTTTATTGATTATGGTGTTACCAAAGTCCTTTAACTGAGGGGATTTCCTTGTTTTTAGACACTTCACTTGGCGATCAAGAATTTGAATAGAACGTACCTCAAATTCATGGTTGGGTTCACCTGAAACATCTTGCCATGTGATAATATGGGACGAATTTGGTATATACTGGCGTAACTATTATACATGAAACACACGATGGATATTGGATAATTCCACATGCAATTCTAATTCATAGGATACAAAACCGATTCTTGTAAGGTCTAATATATCGGAGGGCTAATTTTCCTTTCTTTTCGAAATAAAAAATTCCTTTTCGTGGAGATAGTTAGAGAAATTTTTTCTCGTTTTCTTGAAATTCCAATGGTTTCGATGATGATCGGAAGAACTCCTTTTGTAAATTTTGGGTTGTCTTCAACTTCTCTCGAATCTGTTGTATTACCTCGATAGTTTCTTGAATTATTTAAGGACCAAAGTGTTTACTCTCTCCTGATTTTATTCGACATACCGGGGATCTATAGGGTCTTACGTATAAAGCTTCAAATGGGGAATCTTTGATACTAGTTTGATAGCTACTGTTATGCAAAAATTCGACAAGGGGTCAATATACATTCCAATGGTTAGACATATTGATTAGGAATAAATTCTTCCAATTTATCCCTTTAATTTAGAGGCTTTTATCACCTCGGTAACTGTAAAATGTGTTGGTTTATCTCTTATCTGGGATACTAACATCTTTTAAAAAATACCCTGAGTTTTGTGTATTTCTCATAAATTTTGTATGTATTTAATGCCGGAAAGAAAGAAATCGGAAGAAAAGAAGAAAATAAAAGAAGAAAGGGCAAAATGGAAAAAGAGTAATTTGTAGTTGGAATTCGAATGAGGACCCAAAACGAAAATTGAAGACCTCGAGTCTACAAGCACGTAGGAAGAAACGGTGTCCAAATCCGAATCCCGGAGAAAAAGTTATGATCCTTCAAAGATGCGAGATAATGATGGAAAATTGATGATAAAATGAAGAGAAATTGATCCAAGGACCCGAACCGATCCAGATTATGTCATAAACGGACCAATTCGGCCCCTTTGAAGTCCACTATATATGATTTGTGGAGCGGACCGATCCGGGTTCCATAAAAAATGAATCGGTCTAGACCCTTAAACTCAGTGACTAACCTGTGTGAAGCGGACCGATCCGATATAAAGAGAAAGCGAACAGATCCGGTATATACTGAACTGAACCGAAATATCAGGCTGGACTAGTCCGGAGGTTTAATTTTGTAATGACCTAGTTTTCCAGCTAGAGTCTTGCATGGATAAAACACTTGTAATTTCATAGGTTATTTATTCAAAACGAATCCCAAAAGATGGGAGAGCTTCTTTTTACATAGTTTTAGAAAGAGAAAGTAGAGAAGAACCATAGAAGCTAACAAATTTTAGTTTTTAATTCTCAATTATAATTTCGGCAGCAAAGTTGATTTCTTTCTCTTCTCTATTGTTTGATTTCAATAACTCTTGCTTAATTAGTTTATTCCTAGTAGATATCACATCTTTATTTTTCTTTAGAAGTAACTTCATCATGAGTTCAGTTGTATACACCGTAGAAACCCTAGTTTTTGTTAATTACACCATGCTAGGCTAGACTTTTATGGGTTGGGATGCATGAACCCAATCCGATGTGGTGTGTGTAAAAATTAGTTCCCTAAATTAAGTAAATTGTTTAATTGTGTTGTGTGGTGATCATAATTGTTGTAGGACTTTTGATCTCGTTTTCCCTAGGTAACCGAGATGCTTAAGAGTGAGACGCACGTGTAGCTACTACGAAATCGCTTTATTCTTACTTTTGATTATGTATGGTGTGGGATAATACCCTCATAAATGTAATGCATGAGATTAATAAACATTGGATTCAATCAAATATTTAATTCATAACTAGTTTTATAGCCAGTAAACGTACTAGGGTCGGGGGATTGCATTCTAACCTATTTTTCCCATTCATACTTAGTAAATCGTAATTAGCTTACTCTTGCATGTGTTGATGCAAATTACTAGACTAGGCCTAATTAAATTGTCACAGATAAATAAGTAAAACAAATAAGGCAAATAGATTTTTAAAGTGGTTCGGCTCAATGGAAAAGCCTACGACCACTATCATATATTGCTTGACTGCCTTGATTTGTTTTTGTGGTCCCCCTGCGATGAGGGTGCTACAATGTATTTATAGCCCAAGAGGGGTGCTGAGAGTTGTCATGTGAAAGGATGATATGCCTTCATTTGTTAGGCATTTACATCAATACATAATGAGAATTAAACATAAGACTGTTGGAGTTTCATTAGCCATAATGTTTGGACTTCCTGCTGTTGGTCGGCCTTCCAAGTTGGTTGGTATCCCCTATTGGCCGGGCTTCTCTATTAGTCGGGCTTCCTTGTTCGTCGGGGATTTGTATTATGCTGACTTGGACTTGTGCCACATTGGATGACTCGTGCTGGCTTGTCATTGGTGCACGTAAGGTGGTGAATTTTGGTATCAACAGAAGCCCCCAATATTTCATACTTGGAGTTGATGCGAAAGTGTGGAACATTATGCTTTAACAGTAGTTCGAGTTGCTTCGTTGGCTGTAGACCTTCCAAACTTATGAAATTTATCCAGTTAATTTACAATTTTGAGCGCAAATGGCAGTTTAGTAAATATTTCAAATTTTTGCAAGCATTTATGGGGTATCTTCGTCTTTTCTCTTGTTAGACTCCGTAAACTCAACCGTCATTGTCTTTAATCATTACTTTTCCCAATTTTTGAGGCGACTTATAAAAAGGCCGGTAAAACTTCGATAGTCTTCTATAGTTCATTTCTAATTCTGCTGATGTGTTCTTTGAACTTTTGTGCAATCGTTTTCTTTTTTGTCCTCTGTTCTTGCTGAATCCTTAAACCCTTGTAAGAAATTTTCTCTCTTCTTCTTTTCTTCTTCATCATGATTTATTCTATTAAATAGCTTGATAAGTTCAGGAATGACTTTAACATTCCATCTTGGGTTGTATTAGAACATCCCACTTTTTCTTTCGATTTTTTCTCTCTTGCTGGGGGCCATTGGTTCCCTTCCATCTTTATTGCTGAGTGTGGGTTCACTTTTCCTCCCAATTCCCTCTGCCTTGAGTTTTGTCAGTATTTTGATGTTATACCTGCTAGAGTAGCTCCTAACACATGAAGGGTAGTGAATTGAGTATATAGGTTAAATCAATTCCATTGAACCCATCTAGGGATTCCATAAATAATGTTTTGTTATAAATGGGTAACTAGTGACACCCCTTATTATTTGAAAACTAGGTCAGTTAGTAAAGCTTTAGTAGTTAACATCCCTGATTCTAGTAGGGATCATTTTGATTACGGGGTATTTATAAAAAAAATTGGAAACATGCTCCCTTAAATGGAGGTGCTAAATATCAAAAACCTAAATGCCATCTCTTTAGCAAAGGGATAGGTTATTCCACATTTAATAATTTTTCTCTATTTATATTTGATAAAATGTCATATTGACTGTTGCTTTGTAAATTTGATTGCAATTGACCAGAAGAGAACGTCCCCCAAAGAGAGCAAAGTAAACTTAAAGTAATTTAAGTTCATTTGGGGACATCATAAAAAAGTTGTCGAGGAGCACATTAGGTCTGCTTCTTATTTGCTTCAATACAAAAATACCATTTCTTCCTTCATTGCCCGACGTGCAGCTCCTCCTGTTCTGGTGATTGATCTTGATAAGGAAGCTACTGTTGATTCAGATACTCCTCTTTCTGATATTATGAAGAAGATAAACTTTACTGATCTTACTAGTGGTAGCACTTATGGCTCCCAAAAACTACTATGGAGCCAAGAAGAAGATAGGTGATGTCATGAAAGAGCCCCCGGCTCCCAAAGACCCAGCCCCCAAATATGATGAGCTTACTTTGAAAAGATTTAGAAGAGGGCCTGTAGAGAAGCAAGTCGAACAAGGGACTGATTCCGACCAACAGACCTTGGTCAAATTACATATTTCTGATGTTGGTTCTCCATCAGTGTTTACTCCTGGTTTGTCCAAGAAGTTGATCAACTCTAGAACTCTTCTAGACCAAAGGGGAGTGGATGCCATACTACCCTAAGTAAAGGTTTCATAATTAGCTGCTCAGAGACTTGCGTTAGTAAATTATTTCTATCTTCTTGATTCTGTTGTATTTATATTTCTCGTATAAGAACGTGATCTTCTTCTTTTTCAGTTCTTGGTTCATTTTAATAATATGATAGAGAAGGATGATGCAATTCGGGCATCTTCTTTAAATGATGTGGAGGAAGCTTTGGATGTCTTGAAAAGGTCTGTGCTTAATTCTCATAAAACTTTGTAGACTACAAGAAATACTTTAGCAGATAAACTGAAGACTGCTGAAACTGCTCGGTAGACGCCTAAGAGAAATTCCCTTGATACTGAGCGCATGGCAGAGGAAGTTGAGCGCAGGGAAAAGACTACTGATGAGCTTGTGACCTCTGAAAGGTAAAAAATAAAGTCTGATGTGAAGGAATCCTTCAGTGTTGGTTAGGAAAAGGGCTAGAATAAAGAAATTTCTACCGCCTCTTCTCACATTGAGTATGCAAAACAAAAATATTTCAAATATGGTTGGGTTGCTTCTCTCCAGCAGTTAAACACTGGTGAAGGCTCTGAACTTTTTCAGAGATATACTCATGGTCCTCCTCCTATCATGGAGGTTAAGATTAAAGATAAAGTTGGTTATGGAGAGTCTTCTCTGGTGGTTGAATATAGTGTCGATTAACCTAAATTCACTGAGTCTTCTCTTCCTCCAACCAAGCAACTCCAGTTTGTAGCCCCTTCTTTCGATAAGGATAAGAAGGTTAATAGTGATCGGGAGAAGGTGTAAAGTTGTTTAGCATTTTCCCTTTTTCTTTTTTTGTTGCATTTTCTTTACTTTTATTGTACCTCAACTCTTTATTATCAATAAAATAAACCTTGTGTTCCTTCCTTCTTTTCGTTAATTATGCAAGTTTTTCATTCTTATTGTTGATCGATGGTCATTTCTTCTTGCTAGTTTATAGCAGAGATGGAACAACTATTTTCCAATGATACCGAGCTACTGAGGAAATGCAATGTTTTTTTTAATGTTGGTCATACAGAATTATAAGAAGAGGAAATCATTAAGTTTCTCAGTGATGATGCATCAGAGAAGGCTAAAGAAGCCTACAAATATTTGAAGTACTTACTTGATTGGGCGGTAGCAAATAATTTTTCCTATTATGAGATGATAGATGAGCTTCAAGAATAGCATAAAGAATCCATTGCACTGTTGCACCAAAGCTACGAGCATAAATATCGAAGCTTAAGTGTAGGTCGGGGTTTTGATAGCTTTGTTTCTTCTTATAATAAAAAGGAAGCTTTGCTTAAAATTGAAGTTGAAGAAACTATAATTGTTTTCAAACTCCTAGAGGAGCAGAATAATAATTTAAGGGATGAATTGAAGCTTTTGAAATCTGCTCATGAAACTGTTGTCGCTACTACCAATGAGGGGTACTCCTCTTTAAAAGATGAAAATGCAACATTAAGGGAGGAGTTGGAAGCATTAACAAAGATTAAGCCTGCATCCTCGTCCCGAGCAAGAAATAAGCCTGGTCGAGGTACCACAGAGTAATTTAGGACCCAACAGGCCCTTGCCAATCAAGTTACGTAGTTAAAAGCTAAAGATCGAGCTATTGCTGAGATGTCCCAGAAGCTGCAGACTTTGTCTGAATGACTATCCACTAAATCTTCCCAATTACAAGCTAAGGATGGAGTGGTGAAGAAGCTAGATTCTCAGGTTGATAAATTAACCTTTCAATTCCATAATCAACGTAGGGAAGTCTAGATGGACGAGTATAATAAAGCTCCAGGTCATCTTAATGATAGGCTTCAACAAGCTAAGAATAAGGATTATAAATGGGGTTGGGAAAATGCTTTGATAGTGGTAAAGGTAGATCAGAACAACTCATTATGGTATTGGTATGACCCATGTTTTCTTGAGCTTGGCAATCCTCCTTTCAAGTTAGACGTCAAATGGATTCCTATTCATCGTATTCCTCAATGCTTGATTTCAAAGTACTTTGGACATTATGAGCTACATGATGAACTAGAGATCGTCTGACCTTCTCATCAGCTTGATCATCCTAGTAGCAACAATACCAGAATGCTTTAGTATTTTAACTTTATCAACTCTCTTTATACTTTGGATGATCTTCTAGCTAGCATGGATACTTTCTCTAAGGATGAAGGTAAACACCCTATAGAATAAGGCTTTCTATTTTCATTCTGCATGTTTAGTATCAAGCAACAATGTGTAATCATTTAATTGAATTAATGAAAATTTTTGATCAGCTTATTTTATCAATCTTTGATTATGAATGGATAAACTTTTAGTCAGTCTCTGGATAGGAATGTCTTCTTAGTTTTTTACTGTGAATGGATCAAGATTTAATCAATATCTATATATGAATGGATCAACGATTTTTCAACCTCTAATTTTGGGTCGACGATTTGTCAATATGTAGTTTTTCACCAGTTCTATTCATACCCTTTGGATTATCCAAAGTATCGTACCAATTACCAACGCATCACCATGGTTCTACTAATGTACCTAAATTTTTAGGTAATTGCATTAGTTACCTGGTTCCCAGGCGTGAGTGGAACATTTGTCCATCTTTCAGCCCAGTTTAGATGAAATTATTCATTCGGATCTTCATTAACCAAGCATTTGGGACTTATAATTTTTCCTTGTATGGTTTTTATGTTTTGACAACCAACATTGTTGGAGCCTTTTTTGATTCCGACCAACATTATTGGTGTTTTTGTTGATACCGACCAACATTTTTTTAGTGGTTTGTGTTGACAACCAACATTTTCGGTGCGTTTGCTGATGCCGATCGGCATTGCTGGTGTTTTTGTTGACAACCAACATTGTTGGTGCCTTTGTTGATGCCGACCAACATTATTGATGTTTTTCTAACACATCTCCAGTGTAGTGCATAATAGTAGTACTCCGAAAAGAAAAATCGGGGAAATAATTATCTCATTAACATTGAAATGACATGAGTAAAACATGATTACATCACTGATAATATTTCCTCAGGTGTTCTGCATTTCAGGGATTCTTTAATTCTTCACCCTCCAAAGTCTCAATTCAATATGTGCCTAGTTGGATAACTGCTTATATGCGATAAGGCCCATGCCAATTAGCTTCAAGTTTGTTGTTCTTCTGAATCACCCTTTTGAAAACATAATCACCTTATTTTAAGTTGATCGGTTTCACCCTTTTGTTGTAGAAACGTATAGTCCGTTGTTGACAGGCGGCATTTTCAGATACCTCTTCCAGCATGTCTACGTCCAACCTTCTCATTAAACCACTGGTTGGGGTATTGAAATTAAGAACTCTATGAGTAGGTAAGCCTAGCTCTGTAGGAATTATAGCTTCAGTACCAAATGCTAACATGTAAGGAGTTTCTCCAGTAGCTATTCTAGGGGTTGTTTGGTAAGCCCAAAAAATAGAATGCAGTTCATTAATCCAATTACCTTTAACGTTTTCCATCCTTTTCTTCAACCCATTCAGCAAAGTTCTATTCGTTACCTCTTTTTGTCCATTGCTTTGAGGATGACCAGGAGTAGAGTGGATTTTTTGGACATTGGATTGGGCACAATAAGCAGCAAACTCGTCGTTATCAAATTGTGTGCCATGATTAGTGATAAAGGTGTGGTCAATCTATATCTACATATGATTTTCTTCCAAATAAACTGATAAATATTTTAATAGGACATATAGATCAAGGGTTCATCATTCGCCCATTTTGTGAAGTAATCAAGAGCTACAAGCAGATACTTGAACCTTCCTCGGGTGGTCGACATAGGCCCGACCAAGTCAATCCCCCACATAGCAAAGGACCAGGGTGAAGTGATTGGTGTTAAGAGAGATTGTAGTGTCTTACGTATGCTGGAAAATCTCTGGCACTTATCACACTTCTTGGCAAAATCTCCACAATCTGCTCGCATAGTTGGCCAGTAGTACCCCCGTGTGTTGATTATTCATAATAAAGTTCTCCCAGCTAGATGGGCTCTATAGGACCCTTTATAGAATTCCTTAATCAAATCTTTTACTTCATCTGGATGCACACAGTGTTGTAGACGAGCAGTCAATCCTCTTCTGTATAACACACCATTTCCTATCACATATCTTACAGCTTTGAGCTGTAAGTAGGTCAGTTGGTAGAATTCCATCTTTAATATAAGCTCTTATGGGATCCATCCAAGATCACACCATGTCAACTATAATATAATTAACCATCAGATCTTCATTAATGCTCCTATTAGCAAGTAACTCAACATGAATAGTTCTTCACATCTCATTTCTTGTTGCTGAAGCTAGTCGAGAAAGTGCATCAGCTCGGGCATTTTCTAGTCTTGGAATTATGATCATTTGAATAGCTGGCAAAGTACCGATTACCTTCAGAGATTTAGCTAAGTATTTGGACATCAATTCTCGTTTAGATACATATAAGTTCAACACCTGATTTACTACTAACTGTGAATCACTGTATACCATAACTTGCTCGACATTCAGTGATTTGGCTAAATTTAAACAAACTGTCACATCTTCATACTCTGACTCGTTATTGGAGTCTTGAAATTGGAATCTTAGAGCATACTCTATATCTATTCCATCTGGAGTGTTGAGGATGATTCCTTCTCCACGTCCAGTTGCACACGATGACCCATCTACGTAAAGATTCGATATTGGAATACTGCTATCAAATGCTTGGTTTGTCAGAATCCCTTGATGATATATTTTATCCTTTACCTCCTCACATTTCTTTTTCATCTCATGTACCCCGCTGGAGGGTTATGGCTAGTCGATGGTAACTTTTCTTACAGTTTCCTTTTCTTGGAGTTGGTCGAGGATATCTCCAGTAGGTCTGTTGACTCCTGTGTGTTGCTCAACAAGAGTCCCTTGTTTCTCGAAATCCTCTGGGTAAGTGAATTCTACAATAAAAATCTGCCTCATCTTGGCCTTTTAATGAAGACCTTGGTTCATATATAAGATCATATTCCCCTAACTCTTCAGCCTAATACATCAATCTTTCAGATTTCCCTAGCTTATGCAAAGCTTGCCTCAGTGGCATATCAGTGTATACCACTATGGTATAAGCTTGAAAATATGGCTTCATCGGTCTACTAGCCTTAATTAAGGCCAGTGCTAAATTCCTTAGCCGGGGATATTTGACCTCTGTTCCTTAAAAATCTTTGCAAGTGTAATAAACTGACTTTTGAACTCCATTATCCTCCCTGATCAAGGCAGAGCTAATAGCTGATTCAGAAATAACCAGATACAAATACAACTATTCTCCCAAGACTGGTTGAGAGAGTAGTGGGGGTGCTCCGAGTTACTTCTTTAATTCCAGGAAGGATTTTTCACATTCATAATTCCATTCAAAGGTTTTTCTTAGAACCTTAAAGAATAATAAACATCTATTTTTTCTTGGGATAGAAATATGTTGAGTGAAGCTACATGCCTTGTTAGACTTTGCACATCCTTTTTACTGGTCGGCGATTGCATTTCTATTAAGGCCTTGATCTTATCTGGATTAGCTTCAATTCCCCTTTGATTTATTATATACCGGAGGAACATTCCTTCCTGAACTCCGAAGACGCATTTGGTCGGGTTTAACTTCATCTGGTGCTTCTCCAACTGATCAAACGTCTGGCTAAGGTTGGCAACATGATCAACATCTTTTTTTCTCTTTGTCGCCATATCTTCAACATATATCTCCATGTTCTTGCCTATCTTCTCCTTGAATAATTTGTTCACCAGTCTTTGATAAGTGGCACCTGAATCTTTTAGACCAAATGACATAACATTATAGCAATAAGTTCCTCGGGGAGTAATCAAGTAAGTACTTTCTCTATTCTCTAGCTTCATTTTAATCCAGTTATAACCATAATATGCATCCATAAAACTCAACAACTCGTTCCCCGAAGTAGCATCCACCACTTGATCAATTTATGGCAAAGGAAAATGATCCTTTGGGCACGCTTTGTTCAAGTCAGTAAAATCTACACACATCCTCCACTTATTAGTTTTCTTCTTGACTATAACTACGTTGGCCAACCAGTCCGGGTACTTCACATCTTCAATAAAGGAAGCTTTTTAAATCTTCTACACTTCTTCCTATCTAGACTGGTTCTTCCTCGAGCTGAAAAATCTCTTCATTACTTTACAGGTTTAACCTCCTTATTAACATTAAGCTCATGGCACCATAAATTTGGTTCTATGCCAGGCATATCATCGTGGCTCCATATGAACACGTGCTTTCTTTATCTCAAGAAGGACATCAACTCGTGTTTAAGAACCAGATCCAATGGCGCTCCTATTTGAATTGTTCGCTCTGGTCTATCAACGTCCAGAATAATGCTTTATGTTGCTTCCTAATTAGGCATAAATTCTTCCTAATTTATCCTTTAATTTCGGTACTTTAATCACCTCGAACAACGTAATTGGATTGACTTTATCTCATAATCTTTCTATTGAACTATCCTAACAAGTACACCGAGTTTCTGGTATTTCGTTATGATTTTACAGGTATCTAATGTCAAGAAATGGAAGAAGGAAACCGGAAGAATAGAGAAAGTCAAAAAGAAAAGTCAAAAGGGAAAAAGAGTCATTCCTACCCAGAATCCGGATGAGGTACCTAAAGAGAAGTTAAAGGTATCATCCTCACAAGCACCTAGGAAGAAACGACACGTCAATCGGATACCCGGAGCAAAAGATATGGGCAGTCAAAGTTTGAAGGAAAAGTCAAATCAGCGGACCGGTCCGCCTAAGACCCGGACCAGACCAATGTACACAATGCCAGAGCACTGCGAACCGAAGGCAAACCGAAGAAGGCAAAAATTAAAAGAACCGATCCGCCCCCGGACCGGTCCGCCGGGAAAATAAAAGAACCGATCCTCTTTAGAAGCGGACCGATCCGCCTAAGGGTCGGACCGGTCCGCCCATCGAGATTTTGTTTTCTGATTCTCCTCTAAAGACTCCTACTTATACTCAACTTCTTGGAATTTCATGTAGGGTATAAAAACCCGAATTATTTTCATTGTTAAGTAGGCAAGAACGGAGGGGATTAGTTTAATCTCTCTTATTCTTCCATAAACCCCAGTTGTAGATACAATTTCCAGTTTTATTCAAGGATTGAAGGTTTATTCAAAGTTTGTGTGATCACCAATTTTATTTATTGCTGCGATTGTTCCTTGGGTAATTTTAGTAAGTTGTTTCTTCTTTGTGATTCTATTCTATAGTATTCCATCAATTGTCCTTAGATTAATCATGAACACTTGCATGTTAAACACTGTTTTCATCACTTTCATCATGTTAGGCTAGATTTTCTAAGGCCGGGATACATGAACCCAACCTGATGTGGTCATTGCACGTATAAAGTTAATCCTCTGAATTTAGTAATTAATTGTGACCGTATTGCGTAGGGACACAACAATTGTAGATCTAAATATCTCGTTTGCCCCTGGGTAACCGGGATGATTGAGAATATAATTCGAGTGTCACTATCGTGTACTGATTTACTCATCCTTTGATTAAGTATGACGCGGGCTTGAACCTCGTATACGTAATGCTTGGGAGTACTAAAGACTGGGTCAAATTAATTAGATAAATTTACGATTAATATTATAACTGCAGTACACTAGGATTGGGGGATTGTATTCCCGTCCTATTTTCTTCATCATCTCATTTAAAAGTTCAAATCAAACTTTCATTCACATTTTTAGGTAATTTAGTGTAATTGCACATTTTCATAATTACATAATTGCATTTAGATTAATCATTCCCAAAATCCAAATCAATCTTTTCTTTTCTTTTTAGAGTCAACGTTAGGATTCCTCAGTCTTATTCCGTCGTCACAACTCTTGTTGTCCTTTTTCCCTGAGGATCGATACCCGACTTGTTGGATTATTACTTGAACGATAGGCTTGCACTTGAGCCTAGAGAGTACACACTTTAGAGACACATTCTGAGTCGTGTCAAGTTTTTGGCGCCGTTGCCGGGGATTTAGGTAGACTTAGGATTAGATCGAGTCAATCCAAAGCTTTGACCAAAAATTCAAAAATCCAAAAACATATAAAAATATAAAAAGCACAAAAAGATCCACCACCATCTCTCACAAACTTAATGCAAAATTCTGAAACCACTCCCACACCCCATAATACTCCAACCAGCATTCACGAAAATCCACTTGTTGAGTATAATCCTGATAGTCCCCACACTCCACAAGCCCCACAGTTCTGGATCCCACCTCCCACACCGTCACACTCAATCTCTAGCAACTCTCCCTTCTCCTTCGTAGGACACACGTCGTGCACACCCAGTGAGAGCGCCGAATCGTCAAGTGAGAGAGAGATGTCGCAACATAGTAATGCATCTACCGGTGAGGAAGAGCCTCCGTATCGCCCGTTGAGAGAATTCTTATATCCCGAGCGCACTGTCAATTCGGGATGCATTATACTCCCGTATAATGCCGGGAAGTTGCGATTCAAAAATGGGATGATCCAGATGCTACCACACTATCACGGTATGGATTCTGAAAAGGCATACTTGCATATAAGGGAATTTGAAGACGTGTGTGATACTCTCAACGATCAAACTTGCACACAAGAGGTGACTCGCCTCAAACTCTTCCCATTCTCGTTAAAAGATAAAGCTAAGACCTGGCTATGGTCTTTACCTTCGAGCTCGATTCCATCTTGGAACGAGTTACAATCCAGATTTCTCAAGAAGTTCTTTCCACCACATCGAACAATCTCCATAAAGGCTCAGATTCAATCGTTCAGGCAATTGGATAATGAGCCATTCCATCGATGTTATGAGCGTTTCAATGAGTTAACTGCTTCGTGCCCCCATCATGGATTTGATACATCTCAAATCATTTCCTTCCTCTATAATGGGTTGAACCTTAACTCCAAGCAACTCATTGAAACCATGGGTAGTGGTCCGTGTATCGAGCTAGATTGCCACGATGCTGAGCTTCACCCGAGGTATGTCGCCGAGACTACCCAATTATGGGATATTTCTGATCCTAATGCTCAGAATCGAAATCGTCAAGCGACCACCACTCCATCGGCGTCCGGCCTATACCATGTAGATAAGACCTCTATGTCGGACTGTCGGTTGGACACCCTTGAGAAAGGATTTCGAGATTTATGCGAGGTAGTTGGATCTATCAAGAATCCCGTCGAAAAGGTGTGTGCAATTTATGAGGCGGGACATTCAACTGAGGAATGCCCGACGATACCCGCCTGCAAAGTAATGTTGCAGGAGCAAGTTAGTGGTATAGGAGGCTTTAAGGGTAATTTCGGTGCCCCGCATGGGAATTCATACAACCCTTCGTGGAAAAATCATCCCGGATTTAGCTACGGGCAACAACATGCCGCAATGAACCCTCCTTCCCATGTTGCCCCTCCTCCTCCACAACAATTTCAACAAGCTCCACACATGCAAGGACATGTGCAAGCACCACCACCTCACGGAAATTATATCCCGCCACAACGGAGAACTCTCGAGGATACGATGAATCAATTCATCACTAGTCAGACCGCAAACAATGCCAAATATGATCGTCTAATTGGGGACATAAATGCGAACCTGTCCAAAATTCAATCCTCGTTGAGCGTTCAAGAGAAGGGCAAGTTTCCTGCCCAGGGCCAAAGACCTCCCTAAGGTCAAACTAGTGTTAGCTCCACTTCTACTGATCATCAGGAGCAATGTCAAGCTGTGACCACTCTTCGTAGTGGGAGAGTCGTTGATTTATCACCTCCCCCACACGACACAACCAAAGACAAGGTGATTTCGCCCGGCACGAAAGAGGCCGAAGATGTCCCCTCGAATGAGAGTGATAAAGATGACACTAGTGAGCCCGAGGTAGTAGTGAAACAACCCTCCGCGACACCGTTTCCTCAAATGTTGATTCCTTCCCAGAAAGGAAACCCACGTGATGACGTGCTAGAAATACTAAAGCAGGTAAAGCTGAATTTACCATTCCTCGATGCCATCAAACAAATTCCAGCTTATGCAAAAGTCATCAAAGATTTGTTGACGGTAAAAAGGAAGATGAAAGTAAAGAAGAATGTCTTCCTAGCACAGAACGTGAGCTCCATCTAACTCAATGAGCTCCCTCCTAAATTCAAAGATCCCGATGCACCCACCATTTCCTGCATCATTGGAGAGAACAAAATTGAAAAAGCCTTACTTGACTTGGGAGCAAGTGTCAATATCCTCCCTTACTCCATCTATCGGCAACTTGATTTGGGCGACCTGAAGCCCACAAGAATCACTCTCCAATTAGCGGATCGAACTGTGAAGGTCCCAAGAGGTGTAGTAGAGGACGTGATTGTTCAAGTTGACACTTTCTACTTCCCGGTAGACTTTGTCATTTGGGACACGGAGCCTTCATTAATCTCGACCAATCATGTTCCCATCATTCTCGGGCGCCCATTTTTAGCGACAGCTAACGCTATTATTAACACAAGGAATGGGCGAATGCAGCTCACTTTTGGGAATATGACATTAGAGACCAACATCTTCAACATAGCCCAACCTACGGGAGAGGAAGATGATATTCACGCGGTGAGTCTCATAGATGAGATAGTAGAGGAGTACATTGAGGAGAATTATTGTGGCGATGCCTTAGGATCCTGTCTGGTTTCGAGCAATGAGAGTGAGGGGACGTATACTGAGTACGAGAGGGAGATTGGGGAGTTAAGAGAGTTACTCGATGAGAGAGCGTCGGAAGAGGACGCGAGAGATGTGAATTGGGTTTCTAAATTCGAGGAGTTACCACCACGGGATACACGCGTTGTTCCCTCCGACGAAAAGTTTCCAACTCTTGAATTAAAGAAACTCCCCTCCCATATCAAATATGCATACTTAGGAGAGGATGAGACATTTCCTGTTGTTATCTCCTCTAGCCTAGATGACGAGCAGGAGGGTAAGTTGTTAAAAATTTTGAGGAAGCACCTAAGTGCTTTTGGTTGGTGTATAGCTGATTTGAAGGGGATAAGTCCTCTGATTTGCACCCACAAGATTCACCTCGAAGAGGATGTCAAGCCCTCTAGAGAAATGCAAAGAAGACTGAACCCCAACATGAAAGAAGTTGTGAGAACCGAGATCATTAAACTATTGGATGCCGAGATTATCTACCCAATCTCGGATAGCAAATGGGTGAGCCCTATTCAAGTCGTCCCGAAGAAGTCGGGTATGACTGTGATTGAGAATGCTAAGGGAGAGCTTGTTCCCCAACGCACCACCACCGGTTGGCGTGTTTGCATTGATTACCGAAAACTCAATGCGGGAATAAGAAAAGATCATTTCCCCTTGCCATTCATTGATCAAATGCTTGAGAGAGTTGCGGGCCACCCTTATTATTGCTTCCTTGATGGTTATTCCGGATATAACCAGATTGAGGTAGATGTACTTGACCAAGAGAAGATGACTTTCACTTGTCCTTTTGGTACGTTTGCCTACAAACATATGCCATTCGGCTTGTGTAATGCACCCGCGACCTTTCAAAGGTGCATGTTGAGCTTATTTAGTGACATGGTCGAAAGAGGACTTGAGGTGTTCATGGACGACTTCAGCGTTTTTGGCACCTCTTTCGATCATTGTCTAGAAAAATTGGAATAAGTACTTGCTCGGTGTGTGGAGAAGAACTTAGTGATGAATTGGGAGAAATGCCATTTCATGGTCACTGAAGGAATAGTTCTCGGCCACATAGTATCATCTAAAGGCATAGAGGTTGATAGGGCTAAGATAGATGTCATAGCTGACCTTCCCCCATCGAGATCGCTTAAAGACGTGCGCTCATTCTTGGGTCACGCCGGGTTTTATCGAAGGTTCATTAAGGATTTTAGTGCTATCGCTAGACCCTTAAGCAACCTTCTCATGAAGGACAACCCGTTTGAGTGGACCGAGGCATGCCAAAGCTCCTTTGACAAATTAAAGAACATGCTCGTGTCCGCTCCCATCATGCAAGTTCCGGATTGGTCCCTACCATTCGAACTTATGTGTGATGGAAGCGATTACGCGATTGGGGCCATTTTGGGCCAACGTCAAGATAAACAAGCTCATGTCATCTACTACGCTAGCCGGACCCTTACCGGACCTCAACTCAACTACTCTACCACGGAGAAGGAGTTGCTAGTAGTAGTCTTTGCCCTTGACAAGTTCAGATCGTATCTCATTGGTTCTCCTATAATTGTCTTCACCGACCACGCGGCTTTAAAGTATCTACTTACGAAGAAAGACGCCAAGCCGCGCCTCATAAGGTGGATCCTACTCCTACAAGAGTTCAATCTCTCTATCCAGGATAAGAAAGGAGTAGAAAACGTCGTTGCCGACCATTTGTCTCGGCTTTCGTCCGACGTACCTAGTGATCCCATTCCCATAGACGAATACTTTCCGAATGAGCAACTTTTTGCTACCTCTTATTTACCTTGGTTTGCGGATATAGTAAACTACCTTGTCACGGGAGCCGTCCCTCCCGACTGGACACCACAAGATAAGAAGAGGTTTCTTACTTGGTCGCGCATGTTCTTCTACGATGATCCATTCTTGTTTAAATATTGCGCCGACCAACTCATCCGACGATGCGTACCGGATGACGAGATCCCGAAAGTCATCCAGTTTTGTCATTCGGAAGCGTGTGGAGGCCATTTTTCCACGAAAAAGACGGCTGCTAAAATTCTGCAATGCGGTCTATATTGGCCCACATTATTCCGGGATGTGAACAATGCTTGCAAATCTTGCAATAGGTGCCAATGGATGGGAGCCATTACTCGACGAGACATGATGCCTCTTACCCCCATACTCATCATTGAGATCTTCGACTGTTGGGGTATTGACTTCATGGGTCCCTTTCCCCCTTCCTTTGGTTTCCTATACATCCTTGTTACGGTAGATTATGTTTCTAAATGGGTAGAAGCGATAGCTACCAAAACAAATGACAACAAGGTGGTGATAAAGTTCCTACAGGAACACATACTTTCCCACTTCGGTGCTCCGAAAGCGATAATTAGTGATAATGGCAAGCACTTTTGCAATTGGCCATTCGGGAAGCTTATGAGAAAGTATGGCGTCGTTCACAAGGTTGGAACGACGTATCACCCACAAACAAATGGGCAGGCCGAACTAGCGAATCGTGAGATCAAGAACATTCTCGAGAAGACCGCCAATCCTAACTGGAAAGATTGGTCAATTAGACTGAACGATTCGCTATGGGCCTATCGCACCGCATACAAAAATCAGCTTGGCATGTCCCCTTTCCGCTTCGTGTATGGAAAAACTTGCCATCTCCCCGTGGAGTTAGAACACAAAGCGTATTGGGCAATTAAGGAGCTCAATTATGCCATGGATAAAGCCGGTGAAGCTCGCAAGCTTCAAATAAATGAGTTAGAGGAGATACGCAATGATGCGTATGAGAATGCCAAAATTGCCAAAGAAAGGATGAAACTCGCTCACGATAGCATCATTCGACGCAAAGAGTTTCTTCCTGGGCAAAAAGTTCTTCTCTATAACTCTCGGCTTCATCTCTTTCCGGGCAAGTTGCGGTCGCGATGGTCTGGCCCGTTTGTTGTCAAGAATGTTTTCCCCCACGGAGCTGTCGAAGTAGAAGATTTAAAAGGGGGAAATACATTCAAAGTGAATGGACGATGCCTAAAGCCATATCTGGAGGCGTGCAGTGAGGAAGTCGACACCGTCTGGTTGTCGGACCCCGTTTACGGGGTAGAGTGAACGGTTTCAGTTAGGTCGTCGCACCTCCGATGCGTATGGGGTGAGAGTCGTGTGTGTCGTGTGCGTTAGTGAGTGTCGTTAGGATTTTAGTACATTCGGGTTTAGCACTTCCATCACGTGGACTTTTACAAGCTCTGATTCATATTTAGGATCTAAGGTTTCAACATCAGATTCGCTATTTGTCTTATACATATCCACTTGAGAAGTGGTTGTTTTCCTCTTTACTTCTACCCTATCTTCGTCCAGAATAGGTGAATAGTAGCATTCATGAGCTACTTTTTGATCTCCTTTTACTATTATAACTCCAAAGTTGGTCGGGAACTTCAGGAATTGGTGAACAATAAAAGGTATAACTTAAAATTTCTTCAGACCTACTCTTCCCATGATCATGTTGAAGGCAAAATGACCAATTTTGTCGATTATAAAGAATCTCACTTTCTCTATCCTACTCGTTGGCCATTTCCCAACCAACACATCTAGTTTGATTGTTAGCAATGGAAATACCTTATAACTATAGAATCTAATGAGGGGCTTGTGGTAAGGCTCTAGTTGGCTTAGTTTTAAAGCTAAACTATCAAAACAGGGATAGAAAATAATTTGTGCCCAACTGCCGTTATCCACTAATGTTTTTGCTAGCTATACGTCTTTCATCCTAACTCTGATCACTTAAAGATCATCATGAGGATACAATACTCCGAATGGATCATTCTTGGAAAATCCAATTATGATCTTATCCTTCTTGACTTTCCTTGGTCGGTCTTCCTTGGCAAGGTTAATTCACTGGATATAGGAACAAGCTTAAGCCTCATTAACGTAGGACTTCCTTTCAACTGTATGATGTCATCCTCCAACAGCTCCACCTGTAATCATATGACCATCAAAAGATCTAAATCTAAGTGTGAATACCTTGCGTTCAGGTTGTCTAGGCTTCTTGGGAAGATCCGGATCGTCTTTTGGATCACCATCATAGTTCCTCTTTTTATCTTCTCTAGGATTATTAGGTGATTTAGATCTCTGTCGACCTCTACTGCCAACTCTTCCACCAATATGTTGATCAATAAATTTGTCCAATTTTACTCTTCAAATGAGTGCCTTTATCTCATTCTGGAGAGAAATACACAAGTTGGTCATATACCATGGTCTTTGTTAAGTTTGCAATACTCGGACTTATCCCTCTTATCAACAGGTGACCTTAATTTTTTCAAGCCAACTTAAATCATTGTTGTGTTTGATTTCTTCCAAAACATGATGTATATCCACCATTAAGGGAGTGTAATTGGTAAATTTTCTGAGCCGATCTAGGCTTTCTTTTACTTTCAAATTCTTGTGTTCATTGTGATTCTTGTGCTCCTTTTTATCCAACTTCCCTTCCGACTTCGCTTTTTCCTTTGCATATGAATTATTTTTAGCATCCATTGCTTCCTTAGCATTCATAATATTCGTTGCTTTTTCCATCAATTTAGTCATCGTTTTTAGAGGATCTTTTGCCAAAGTACAATATAGCTTATCGGGGATCAAACCACTCATGAGAGAAGTGATTGCGGTCTTCTCCTCGTAATCGATAACCTCCAATTTCTCATTATTGAAACGAGTGATGTAATCCCTGGTATTTTCTCCCATATTCTGTCTCACACTAAGAAAATGAGTTACTCACTTCACTAGTTTGGCTCCAAAGCAAAAATTAGCAATGAATAGCTCAACGATTTGTTAGAAGCTAGAAATCTGCCCTCGAGGAAAATTATTATACCAGATTTGAGCAGATCCGGTGATTGTTCCGGGGAATTCCCTGCACCTCATCTCATCAGGGACATCATAGATATCATCCGCTGCTTGGTATTGTTCTATATGAATATTTGGATCGGTCTTTCAGTCATACTTGGGGGTAACCACTGGAGCTTTAATCTTGGTGGGTGTAGTAAAATATACAATAGTTTGCACAAAGGGAGATCCCTCAACAAAACTTCTCTAGAGGGGATTATTGGCTTTAGATATTTCTCCTAATATATCTTCCAAACGCTTAATGGACCCCTTCCATGCATCATTGATAGCACCAGATCTGTTAGTGGAAGCTCTTTCATTTTGATAAACTGACGGTGCTGAACTTTCCTCTTGTAAACCTAATCTTTGAATAGATCGAGAAGTTCGTCGGACATTCGATCTGGATTGGGCTGAACATTCCCTCAAGTTGCTTGTTCATCGAGTATTTCCCGACACAACCCGAAGGGCATTTTCCATGGGTCCTAAATGATCGAAAGGAGATGTCTTACTTAGCCTTTTTAAGTCACTCAATCTTTCTGGAATGAAGGACTGCCCATCAGAGGAATTAGGAATCCTTATAGAAGTAGTTTCTCTAGGACGATACAAATGATCCCTTAAAGTTCTAGAATGGATATTCCCAACACTCCTTAACGGCGGCGGTGGAATACTCCTTATATTAGACTATGCAGGGACTCTATCTTGAAGAGTTTGGGCCAATTATCTTATCGTATCCTGAATAGCCTCTTGACCTTTGTCCAGGCTTGCCAAAATTCCAGTTAAATCGTTATTATTTGGAGGGGCAGAGGTCTTAGGTAGAATTCCCTCATTTCTGGTACTTGTTTCAATGATATCATCCATGTATGATAAATTAGTGAAAACGTTTAGCATTACGTTCCCACAGACAGCGACAATCTATTGATGCAAAAAACTAGACTAGGCATAATTAATTGATGATAGATAAATAAGTAAAACAAATAATACAAAGATATTTTTAAAGTGGTTCAACTCAATGGAAAATCCTACATCCATTGTTATGTATTGCTTGACTACCATGATTTGTTTTTTCGGTCCCCCTGCAATGAGGGTGTTACAATGTATTTATAACCCAATAGGGTTGTTGAGAGTTTTCATGTGAAAGGATGGAATGCCTTCATTTGTTAGGCATTTACATCAATACATAATCAGAATTAAACATAAGACTGCTGGCACTTCATTGGCCATACTGGTTGGACTTCGTGATGTTGGTCGATCTTCCCTGTTGATCGGGCTTCCATGTTTGTCGAGCTTCTCTATTGGTCAGGTTTCCTTATTCATCGGGGATTTGTATCATGCTGATTTGGACTTGTGCCACATTTAGATGACACATGCTGGATTATAATTAGTCCACGTTAGGTGGTGAATTTTGTTATCAACAATTAGTTTAATTAACTTGAATTTAGTTGATAGAAATTTTCCCACTTCGATCAACTTTTTCTTTTCTTTTTAGAGTCAGATTAGGTTTAACCATCTTACTATTCATGGTCGTGCGTATTCATCCTATTTCCTCGTGGATTCCACCCTGTCTTATCGAGTTTATTACTTACGCGATAGGCTTACAGTTGAGCCTATATAAGCATGCACTTTAGACACTTTTTAAGTCATGTCAATTTTTTGGCGCCATTGTCGGGTATTTACGTAGATTGTAGGTAAAATCGAGTTAATCTAATTCGTTAAATTCCAAAAAAATTCAGAAAAGGAAAAAATCTGAAAAGATACAACATGTCTCATAGTCCTTTCATGCAAAATCCGCAATAAACTCCTCAACAAACTCCAAATCGCATTACAAAATCCATTAGTTGTGTACGATCTTGATATCCCACATATTCCTAACGTACCTCAGTTTTGGCTTCCAAAGCCTACACCGCCAAAATCCATAGCAAGTCACACTTCGAGTGATCCTTAGAATTACTCATCATGTTACACTTGAGGTTACACTTCGAGCATAACGAGTGAGGATACTGAGTCACTTGAAGAGAGAGACATGTATGATCAAGGTAGTCATGGTATGGGTGAGGGATAGGCACTTTTATCACCCTTTGAGATAATTCTTATATCCCGAGCGATCACTCACTCCGGGATTCATTCTACTCCCACACAATACAGGGCAATTTCACTGTAGTAATGGGATAATCCAAATACTTCCCACTTATCATGGAATGGAGTCAGAGAAACCATATCTCCATGTTCGTGAGTTCGAGGAGGCGTGTGAAACTTTCAATGATCTAACATTCACAAAAGATGCGATTCGCCTCAGGATTTTTTCGTTCTCTCTAAAGGATAAAGCTAAGACTTTGGCTATGGTCTTTATCACCAAACTCGGTTACGTCATGAAATGATTTGCAATCAAAGTTTCTAAAAAAGTTATTCCCTCCGCATCGAACGAACTCCATTAAGACTCAAATTTAAACTTTCCGACAACTAGAAAATGAGTCATTTGATCGATGTCATGAGCATTTTAATGAGTTAGTCACTTCATGCCCTCGCCATGGTCTTGATAAAAAATAACTTATCTTGTTTTTTCATAATGGGCTGAATATCAAATCCAAGCAACTCATTGAAACTATGTGTGATGGACCCTTTTTTGAGCTAGATGTTAATGATGTTGAAATCCACCTTAAGTATGTCACCGAGACTATACAAGCATGATACACATCTGACCCTAGTGCCCAAAATCAACCTCGACAAGCGTCCACCACTCCTTCTGCGTCTAGTCTGTACCACGTAGACAAAGATACTATGTTAGACCGTCGACTTGAACAAGTTGAGATGAGCATTAGAGAAATACTCGAAGTACGAGTAAGAGAAGAAACCAGCTCCTTCCACATCCCCATAGAAAAGGTGCGTACTATTTGTGAGGCGGGACATTCAAAAGATGAATGCCTTATGATACCCACCTACAAAGTTATGCTTCAGGAGAAAGTGAGTGGAATAAGAGGATTTAAGGGTAATTTCGGTCCCCCACATGGGAATTCTTACAACCCTTCATGGAAAAACCATCCTAGTTTTAGCTACGAGCAATAACATTCTGCGTTGAATCCTAATTCACATGTTGCCCCTCCTCCACCCCCACACTTTCAATAAGCACTACATATGCAAGGATATATGCAAGCAATGTTAAGTATGAGTGCATGGTCACCGACATAAATGTGAATATCTCTAAGTTGCAATCATCGTTGAGTATTCAAGAGAAGGGTATGTTTTCGGCCCAAGGAAAAAGACCTCCTCAAGGTCAAACTAGTGTTAGCTCTACATCCATAGAGATCAATAGCAATGTCAAGCCATCACCACTCTACGTAGTGGGAGAGTTGTTGATTTATCACCTCCCCCACATGACACAACTAAGGACAAGGAGGTATCACCCGACACGAAAGAGGCTAAATATTCCCCCTTGAAAGAGAGTGAAACTAATGACACTAGTGAGACCGAAGTCATAGTAAAACCACCCACCTCCGCGCTATTTCCTCAACAATTGGTTCCTCCTCAAATGGAAACCCCCGTGATGATGTTCTCGGGGTCTTTAAGAAAGTCAAGCTAAAATTACCTTTTCTCGATGCCATAAAGTAGTTGCCCGCCTATGCTAAGGTACTTAAGGACCTATTGACGGTGAAAAGAAGATTAAAGGTAAAAAAGAATATATTCCTCGCACAAAATGTGAGGTCCGTTTTACTTTATGATCTCCCACCAAAGTTCAAAGATCCGGGTGCACCTACCATTTCCTGCATCATAGGAGAGAACCAAATTGAAAAGGCCTTACTCGATTTAGGGCCAAGTGTTAATATCCTCCCCTACTCCATTTATAGGCAACTTGATTTGGGTGACCTCAAGCTGACAAAAATCACTCTTCAACTTTCGGATTGTACCATGAAGATACCAAGAGGTATTTTCGAGAACGTGATAGTCCAAATTGACACCTTCTACTTCCCGATAGATTTTTTCATTGGGACACGGAACCCTCCATCACCTCAAGTAACCATGTTCCCATTATCCGTGGGCGCCTATTCTTAGATACGACTACCGCCTTGACTACCACTCAAAATGGGAAAATGCAATTCACTTTCCGGAACATGACCTTGGAGACAAACATCTTCAAAATCGCCCAACCTGTGGGTGATGAGGACAATTTTCATGTAGAGGATATTATTGAGGAGATCGTAGAGGAGCACATAGAGGAAAATTTTAGTGGATATGCTTCAGGAGCGTGCCTTATATTGAGTAGTGAGAGTGAGGGGACGTAAACCACCTTTGAGAGGGATATAGAGGAGTTGAGAGAGTTATTAGACGGGAGAGCATCGGATGAGGACGTGAGAGATCTAAATTAGGTTTCTATATTTGAGGAACTAACACCGAGGGAGTCGTGCACAGTTCCCTCCGATGAAACATTTCCTACCCTCGAATTAAAGAAACTACCCTCCAACATAAAATATGCCTATTTAGGATAGGATGAGACATTTGTTGTTGTTGTCTCCTCTAGCCTAGATAAACAATAAGAGCGTAAATTACTAGAAATTTTATGGAAGCAACAAAGTGCTTTTAGTTGGTGAATAGAGGATTTGAAAGGTATAATTCCCTTGATTTATACCCATAAAATCCACCTCGAGGAGGACGTGAAGCCCTCGAGGGAAATGAAAAGAAGATTGAACCCTACCATGAAAGAGGTAGTGCGAGCTAAAATTATTAAGCTATTGGACGTCGAAATCATCTATCCAATCTCGGATAGAAAATGGGTGAGTCCTATACAAGTCATACCGAAGAAGTCGGGTATGACAGTGGTTGAGAATGCCAAGGTTGAGTTAATTCCCCTACGTACCACCACCGGGTGGTGCATTTGCATTGATTACCGAAAACTCAATGTGGGCACAAGGAAAGACCATTTCCCCTTACCATTCATTGACCAAATGCTAGAGAGAGTAGCGGGACACCCATACTATTACTTCCTTAATGGTTATTTACGATATAACCAAATATAGGTAAATGTACTTGACCAAGAGAAGGCGACTTTCACATGTCCTTTTGGAACGTTTGCCTACAAATGTATGCCATTTGTATTGTGCAATGCACCCGTGACCTTTGCAAGGTGCATGTTAAGTCCCTTTAGTGACATGGTTGAAAGAGGACTTGAAGTTTTTATGGATGACTTCACTGTTTTCGGAACCTCTTTTGATCTTTGCTTAGGGAATCTAGAGAAAGTATTGCCCGATGTGTGGAAAAGAATTTGGTGCTAAATTAGGAGAAGTGCCATTTTATGATCACCGAAGAAATAGTTCTTTTCCACATCGTATCATCCAAAGGAATTGAAGTAGATAGGTAAAAAATGATGTCATAGATGGGTTAACCCGACCAAAACCACTAAAAGATATATGTTCTTTCTTGGGCCACGTGAGGTTTTAGAAAAGGTTTATTAATGATTTTAGCACCATCTCTAGACCATTGAGTAACCTTTTTGTGAAGGACACCCCATTTGAGTGGAATGAATCTTGCCAATGTGCTTTTGATAAATTGAAAAGCATGCTTGTTTCTGCTCTCATCATGCAAGCTCCGGATTGGTCTTTACCATTTGAGATTATGTGTGATGCGAGTGATTTCGCAATTAGGGCTGTTTTGGGCAAAAGGAAAGACAAGAAAGCTCACGTCATATACTACGCTAGCCTAAAGTTATCCAGATCACAACTCAATTACTCAACCATGGAGAAAGAATTGCTAGTGGTAATGTTTGCCCTAGAAAATTTTTGATCATACCTCATTGGTTCTCCCATCACATTATTCACCAACCATGCAGCGTTGAAATATCTCCTTACTAAGAAAAATGCAAATCCACGCCTCATAAGGTGGATCCTAATCCTACAAGAGTTTAATCTCTCTATTAAAGACAAGAAAGGAGTACAAAACATCACTTTCAATCATTTATCCTGACTTTTGTCTGACGTGCCTAGTGATCCCTTACCCATAGATGAGTATTTTCTTGATGAGAAGTTATTTGCTACCTATTCTCTCCCATGGTTTGTGAACATAGTTAACTATCTTTTCATGGGAGCCATCCCCCCCGATTGGACACTGCAAGAGAAAAAGAGGTTCATTACTTGGTCACGCGTGTTTTTCTATGACGCTCCATTCCTCTTCAAATACTGTGTGGACCGAATCATTCGACGATGTGTACCGGATGATGTGGTACCCAAAGTCATCCAATTATGTCATTCGAAAGTTTGTGGAGGTTATCTATCGACGAAAAAGACAGCCGCTAAAATCCTTCAAAGCGGACTCTATTGGCCCGTAATGTTCCGGGATGTTAGCAATTGTTGAAAATATTGCGATAGGTGTCAACGGATGGGAACCATTACCCGACGAGACATGATGCCACTAACCCCCATAATCATTATTGAGATTTTTGATTACTGGGGTATTGACTTCATGGGCACTTTTCCCCCGTCCTTTGGATTCCTATAAATCCTCATCGCGGTAGACTACGTTTCTAAATGGGTGGAAGCTATAGCTACCAAAATAAATAACAACAAAGAGGTGATAAATTTATAGCAAGAACACATACTGTCTCATTTTGATGCTCCAAAGGCGATAATTATTGATAATGTCACCCATTTTTCCAACAAGTCGTCTGAGAAGCTGATGAGAAAGTACGGGGTCGTCCACACGGTTGAAACGACTTATCACCCATAAATGAATGGGCAAGACGAGTTGGAAAATCGTGAGATCGAGAACATACTTGATAAGACTATATATCCTAGCTGAAAAGATTGGTCCCTTCGATTGAACGATTCTTTATGGGCTTATCGCACCGCATACAACCCCCCCGGACATCTCCATTTTGCTTGGTGTTTGGAAAGCCTTGCCATCTCCCCATGTAGCTAGAACACAAGGATTATTGGGCAATTAAGAGTTTGAGCAAGAACTTGGATAAAGCTGGTGAAGCTAACATGCTTCAATTGAATGAGTTGGAAGAGATACGTAATGATGCGTATGAGAACGCTCAGATATGTAAATAATGGATAAAACTTGCACATGATAGGATTATCCGACGCAAGGAGTTTCATTCCGGACAAAAAGTTCTTTAAGAGTGTAGTTTAGATTAATGGAGGCGTAACCCCTTTTTGAGTACATGAGTGATAAGTTAACTAGAATGACCTTGGATTAACCATAAGACACGCGAACACAACTTAGTGAGGAGAAACCTGATTAAACTCGCAAATCTCTCCTGTATAACTCAATAGATAACAATGAACTTAGAAGTAACTCATTTAGAGGGAGAGAGAAGTAAGCACCCCAGATACTCTTGGAAGGAAGCCAAATACACCAACCACCCTCAAGAATCCATGTCAAGTATTAAAAGCTTCGTAATAAATGACAATGGTGGGTGAGTAAAACACTATGTTTGGTAATAACTCTCTCTATGGTATATTTTTCTCTAGCAATAACTTCTGAACTCTCAAAAAGAACATATATCTATCCCTAGAGGTGGCTGGGGTCTTTAAATATCCCCCACACCACTCCCCAGGCAACTCAGTCATCAATGCATGTGAAAGACATTCCTCATACTTTATGTCACCAACATTAAATACCTGATGCACTATTTATATCCACGTCATAGACATTAAATGCTAAGGTATGCCTTTTGCCTAACAACTGTGTGCCAGGGGGTTGTCGTTATAGAGGTGGCTTACCAACCATTCGATAACCCCAAATACCACGGTGGTTTACTCAAGTACAAATTTGACATTGTCTAGCTAGCTAGTGACATCACCTATAGTAGATGTGACATTCAGTAGATGGTTATTTGGTTCACATGTCAATGCCCGATGGGACTTAAAGCCGCTCTCCCCGAGGTTCTACGGTAAGGGTCCTTTAGTATTTTACCAGGTATATCTAAGATGGTTAGGACAAGACCAAACGGTGCCTCACTTCTCAATCCTCCAAACCAAGTCCCCCTGAAGTTCCCACGGTGAGGTCGTTCCATAGAGAATGAAAGCTCTCCCAGTACCTTCCTTCCAAGCCTGGTCTCTCGTGAGTACCGTTCGACCTCACACAAAGTTATTATCATTCTCATTATTTCATTACAACCGTTATAGCTCATAGTCAATATAAATAAAAATACAACATGACTAACTAACACAACAAGCTAAAGTATGAGTTACCACGCTAAGCTGCCTCGCTTGAGCTGCCACGCTGAACTGCCTCGCTTGAGCTGCCTTAATCCCAAACATTGTTGTTAATGGGGGGATTACCTTCAAGACCCCTCCATATTTACCCATTCGTGGAGAGAGTTGTTGTGGGAACAAGAAATATCTGCATGAAAACTTCTCTGTGTGAAAAAATTCTGGCATCATGTCCTTCGTTATAGCCACTGCGTTAAAACCTCCATGAAAAAGTAAAATTCCCCCCGATGTACCTGAGCAGAAGCGGTACGGATTATTGGTTCTTTGGAGAAGGTACATCGCCACTTTTTCCTTACACTAAGCGTCAACCGTTCTAGCTTAACTATTTGAAAGTCTCTCGAAAGGCCTACTAACCTTCTTCAATACTCATTTTTTCTCTAGGGAATTGAAATTCTCCCGTTCATGCTGTTGTGGAGTATAGTTGTGAGTAGTGATTTTTTTTATTAGGTCTACCCCTATCATTGGGACTTTTGATATTCTCCCTTGTAACGCTTCGTTATGTTCAAAAAAGCAGAAATTCTTCCCGATGTAGCCGAGTAACAATTTAAACAACATTTGGACTTGTGGCGAGGGGACATCATAGATTTTTGAATCGTTGGTACATCTTCTTTGTTGGGAGTTTATTGGTTATGTGTGACAAAAATTCTAGCGCCAAAACTCAAACTTGCTTAAGAAGGCAACCTTTTCTATTCCCAGACGTCACTTCATGAATGATGTGGCGCTGTCTTTTCAGTTGTCAAAACACTTCCCGAAGTTCCATGTGTTCATTTGAAATGATTATAGGCGGCCTTGCACGTGTGGTGGTGGGAAACTCAATAGATAGGTCTAAAAGGTTTCAAATGTCTCTTTTTTCAAAACCCTTCTCTTTCCTTTGTCTTCTTCAAGATCCCGTCTTCTTTAGAGAGAGAACTTTGTGCGAAAACTCCATTATTGTCCTGCTCTTGACCTAGCTTCTTCCTTCTCTCATCTGTTACTCCACCACCTCTGGTTGTGCTCCTCCCTCTTTGTTACTATCCCTTCTTTTATCGAGCGGTTGTGTTTATCACCTGCTTATTATGGCTTCTTCAAGTGCCTCAAAGGTTACCACCATCACTGCTCAACCAAGCTCCACTTCTTCCACCTCTGGCATCGCTTCTACCCCTAGAACCACTACCCTAAGTGTTGCTCATCTTTTACCATCGGTCTACCATATTTGGTGATGATGATGAATTCTCTGATGCATGTAAGACCTGCCATTTCTCAGCCAAGTATGGACCTTTACTGTTGGGTGATGAAGATGAGGATTTGTTGATGTGGGGATACCTTCCCCCAGAGGGGACTCTGCGCTTTCGGTTGGACCGTGGTGACTTCCCCTATTCTCAAATTGATTTCAAGGCACCTGGGGGGTCGCCAACCCATTTCGATGCCTGGAACAAACATATGTAGAGCTCTCACGTTGCCGCTCTTGTGAAGGTTAGTCTTCATCGAGCCTACTGGTTTGGGGAGTTCACACTTTCTAAGCATAATGCTATGCTCCGAATATTAGTTTCCGGTTGAAACGTTACAACTCACACGTTGTTTACTGCGTGGGGAGAGTTCACCATCACATTGGAGGACGTCTTCGAGCTACTTGGGTTTGAGGCCATGGGTGAGTTTGCATACCACGATGAGGCCTTAAATGTCAAAAAGACTGTTGATCGAGGTGAGCTTGATCGAATCTATTGTAGTTGAACTGGGTCTTTAAAAAATACCATTTTTACTCCCCTCATAAGTTATTTTTTCGAAGCTCCAACTCCGAAGGATGTCACTGCTGCAACAGGCCAAGGTAGAGGTACATCTCTAGAATTGCCAGCCTACATTCTTGTGCTGCTTTCATGTTTTTTTCTAACTGGGAAACCCAATGACCAGCCCTAGAGGGACCTTATTAATATTTCAATCCGTTTGGCCAGGGGTTTTAACCTTCATCTAGTCACCATTACTTGGGGGTCCCTCTATACCTGGCTAGATAGAACTCATATCGACATGGCACAGTCACTGGGTCATTATAACTTGGCCAATTTTTCCAACACCATTGTTGATGTAAAAAATTAGACTATCTCTAATTACTCAATAACATATAAAAATAAATAAGATAAAAGAATTTTAAAGTGGTTCAGCCTTATAAGAATGGCCTACGTCCACTGTTTTTATTATTGCTGACTGTTTAAGAATTCTCGATAACAGGTTTGCCAAGAAATTTCGAGTCCTCTGATAATGAGGACGATAGAATGTATTTATAGCCCTCAGGCTGTACATGTGAAAAGGTAATACATAACTGTCCAATAGGCGTGTACATCTATAAGCATTTAATGCGCAGTCAATCTGTTGGTTATCCTGATATTAATGCTCTGTATGAGATTCAGCTCGGATCGCCTAAGCTGCTCGGACCGCCTAAGTAGCCTGGTACTCATGAGTTACTCAGTGCAGTAAAGTTCCTCGGAGATCACTTGTTACTCGGAGCTTCTGAGTTGGTCGGGGAGGTTGAGTTTCTCGAAGTCAAGATGTTGTTACAAAATGCTAGTAGGTGCCACGTAGATTGACACGTGTCTCCACATAATTAATCCACATTAGCAGGGTAAATTTGGTATCAACAAAAGCCCCCAACATTTCACAGTTCGAGGTTGAGGAGTGTGGAACATTCTTCTCGAAATATGGCGGGATTAAATGGTCATCCTGAATTTTAGGAGTGTTTTCCTTATGTTTATTTTTTCTTTTGAATTCATAGAATCAGACTTTTCGAATTTTTCTAACTGCTTCGGTCTCCGTGCCCTTTTTGTCCTTTTATCTGCCGGTAGCGCAAACGTCTTTTTTTGTATTCATTATTTTTACCCCTTCCTAAGGTAAGGTATTTAAGCGTTGCAGAAAATCCTATCGTCTTTTACTTTTTCAAATTTCTATCTTTGAGTTCTCCATTTCTTCTCTATCTTGTGCGTTCATTCCTTCCATCGTTCATTGTCAACTGATTCATCCTTTTTCTGTAAGACCTTCTTCCTTCTCTTTTATTTCCTTTATTCATCATGGTTTACCTTATTGAGTTGCTTGAAAATTTTCGTTCTGATTTCTGTATCCCTTCATGGGTCGTTCTGGAAAAACTTTTTGAACCTTCTGACTATTTTCATTTGGCTGAGGGACATTGGTTCCCCAGTCTCTTTGTGGCCGAATATGGCTTTTCTTTTCCTCCAAACCCCTTGTGTTTGGAATTATGTCAATATTTTGACGTGGTACCTGCAAAAATAGCCCCCAATACATGGAGAATAGTTAACGGAGTCCATAGGTTAAATCAGATTCATGGAACCCGTATAGGAAATCCAGAAATTATGTTTTTCTATATATGGGCTATCGGTGACAGTACTTTTTATTTGAAAACTAGGTTTTTAAATAGGGCTTTAGTGGTCAATCTCCCAGATGCCAACAGGGATTACTTTGAGCATGGTGTTTTTTTAAAAAATTGGCAACATGCTCCACTAACTGGAAATGATGTGTATCAGGGTCCTAGATGCCCTCCCTATGGCAATGGGATCGGTTGTTTTTATTTTATTTTATTTTTGAAACTATGCTTTCTTTGTGTTTGATAAAATGTGTCACTAATATTTTAATTTTCATTTATTTGCAGTTGACAGTAAAAGAAGGTCTCCAAAAGAGACAAAAGTTAATTTAAAACATCTGAAACTTATCTGGGGTTTGCATCAAATTGTTGTCGACGAACATATCAGATCAGCTTCGTAGTTGTTGTAGTACAAGAGTTACACCTCATCTTTTACTGCTCGTCCAGTGATAAGTGACATAGAACCAGTACCAGTTCCTGAAGATTCTTCTCCTGAATCGCATATCCCTCTCAGTGATAGAATAAAGAAAAGAAGAGCTCCTGCCCTTTTCGATAAGTCTGCCTCTACTGCTGGAGAGGCAAAGAAAAGCAAGCCTGATGTCCCAGAAGAAGGGACAAGAACAATCGATGCACCCCCTCCAGCTGCTACTAAGAAGGTTGCCGAGAAGCCCCTAGTGGATCCGAGTAAGGTCGTTGTTGTCTCTCCTTCAAGTGAAGTTATAGTTATATCCCCGACCAAGGCCACATCCTTGGTCGAAGATGTTCTTGCTCCCACGAGGAAGTTGAAGAAAATCTCCTCGGACAGATTGGCTGAATCCATCTCTCAGCCTTTAACTGCTGGAAGTGGTGTTCCCACTTTTGTTTCTCCGAGCTCTACCATGAGCTCGGTGAAGTCTTGGATTATCCCCGAGATCCAAGGTGTTGAAGAAAGTCTTTCTCGGGAGAAGGTTACCACTTTGTCCGCTCACTATATTGCCTCTGTAAGTATTATTAATCTAAACTTTCATTTTTTAATGTTATATCTTTGCACTGACTTACAATTGTTTTCTTTTTCCAGTTGGTAACTTGTTTCAATACAATTTTGATAAACGATGAAGCTATTAAATCTTCGAGCTCCTCATTAGGTGTGGAGGTGGCTTTTGTAGGTGTAACGCAGTCTTTGAAGGATTCTCATCAGAAGTATGACGAAGATAAGACTGCTTGGGAGAAATAACTCAACTCCACCGAGAAAGAGAGGGATCAGGCTGTTGAAGTCTCCAAGGGGTTGGAGAAAAAAATAAAAAACTTGGAAAGGAAAAATAAAGAGCTCGAGGGGAAGCTCCAAAATGCTGAAGAGCTTGAGACCAAGTTCAAAGCTGCTGAAGAGGAGTTGGGCAAACTCCGTGGAGTGGATCGCCAGAAGGAAGAGGCAGAAAGGAAATTGAAAGCTGCCAAGGAACTCATGACTGAGAGGATTTCCTCAGAGAAGGTGAAGAGGAAACTGGCTGTTAAGAAGTCCTTCAGTGCTGGCAGGGACAAGAATTGGAATAAGGGTTTGGCTGTCATGATCTCACAAATGGAGTATGGCAGCCTTAAATATTTCAGGGATGGTTGGGTGGCTTCTCTGAGAGAGATGAGTGTCGATGAGAATTCAGACCTATTTCAGCGACACATTCCTGGACCTCCTCCATCTCCCGGGGAAGAAGAAGAGGACGAAGCTGCCTCCGAGGAATCCTCTATGGTGATTGGAGATTAGTTTCTCATCCCCCAGTTGTTCAGACCTCCTGCGAGTAACTTCAATCAACCAGCATTTTAGCCGAGCAACTTCCAACACCTTCCGAGCAACCTTCTATGCCATCCGAGCAACCTACCTCTTCGTCTCAGCTCCCGAGAAAGTTATAGGAGACAAGGAGAAGGTGTAGAGTTGTTCGGACTTTTTCTTTTTGCTTTTTTTTGTAACTCTGGGCTATGTACCTCTTTTATAATGTAATAAAATTTGGAGTTATTGATCATATTACTTCTCTTCTTCTTGCTCTGTTTGTACGCTTAATGATTCTTGCTATCTCTTCTTTTTACTAGTTTATGGCCATGATGGAATTGTTATCAGCTCATGATACAAAATTGCTGAAACAATTCAATGAATACTTCAAAGCTAGTCATGTGGATATGACTGAAGCTCAAATCGTTGATATCCTCGGTCCAGATGCTTCAGAGCGAGCAGTTGAAGCCTACCAGTATTTAAAGTGCCTGCTCGACTGTGTAGTGGCTAACAATGTAGCATATTATGAAATGATTGAAGACCTCCAGGGCACTCTCGAGGAGCTTCAACAATAATACAAGGAATATACAGCCCTCTTGCACCAGGGATATGAGAAGAAGTATCAGCAACTAAGTGCTGATAAAGGATATGATAAATTGGTTGCTGCCTATGACATGAAGGAGAGAACTCTGAAGACCGAGGTTGAAGAGCATAGGCATATCGAAAAGTTGCTGGAGCAGGAAAATAATAACCTGCGAGGAGAGATATCTCAGTTGAAATCTGTAGCGTCTTCCTCGAACGCTTTGGTCCATGTCAACGACGATGATTTCTCTTTCATAGAGGCCGAAAATGCCAATTTGAGAGACGAATTGGAGACTTTGAAAAGGACTGGATCTTCTACTTATGCTCGGGGACGAGCAAGAGCTTCTCGGGGACGAGCAAGAGCTGCTCGGATTACTATTGAGGAATAAAGAACTCAATCGGCCCTGGAGAACCAAGCCTTCCAATTGATGGCAAAGAACCAGGCATTAGGTGAGATGTCTAAGAAAATTCAAACCTTCGACGAGTAACTGGTTGCCTAAAATTCTGCCTTGGAGAATAAAACGAATCTGGTAAAGAATCTTCACGAGCAGTTAGAAAGATTAACCTACCAGTTCCAGAAGCAGCCTAGAGAGTTATAATGAAGCCCTTTATCATCTTGACGACCGGATCCAGCAGTCGAACAAGGAGGGGTATAAGCAAGGATGGCTAAATGCCTTTGGTGTGCTGCAGTTGGAACAGGGTCACTATTCGTGGGATTACCATAATCCTGGGTTGCTCGACCTGCCAGTGCCAACTTTCAAACTCGACATGAGCTGGATTCCTGCTCGGGCCATTCCTCAATACCTGATTTCAAAGTATCTCGGTGACTATAGTCTTCATTCCAACTTCGAGATATCTCGCCCGGAGCAACTTCTTGATCGGCCATCAGTAATAAATATCAGGATGCTCAAAGATTTGAACTTCATAAACTCCCCCTGTGCCTTAGACGATCCTCCTGCTGGTGAAGAACCTGTTTCAAAGGCAGAGGGGAAGAAACCAATAGAATAGGATTCCTGATGTAATAATTTCTTATGTATTTTCATTCTTAATGTATTTTGTTCTTGATTTAATGAAAAACTTATAGTTTTCTTTGCAATCTTGATTGTCATTGTCTTGTAAATATTTTGTAAAACATTTCTTTTATTCACTAATGAATGTGCATGTATATCTGTTAAAAAGATAACAATATTGTGTTATTTTAAATTGCCGATCAACTAAAGTTGGTGAAAACTTATTGTCGACTATCTTGAATTGATGATAATCATCTAACGACATGTATATCTGTTAAAAAGAAAACTTATTGTCGACTATTCTGAATTTGTGGTAATCATTTGATGACTAACCAAAGTTGGTAATATTTTGTTTTCCGACCAACTTAGAGTTGGTGGTAATTTAAAATATTACAAGTATCAAAAAATTTGTTTTATTTTTTAGTGTAATGAGTTACCACTTTTTAATGCTAAGCCATCATATGACTTTTATCACATAATCCTGCTTTGTTTAATAAAAATGTTCCCGACCAACTATAGTTGGCAGATTTTTATTCCCGACCAACCTTAGTTGGTGGATTTTTATTCCCGACCAACCTTAGCTGGTGGATTTTCTTCCCAACCAACCATAGTTGGTGATTCTGGGATTTTTTATTCCCGGCCAACCTTAGCTGGTGGATTTTCTTCCCAACAAATCGTAGTTGGCAATTCTGGGATTTTTTATTCCCGACCAACCTTAGTTGGTGGATTTTTATTCCCAACAAACTATAGTTGGTGGATTTTCTTCCCAACCAACCGTACTTGGTGATTCTGAGATTTTTTATTCCCGACCAACCTTAGCTGGTGGATTTTCTTCCCAACCAACCGTAGTTGGCGATTCTGGGCTTGATGCGTAGTGTGTAGCACTAGTACTCCGAAAAAAAATTCAACAAAAGGAGATAATTGTGCAAAAGTTCCAAAACTTTTATTCATATTTAAGAAAATTGCATTACATAGGGATTGAACTACTGATAATATTGTTGAAGATGCTCTGCATTCCATGCATTCTTAAACTCCTCCCCTTCTAAAGTTTCAATCCTATATGTCCCTGGTCGAACAATTTCTGTTACTCTGTAAGGTCCATGCCAATTAGCTTCCAGTTTGTTATGCTTTTGAATTACTTTCCTTAGCACATAGTCCCCTGATTTCAAATCACATTTCTTTGCTCTCTTGTTGTAGAACAAAGATGTTCGTTGTTGGTATGCATCATTTCTGATTGTTGCTTCTTCTCTAACTTCCTCGAGCATATCCAGATCTAATCTTCTCATTAAGTCACTGATAGGAGAGTTAAAATTCAGTATGTGTTGGTAGGCCCAACTCGACAGGTATAACATCTTCACTTCCAAATGCCAGCATGTATAGAGATTCTCCTGTTGCTGCTCGGGGAGTAGAACGATAAGCCCACAGTACAGAATGTAGCTCGTTGATCCATGTTGCCTTTGCGTCATCCAGTCTTTTCTTCAAACCATTCAGCAGCGTTCTGTTTATCACCTTAGTTTGTCCATTGCTTTGGGGATGGCCTGGTTCCGAGTGGGTCTTCAAGATGTTTGACTGATGATAATATGCAGCGAACTCCTCGTTGTCAAATTGAGTTACATGGTCTGTGATGAAGGCATGAGGAAGACCATATCTACAAATGATGTTCTCCCAAATAAATTAGTACACCTTGTCGTACATCATATCAATGAGAGGCTCGGCTTTAACCCATTTAGTGAAGTAGTCCACCGCGACCACGAGATATTTAAATCTTCCCCTAGTTGTTGGAAGTGGCGCAACCAAGTCTATTCCCCACATGGAAAATGGCCAAGGGGAAGTAATGGGTGCTAACAATGGCTGGGGAGTTCTTCGGATAGAGGAGAAGCATTGACACTTGTCACATTTCTTGGCATATGCTATACAATCAGGCCTCATCGTTGGACAGTAGTATCCTTGCGTCATCATTCTTTGCAAAAGCGTCCGACCTACTACATGGGCTCCATAGGACCCTTCATGGACCTTTTCAATCAAGTCTTTCACCTCGAAGGGATGCACACATCTTTGCAATCCTTCTATAATTCCTCGTCTGTATAGAATACCATTAGTTAGTACATAACGAGCAGCTTTAAACTTCAATTTCTTGGCTACGAGTTTATCAATTGGTAATGCTCCTTCCTTAATGTATGCCCTGATAGGATCTATCCAAGATGGTCCTAAATGAAGGGTAATAAAGTTCATCATCAGATCTTCTTATATGCTCCGACTAGCCAAGACTTCTATTGGGATTGTTCTTCGTAGCTCGGTGCGTGTGGCTGAAGCTAATCGAGCTAAGGAATCTGCTCTTGCATTCTCCAATCTTGCTATTCTAATTATTTGTGCTGCAAATAGGCTTGATAAAACTTCCATCGCTTTTGCATGATACCTGATCATTAATTCTCCTTTGGCCGCATATACTCCCAATATTTGATTTACGATCAATTGCGAGTCACTGAATACAATAACCTGCTCTGCCCCCATGGTTTTTGCTAAACTAAGACCTGCAATCATAGCTTCATATTTAGCCTCATTATTAGAAGCTTTGAATTGGAAGCGTAGAGCATACTCCATATCGACCTCATCCGGGTTGTTCAAAGTAATCCCTGCCCCACAACCTATAGTGCAAGATGAGCCATCCACATATAGATTCCATATAGGTATCTCGTCTTTAAATTTTTGATCGGACAGAGTTCCTCGGTGGAATATCTGTTGCTTCCTTTTATCCTCCTCTAGCACTTCTTATTGATCGTCGACCATCTTCTCTTGCTCATCGACCAACTTAAGTTGATCGAGGTTTAAATTTGATGATCCTGTAACATCCACAGGTTGGTCGGCGTTCGGCTATTTCTCCTCGGAGGTATCAGGGTAGGTGAACTCTGCTATAAAATCTGCCACTGCTTGCCCTTTAAGCGATGATCTAGGTTCGTAAACTATGTCGTATTCACCAAGTTCTACTGTCCAGTACATCAATCTCCCTGATTTTCCTGGTTTATGAAGGGCTTGCCTCACTGGCATATCAGTATACACAACTATGGTATGAGCTTGCAAGTACAGCCTCATTCTCCTACTAGCCTCGATCAGTGCTAATGCTAATTTTTTCAGTCTTGGATATCTGATCTCTGCTCCTCAGAAGGCTTTACTAGTGTAATAGATCAGTTTTTGCACTCCATCTTCTATTGTTATCAACGCCGAGCTAACTGTATTCTCCGACACTACCAAATACAAGTATAATCTTTCTCCCATCACTGGCCTAGACAACAGTGGAGGTGCTCCCAGATATTTCTTCAACTCTTGAAAAAACTTCTCGCATTCGTCATTCCATTCAAACGTTTTTTGAAGTGTTTTGAAGAATGGGAGGCATCTATCTGTTGCTCGTGATACAAATCTATTAAGTGCTGCAACTCACTCCGTGAGACTTTGCACTTCCTTCTTCGTCGTTGGAGATCGTAGTCCCAATAGAGCCTTGATCTTCTCTGGGTTTGCTTCGATTCCTCGTTGGTTAACAATATACCCGAGGAACATGCCTTCTCGTACTCCGAATATGCACTTGGTGGGATTCAACTTCATTTGGTATTTATCTAGTTGATCAAAGGTCTGTCCTAAGTCAATTAGATGGTCAGCAGCTCTCTTACTCTTCGTCAGCATATCATCAACATAAACTTCCATATTGCAACTGATTTGTTCTGCAAAGACCTTGTTCATCAGCCGCTGATATGTTGCACCTCCATTTTTCAAACCAAAAGGCATAACATTATAACAATAAGTTCCCCTAGGGGTAATGAAAGAGGTACTCTCATTGTCTTCAGGTTTCATTTTAATTTGGTTGTAACCAGAATAAGCATCCATGAAGCTCAACAGCTCGTGTCCCGAGGTAGCATCCACTAATTGATCAATTCGAGGTAGAGGAAAATGATCCTTTGGGCATGCCTTGTTGAGATCGGTGAAGTTTACACGCATCCTCCACTTGTTGTTCTTCTTCTTCACCATCACCACGTTTGCTAACCAGTCTGGATATTTAACATCTTCAATAAAGCAAGCTTTCTAGAGCTTGTCGACCTCCTCTTGTATAGCTTGGTTCTTCTCGGGGCTAAACACTCTTCTTCTCTGCTTCACTGGCTTGATCTCCTTATTCACATTGAGCTTGTGACATAAGAAATTTGGGTCTATTCTTGGCATGTCCTCGTGACTCCAAGCAAAAGTTTATTTTCTGCTTTTTAGGAAAACTATCAATTCTTGTTTTAGTGAGGCATCCAACGATGAACCTATTTGAGTTGTTCGTTCTGGGTGCTCGTCGTCCAGAATGATATTTTCAGTAGCTTCTACCACCTGACCTTTCACGAGGTGCGACTCGTCTCTAGGATCTAATGTTTCAATCTCTGCGCCTTCATCCACTTGATAGGTAGTAGTCTTTTTCCTATATTCCTCCAGTTCTTCCTGCTCGGTAGATGAATAGTAGCATTCCCGAGCTACTTTTTGGTTGCCCTTCACAACTTCTACTCTAAAATTAGTTGGAAACTTTAGGCATTGATGTATAGAAGATGGCACCACTTCGAACTTCTTTAAAACTACCCTTCCCATTATGATATTGTAAGCGGATTGGACATTTTTATCCATCACGAAAAAATGCACTCTTTTTGTTCGAGAAGCAGGCCACGTACCGATGAACATATCCAACTTGATCGTCCCAAGTGGAAAAACTTTATCGCCTGCAAAATTGAGGAGGGGCCTGTGATAAGGCTCCAACTGAGACAATTTTAGATTTAAGCTGTCGAAGCACGAGTAGAACATAATATCTTCCGAGCTACCATTATCTACCAATACTCTTTAGATCATTACTTCCTTCATCCTCATTTTGATCACCAGTGGGTCATCATGAGGATATAGCACACCTGCAAGGTCGTTCTTGGAGAAACCGATGACCAGTTTTTCTTTGTTTACTTTCCTCGGGAGATCATCCTCAGCTAGATTTATTCGTTGAATGTACGAACAAGCTTGAGCCTCATTGAGGTAAGCTTTTCTCTCTGCAGTAAGGTCTCCACCTTCTGCATCTCCACCTGTAATAACATTACAATCAAATGATCCAAAACGAATTGAAAATACCTCATGCTCTGGTTGTCTTGGTCTTTTGGGGAGATCGGGGTCATCTTCTGTATCTTCTTCATGATCTCTTTTCTTGTTCTCCTCTATTCGACGAGGAGATCTAGACCTTTGTCTTGCTCGGTTATTGCTTTTTCTTTCATTTCTACGATCAACATACTTGGCCAACTTTCCTCGTCTGATGAGTGCTTCGATCTCATTCTGAAGAGCTATGAAATTTTTGGTCGTGTGACCATGGTCTTTGTGGAACTCACAATATTTGGCCTTATTCCTCTTATCAGGATCTGTATTCATTTTCTCTGGACAGTTTAGCTCCTTGCTGTTCTTGATATCTTCTAGGACGTGGTTTATATCTACTTTCAAAGGAGTATAATTTTCAAATTTCTTCAATACTTCCCATGATGGCTTTGTTTTTGACTACTATCGCCACTATTGTTCTTATGCTCTTTCTTTTTAGCCTTACCAATATCCACCTTGGTTTCTTTGGTGTCCATATTCTTCTTCGCAGCCATAGCCTCCTCGGCATTCATGATTTTGGTCGCTTTCGCCATCAGTTCTAACATGGTTCTGGGTGGATCTTTGGCCAAAGTGTAGTATAACTTGTTGGGAAACAACCCACTCATCAAAGCAGTAATCGCTATCTTTTCCTCATAATCGATAACTTCGGGTTTCTCGTTATTGAAATGAGTTATATAATCCCTGGTGCTCTCACCTGCTTTTTGTCTAACACTTAACAAATGTTCTACTCGTTTAACTGGTTTTGATCCAAAACAGAAATTTCCAATGAATAGCTCATCCAGTTGAAAGATAGTTGAAATCTTACCCCGAGGAAGATTATTGTACCATATTTGAGCAGATCCGGTAAGAGTTCCCGAAAATTCCCCGCATCTCATCTCATCTGGAACAGCATAGATGTCGGCAACATCTTGGTATTATTCTATATGAAGGACAGGGTCAGCTTTTTCATCATATTTAGGAGTCACAACAGGTGCTTTGAACTTCGATGGTGTGTGACAATCCATAATTGCTTGGATAAAAGGTGTCCCTGGGACAAGAGTTCTTTGTAGAGGATTCTTGGCCTTAGCCATTTCCCCTAGTCTATCCTCCAGCCTTTGAATAGAGCCTTTCCATGCATCATTTCCCTCCTCGGGCTTGTTGGTTCGAGCAACTGATCGCGTTGAATCTTCTTCTTGGGATCTATCATGACGAGCAACTGGTTGTGATTGGGAAGAACCCTCCCTCAGATTGGATGGTCATCGAAAGTTCCTCGACACAGTCTTAGGAGGACTTCTATTCCTCCTAGGGCCCAAACGATCAAAAGGAGAAACCCTACTTAATCTCTCCAATGCACTAGTCCTTTCTGGAGAGAGAGTGATGTTTTGTTCAGTATCTGTAGCTCGTACTGATGAAGTGCGACTAGGTTGATAAGAAAAATCATCAGATCTCTCAGCGCGATATGAATCGGCACGTCTAGATCGATATTCTTCTCAGAGTAATGTTTGCCTAGAAGTCAACCATGTATTTCTTTGAACGCTTTGTTGACCTGAATGGGTTGGCGCTCCTCCCTAGATAGTTTGCATGAGTTGTCGCATGGTTTCTTGCATGGCCGTTTGGCCCTGGGCCAAATTAGCCATTATTGCAGCTCGATCTTGGACATTTGGGGGAGCAGATGGATTTGGGGGGTTTCCAGCATTTCAATTGCTGGATCCCGGATTATAAGCCATTTGTGATGAATTATTTTTGATGAAAAACGATAATTACAGTCGTTTCCCACAGACGGCACCAATCTGTTGATGTAAGTAATTAGACTATCTCTAATTATTCAATCACAGATAAAAATAAATAAGACAAAAGGATTTTAAAGTGGTGTAGCCTTATAAGAATGGCCTACGTCCACTGTTTTTGTTATTGTCGACTGTTTGGGAATTCTCGATAACAGGTTTTAGCAAGAAATTCTGAGTCCCTTGATAATAAGGACGATACAATGTATTTATAGCCCTCAGGCTGTACATGTGAAAAGATAATACATAGCTGTCAGTTAGGCGTGTACATCTATAAGTATTTAATGCGCAGTCAATCTGTTGGTTATCCTGATATTAATGCTCTGTACGAGATGCAACTCGGACCGCCTAAGCTGCTCGGACCGCCTAAGTAGCTCGGTACTCATGAGTTACTCGGTGCAGTAAAGTTCCTCGGAGATCACTTGTTGCTCGGAGCGTCTGAGTTGGTCGGGGAGGTTGAGTTCCTCGAAGTCAAGGTGTTGTTAAAAAATGCTTGTAGGTTCCACATAGATTGACACGTGTCTCCATATAATTAATCCACATCAGCAGGCTAAATTTGGTATCAACAACCATTATCCTAACGGGCTTCCTTTACACCCATTTTTCGTCCATCGCTGCTAAGTTATCCCTTTCCCCGTGAGCCAAAGTATTAAGCCCCCAGGCCTGTATGTTTCCATAAAAAATAGAGTCGAAAGGAGAAAATGGGAGTTTTTTTTTATCATTTTCACTCCTTTATAATGAGGCCATTCATCGAATCTACTTTTGCCCATTCCTGGGATTTTTTTCCTTCTACAGCTTCAACGGTCAAATTCATTCCAGTTATAGAAGATCCTTCGCAAGTTATGGTGCTTACCCCTGGGTTTCTTCCCCCTTTACTGAATGGGGATACACCTCTAAACCTTATAACCCCAATACATGCAGCATGCAGTCAGGGTTTGATCAGGGGGCCCTCCGACCTATGTTTTAACAAAACCATATAAGGTGAACTTTCACTAAAACCTGCACCTTCTATCTTACATCAACGGTGCTTAGTGTGACCTATACTATTGATGGGCGAGTCACCCTTCCCAGTGCCACTAGGAAGGGGGTGTATCTACCTCGTATACCACTAAGTTACGTATGGTGCAACTGACCATGATTCTTGAGTTTATATGGAGTCCTCCCTAATATCCCCCAGTCCTTTCTTTCTCTGCCTTCGAGCTGGGTCTCAAGGGAAACTCCATTCTTGGAGTTGAGTTCCCTCTGAGTAAAATCGTTAAAAAAAAATCCCCATGAGCTATCCACTTATTGCCTGATGTTCCACACTGCCACGGTCAAGCCCAAGGCCGTTGCAATTTCAAAGTAGCCTGCCCCTTTAACCGAATATGCTACTGGCGAAGGGCCTTCCCAGCCACTAGGTAAAAAGACTAGGAAGTCCAAGAGTTGGATTCCTCAAAATCCAAGTCCTCGAAATACAAATCTCAAGATCAAGCACAAACCCCTTTGGAGGCATTCCCCATTGCCTCTGTTCCCCCTCCCATGTCTGCAGAGGTAAGTGAAGAGTTGAGGAGGCAGGTTCAGGCTGAGGTCGAAAGAATAAATGCTTAGATTCAAAGAGGCACTGTCGTCATTCCTCCTTCGAATGCCTTTCCCACAATTGTAGTTGATCCAACGGCAAAGAGGAGAAAAAGTTCGAGGGTTCCTCAAGGTGCTGGTGCAACGAGTATGAGGAAGAAAACTCAAGGTACCAAGTCCCAAAAGAAACGAACTCTCGAGATACATCCCTCCCCAGCTCCTTTTATTGCTTCCTCCTCTCCTCCTTCATCGGTGGTTATATCTTCTCATTCTCCTTTCGGATCTGAGGTATGTGTGCATGTTTTTTCTCTTATTCACATTTTTCTTAAGGCAAGTTGCATCTGCTTATCTCTTGATACCTTTGGTGTATGGATTTGAAGAAGGAAGACCCAGTCCCTCTGTGAGCCCTTTCATGGGGGGACATTTTTGTATCTCTCAACTCGATACTACTCCTCCCCATTCCCCCATGATTGGCCTTACTTATTCCCACTGCATGAAGGAAACGGCTGTGGGGAGAGGTTCCGTTGAATCTGGGGGAATCTCCTCTGAACTAGAGATAACTCCCCCAGCCCCATATGAATTTTCATCACAGCATGAGGTCCTTCTTCCCATCGTTGAGGCTAAGGAAAGTTCCCCTGGGGTAACATAAATAATTACTTATCATGGCTCACATATTTTCTTGTCATATCCCCTTTTTTCATGTTGAACTGTAATATGATGAGATGCCTTAGGTGAAAATGGCATATTTGGTAGCTCGCATTCTTCTCCCCACTATGCTGACGAGACCCATAACTGCGGTTCCCATTTTTGGTGCCATAACTGGGGTAAGTAACACTTAGATGCATTTCTCCCTTTTTCCCTTAGTTTCTCCCCGTGTCTAACTCATTTATTCATGTTTGCACCTTTTGCAAAGTCTTACCCCACCCTTTTCTCTTAGTGGTCTTCCTCTTTCCAAGGCAAGGATCGATGCTTCCGCCCAGCGCGACGGTTCTTCGGTGCCTACCATGCTGAGGTATCTGTTGGAGGTCCATCATCTTCTTTGAGCGAACTCCTACGTTGTCCTTGGTACCTTTTATTGGCGAGGGATATTTGCCTACCGTTAAGGCTTTTTCAAATAAGGGAAACGCTGAGGCTTCTGAGGAAGTAATCCTGCCCCCAACGGTTCCTGTCGCTATGGCCTCCATGGTGACTCCAATTCTCATTCCTACAATCGGTGAGGTACTTCGCTAATTTCTCTACATTTCTCAACCTTTCAAACTTCACCTATGATGGTGACTTATCACTGAAAACACTTGTTGCAGATTTTTTCACAAACTCCACCTATAACGGTGACTTATCAACGAAAACACTTGTTAAGATTTTCCATATACTCCACCTATAATTGTGACTTATCAACGAAAACTCTTGTTAAGATTTACCATATACTCCACCTATATTGGTGACTTAACAATGAAAACATTTGTTAAGATTCTTCATAAACTCCACCTATATTGGTAACTTAACAACGAAAACACTTGTGAAGATTTTTGATAAACTCCACCTATATCGGTGACTTAACAACGAAAACGCTTGTTAAGATTTTTCATAACCTCCACCTATATCTGTGACTTAACAACGAAAACACTTGTTAATATTTTTTCATAAACTCCACCTATATCAGTGACTTGATAACGAAAAATCTTGTTAAGATTTTTCATAAACCCCACCTATATCGATGACCTAACAACGAAAATGCTTATTAAGATTTTTCATAAACTCCACCTATATCGGTGACTTAACAACGAAAATGATTGTTAAGATTTTTCATAAACTCCACCTATATTGGTGAATTAACAACGAAAATGCTTGTTAAGATTTTTCATAAAGTCCACCTATATCGGTGTCTTAACAACGAAAATGCTTGTTAAGTTTTTTGATAAAATCATTTTTTCTTTTTACTGTTCTCAAGTTGCTCAGGAGGATTCTCCACCAGTTCTTTCACCCATCGATTCCCCCCATCGAGAACCCATTATTCCAGAAGACTCTAGTCACAATGATCAAGGTTCCACGACCGGTGCTGCTATTGAGAGAGAATCTGGTTGTGAGCTTCCTCTGCTTGACTTGGCTCCTCATGCCTTATGCCTGATGGTGCTTCAGCATTCTCCTCAGATGCCTGCCAACCATCTCTTGGTAGTTAAGAAGATTACAAGCCATCATCCCGAAATGTTCATTGTGGACTGCCTACGTTCCAACATCTTCGTGATGAGTTACAGACTTCAAGGCATGGCTACCGTTGTGGCTGAAATTGCCTGCACTCCGACCTCAAACATTACCTGAGCCCTCCTCAACCAATTCCTCAAGTACCTGGGGGAGTTGGGTCGTGATGGCTTTCATTTTGACTGGATTATCATGCTCTTAAAAACCTTGAAGAGCCAGCGACTAGATAGCCAGAGGGAACTCCTCCGAAAACATTAGGAGGATCAATGGGATGAGGAAGCTAAGTTGGCTGAGTTAGCACCTCTCCTTGTAGCTCCTGACAAAGAGGTGGGGATATCGAAGAAGCTATGCATCTAGCCAAGCTGAAGCGAGAGAGACTCATCATTGAGTGTACACAAGCACAAACGAGGCTGGAGGTTTCTATAAATTCCCAACAATCTTGCATGGTAGCTTTTTGGGCCTTCCGGGAGATTTTTTCTCTGCGGCAGATATTTGGTTCCTCTTAGGTCAATGATTTTGTTGTAAATATTTTCCTTTTCTTCTTTTTATGTAATTCTTGGGCAATAGCTCCCAATTTTGTAATGCCCCAAAGTTTATGAATGAACAAAAATGTATGTTTTCCCATGTCATTTCTTTGTGTTACAACTGTTTGCGTACATTATGAAGTTCTATAATTCATTCATTTCCACTTGAGTTATAATAAAAAGAACTTGCATACTCATCATAAAAAGAACTTGTGTATTCAAAACAACAACTAGATACATCAGTGGTCCAAACATAATTTCTTACACATCATAGACTTTCATCCATTTATTGTTAATCTTGAATGGTTCATCTTCTTCTATCCTAGAAATTGAGCAATTACCTGAGTCATGATCATCTTTTACAATGAAAGGTCCCTTCCAATTTGCTTCAAACTTGGGTAGGGGCAACCCTCTGATGTGCTTCACTGCTGCTTTCAACACGAGGTCTCCCTCCACAAACTTCATTGGTCTTACCAAGTTATCATATGACCTGGAAATATGTTTTTTGTATATTTGAAAGTGTTACATTGCATTATCTCTGTGTTCATCCAACGCTTCTAGCTGCACATGTCTACTCTGAGGGAGTATGCCACTTCGCAAGGCATATCGAGCAGAGGGAACATCTAACTCTACTGGAAGGATTGCCTCAGCCCCATAAACGAGGGAGAACGGAGTATACCTTGTAGGATTCCTCTTGGTTGTTCGATACGCCCACAATACATCTGGTATTTTTTTTATCCCGCGATCTTGGGAAATCCTCCATCGTTTTGGCCAAAATGTTAACCAAGCGGTTTTGTTAGTTTCCTTGACTTGACCATTGCCCTTTGGATATGCCACCGTTGAAGTATGATGAACAACGGAGTACTTGTCTGTGATCATCGTTAGCTCTAAATTGACGAAAGGGGTTCCATTATCTAAGAGAATAACCTTAGAAATCCCAAAACGACAAATTATGTGTTCTCTGATGAAGTTGCTCACCACCCCCACTGTTGCCCTTCTCAGTGGTATCGCTTCAACCTACTTTGTGAAGTACTACATTGCTACTAGTATCCATATATTCCCCCTCGAAGAAGGGTGTATTTCCCCTAACAGGTCGAATGCCCAAGTGTGAAAAGGATAAGGTGTTGATAGGGAGTGTAGATCTGCCAATGGGTCATGGATCACATTTCCATAAAGTTGACAAGCTTTGCCTTTTCGAATGAACTCAGTAGAGTCTTTCTCCATTGTTAGCAAAATAATATCCCAACGTCATTAATTGGTCATACAACTTGGCCCCTCCTATGTGAGCTAGATCGTGCTCTTGTTTAAGTACCTCGATCGCTTCTTCTTTTGTGATGCAACGCAGTGGACTGTTGAAGTAGCCCCTTCGGTAAAGCTTCCCCTCCTGAACGTAGAACCTCAAGGGCCTTCGCTTGAGTCCCATCGCGTTAATCTTTTCTATTGGGACAACTACATATTTAATGAAGTCAATATATGGCTGCCTCCAATTAGGTTGATGAACCCATTATAGATCCGCCGCATCCTGTTTCATTCTAGTCCAAAAATATCCCTCTTTTTGGATTCTTCGGTAGAGAGGTATCTCTGTTATCTCGTAGTGCTCTTCATGTGTGTTCTTTAATCTCCTCTCTACCTCTTCTTGGCCGATGCACCTTGACAACCATCCTCCTGTATTTCTGAAGTAATGGTTTCCCTGATTTGTGAAGTATTGGTCTAATTCCTTTAGCTCCTTCCTCAGATTCTAATTATCTTTTAATGTCTCCCCTTCAGTTAGCGTCCTCCTTCATTGACAGGATTTCTTGAACCATCGATGGAGTTATTCTTCCTTAAATCATGACTGTAGTTGTATCGCTACTCATAACCATCTTTTGGGCAATGGTGGCATAAGTGTCTGGGTGGCAGCTCATCGTTTAGGGCTGTCTCTTGATCTTAGTCAGTTGGAACTGGCTAAGAAGCTTCTAAATGATTGTTCTGTATGGTGCCAGACTCAGGTGTTTCAATGCATATTATCCATTCACTTGTTGAATCACCAACTTTGAATCGCCATTGATGAAAAGCGATCAGATCCCCCTTCAAAGGGCTTCTAACAGCCCCAAAACTAACTCTTTGTACTCGGCTTCGTTGTTGGAACAAGGGAAATCTAGCTTGTAGGAAATATAAATCTCCTCCATTCCTTTTGAAAGAATAACCCCTTCTCCTCCTTTCTTTTTCGTCAAAGATCCATCGAACTGCATCGTCCCTTCCTCATCCATTGTGTCTAGGTGATTGGACTGCAAATCTTCTCCGGTAATACTTACTTTTGGTGGCTCAAATGTTCCCGAGGGGAAGATTTCCAACAAATCAGCATACACTTGGCTTTTAATCGCGTGAGGAACCGCACACTTCATGTCATATTCGGAGAGGATGAGAAACCACATAGCTTCCCTACCAATCAATATTGTTCTTACCAGCAAATACTTAATAGGATCACAACTAGTTACAATATGAATTTTAAAAGACAACATATAATGTCTAAGTTTTTGTGCTACAAAGACTAAGGCTAAACAATGTATTTCCAAGCTACTATATCTGACCTCTAGCCCATGTATGATTCTGCTGAGGTAGTAAACCAGTCATTCTTGCCCATCAATCTCTTGTGCCAACAAAGCTCCCACATACCTCATGGTAGATGTGAGGTATAGTTGCAACGGTATTCCTGTCTGTGGGCGAACCATAATTTGTGGTGAAACGAGAAGCTTCTTCATCCCAGCGAGAGAATCCTGGTGAACCTCCTCCCACTTGAATTTTTTGTTCCTTCGTAATAGCTGTATCAAAAAATGTGTCATCTCGGCTAATTTAGGCACAAATCTCCTAAGATAGGATACTTTATCGAGTAAGCTCTTCAGCTCCTTCGCCGTTCTTGGACTTGGCATCTCCAAGATCTCTCGCTGCCTGTCTTGGTCCATCTGCACCCCTTGCCGATCAACCACGAAGCCTAGAAATTTTTCGCTTGTTACTCCCGAGATCCACTTAAGTGGGTTCATTTTTAATTTTTATTTCCTGCATCGGGCAAACACCCTCCTCAAATCACTCAAATGGGATTCCTACTTCTTTGATTTGATGACCAAATCATCCACATAGAATTCCATAAATTTGTGAAAGAAGTTGTAAAAAATGTCCATCATTGTTCTCTAGTAAGTCGTCCAAGCGTTCTTGAGTCCAAACGACATTACTCTGTACATGAAATTCCCCAACAGGGTTCTAAATGTCATTTTCTCTCCATCCGAGGGGTCCATCTTGATCTGGTTGTACCATACATACCCATCCATGAAGTTATATATCTCATGACCAACCATTGCATCTATCAAGCTATCAATGGAGGGAAGAGGGAACTCATCCTTGGGGCAAGCTCTATTCAAATCTATGAAGTTCACACAGATCCTTATTTGGTTCTTGTCTTTCTTTCTCATCGGGGAAATGCTAGACAGCTAAAGAGGGTGTTGTATCGGTTTGATGAACCCTGTTGCCAATAAGCACTCGCCCTCTTCCTTTATATTTTAATCTAGCTCAGTCTTATACGTTCTCTTTTCTTGTTTTATCGGAATGGCGGAAGGCATCATGTTCAACTTATGGCAGATGACTCCCTTATCCTGCCCTTCTATCTCTATGTATTTCAACGCAAAAATGTCTATGAACTCTCGAATCAACTCAACTAAAGCCTTTTGTTTCTCCTTACTGAGATCATTTGAGATGAAAATAGGCATTGGATCCTCCTATTATTTTTCCAGGTTCAACTACTTTAACTCTTGTGCCTGTGGCTTCGGTTGATCTGCCATGTAATCTGGTTCTTCGACAACATCTTCCATAAACTCTTGTATGTTGGAGTTCTCTATCACCATACAATGCCCCCGCTGATCCACCAAAAAGCACTAATATATCGAGTTAGACTGATTTCCAGCTTCTTCATCCGCCCATTCACACCATTATAATTGATATATCACATTTCCTTCTTCGATAATGACTTTCTTGCACTGTCTCCTAGTAATTGTAACTGCCTGCCTCTTTTTCTCCCTAGAATCCTCAGCCACTCGTTTTTCTAAAAATTGGCTCAACACATTTTGTCGTTAGAACTCATGTTCCATCGAATCCACTCTGGGCCTCATTCTGTCTTTGATCTGCTTCGAGATGTTTTGGGACCGAGGGACTACCTGGTGAGCTTCTTTGGATACTACTCTGGTGCTTCTTGCAACCTCCTTATTTTACTCATTCAAGGGCCTCATCCTTTCTCTGATTGAGGGAATTCAAACTCCCTCAATTCTTTTCGTTAGGTCCCGGACATCCTCCTCCAATTCTGTGTAAAATGCCGCATCTATGAAGTGAGATTCCTCAATAGCGAAGGGACTCTTCGTAGCCCTAATGGACACCTTTGTCCCCTTGATATTTGCCTTGGTGCATTGGTGATACGTCGAAGGAACTAGCCCTTGGTTGTGCATCCACACTCTTCCTATCAGCATATGGTAGGAAGTTGCACTCTGTATTACGTGGAACTTGATATGGGAACTCAGATTTCCCATTACAATCCTAACATTCACATACCCAATGGACTTGGAAGATTGGTTATTATATCCAGAAATCATCAATGGAATGGGGACCAACCTTTCTTCTGGAATATTGGTTGTGTGGAAAGAGTTGATTGGCATGATATTTATGGAATCTACCCCATCCATAAGAGTCCTTACAAAACTAACCCCGTTGACGCTGGCAGTCACATACAATAGCCTGTTACGAGGGAATCTCATGGCCCTATCCGTATCGCTGACAGTTTCTTCTGATAGAAACTTCTTCACCAACCTGGCCATGCGTCCCCTCTATCTCACCGAGGGGACTGCATTCCTCCTCATAATGTCAAGTATTGCCTGCATTATTTCCAACCTACTCTCCTTCGGTATCCCTACTTGGTCGAAGAACCAGGTGAACTTTAGGGATTTTTAAACTGCACAGTATTCTATTAATGGGTCTTCTTCTTCCCCTTTAACACTGTATACATCCTCGATATATTTAGTGCTTGCCACATCGTAGGCTAATACTATGTTAGCCATTACCATAGTACAATCTTCCAAAGCTTCTTCGAACCCCCTGCTTCATAGTTAGCTTTCTTTCTTCTCTCTCAGCTTCCTCGTCATAGGCAACCACCAAATTGGCCGCATGTGCTAGGAGTGGGTTGTTGTTAACGTTCGACGGAGGGATTTGAAACGTCCCTACCTTCACATACTTATCGATTATTCTCCTTAACGTGAGACAACTCTCCATCGAATGCTAGATCTTCCGATGAATGTGGTAATATTTGGGATCCGCCCTTGTTGTCGCATCGGCTTCCCCAATAATAATGCCCTTTGGTTCATATATCATTCATCCTTGGACCATTGCATTATAATAGCTGATAGCCTCCTCCACGATATAAGGAAATAGTGGTGGGTCCTCCCTGTCTCTTCCAAACTTCCTCTTGTTATCCTTTTTCGTCACCTTGCCCCCATCTTCTCCCTCGGTGTACCCTACTCAAGAAGCAACCCCTCCCTCGATGACAGATGTACTCAAGAAGCAACCCCTCCGCGCAGATCTATAATTACTTGGATTCTTTGGCCTCCCCCTCACATCGAGGGACCTTTCCCTGAACCTTCGAACGTACTCCACCACTTCTTCCCCGGGTCATTGCTTCTCCCTCCCTAGTTGGGTCAAAGTAAGCTCATCTTCTGCCAGAAAGAACTTCCGGACGAACAAAATGTGCATGTCCTCCCATGTAGAAATGCTCTTGGGAGCTAAATGAGAATACCAGGTATATGCTTTATCGATTAAGGATTTAGAAAACTCCCTCAACTAAGCTTCTTATTATTACAATGCGCCCCCAAGTGTTCAATGATGCGCTTAATGTGCTCTTTCGGGTTTCCACCTTTTCCTGTATATTTTTTGAAGATATGAGGGATATAATCTTTCGGATAAGGCTCATTATTGTATTCCTAGGGATTAGGTGTCCTGAAGTCGTCATAGATCGAAGCTACCTCGCTCGCAGATTGCGAGGAATCTTGTATGAACTTCAGCATATCTTTCCACATTTCCTCCATAGGTGATGCCACTAGAGCAATGACCAACAGGACCGACCATAGGCTGAGTGCCCGTTGCAACCGGAGTGATCATCAAATTTGGAGCCATTGATACTCTCGAGGCCCCTACTGATGGATTCACAATGGAGGGTATACTTGCTGGGACTATTCTCGTTACGCCTGTACTTGGTGGGGCCATTCGGGCTGCCCCTGGTGTTACGAAGGAATTTGCTTCAAATCCTACCAACATCGTTGAAGCTACTAGAGTTTGCAAAAACTTGTAAAACTTATTCATGAGGAGTGACACTTGAGCTAGTCCGAATGCAACACTCGTGCAAGCTTGTATCACCCCTGGAACACCTATCGTCGCCTAAACTGGAGGTACCTCCATTCGAGGGCCCCCATCCCTTAGAGCCTCCATTTCTCTCACCACATGTTCTTCATTGTGTTGAGTTACATCAAAGTTGATCCTTCGATTAACGTTATCTTGCGTCATACTCCTTGCTTAGAAGAATGCCTCCCCAGCAGAGTCACCAAATGTAAGAGGGTAGTTTAGATTAATGGAGGCGTAACCCCTTTTTGAGTACGGAAGTGATAAGTTAACTAGGAAAAACCTTGGATTAACTAGTGGACACACGAACACAACTTAGTGAGGAGAAACCTGATTAAACTCACAAATCTCTCATGTATAACTCAACCTGATAACAATGAACTTAGAAGTAACTCATTTAGAGGGAGAGAGAAGTAAGCACCGTAGATATGCCTTGGTAGACAACCAAATACACCAACCACCCTTAAGAATCCATGTCAAGTATTAAAATCTTCGTAATAAATGACAATGGTGGGTGAGTAAAACTCTCTGGTTTGTAATAACTCTCTCTATGGTATATTTTTCTCTAGCAATAACTTCTGAACTCTCAAAAAGAACATATATCTCTCCCTAGAGGTGGTTGGGGTCTTTAAGTAGCCCCCACACCACTCTTAAGGCAACTCAGTCTTCAATGCCTGTGAAAGACATCCCTCATACTTTATGTCACCAACATTAAATACCTGATGCACTAGTTATCTCCACATCATAGACATTAAATGCCAAGGTATGCCTTTTACCTAAACACTGTTTGTTAGGGGGATGTCGCTATATAGGTGGCTTACTAACCGTCTAACACCCCCAAATACCACGGTGGTTTACTCATGTGAAGATTTGACATTGTCTAGCTAGCTAGTGACATTACCTATAGTACATGTGACATTAGGTAGAGGGTTGTTTAGTTCATAGCTCAATGCCCGATGGAACTCAAAGCCGCTTCGCCCGAGGTTCCACGATAAAGGTCCTTCGGTATTTTACCAGGTTTATCTGAGATGGTCAAAACAAGCTCCAACGGTGCCTCACTTATTAATCCTCCAAACCAAGTCCCTCTGAAGTTCCTATGGCGAGGTCGTTCGATAGAGCATGAAAATTCTCCCAGTCCATGCCAAGCCTGGTCTCTCACGAGTACCGTTCAACCTCACACCAAGTTATTATCATTCTCATTATTTCATTACAACCATTATAGCTCATAGTCAATATAAACGAAAATACAATATGACTAACTAACACAACAAGCTAAAGTATGAGTTGCCACGCTGAGATGCCTCGCTTGAGCTGCCACGCTGAACTGCCTCGCTTGAGATGCCATGCTTGAGCTGCCTTAATCCCAAACACTGTTGTTAATGTTAGGATTACCTTCAAGCCCCCTTTATAAGTTCTTCTCTACAACTCTAAGCTTCATTTATTTCTGGGTAAATTGCGGTCTAGATGGACTGACCCATTCTTCGTGAGGAAGGTATTTCCCCACGGAGTTGAGGAACTGGAAGATCCAAAGGGGGGAGATACATTCAAAGTTAACGGGCAATGCCTAAAGCCATATTTACAACCATGTGTGAATGAAGTTAAAACCATTTGGTTGTCGGACCCCATTTACAAGGTTGAGTGAGCTGTAATGGAGAGGTCGTCACACCCCCAATGCATTTGGGGTAAATTCTTGTGTATAGTAGCTGCGAGTCGGTTAGGTTAGTTATATTTCATAGGTTAAGTCACGAGAGGTTATGGATAGGAACACTAGTACACATCCAGAGAATGCCTATATAGTTCGGAGTAAGCGTTGGTCGGTTTTAGGTCGATCATGCATAGTAATAATGGTAGGAACATCCGAGGTTTAAGAGAGGAGCATTTAAAGTTAGGAGGGAGAATTAAACTTTTTGAGGACCAATTGGGACGCGAATCGGCATATTTTTGACAAATTCAAAAATAAAAAAGACCTGGTCAGTCCAATCCTGGGAACCTGGATCGGTCTTGTTTTTGCAACCTCTAATCTTCCCTAGGTTCACCCCCTTTCACCCAATCCCTCCATTCACCTCCCAATTCGTCCCCTACCACTCTCCCCTTCCATTTTCCCTTCAAACCCATCCCCCTTCCCTCCCAATCCTTTTATATCCAAAATTAACCACCCACCTCCTCTACCCATCTATAAATACACCCCCTTTTCACCCTCTTCCACCACCACTCTCTCACGACTCTCTTACTCTCTCTCACTATCCAACACGACCATTTTGATTCAATCAACATGGCCAACCAAGTCCTCCCCAAAACATATGACTCCGTCGATATTCTCAATAACGGCAGGGTCGAACATCGCTCCCTTCAAGAACGAATATGGTGTGAGTGCGTCTTCAGCTCACCTCGCAAACTATATATGGAGCGCGTAGTGCTCTGGTCCGAGATTACTAATTCCATCACTAATCTCTTCATGGTGAAGGGTTGGTATTGTTTCCTCAATGAGACACACGGAGCAGTATGGGTACCCCAAGTACGATATTTTTATGGCTTGTAGTCCACACCGGTCATAACGTCTCTGAGGCTTATGTGGGTAGCATTCCCATCCCATTCTCCTTGGACATGATCATCCATAAAGTAGAGACAAAAAACATTCCAAGACCTTTACCATACACATATCCCAACAACCTACCTCCCCTTAACAAGGACATATGCATGTCCCGCATTACACTCGGCACACTGTGGGCCATCGAGACATTCTCGGTGGGCCGATAAGCGATAAGGTACGCCTCACCTTTCAAATTATATGTGTAAATATACTCCAAACATCTAATGAATCGCCCATGCGCTCGCGTCAAGAAACCCTTGTTTATCACCTCTTTGACCCCAACACCCCAATCCACCTAGGCCAAATCATTTATAAAGACATATTTTATGCGGTCGTGGACTAAAAGGGTAAAGCCCATTTCCCCTATGCCTAACTCATCACATCCATCCTAGAGGACGCCATCATTGAGCCTCCCACTGATTTTCCTCGCCTTCTAAACCCTCTTGGGAAGGGAACACGTATAAAATTTTAGATGCAACGGGAGATTCTATGGGAAAGAAGGGCAGTTCAGGATGATTTGGGCGGTGATGAGAGTGATGATGATGAGGGTAATGATAATGAGAGTGATGATGAAGAGGAGGAGGAGGAGGCAGACATTGTGATGGGCGAGGGCGAGGAGGATGCCGATTCAGATTATATATCGGGAGGATAAGATCTCACCTCCCGGATTATCTCCCTCAAGGAACGTTTTCAAGGGTTTATGACTATGTAACGTGAGGACTGTCGTGTATATCAATTCAACACTAGTATGATGGTGCATCTTCAGGCTGAGATGTATTGTCTGTCTATGGGTACGCCACCACCTACATATTTTTATGGCCTATATGATCTTAACGCGCCCGGTATCTCCCACCCACCGCCCCAATGAAACCCTTGTATGGTGTTTTATATGTTGGTTGTTTATGTTTCTTTTCGGATTGGTTTGTAATTTCTGGGTGTTTTGTATCCCTGTCTTTTGTAACACATGTTTGCTTGTTATATAAAAATTTTCATTTTCGCTATTTGTTCATTTTATTTCTTGGCACTTTTAATTCGCTCTTAGTTGGATTTTCGTCCTTTTTGCTTGAGGACAACGGAAAAGTCTAAGTTAGGGGGGTGACAAGTAAGTATTTTTAAAACTTGACAAATTTTTAAAAAATGGCCCAAAAAAATTAGAAAATTTCAAACATTTCCAAAAAGCTAAAAATATTTTTCTTCAAAATAAATGAAAATTGGAATTTAAAAGCTTCAAAAATGTCACAAATTTCGTGTCTCAAGTTGTAAAAAATTCAAATGCACAAAGCTGAAATTTACCAAAGATGGAAATTGAGCAAAAATTGACGACTTAATAAATAAGTGTGGAGATTAACCAACCCGGTAAGAATTTGAGCCTATCATTTTTTGCGAATTTTTAAAATCAAACTGAGTTCATGGTTAACTCAAAGTTCATTTCAGCGTTATAAAAATTCATTGGGGATCTCAATACCTTTGCTTTGAATGGTTAGGGCAAACGTGTGAGATGTTGTCTCAAAAAGCGCACTAAATATATCTCTAAACATAAATTAATCTCGAGACGCATATGGTAAAGCATTTAGAAATTTGGACAATGAAGTAGGCCCTAGTTTGACACCCAAAAATATTGATTGAAAAACTAATGAAAATTCCATCCTTTTTTGCAACCCTAATTGAGCCTAATAAATGTTTTCCCTTCGTTTGATAACCCAAAAAACCCAATTGGCACGAAATTGTGAAAAGCGAAAATTTAGAAATAAAGTCCAAATGGTGCAATAGAAAAGGGGAAAGAAAAATAAAAGAATACTCAACAAAAATAGTAAGAAAAATAAGAATGTGAAATTAGAAAAAAAATAGAAACATAAGAGAAAAATGAGCAAAAGCCCCAAAAAAGAACAAAGCAACATCATAAGGGAATTTTTCAATTCCAAACGTTTCGACCATTACCATATTACACCTTATAACACAAGAAAAGTCCTAACCGAGTCCAAATTGAAAACTGATCACCGCGTGGAGAGTTAAAATACGAAAAGATAACAAAATAGATTAAAATGGTGTGACTAAGAGCTGATGTTTCCTGTTTGCCAATCACCGTAATTTGATGAAGAAATATTTTCACCTAAAATATTTTGTTTTTTAAAGTTGTGTACGTCAATTCATGTCCATTACCTTTACTCTTATATATAACGCATACCGAGAGAAAATAGCCACATTTCGAGTGATTCGTTTGTGAGAGTAATGGTCAATCGGTGGAAATTTGCGATTTCAGTTTTGGCTTCCCCCCCCACACACACTATGATTTGAGACTTATGAATATGATTTTAAGGTGACTTTTTTTTCGGGGAGTTTAAATTGTCCAATTTTTAGATAATTTGAATTTTCTTGAGTCGAAAATGAATTTTGTGGGTATATTCACTGCAAACCCTCACGAGACATAACTCATCCTACTAGGGTAACCTAGGGGTTTATAGTCTTGTTGCATGTGCTAAATGCAATCATTTCCCACAAAAGAGGTATTATATCCCTAGTTAGAGTTTAACCATGCTTTTGATTCTTTTACATTACTCGAGACGACCAATGTTCTAAGTTTGGGGGGTTTGATTAGGCATAAATTCTTTCAATTTATCCCTTTAATTTAGAGGCTATTATCACCTTGGGAAATGTAAAATGCGTTGATTTATCTCATATTTGTGATACTACATCTTCTAACAAATACCCCGAGTTTTGTGTATTTCTCATAAATTTTGAGGGTATTTAATGCATGAGAGAAAGAAAGAAACAGGAAGAAAAGAAAAGAAAATAAGAAAAGTCAAAGGGGAAAAAGGAAAAAGAGTAATTTGCAGCTAGAATCTGGATGAGGAGCCAAAACGAAAGTTGAAGACCTCGAGTCTACAAGAACGTAGGAAGAAACGGTGTCCAAATTCGAGTCTGAGGGAAAAAGTTATGAGCCTTGAAAGATGCAAGATAATCACGAGAAACTGATGAGAAAATGAAGAGAAATTGATCCAAAGACCCGAACCGATCCAAATTATATCATAAACGAACCGACTCGACCCCCTTGAAGTCCACTGTACAAGATTTGTGAGGCGGACCGATCCGGGTTCCATAAAAAATGAACTGGTCTGGATTGGGGAGCCTTAAACTCACTGTCTAACCTATGTGAAGCGGACCGAACCGATATAAATAGAAAATTAACCGATCCAGTATACACCAGATCAAACTGAAACATCAAGACAGACCGATCTGGAGGTTTAATTTTGCAATTATCCACTTTTCCATCTAGAGTCTTGTATGGCTAAAACCCTTGTAATTTTGTAGGTTATTTATTCAAAACAAATCCCAAAACATGGGGGAACTTATTTTTACATAGTTTTAGAGAGAGAAAGTAGAGAAGAACCCTAGAAGCTCACAAATTTCAGTTATTAATTCTTAATTACAATTTCTGAAGTAAACTTGATTTCTTTCTCTTCTATATTGTTTGATTTCAATGATTCATCCATAATTAGTTTATTCCCGGTAGATATTACATCTTTATTTTTCTTTAGAAGTAATTTCATGATGAGTTCTGTTGCATGCACCGTAGAAGCCCTAGTTTTTATTAATTACGCTATGCTAGGATTGACTTTTAGGGGTTTGGATGCATGAACCCAACACGATTTGGTTTGCATGTGTGTAAAATTACTTCCCTAAATTAATTAAATGATCGAATTATGTTGTGTGGTGATCACGGCCATTGTAGGACTTTTAATCTCATTTGACCGAGGTAGTCGAGATGCTTAAGAGTGCGACGTGCCTGTAGCTACTACGACACCGCTTTATTCTTACTTTTGATTATGTATGGTGTTGGATAGTACCCTCATATATGTAATGATATAGATTAATAAAGACTGGATTTAATCAATTATTTAATTCATAACTAGTTCTATAGTCGATAAATGTACTAGGGTCGGGGATTGCATTCAAATCTATTTTTCCCATCCATACTTAGAAAATCATAATTACTTTACTCTTGCATGTTTACTTTCATAATTAGTTTCATTAACTTGCATTTAGTTGATAGGTTGATAGAAATTTTCCCACTTCGATCGTCTTTTTCGTTTGTTTTTAGAGTCAGGTTAGGGTTAACCGTCTTATTGTTCATCGTCACGAGTATTCGACCTATTTCCCTATGCATTCAACCCCGTCTTACCAGGTTTGTTACTCAGGCGATAGGCTTTCAATTGAGCCTATATATGCATGCACTTTAGACACTTTTTAAGTCGCGTCAAATATCTAACGTTCAAGCTCGTAACATATCTTCTAAGTTTTGAATTGTACATTCAGATTGTTCATCCGTTTGGGGGTGGAATGCGGTACTTAAGTGAAGTTTGGCACCCACTGTAGTTTGCAATGATATCCACAAAAATTCGGTAAAATGAGGATCTCGATCTGATTCAATGGATAAATGGATTCCATGTAATCGAATAATTTCTCAAATGTATAAGTTACTAAGATTTTGGAATCAATTGGTGGTTTGTAACGACAGAAAATGGGCTGATTTAGTAAGTTGATCTAAGACTCCTCAAATTTAATTTTTTCATTGGGACATACGGGGTAGTCGACTGATAAAATCCATGATAATATGATCCCATTCCCATTCAGAAATAGGTAAGGGTTGAAGAATTCCACCATGGTATTGGTGTTCTATCTTTACTTATTAACAAATAAGATATCTCCTTACCAAGTTCTTGATATCGGTTATCATGCTTGGCCACCAGTATTGTTTCTTCAAGGAATGGTCGATTTTTTAGTTTCTGGGGAGTATCATGAATTTTGAATGATGATCATCATGCAACACTTCTTCTCGTAAAGATGTGTTGTCAGGCACATATAATATAATTCTAAATCGGAGTCTTCTTTCTCTATAGTAGGAAAAGTATAGATTTTTTCTCAAATTTTTTTGTGCAAACGAATCTTGGGTATATTTCATTAATATTCTCTTCCTTAATTCGGGATAAGCGATAAAATTAAAAAAAATTAGTGCAAGGGGTAAGTAATCGTAGATAATATTTCTCTATGGTAGAAAAAATATCGTAGGAATTTAGAGAATGAAGTCTTCCTATCGGATTTTGACTCAAATATTCGGCTATTACATTACCTTTGCCTGGATGGTATTTAAGTTTAAATCGATAAGCTTCCAAAAATTCTATCCAGCGTCATTGTCTTAAGTTCAAGTCTTTTTGGGTAAAGATGTACTTCAAATTTTTGTGATCTGAAAATACATGGAAACTTACACCAAAAAGGTAACAACACTAAGTCTTTAACGCAAAAACTACGACTGCTAGTTTTAGATCATGGATTAGCTAATTGTGCTCATGTGTCTTCAGTTGTCCTCACCCATATTCTACTAGTTTTTTCATTTGCATTAACACGTATCCTAATCCTTGTAACGAAGCATCAATATATACCTCATAACTTACATCACTAGAAGGAATAATGAGGATAGGACCAATAGTCAACTTATCCTTCAACACTTGGAATGATAGGTTACATTCTTCTGTCCATATAAATGGAACTTCCTTCCTAGTTAATTTTGAAAGTGGAAGACCAATACGTGAAAATCCTTCAACAAACTGACGGTAATATCAAGGTAATGCGAGAAAACTTTTTATTTTGATAATATTGGTAGGATTTTTCCCTTCCAAAATGGTTGAAATTTTAACTTGATCGACTGGGATTCCATTTTCAGAACTCACGTCCTAAAAATTTAATTTCTTTCATCGAGAAATCACATTTGCTCTTTTTAGCGTATAACCGATGATTTTTTAAAGTACTTTTGACTATCTTCAAATGTTGAATATGCTTTACCAAGTCTAGAGAATATGTAAGAATATCGTTAATGAAAATGATAACGAATTGGTCCAAAAAATGTATAAATATTCGGTGCATTAGATCCATAAAAGCTTCTAGGGAATTTGTTAAACCAACTGACATTATGGTAAATTCAAAATTTTCGTAATGAGTTCAAAAAGCAGTCTTTGGAATGTGTTCCTCTCTCGCACGTAATTCATGATATCCAGATCATAAATCTATTTTAGAAAAGACCATTGCTCCTCTAAGTTGATAAAAAAGATCTCCTATTCGGGGTAAAGGATACTTATTCTTAATAGTTATAGAATTCAGTTTACGATAATCTATGCACGATCTAAAGCTTCCATCATGTTTCTTAATGAATAATATTAGAGCGCTCTAAGGTGATGTACTTAATTGAATGAAACCTTTCGATAAAAGTTCATCCAATTGGGTACAAAGTTCTCAAAGTACTAAAGGAGACATTCGATATGGGGTTATCAAAATAGGAAGTGTATTGGGATAAAGATTGATATTAAACTCAATTTCTCTACAAGGGGTAATCCTGGTAAATCTTTGGGAAAAACATCTTTAAATTGCTCTAGCAAATTTGGAATCAAAGAAGAAATCTGAATTTCATAATTTTAAGGATTTGACAAACCTATTCCTTGGAATATAAAAGAAAAATTATTTTCATTACGAAAATGAATTTTCTTAACTTGACAATTGATATAAGCGTGATGTTCAGATAATACATCCATTCCAATAATAATATTGAATTCGCGAATATCTAATATTATCAAGTTCACCGATAGAGTTCCTAGACCAAGTTGAATTTTACAATTCCTATAACCCTGTGTTGACATATTGATTTCACTTGTTGGTAGTTAAATATTCACTTCACTAATCAAGGAGGTTGGAGTTAATCGTATTAATTTAGCTAGTCTAATACTGATAAAAGAATGCATAGCTCCTATGTCAAACAAACTATATGTCAGAAAATGTTGAAAAATAACCATACATGTAATCATGTCATGCGCATTTCGCATAGGTCGTGTGACATAATTCCTCCGACGATTCGGAATTGGCTGAATTCTTTGAGTTGTCTTGAAGTGAATTTGAATAGAATAAAAAATTTGATTTTATGGGGGTCTGTTCAATTGGTGATGGATTGGAGCTAATTTTATCTTAGGATATCGGGGCCGAATATGTCGTATCTCATGACATTCATGACAACAGATCTAGGAACAGGTTATGCTGTGTTGGATTTGCGAATAAGCATGTCCACTGGAGTTTGTATACGAATGGGGTCTATAATGATATGGGGTTATGATGATATGGTTGTTCGTAACAACTAGGGGTTAATATCGGATCAATGTTGAAGAATTACATTCCATAATGGTTACAACGTCAATCAACTGGGAATAGTCACGAATTTGTAACAGAGCGATGAAATTCTTAATTCTTGGGTGTAATCCTCTTTCAAACTGCTTATATCTCTTAACGTCGGTATATACGTATTCCATGGCATAACGAGATAGTTCATTAAACTTAGGCTCGTATTGAGCTACTGAAATGGTAGCTTATTATAATTTTAGGAAATCAATTATTCATTGGTCTCGCTCAGTCTCAGGAAAATACTTTTTCAAAAAAGTATCTTCAAACTATTCCCAAGTAAAATTAGCAATGTTGTGGTTACGTGACATGTCTTGCCACCAGAAATCTGCTTGACCTTCAAACATGTATATAATTAAAGTGATTTAGATATTAATATATATACCTTCTTCATTTAGGATTTTCACAATCTGGCGGATCCATTTCTTAGCTTCATTCTCACCATGATTTCCAAGAAATGATGAAGGTCATTGTCGTAGAAATTCCTTAAGAGCATTCATTCTATGAAGTTCCTCGAAAACATCTTAAGGAGTATCATGAGTAGTTTGTTGTTTTCTTGCCAACGTAGTAAGTTTCTAGAGACATCGCACGATTCCTGCAGTCTAAGTGTGTTCTGGTTGAGTTTTAGCAGAGGGAGTTAAAATACTAACTTTCTTAAAATAGCATGACTTAAATAACAAGAATTATCACAATAAGTAAATAAATAAGCCTATTTTATATTAGGTTAGTTGTACAGTACTATCATACATCTCTATCCATAATAGTGTTGCTGACATTTATATTATACAATATATAAACAATTATTACTGTTAGATTCCTCTCTAAGTTTGAACGGTCGCATATTCACTAGTTATATACTCGGGGTTAACCAAATAATCTCCTGGGTCTCAATCATTCGTCGATTCATCTGTAGTTCTAGGGGAATATCCTACATGTATGTCACCATTTGTTGTTTCTTCTTGATACACCGGTGTAGCTGGTAGGTCATCAAAAAATGTTAAGGTGATGGCTTCTTATAGCGTGACTGGATCATTTGTAAAGTCATCCACTTTTCACGTCACCTGCATATCGCCCAGTGCTCTATTATTCAATACTAACCTCTTAATGTCATTGCTTGAACCTGGCCAGTCTTCTTCCACACCTAGGATCATTTCTCTAAGTCTGGCCAAAGCCTCCTCTCTTACCCGAGTTTCCCAATGATTATCTAGCTCAATATCTAGGTTAAATCGAAATGTATCCCATGCATCCATACTGCAAAATAGATTTACCATATAATAATAGTAATAAAAGAAGTTATAAAAATCAAACAACTAATATCTTATCTATTTCCTGCATAGAATGCTAACCTGACGATATGTTTTAAATTTAAAACATGCTCTGATACCAACTTGTCACACCCTGTTTTTTAGTATGAATGAACAAGAAGTACACATAAATAAGTCAATTAAAGTTAAGGAGGAATAACATAATCTTTTATTTATTATTAATATATTACATAAGGTTGAACCATTGCAGGGGTGAATTACATGTTTTTAGTACACACGATAATATATAAAATTAAAAAGAGCCACTTCTTGGTCCCATCTAGTTTAATCTCTACCCATACGGTCACATGTGCAAACTTGTGACCGGTGTCTGTCTCTAGTAGGGAAGGGATACTTTTGTCACTCTCCTAGTGCATCTGGAGAAGGAAGAAATTAACACAAATATGCAAAGCAGGTTCAACTAGTTCTATAATAATAATATAGATATAAACGAGAGTTAGAGTGTGTATAGAATTAGTGTTTAAAATGGCTGGAAATAATTAGTTGATAATGCTATCTTCATCATATTATAACTTAAAATGTTGGGAATTCATAATTCCACAATGATTAATCCGTTTAAGAAAATATGGAACATTACCAGTTTAGTAAGAATCATGATTAAAGAAAGTCAAGAAATTTAAACTAATAATCCCATTCTTACTAGTTCACTAAGGGGTATAGAGGTAATTAAGCCATCAGTGTAACTTTATCATAAAAAATATCAAAACCTTTGGGGAAAAGTAACTTGTTCTGCTCATAATTAAAGTGGCACTCATACGTATGTAGCAATGATCATGGCTCTCAATCATCTGAGACCAATTGGCCAAGTACAAAGTTCCATGGGATAACACATCAGTCTACTTCCTAGTTAATACTTACGCTCACGGCAAAATATAACACAAAAGTGCAGTGGAAAACCGAATCAATATTGTACATGATCTCAGTTATTATGTGAGAATGTTTTTAAATTGATTCTAAAATAAAATACTTGCAAGAATTCAAATACCAGTGATGGTGAACAAAATACATAGTATGGAAGTATAATATTATGCACATACTCAGAGTTAATGTGGCTATCACAGAGTAATACCAATAGCAGTATTTCAAGTACGCGATGTATAATATTAAAAAGGTAAGAATATGCAACTTGTTTGGTATCTTCTTGGGTTGCCTTCACATTACATAATTCAGAAGATTTGGGACTTGATTTTCAGTTATATAATGTGTGGCATACGTGTATTAGGGTTTAATCAGTCAGTTTTGTACTTAAGACTATTTTTCATAAAGTTTTAGGGGCTTATGTGTTATTATCTTGGGACTTTAAAATGAGGACCTTAAGCTCTTTTTTTAACTTTGGTGCAAGAGAGTTTTTGTCCAAAAATAGTTTGATGTATGTAGGGGCAAAGTTTGGGGTGCAAATTCCAAAGTTGGAAAAGTTGTTAGGGGTTGATTTGTAATTTTAAATAAATTTCTTTAAGTGAAAACCTAATTTTTACATAACTTGTGCTAGGAATATCCAAACGTGGTCTTATCTTATTACATTTTGATCAGAAAAATTAAATAAAATTTTTGGAAAAAAAATCAGAATTATCTGATTCGCCACGCACCCTCATGTGTGTGGTCAAAGTTTCTAGCTAAAGTCTTCATCTTCTACCTCTTGAATTTGACTTTCTAGGGTTTAAAACTTTGGCTGAGGTTTTCACCTTCATTGTTATACCATTTGAGATGATTTCTTAAGCAACTTAACTTAATTTTTCAAAAGGATTCCAAATATATAAGTTTCATGGTTCAAATGTCAGTATAACTCGAGTGTCAAAACTGTGTGTTTTCATGAAATTTTGACCAAACATTCGTTGGTTTATGGAGTATGGCAGGGTATCTTATAAATTGGGCTTGGTTCCTCCTATGTGTGAGAGAAATTTTTTTGGGTTTTAAGGATTTTGATGGACTGTCGGTCGAGAAATTTGGATTTACGGGTTTTGAGTTTTAAAAACACTTTCGATCGATTAGCCATGTGTATTAACATTCATTGCTTTTCACCATTACACTCGACATCCAGGGGTTATAATGAGTCTATTCATGGATTTAAATCATAGTTTTGGTTATTCTAATGGATTTCACCATTAAAGGTCAAGCTTTAATGGAGTTCCTACTATTTTCCTTTATTCTAGGCATTTCTACACATAAAAACCTACATATTATGAGTGTTCTAACTATATTAATTATGCAGAAAACTACTAGAATTGAAAGAATTGAAACTAAAGCATAAAATGATGAGTTACCTAAACTGAGAGAAAATTCGAACTTTTGAAGTGAGCTCTCGGATGAGTCTCTATTATTTAGGACGTATGGCATTTATACAATTTTGAGTGAGAAGTTGATTGGAGTAAAAAGGAGTCGGATTAGAATTTAGTTAGGGTGAGTTTTGAGTTTAGTTCAAATGGGGGCACACGGGTTCCTAAGATTTACAATATGTTACCACGTGGTTTTTTACCTTTTTTGTTGATATGGGTGTGTGTGTGGACTATGGCAAAACTAAGGTTTTGATTTGAGTCGTTAATCTTTGATATAATTGCATTTATGTCCATAAAAGTACCCTTTTTGTAAAATTTAGGGGCATTTTGGTAATTTTAGAAAGTTTCTAGGGTTGAAACTATAATTTCATATTAGTTGAGGTTCAAAGGTTTGATTTGATATAAGGTTGAGGTTTAGGGGTTCAATATATCTTAAGTTATCTCATTTTGAAAATTTTAGGGACTCTTTTATAATTAACTAAAACTTCAAGGGTTTGAAGTTAATAAATCATAGTTATAGGGTTTTAAACATAGTTTCTTTCTTCTTTATAAGACTTTTCATTTTACTCATTTTACGAGGGTTCTAATCGAGGCCGTATGTCATTTTAGGGTTTTAAAATTCCCGGTTCTTATGGGTAAGATACAGATGAAGCGTTTCACAACCTCAAATAGGCACTGAAAACAATTTTAGTATTGGACTTATCAAATTTCCAACAACCATTTGTTATTGAAACTGATGCCAATAGCAAAGGACTTGGGGCAATACCGATGCAGAATCATATACCAATTGTTTGTATTAGCAAATCTTTGGGACCTATATCGTTGGGAATCATATCCAATTTCTCTGATTCAACCTATGTGGGTGTCAGAGGTGATTTCAAGTTATAACAGGGGCACCAAATGTACTAAACATATCAGTCAATTATTGGTGGATCCAAAAAGGAATTGTCAATTTTAGTTAGTACAAAGCATGACTAAAAGGAGTCAGAGGGTGGTCATTGGTCAAAACACACAGTTGAGGAATTTAATTATAGCAAAAATTCGTTCATCGATTATTGGGGGTCATTCAAGACTTAAGGACTTTTATAAAAGGGCTAAGAAATACTTCCACCAGCCATGCCTTAACAGATATGTGAAGTTTTTTGTATTATAATGTGAAATTTTCCAACAAAACAAAAATGAACATACTAGAACACCTGGATTACTATAACCATTACAAAATCCCCATCATGCTTGGTAGAAAATTAGCATGCATTTTGTGGAAGGATTACCAACTTCTTAAGGAAAAAATGTAATAATGGTGGTTGTTGATAGGTTCACCAAACATGCATGTTTCATTCCTCGCAAGCATCCTTTTACACCAGTATATATTCCATAAATGTTCTTCTCACATGTGTATATGCTTCATAGAATTCCTAAGATGATAATTCAAATTGTTGGGATCTAAACGCACTCTCAGTATGTCCTACAATCCTAAAATTGATGGTCAAGCAAAGAGTATCAACCAATGTTCGAAAACATATTTTTCGTGTATGTATATCCAAAGACCCGATAAATGGTGTAAGTGAATCACCTAGCGGAATGGTGGTATAACACCAGTTACCACAACATCCTCAAATATACCCCCTTCGGAGATCTATATGGTTGTGATATACCTCAGTGGTCTATGATGATTCTATGAATAGCACCAACATATCAATGTGTTGTTGGGCTCCAACTAGTACAACAATGGCAGCAAGTAAGTAATATAGATATATAAGGAGGTTAGGAGAAGAGGATAAACACACCAATATAAGCGGTTCAGCCTATCTAAGCCTACATCCACTGTGTAGGTGAGTGATCTTCACTATAAATTAATGCCTCTAATGGCCTTGTGATACAATACACTCACTTTCTCTCTCTACTGCATAGTTTAACAAAGTTTCCGCTAGGGTTTACAGAAATCAATCCTTTTACAAGGAAGGGGAAGACAAGCATATATAGTGTTTGGGGTTGCAGTGTACCTCCCAAGCATGAAATGAGCATGTATGTGATGATCTAGCCAATCTCATATGGACACCTAGTTCTGCCACATGTAGATAATGATGACCAGATATTCGCTCACGTGAGGGAATGATTTAATCATAAAGGTTTTGTCCACGTGTTCCAAGTCTTTCGTATTCTTGAGTATGCTTTGACCTGTGACATCATCAATTGGAACCTCGGCCTACCCAGGCATAAGGTTGATGATTTTGATAGGTGCATTGGTCCTACAACCATACGTATAACCTCAGTCAAATTAACTAGCCGAGGTTAGGTGACTAGGTCTAACTGTGGTGTGTACTGAAGAAGAGTATGAGAGCGGTCATAGTTATGCAAACCCAAGTTCTCCATACTTACTCTTTCTTCTTCCAACATTTATTTTCACTCAGGTATTTCTCTCTACCATTGAGCTCTCGTTATTGGTTTGTAGCTTCTTGTTTAGTTTTTTTCCAGCAGGTTTCCTTTTTTTGATGAACATTTTCACCATTGTTTGGTTGTTTTAGGGTTAGGTGAGTGGTTGCTAGGTGGCCCTCAAGCCATATTTGGTTATTCCGAGATTATTTTAGGTTAAAATTTCCACCTATCGGTTTTTTGATGGCCCTCCGGTCATCATCTCCAGTGGGCTGCTTCTTTAATGTTCTTGGTGTTCTTGATAGGAAACCCTTTAAATTCCAAGGTTTGATCTTTTTCCTTAGGTATTAGAAGTTGTTTACCCATTTGTCTTCTTAGGTTTTATTAGAAGTGTAGTGTCTTTTCTTGAATGCTACGACCTTTGTATAAGCTTGCAGAAAAGTTTCCAACTCTGCGAGAGAAGTGTTTCAAAAAGATCAGACAGGTAGAGTTAGTTCAAGATAAGGCTCGTGAGGCCGAGGCTTTTACCTTGCGACCAATCTTTCCTCCACCTTTAGCTGTCATATACCCTGAGGATTCCGAGGCCTCTGACCCTATATCAGTGTAACTTACTTAAGACCCCATGTCCACATCTGAATCTGCTGAGAGATAGACTTTTTCCAATAGGCTATGGATTACTCCCTTAAACAAAGTGGATTTTTTGAAGATGAAGAGGTTTCAGACTGTGCCTCGTCTTACAAAGATGTCGGGTCTTCACGTTAGTCTCCATCCATAGAAATTTTATAGCCTAACTTCGCCTTCCCTCCTCCTATTAATGCTATTCCTCTATCAGTTGCCACTGGCATTGAGTTTGTAGAGAGGTTTCCCGGTGATGTCTGCACCAATGCCCAGGCTACGATTGTTGAGGATGATGATGATGGAAAAAGTGAACTCGACACCTCTATGGCTACTGGGTACGAGAGATCTGTCAATGAGTATGAACTTCTAGTCTTCAGACACCTGTACTCTATTGATCCCTTAATCGCGCTGCAAAAACCTCTGAAGGATGAGAGGGACTTTAATGTCCGAGAGGGTGAAATCTACATCTATGAGGGGATGTTAAAATTAGGTTTTTGCCTACCCATTCACCCAACTATCACATCCATTCTTTCCTATATAAACCTTGCCCCTTTCCAACTGTCCCCTAATGCATGGAGGGTGATGGATGGAGCTATCATCCTCTGGAAGGTTATTCACCATACCGACCTTCCATTTAGGGTTTTCATTGGATTCTAAACTCCCTCATCTGCCAATAATCATCCAAGCTACTACCACTTTGTAGCTAGAAAATCTGAAAAGACGACGCTCTTAGTTATCCAAAATTCCAACCATAACTGGAAACCTTGGTACTTCTTCATTTCGGGAGACTAGGAGTTCATCCCAAATGAGGATTTTGGAATGTCTGATCCATGAACCCCTCCGAGATGGACTAAAGTTTCTCTTTCGGCAAAAGATGATCCTGGTTTAAGCCAGGATAATTTTAAGGGCGTTAAAGACCTTCGCAACCAAGGCGAGAACGTTCTTCTCATCACATATGAACATATTATGACCCCCTACTACCTTTCTCAGACAGGTTTGGGGAGTGGTCCTTTGGAAGAGATTCGTAAGTTTCAAAAATTTGCTATAAGTTGTGTCTCGTATATTTTATCTGTTTGATTTTCTAACTCCAAGGCATCTTTTCTTACAGAGCAACCAAAAGGTATTTCTGACAACTTTTGGGAAATATCATCCCCTAGCCTTTCAAAACTGCTTGAGAGATGAGGTGGCAAGAATGCACCTCCCCAAGCCCAAACAAAAAAGAACACCGGCACTGCAAAGGCCGATGCTGCCAAGAAAATAAAGGCTCATGCTGATCTTGCTCATACCAGACCACACAAAGTTCCAGTTATCGATCGTGCCACCCCAATTTCCACTGATGATGCTTTGGCTTCTCGTCTGTCGCAGTTAAAGATAGGTGATAGCGTGATCAGACATAGTATTAAATCTACTGATGCTATTGGCACCATTATGACCGAGGAAGATAAGTTTTTTCTCGAGGACTTGGATGTCCCTTTGCTGGCCGAGTTTACCCTTGACAAGGCAGTTTGGGTATCAAAATTTCTCTTCCAAGTGTTCTCTCTTATCTTTAAAAATCATCATTATTCATATGTTTAATCTTTCTCTACAGGGAGTTGTGTCTCTTCATTGCCTAAATGACTGGAAATTAAAGAGGTTATGCCTGATCCACAAGGGAAAGTATGTTGAGAAAACAAAGCCCAATTTGTAGGCCGGGTTGGAGAAGATAAAAGGAGATCTAAAGGAGAGAGATAGTCAGATCACTCGACTAAAGGATGATCACAACAAGGCCCTAAAGGCAAAATATGAGAGTCTTCGAACAAAGGTTGAAGCTGTTGTCCACGCTGCACTGGCCAACGCTTCAGAGAAGATCATTGAGGATTATAAAGTCACTGATGAATTTGTTGGCTTTGTGTTTGACTACCTGGAGAGAGGTATCAGAGCAGTTGGACGATGGGATGCTCTTCAGCAAGGTGAATATGGGAGTTTAATCATTGAGGACTTTATTGATCTCAACTTTGCAGACCCTCCTCTTACTCGGGCTCTGAAAGAAGTGGAAAAGGATGACGTTGCGCCAGAGGAAACGCGTCCCCTAGATGTCATCGAAACTGAACATGTTGCTTGTCATGAGGCTGAGGTTGAAGTCACCAACACTGTACTCGGCAACAAAACTCCTCTGGCTGAAGTGTCCACTCTAGCCGAGGGGCATACTCAACACTGAGGGCTTCTTCTACTTGTTACTTATTTTTGTGAAGTTGACTGTAATTTCTTCTTTTTATGAACTGTGGTTGTAACTTTTTTGGCTCTTTTGGATACTTTGCAACCTCTTCGTCATTAATGGAATGAAATTCCACCATTCCTTATTTTTATGGCTTATCAAGATGTTTGTTTCGCTATGACTTATGATGTTCCACTTCTTTTCCACAAAATAGAAATATAATAACAGAAGCAAACAACAAGAGAAACAACTCGTATTAATGAGATCACCATTAGGGTCTGAGGTCACTAAATAATTGGTGTTTAACCTCGTAATTCATCAAATTAATGATGTTAAGGGTCTGAGGTCACCAAATTAATGATGTTACACTACACCAAAACTGGCGATTGGTCGCGGCCAAAATCCCTGACCAAAGCTGTGGGTCGCGGACTTGGGCCGTGACCATTTCTGGCGTGACCATTTTCGTCCATTTTAGTGGGTCGCGGCCCAAGTCCGTGACCAAAAAATGGTCACGGCCGAGAGGGGTCACGGCAGATGGTCACGGACTTGGGCCGTGACCCATACCGTGACGGGTCACGATCCTCATCCGTGACCCACAACCGTGACAAATTGGTCGCGGCCAAAGTCCGCGACCCACGTCTGTGACAAAAAAAAAAAAAAAAAAATGGTCGCGGCCTTCATCTGTGACCCATAACCGTGACAAATTGGTCGCGGTCAAAGTCCGCAACCCACGTCCGTGATAAAAAAATAAAAATAAAAATTGGTCGCGACCCTCATCCGTGACCCACCACCGTGACAAATCGGTCGTGGTCAAAGTCCGCGACCCACGACTGTGACAAAAAAAAAAAAAAAAAAATTGGTCGCGACCCTCATCCGTGACCCACAACCGTGACAAATTGGTCGCGGCCAAAGTCTGCGACCCACAACCGTGACAAAAAAAATAAAAAAAAATGGTCGCGGACTTTGGCTGCGACCATTTTTATGCGCGACGAAAAAAATAAAATTGGCATATTTAACTATAATTTTAAAAAATATATATATTTTTTTGGTCCAATCCTAAAATTGGGGGTCCTGTGAGTGCACCATCGGTTGCTACGTGTAACGTTGGACGCGTACGAGGTGTTACAAATATTTATTATTGGCAAAACAATAAAAAAAATCACAAATTGCGAATCGAGAACGTTGTTAATAAATTAATATATATACAAACTTATAAATATTACACGTCTTAATAATTCACAGACCGAAAAAAAATTGGGCAGAGTTTCCTCTATTTTCTTGACATTCCAAAACCTGTAAATGTAAAACCTGCTTATTATAAAGCCCGCACGGCCATAAAATTCAACAATCAAATTACAAAAGCCCGCACGGCCATAAAACTAAACAATAAAAGCCCGCACGGCTGTAACACAAAAACTAAAATCCTGAATGTCCACAACATATAAACAATATTCATGATGTAGACCATTGCCTCCTTCGTTTGTTCCACGTGCAAAAATCCTACAAATGATAGGATACATAAAAAAAATATCAGTAACCAAGTATTTTTACAAAAAAATTAATCAAGCTGAAAAATTGCATATATGAGTTAAAATTATCATTAACCAAGTAGAAATATGCAAATTATCGTCGTATTCTCAAACCGGGAGTCCCGCGGCTACGGGGTCAGTTCCTATGAGTTACATTGGTCCCGTGGGAGGTGTTGGTGCCACCCACGGGGACGTTCGGGGGCTGTTTCTAGTTCTCACCCTCTAACGCCATGTTTTTAAGCCTAAGCCTAGAAATATGAAAATTATCGTCGTATTCTCAAACCGGGAGTCCCGCGACTGCGGGGTCAGTTCCTACGAGTTACATTGGTCCCGTGGGAGGTGTTGGTGCCACCCACGGGGCCGTTAGAGGGCCGTTTCGAGTTTTCACCCTCTAACGCCAGGTTTTTAAGCCTAAGTTGAGAAATATGCAAATTATCGTCGAATTCTCAAACCGGGAGTCCCGCGGCTCTGGGGTCAGTTCCTACGAGTTACATTGGTCCCGTGGGAGGTGTTGGTGCCACCCACGGGGCCGTTCGGGGGCTGTTTTGAGTTTTCACCCTCAAACGCCAAGTTTTGATTAAGTTTAGAAATATGCAAATTACCGTCGTATTCTCAAACCGGGAGTCCCGCGGCCGTGGGGTCAGTTCCTACGAGTTACATTGGTCCCGTGGGAGGTATTGGTGCCACCCACGAGGCTGTTAGAGGGCTGTTTCGAGTTCTCACCCTCTAACACCATGTTTTTAAGCCTAATTCTAGAAATATGAAAATTACTGTCGTACTCTCAAACCGGGAGACCCGCAGGTGCGGGGTCAGTTCCTACGAGTTACATAGGTCCCGTGGGAAGTGTTGGTGCCACCCACGGGGTCGTTCGGGGGTTGTTTCGAATTTTCACCCTCTAATGTCATGTTTTTAAGCCTAAGTCTAGAAATATGCAAATTACCGTCATACTTTCAAACCGGGAGACCCGCGACAGTGGGGTCAGTTCGTACGAGTTACATTGGTCCCGTGGGAGGTGTTGGTGCTACCCACGGGGCCGTTCGGGGGCTGTTTCGAGTTTTCACCCTCTAACGTCATGTTTTTAAGACTAAGTCTAGAATTATGCAAATTACCATCTTACTCTCAAACAGGGAGACCCGTGGGTGAGGGGTCAGTTCCTATGAGTTACGTTGGTCCCGTGGGAGGTGTTGGTTCCACCCACGGGGCCGTTTGAGGGCTGTTTCGAGTTTTCACTCTCTAACGCCATGTTTTACTTAAGTCTAGAAATATGCAAATTATCGTCATATTCTCAAACCGGGAGTCCCGCGGCTACGGGATCAGTTCCTACGATTTACATTGGTCCCGTGGGAGGTGTTGGTGCCACCCATGGGGACGTTCGGGGGTTGTTTCTAGTTGTCACCCTCTAAAGCCGTGTTTTTAAGCCTAAGTCAAGAAATATGAAAATTACCATCGTATTCTCAAATCGGGAGTCTCGCGGCTTCGGGGTCAATTCCTACGAGTTACATTTGTCCCGTGGGAGGTATTGGTGCCACCCACGGCGCCGTTAGAGGGCTATTTCTAGTTCTCACCCTCTAACGCCATGTTTTTAAGCCTAAGTCTAGAAATATGCAAATTATTGCTGTATTCTTAAACCGGGAGTTCTGCGGCTGCGGGGTCAGTTCCTACGGGTTACATTGGTCCCGTGGGAGGTGTTGGTGCCACCCATGTGGCCATTAGAGGGCTGTTCCGAGTTTTCACCCTCTAACGCCATGTTTTTAAGCCAAAGTCTAGAAATATGCAAATTATCATCGAATTCTAAAACCGGGAGTCCCGCGGCTCTGGGGTCAGTTCCTACGACTTACATTGGTCCCGTGGGAGGTGTTGGTGCCACCCACGAGGCCGTTCGGGGGCTGTTTTGAGTCTTCACCCTCTAACGCCATGTTTTGCTTAAGTCTAGAAATATGCAAATTACCGTCGTACTCTCAAACCGAGAGTCCCGTGGCCGCGGGGTCTATTCCTACGAGTTACATTGGTCCCGTGGGAGGTGTTGGTGCCACCCACGGGGATATTCGGGAGCTGTTTTGAGTTTTCACCATCTAACGTCATGTTTTTAAGTTTAAGTCTAGAAATATGCAAATTACCGTCGTACTCTCAAATCGGGAGACCCGCACCCACAGGGCCGTTAGAGGGTTGTTTCGTGTTTTCACCCTCTAACGCCATGTTTTTAAGCCTAATTCTATAAATATCCAAATTACCGCCGTACTCTCAAACCGAGAGACCCGAGGCTGTGGGGTCAGTTCCTACGAGTTACATTGGTCCCGTGGGAGGCGTTGGTGCCGCCCACGGGGACATTCGGAGGTTGTTCCGAGTTTTCACCATCTAACGTCATGTTTTTAAGCCTAAGTCTAGAAATATGCAAATTACCCTCGTACTCTCAAACCGGGAGACCCGCGGCTGCGGGATCAGTTCCTACGAGTTACATTGGTCCCGTGGGAGGTGTTGGTGCAACCCACGGGGTTATTAGAGGATTGTTTCGAGTTTTCACCCTCTAACGCCATGTTTTTAAGCCTAATTCTAGAAATATGAAAATTACCGTCATACTCTCAAACCAGGAGACCCGCGGCTGTGGGGTCAGTTCCTATGAGTTACATTGGTCCCGTGGCAGGTGCTGGTACCACCCACGGGGCCGTTCAAGGGTTGTTTCTAGTTTTCACCCTCTAACGTCATGTCTTCAAGCCTATGTCTAGAAATAAGAAAATTACCCTCGTACTCTCAAACCGGGAGTCCCGTGGCTTTGGGGTCAGTTCTTACGAGTGACATTGGTCCCGTGGGAGGTGTTGGTGCCACCCACGAGGCCGTTCGGGGACTGTTTTGAGTTTTCACCCTCTAACGCCATGTTTTTCTTAAGTCTAGAAATATGCAAATTACTGTCGTACTCTCTAACCGGGAGACCCGTGGGTTTGGGGTCAATTCCTACGAGTTACATTGGTCTCGTGGGAGGTGTTGGTGCCACCCATGGGGCCGTTCGGGGGCTGTTTCGAGTTTTCACCCTCTAACGCCATGTTTTGATTAAGTCTAGAAATATGCAAATTACCGTCGTATTCTCAAACCGGGAGTCCCGCGGCTACGAGATCAGTTCTTACAAGTTACATTGGTCCCGTGGGAGGTGTTGGTGCCACCCATGGGGACGTTCGGGGGTTGTTTCTAGTTCTCACCCTTTAACGCCATGTTTTTAAGCCTAATCTAGAAATATGCAAATTACCATCGTATTCTCAAACCGGGAGTCTCGCGGTTGTTGGGTCAATTCCTAGGAGTTACATTGGTCCCGTGGGAGGTGTTGGTGCCACCCACGGGGCCGTTAGAGGGATGTTTCGAGTTTTCACCCTCTAACCCGTTGTTTTTAAGCCTAAGTCTAGAAATATACAAATTATTATCGAATTCTCAAACCGGGAGTCCCGTGGGTGTGGGATCAGTTCCTACGAGTTACATTGGTCCCGTGGGAGGTGTTGGTGCCACCCACGGGCCCGTTCGGGGGCTGTTTCGAGTTTTCACCCTCTAACGCCATGTTTTGCTTAAGTCTAGATATATGCAAATTACCGTCGTACTCTCAAACCGGGAGACCCGCGGCTACGGGTTCAGTTCCGACGAGTTACATTGGTCCCGTGGGAGGTGTTGGTGCCACCCATGGGGCCGTTTGGGGCTGTTTCGAGTTTTTATCCTCTAACATCATGTTTTTAAGCCTAAGTCTAGAAATATGCAAATTACCATCGTATTCTCAAATCGAGAGTCCCGCGACTGCGGGGTCAGTTCCTACGAGTTACATTGGTCCCGTGGGAGTTGCTGGTGCCACCCACGGGGACATTCGGGGGCTGTTTCGAGTTTGCACCATCTAACGTCATGTTTTTAAGGCTAAGTCTAGAAATATGCAAATTACCGTCGTACTCTCAAACCGGGAGACCCGCGGCTACGGGGTCTGTTCCTACGAGTTACATTGATCCCGTGGGAGGTGTTTGTGCCACCCACGGTACCGTTCGGGGGCTATTTCGAGTTTTCACCCTCTAACGTCGTGTTTTTAAGCCTAAGTTGAGAAATATTCAAATTACCATCGTATTCGCAATCCGGGAGACCCGCGGCTACGGGTTCAGTTCCTACGAGTTACATTGATCCTGTGGGATGTGTTGGTGCCACCCACGGTGCCGTCCGGGGATATTTTGAGTTTTCACCCCCTAACGTCATGTTTTTAAGCCTAAGTCTAGAAATATGCAAATTACCGTCGTACTCTCAAACCGGGAGACCGCGGCTACGGGGTCAGTTCCTACGAGTTACATTGGTCCCGTGGGAGGTGTTTGTGCCACCCACGGGGCCGTTAGAGGGCCGTTTCGAGTTTTTACCCTCTAACGCTAGGTTTTTAAGCCTAAGTCTAGAAATATGCAAATTATCGTCGAATTCTCAAACCGGGAGTCCCGTGGCTCCGGGGTCAGTTCCTACGAGTTACATTGGTCCCGTGGGAGGTGTTGGTGCCACCCACGGGGCCGTTAAAGGGCTGTTCCGAGTTTTCACTCTCTAACGCCATCTTTTTAAGCCTAAGTCTAGAAATATGCAAATTATCATCGAATTATCAAACCGGGAGTCTCGCGGCTCTGGGGTCAGTTCCTACGAGTTACATTGGTCCCGTGGGAGGTGTTGGTTCCACCCACGGGGCCGTTCAGGGGCTGTTTCGAGTTTTCACCCTCAAACGTCATATTTTTAAGCCTAAGTCTAGAAATATGAAAATTACCGTTGTATTCTCAAACCGGGAGACCTGCGATTGCGGGGTCAGTTCCTAGGAGTTACATTGGTCCCGTGGGAGGTGTTGGTGCCACCCACGGGGACGTTCGGGGGCTATTTCGAGTTTTCACCCTCTAACGTCATGTTTTTAAGCCTAAGTTGAGAAATATTCAAATTACCATCGTATTCGCAAACCGGGAGACCCGCGGCTGTGGGTTTAGTTCCTACGAGTTACATTGATCCCGTGGGAGGTGTTGATGCCACCCACGGTGCCATCTGGGGATATTTCGAGTTTTCACCCCCTAACGTGATGTTTTTAAGCCTAAGTCTAGAAATATGCAAATTACCATCGTACTCTCAAACCGGGAGGCCGCGGCTACGGGGTAAGTTCCTACGAGTTACATTGGTCCCGTGGGAGGTGTTTGTGCCACCCACGGGGCCGTTAGAGGGCCGTTTCGAGTTTTTACCCTCTAACGCTAGGTTTTTAAGCCTAAGTCTAGAAATATGCAAATTATCGTCGAATTCTCAAACCGGGAGTCCCGTGGCTCCGGGGTCAGTTCCTACGAGTTACATTGGTCCCGTGGGAGGTGTTGGTGCCACCCACGGGGCCGTTCGGGGGCTGTTTTGAGTTTTCAACCTCAAACGCCAAATTTTGATTAAGTTTAGAAATATGCAAATTACCGTCGTATTCTCAAACCGAGAGTCCCGCGGCCGTGGAGTCAGTTCCTACGAGTTACATTGGTCCCGTGGGAGGTATTGGTGCCACCCACGGGGCCGTTAGGGGGTTGTTTCGAATTTTCACCCTCTAACGCCATGTTTTTAAGCCTAATTCTAGAAATATGAAAACTACCGTCGTACTCTCAAACTGGGAGACCCGCAGGTGCGGGGTCAGTTCCTACGAGTTACATAGGTCCCGCGGGAAGTGTTGGTGCTACCCAAGGGGCCGTTCGGGGGCTGTTTCGAGTTTTCACCGTCTAACGTCATGTTTTTAAGACTAAGTCTGAAAATATGCAAATTACCATCTTACTCTCAAACAGGGAGACCCGTGGGTGAGGGGTCAGTTCCTACGAGTTACGTTGGTCCCGTGGGAATTGTTGGTTCCACCCACGGGGCCGTTCGAGGGTTGTTTCGAGTTTTCACTCTCTAACGCCATGTTTTGCTTAAGTCTAGAAATATGAAAATTATCATCATATTCTCAAACCGGGAGTCCCGCGGCTACGGGATCAGTTCCTACGACTTACATTGGTCCCGTGGGAGGTGTTGGTGCCACCCATGGGGACGTTCGGGGGTAGTTTCTAGTTGTCACCCTCTAACGCCGTGTTTTTAAGCCCAAGTCAAGAAATATGCAAATTACCATCGTATTCTCAAATCGGGAGTCCCGCGGCAGCGGGGTCAATTCCTACGAGTTACATTTGTCCCGTGGGAGGTGTTGGTGCCACCCACGGGGCCGTCAGAGGGATGTTTCGAGTTTTCACCCTCTAACGCGTTGTTTATAAGCCTAAGTCTAGAAATATACAAATTATTGTCAAATTCTCAAACCGGGAGTCCCGCGGCTGTGGGAACAGTTCCTACGAGTTACATTGGTCCCGTGGGAGGTGTTGGTGCCACCCACGGGGCCGTTCGGGGGCTGTTTTGAGTTTTCAACCTCTAACATCATGTTTTTAAGCCTAAGTCTAGAAACTTGCAAATTACCATCATATTCTCAAACCGGGAGACCCGCGGATGTGGGGTCAGTTCCTACAAGTTACATTGGTCCCGTGGGAGGTGTTGGTGCCACCCACAGTGCCGTTAGAGGGATGTTTCGAGTTCTCACCCTCTAACGCCATGTATTTAAGCCCAAGTCTAGAAATACGCAAATTATCGTTGTATTCTCGAACCGGGAGTCTTGCGGCTGTGGGGTCAGTTCCTACGAGTTACATTGGTCCCGTGGGAGGTTTTGGTGCCACCCACGGGGCCGTTCGGGGGATGTTTTGAGTTTTCACCCTCAAAAGCCATGTTTTGCTTAAGTCTAGAAATATGAAAATTACCGTCGTATTTTCAAATCGGGAATCCCGCGGCTGCGGGGTCAGTTCCTACGAGTTACATTGGTCCCGTGGGAGGTGTTGGTGCCACCCACGGGGACGTTCGGGGGGTGTTTCTAGTTCTCACCCTCTAACGCCATGTTTTAAGCCTATGTCTAGAAATATGCAAATTATCATCGTACTCTCAAACCGGGAGTCCGACGGGTGCGGGGTCAGTTCCTACGAGTTACATTGGTCTCGTGGGAGGTGTTGGTGCCACCCACGTGGCTGTTAGGGGGTTGTTTCGAGTTTTCACCCTCTAATGCCATGTTTTTAAGCCTAATTCTAGAAATATGTAAATTACCGTCGTACTCTCAAACCGGGAGACCCGCAGCTGCGGGGTCAGTTCCTACGAGCTACATTGGTCCCGTGGGAGGTGTTGGTGCCACCCACGGGGCCGTTCGAGGGTTGTTTCGTGTTTTCATGATCTAACGTTAAGTTTTTAATCCAAAGTCTAGAAATATGTAAATTAGGGTCGTACTTCAAACCGGGAGACCCGCGGCAGTGCGGTTAGTTCGTACGAGTTACATTGGTCTCGTGGGAGGTGTTGGTGCCATCCACGGGGCCGTTCGGGGGCTGTTTCGAGTTTTCACCCTCTAACGTCATGTATTTAAGCCTAAGTCTAGAAATATACAAATTAACATCGTACTCTCAAACCGGGAGACCCGTGGGTTTGGGGTCCGTTCCTACAAGTTACATTTGTCCCATGGGAGGTGTTGGTGCCACTCACGGGGCCGTTCGGGGGCTGTTTCGAGTTTTCACCCTCTAACGCCATGTTTTGCTTAAGTCTAAAAATATGCAAATTACCGTCGTATTCTCTAACCGGGAGTCCTGCAGCTACGGGATCAGTTCCTACGAGTTACATTGGTCCCGTGGGAGGTGTTGGTGCCACCCGTGGGGACGTTCGGGGGTTGTTTCTAGTTCTCACCCTCTAACGCCATGTTTTTAAACCTAAGTCTAAAAATATGAAAATTACCGTCGTATTCTCAAACCGGGAGTCCCGTGGCGTGGGGGTCAGTTCCTACGAGTTACATTGGTTCCATGGGATGTGTTGGTGCCACCCACGGGGCCGTTAGAGGGTTGTTTCAAGTTTTCACCCTCTAACGCCATGTTTTTAAGCCTAAGTCTAGAAATATATAAATTATTATCGAATTCTCAAACCGGGAGTCCCGCGGCTATGGGATCAGTTTCCTACTAGTTACATTGTTCCCGTGGTAGGTGTTGGTGCCACCCACGGGGCCGTTCGAGGGTTGTTTCGAGTTTTCACCCTCTAACGCCATGTTTTGCTTAAGTCTAGATATATGGAAATTACCATCGTACTCTCAAACCAGGAGACCCGCGGCTGCGGGGTCAGTTCCGACGAGTTACATTGGTCCCGTGGGAGGTGTTGGTGCCACCCACGGGGCTGTTTCGAGTTCTCACCCTCTAACATCATGTTCTTAACCCTAAGTCTAGAAATATGCAAATTACCATCGTATTCTCAAACCGGGAGACCCGCGACTGTGGGGTCAGTTCCTACGAGTTACATTGGTCCCGCGGGAGGTGTTGGTGCCACCCACGGGGCTGTTCGGGGGCTGTTTCGTGTTTTCACCCTCTAACGTCATGTTTTTAAGCCTCAGTATAGAAATATTCAAATTACTGTTGTATTATCAAATCGGGAGACCCGCGACGGTGGGGTCAGTTAGTACGAGTTACATTGGTCCCGTGGGAGGTGTTGGTGCCACCCACGGTGCTATTCGGGGGTTGTTTCAAGTTTTCACCCTTTAACGTCATGTTTTTATGCCTAAGTCTAGAAAGATGCAAATTACCATCGTATTCACAAACTGGGAGACCCGCGGCTGTGGGGTCAGTTCCTACGAGTTACATCGGTCCCGTGGGAAGTGTTTGTGTCACCCACGGGGACGTTCGGGGGTTGTTTCTATTTCTCACCCTCTAACGCCATGTTTTTAAGCCTAATTCTAGAAATATGAAAATTACCGTCGTACTCTCAAACTGGGAGACCCGCAGGTGCGGGGTCAGTTCCTACGAGTTACATAGGTCCCGCGGGAAGTGTTGGTGCTACCCACGGGGCCGTTCGGGGGCTGTTTCGAGTTTTCACCCTCTAACGTCATGTTTTTAAGACTAAGTCTGAAAATATGCAAATTACCATCTTACTCTCAAACAGGGAGACCCGTGGGTGAGGGGTCAGTTCCTATGAGTTACGTTGGTCCCGTGGGAATTGTTGGTTCCACCCACGGGCCCGTTCGAGGGCTGTTTCGAGTTTTCACTCTCTAACGCCATGTTTTTCTTAAGTCTAGAAATATGCAAATTATCATCATATTCTCAAACCGGGAGTCCCGCGGCTACGAGATCAGTTCCTACGACTTACATTGGTCCCGTGGGAGGTGTTGGTGCCACCCATGGGGACGTTCGGGGGTAGTTTCTAGTTGTCACCCTCTAACGCCGTGTTTTTAAGCCTAAGTCAAGAAATATGCAAATTACCATCGTATTCTCAAATCGGGAGTCCCGCGGCAGCGGGGTCAATTCCTACGAGTTACATTTGTCCCGTGGGAGGTGTTGGTGCCACCCACGGGGCCGTCAGAGGGCTGTTTCGAGTTTTCACCCTCTAACGCGTTGTTTTTAAGCCTAAGTCTAGAAATATACAAATTATTGTCAAATTCTCAAACTGGGAGTCCCGCGGCTGTGGGAACAGTTCCTACGAGTTACATTGGTCCCGTGGGAGGTGTTGGTGCCACCCACGGGGCCGTTCGGGGGCTGTTTTGAGTTTTCAACCTCTAACATCATGTTTTTAAGCCTAAGTCTAGAAACTTGCAAATTACCATCATATTCTCAAACCGGGAGACCCGCGGATGTGGGGTCAGTTCCTACAAGTTACATTGGTCCCGTGGGAGGTGTTGGTGCCACCCACAGTGCCGTTAGAGGGATGTTTCGAGTTCTCACCCTCTAACGCCATGTATTTAAGCCCAAGTCTAGAAATATGCAAATTATCGTCGTATTCTCGAACCGGAAGTCTTGCGGCTGTGGGGTCAGTTCCTACGAGTTACATTGGTCCCGTGGGAGGTTTTGGTGCCACCCACGGGGCCGTTCGGGGGATGTTTTGAGTTTTCACCCTCAAAAGCCATGTTTTGCTTAAGTCTAGAAATATGAAAATTACCGTCGTATTTTCAAATCGGGAATCCCGCGGCTGCGGGGTCAGTTCCTACGAGTTACATTGGTCCCGTGGGAGGTGTTGGTGCCACCCACGGGGACGTTCGGGGGTTGTTTCTAGTTCTCACCCTCTAACGCCATGTTTTAAGCCTATGTCTAGAAATATGCAAATTATCATCGTACTCTCAAACCGGGAGTCCGGCGGGTGCGGGGTCAGTTCCTACGAGTTACATTGGTCTCGTGGGAGGTGTTGGTGCCACCCACGTGGCCGTTAGGGGGTTGTTTCGAGTTTTCACCCTCTAACGCCATGTTTTTAAGCCTAATTCTAGAAATATGTAAATTACCGTCGTACTCTCAAACCGGGAGACCCGCAGCTGCGGGGTCAGTTCCTACGAGCTACATTGGTCCCGTGGGAGGTGTTGGTGCCACCCACGGGGCCGTTCGAGGGTTGTTTCGTGTTTTCATGATCTAACGTTAAGTTTTTAATCCAAAGTCTAGAAATATGTAAATTAGGGTCGTACTTCAAACCGGGAGACCCGCGGCAGTGCGGTTAGTTCGTACGAGTTACATTGGTCTCGTGGGAGGTGTTGGTGCCATCCACGGGGCCGTTCGGGGGCTGTTTCGAGTTTTCACCCTCTAACGTCATGTATTTAAGCCTAAGTCTAGAAATATACAAATTACCATCGTACTCTCAAACCGGGAGACCCGTGGGTTTGGGGTCCGTTCCTACAAGTTACATTTGTCCCATGGGAGGTGTTGGTGCCACTCACGGGGCCGTTCGGGGGTTGTTTCGAGTTTTCACCCTCTAACGCCATGTTTTGCTTAAGTCTAAAAATATGAAAATTACCGTCGTATTCTCTAACCGGGAGTCCTGCGGCTACGGGATCAGTTCCTACGAGTTACATTGGTCCCGTGGGAGGTGTTGGTGCCACCCGTGGGGACGTTCGGGGGTTGTTTCTAGTTCTCACCCTCTAACGCCATATTTTTAAACCTAAGTCTAAAAATATGAAAATTACCGTCGTATTCTCAAACCGGGAGTCCCGTGGCGTGGGGGTCAGTTCCTACGAGTTACATTGGTCCCATGGGATGTGTTGGTGCCACCCACGGGGCCGTTAGAGGGTTGTTTCAAGTTTTCACCCTCTAACGCCATGTTTTTAAGCCTAAGTCTAGAAATATATAAATTATTATCGAATTCTCAAACCGGGAGTCCCGCGGCTATGGGATCAGTTTCCTACGAGTAACATTGTTCCCGTGGTAGGTGTTGGTGCCACCCACGGGGCCGTTCGGGGGCTGTTTCGAGTTTTCACCCTCTAATGCCATGTTTTGCTTAAGTCTAGATATATGGAAATTACCATCGTACTCTCAAACCAGGAGACCCGCAGCTGCGGGGTCAGTTCCGACGAGTTACATTGGTCCCGTGGGAGGTGTTGGTGCCACCCACGGGGCTGTTTCGAGTTCTCACCCTCTAACGTCATGTTCTTAACCCTATGTCTAGAAATATGCAAATTACCATCGTATTCTCAAACCGGGAGACCCGCGACTGTGGGGTCAGTTCCTACGAGTTACATTGGTCCCGCGGGAGGTGTTGGTGCCACCCACGGGGCTGTTCGGGGGCTGTTTCATGTTTTCACCCTCTAACGTCATGTTTTTAAGCCTCAGTATAGAAATATTCAAAAAACTGTCGTATTATCAAATCGGGAGACCCGCGGCGGTGGGGTCAGTTAGTACGAGTTACATTGGTCCCGTGGGAGGTGTTGGTGCCACCCACGGTGCCGTTCGGGGGTTGTTTCAAGTTTTCACCCTTTAACGTCATGTTTTTATGCCTAAGTCTAGAAAGATGAAAATTACCATCGTATTCACAAACTGGGAGACCCGCGGCTGTGGGGTCAGTTCCTACGAGTTACATCGGTCCCGTGGGAGGTGTTGGTGTCACCCACGGGGACGTTCGGGGGTTGTTTCTAGTTCTCACCCTCTAACGCCATGTTTTTAAGCCTAATTCTAGAAATATGAAAATTACCGTCGTACTCTCAAACTGGGAGACCCACAGGTGCGGGGTCAGTTCCTACGAGTTACATAGGTCCCGCGGGAAGTGTTGGTGCTACCCACGGGGCCGTTCGGGGGCTGTTTCGAGTTTTCACCCTCTAACGTCATGTTTTTAAGACTAAGTCTGAAAATATGCAAATTACCATCTTACTCTCAAACAGGGAGACCCGTGGGTGAGGGGTCAGTTCCTACGAGTTACGTTGGTCCCGTGGGAATTGTTGGTTCCACCCACGGGGCCGTTCGAGGGCTGTTTCGAGTTTTCACTCTCTAACGCCATGTTTTGCTTAAGTCTAGAAATATGCAAATTATCATCATATTCTCAAACCGGGAGTCCCGCGGCTACGGGATCAGTTCCTACGACTTACATTGGTCCCGTGGGAGGTGTTGGTGCCACCCATGGGGACGTTCGGGGGTAGTTTCTAGTTGTCACCCTCTAACGCCGTGTTTTTAAGCCTAAGTCAAGAAATATGCAAATTACCATCGTATTCTCAAATCGGGAGTCCCGCGGCAGCGGGGTCAATTCCTACGAGTTACATTTGTCCCGTGGGAGGTGTTGGTGCCACCCACGGGGCCGTCAGAGGGCTGTTTCGAGTTTTCACCCTCTAACGCGTTGTTTTTAAGCCTAAGTCTAGAAATATACAAATTATTGTCAAATTCTCAAACCGGGAGTCCCGCGGCTGTGGGAACAGTTCCTACGAGTTACATTGGTCCCGTGGGAGGTGTTGGTGCCACCCACGGGGCCGTTCGGGGGATATTTTGAGTTTTCCCACACTAACATCATATTTTTAAGCCTAAGTCTAAAAATATGCAAATTACCATCGTACTCTCAAACCGAGGGACCGGCGGATGTGGGGTCCGTTCGTACGAGTTACATTGGTCCCGTGGGAGGTGTTGGTGCCACCCCAACGCCGTTAGAGGGCTGTTTTGACTTCTCATCCTCTAACGACATGTTTTTGAGCCTAAGTCTAAAAATATGCAAATTATCATCGTATTCTCAAACCGGGAGTCCCACGGCTGCGGGGTAAGTTCCTACGAGTTATATTGGTCCCATGGGAGGTGTTGGTGCCACCCACGGGGCCGTTCGGGGGCTGTTTTGAGTTTTCACCCTCAAATGCCATGTTTTGCTTAAGTCTAGAAATATGCAAATTACCGTCGTATTCTCAAACCGGGAGTCCCGCGGCTGCGGGGTCAGTTTCTACGAGTTACATTGGTCCCGTGGGATGTGTTGGTGCCACCCACAGGGACGTTCGAGGGTTGTTTCTCGTTCTCACCCTCTTACGCCATGTTTTTAAGCCTAAGTCTAGAAATATGCAAATTATCATCGTATTCTTAAACTGGGAGTTCCGCGGCTGCGGGGTCAGTTCCTACGAGTTACATTGATCCCGTGGGAGGTGTTAGTGCCACCCACGGGGCCGTTAGAGGGTTGTTCCAAGTTTTCACCCTCTAACGCCATGTTTTTAAGCCTAAGTCAAGATATATGCAAATTACCATCGTACTATCAAACCGGGAGACCCGCGGCTACGGGGTCAGTTCCGACGAGTTACATTGGTCCCGTGGGAGGTGTTGGTGCCACCCACGGCACCATTTGGGGATGTTTTGAGTTTTCACCCTCTAACGTCATGTTTTTAAGTCTAAGTCTAGAAATATGCAAATTACCCTCATATTCTCAAATCGGGAGACCCGCCACTGTGGGGTCAGTTCCTACGAGTTACATTGGTCCCGTGGGAGGTGTTGGTGCCACCCACGGGGCTGTTTCGAGTTTTCACCCTCTAACGTCATGTTTTGAAGCCTAAGTCTAGAAATATTCAAATTACCGTCGTAGTCTCAAATCGGGAGACCCGCGGCTATGGGGTCAGTTCGTACGAGTTACATTGGTCCCGTAGGAGGTGTTGGTGCCACCCACGGTGCCGTTCGGGGGTTGTTTCAAGTTTTCACCCTTTAACGTCATGTTTTTAAGCCTAAGTCTAGAAATATGCAAATTACCATCGTATTCACAAACGGGGAGACCCGCGGCTGTGGGGTCAGTTCCTACGAGTTACATTGGTCCCGTGGGAGGTGTTGGTGCCACCCACAGGGACGTTCGGGGGCTGTTTCTAGTTCTCACCCTCTAATGCCATGTTTTTAAGCCCATGTCTAGAAATATGCAAATTATCGTCGTACTCTCAAACCGGGAGACCCGTGGCTGCGGGGTTAGTTCCTACGAGTTACATTGGTCCCGTGGGAGGTGTTGGTGCCACCCATGGGGCCGTTAGAGGTTTGTTTAGAGTTTTCACCCTCTAACGCCATGTTTTTAAGCCTAATTCTAGAAATATGTAAATTACCATCGTACTCTTGAACCGGGAGACCCGCAGCTGCGGGGTCAGTTCCTACGAGTTACATTGGTCCCGTGAGAGGTGTTGGTGCCACCCACGGGGCCGTTCGAGGGTTGTTTCGAGTTTTCACCCTCTAACGTCATGTTTTTAAGCCTAAGTCTAGAAATATGCAAATTACCATCGTACTCTCAAACCGAGAGACCGGCGGCTGTGGGGTCAGTTCCTACGAGTTACATTGGTCCCGTGGGAGGTGTTGTTGCCACCCACAGTGCCGTTAAAAGGCTGTTTCGACTTCTCACCCTCTAATGCCATGTTTTTGAGCCTAAGTCTAAAAATATGAAAATTATCATCGTATTCTCAAAACGGGAGTCCCACGGCGGCGGGGTCAGTTCCTACGAGTTATATTTGTCCCCTGGGAGGTGTTGGTGCCACCCATGGGGCCGTTCGGGGGCTGTTTCGAGTTTTCACCCTCAAACGCCATGTTTTGCTTAAGTCTAGAAATATGAAAATTACCGTCATACTCTCAAACCGAGAGACCGGCGGCTGTGGGGTCAGTTCCTACGAGTTACATTGGTCCCGTGGGACGTGTTGTTGCCACCCACAGTGCCGTTAAAGGGCTGTTTCGACTTCTCACCCTCTAATGCCATGTTTTTGAGCCTAAGTCCAAAAATATGCAAATTATCATCGTATTCTCAAACCGGGAGTCCCATGGCGGCGGGGTCAGTTCCTACAAGTTATATTTGTCCCCTGGGAGGTGTTGGTGCCACCCACGGGGCCGTTCGGGGGCTGTTTCGAGTTTTCACCCTCAAACGCCATGTTTTGCTTAAGTCTAGAATTATGCAAATTACCGTCGCATTCTTAAACCGGGAGTCCTGCGGCTGCGGGGTCAGTTCCTACGAGTTACATTGGTCCCATGGGTGGTGTTGGTGCCACCCACAGGGACGTTCGAGGGCTGTTTCTAGTTCTCACCCTCTAACGCCATGTTTTTAAGCCTAAGTCTAGAAATATGCAAATTACCGCCGTATTCTTAAACCGGGAGTTCCTACGAGTTACATTGGTCCCGTGGGAGGTGTTGGTGCCACCCACGGGGCCGTTAGAGGTTTGTTTCGAGTTTTCACCCTCTAACGCCATGTTTTTAAGCCTAATTCTAGAAATATGCAAATTACCGTCGTACTCTCGAACCGGGAGACCCGCAGCTGCGGGGTCAGTTCCTACGAGTTACATTGGTCCCGTGGGAGGTGTTGGTGCCACCCACGGGGCCGTTAAAGGGCTGTTCCGAGTTTTCACTCTCTAACGCCATCTTTTTAAGCCTAAGTCTAGAAATATGCAAATTATCATCGAATTATCAAACCGGGAGTCTCGCGGCTCTGGGGTCAGTTCCTACGAGTTACATTGGTCCCGTGGGAGGTGTTGGTGCCACCAACGAGGCCGTTCCGAGGCTGTTTTGAGTTTTCACCCTCTAACGCCATATTTTGCTTAAGTCTAAAAATATGCAAATTATCGTCGTACTCTCAAACCGAGAGTCCCGCTGCAGCGGGGTCTATTCCTACGAGTTAAATTGGTCCCGTGGGAGGTGTTGGTGCCACCCACGGGGATATTCGGGTGCTGTTTTGAGTTTTTACCATCTAACGTCATGTTTTTAAGTCTTAGTCTAGAAATATGCAAATTACCGTCGTACTCTTGAATCGGGAGACCCGCGGCTGCGGGGTCAGTTCCTACGAGTTACATTGGTCCAGTGGGAGGTGTTGGTGCCACCCACGGGGCCATTAGAGGGTTGTTTCGAGTTTTCACCCTCTAACGCCATGCTTTTAAACCTAATTCTAGAAATATCCAAATTACCGTCGTACTCTAAAACCAAGAGACCCGCGGCTGCGGGGTCAGTTCCTACGAGTTACATTGGTCCCGTGGGAGGCGTTGGTGCCACCCACGGGGACATTCGGAGGCTGTTTCGAGTTTTCACCATCTAACGTCATATTTTTAAGCCTAAGTCTAGAAATATGCAAATTACCATCGTACTCTCAAATTGGGAGACCCGCGGCTACAGGATCAGTTCCTACGAGTTACATTGGTCCCGTGGGAGGTGTTGGTGCCACCCACGGGACTGTTAGAGGATTGTTTCGAGTTTTCACCCTCTAACGCCATGTTTTTAAGCTTAATTCTAGAAATATGCAAATTACCGTCATACTCTCAAATCGAGAGACCCGCGGCTGTGGGGTCAGTTCCTATGAGTTACATTGGTCCCGTGGCAGGTGTTGGTACCACCTATGGGGCCGTTCGAGGGTTGTTTCGAGTTTTCATCCTCTAACGTCATGTCTTCAAGCTTAAGTCTAGAAATAAGAAAATTACCGTCGTACTCTCAAACCGGGAGTCCCGCGGCTCTGGGGTCAGTTCCTACGAGTTACATTGGTCCCGTGGGAGGTGTTGGTGCCACCCACGAGGCCGTTCGGGAACTGTTTTGAGTTTTCACCCTCTGACGCCATGTTTTTCTTTAGTCTAGAAATATGCAAATTACTGTCGTACTCTCAAACCGGGAGACCCGTGGGTTTGGGGTCAATTCCTACGAGTTACATTGGTCCCGTGGGAGGTGTTGGTGCCACCCACGGGGCCGTTCGGGGGCTGTTTTGAGTTTTCACCCTCTGACGCCACGTTTTGCTTAAGTCTAGAAATATGCAAATTACCGTCGTATTCTCAAACCGAGAGTCCCGCGGCTACGAGATCAGTTCCTACGAGTTACATTGGTCCCGTGGGAGGTGTTGGTGCCACACATTGGGACGTTCGGGGGTTGTTTCTAGTTCTCACCCTTTAACGCCATGTTTTTAAGCCTAATCTAGAAATATGCAAATTACCGTCGTATTCTCAAACCGGGAGTCCCGCAGCTGCGGGGTCAATTCCTAGGAGTTACATTGGTCCCGTGGGAGGTGTTGGTGCCACCCACGGGGCCGTTAGAGGGACGTTTCAAGTTTTCACCCTCTAACGCCATGTTTTTAAGCCTAAGTCTAGAAATATACAAATTATTATCGAATTCTCAAACCGGGAGTCCCGTGGGTGTGGGATCAGTTCCTACGAGTTACATTGGTCCCGTGGGAGGTGTTGGTGCCACCCACGGGGTCGTTTGGGGGCTGTTTCGAGTTTTCACCCTCTAACGCCATGTTTTGCTTAAGTCTAGATATATGCAAATTACCGTCGTACTCTCAAACCGGGAGACCCGCGGCTGCGGGGTCAGTTCCGACGAATTACATTGGTCCCGTGGGAGGTGTTGGTGACACCCACGGGGCCGTTTGGGGATGTTTCGAGTTTTTACCCTCTAACATCATGTTTTTAAGCCTAAGTCTAGAAATATGCAAATTACCGTCGTATTCTCAAATCGAGAGTCCCGCGACTGCGGCGTCAGTTCCTACGAGTTACATTGGTCCCGTGGGAGTTGTTGGTGCCACCCACGGGGACATTCGGGGGCTGTTTCGAGTTTGCACCATCTAACGTCATGTTTTTAAGGCTAAGTCTAGAAATATGCAAATTACCGTCGTACTCTCAAACCGGGATACTCGCGGCTACGGGGTCAGTTCCTACGAGTTACATTGATCCCGTGGGAGGTGCTGGTGCCACCCACGGGGCCGTTCGGGGGCTATTTCGAGTTTTCACCCTCTAACGTCATGTTTTTAAGCCTAAGTTGAGAAATATTCAAATTACCGTCGTATTCGCAAACTGGGAGACCCGCGGCTGCAGGTTCAGTTCCTACGAGTTACATTGATCCCGTGGGAGGTGTTGGTGCCACCCACGGTGCCGTCCGGGGATATTTCGAGTTTTCACCCCCTAACGTCATGTTTTTAAGCCTAAGTCTAGAAATATGCAAATTACCGTCGTACTCTCAAACCGGAAGACCGCGGCTACGGGGTCAGTTCCTACGAGTTACATTGGTCCCATGGGAGGTGTTGGATCCACCCACGGGGCCGTTCGGGGGCTGTTTCGAGTTTTCACCCTCAAACGACATATTTTTAAGCCTAAGTCTAGAAATATGCAAATTACCGTCGTATTCTCAAACCGGGAGACCCGCGGCTACGGGGTCAGTTCCTAGGAGTGACATTGGTCCCGTGGGAGGTGTTGGTGCCACCCACGGGGCCGTTCGTGGACTGTTTCGAGCTTTCACCCTCTAACGTCATGTTTTTAATCCTAAGTCTAGATATATGCAAATTATCATCGTATTCTCAAACCGGGAGACCCGCGGCTGTGGGGTCAGTTCCTACGAGTTACATTGGTCCGTGGGAGGTGTTGGTGCCACCCACGGTGCCGTTCGGGGGCTGTTTCGAGTTTTCCCCCTCTAACGTCATGTTTTTAAGCCTAAGTCTAGAAATATGCAAATTACCGTTGTATTCTCAAACCGGGAGACCCGCGGCTGTGGGGTCAGTTCCTACGAGTTACATTGGTCCCGCGGGTGGTGTTGGTTCCACCCACGGGGCCGTTCGGGGGCTGTTTCTCATTTTCACCCTCTTACGTCATGTTTTTAAGCCTAAGTCTAGAAATATGCAAATTACCGTCGTATTCTCAAACCGGGAGACCCGCGGCTGTGGGGTCAGTTCCTACGAGTTACATTGGTCCCGTGGGAGGTGTTGGTGCCACCCACAGTGTCGTTAAAGGACTGTTTCGAGTTCTCACCCTCTAACGCCATGTTTTTAAGCATAAGTCTAAAAATATGCAAATTATCGTCGTATTCTCAAACCGGGAGTCCCGCGACTGTGGGGTCAGTTCCTACGAGTTACATTGGTCTCGTGGGAGGTGTTGGTGCCACCCACTGGGCCGTTCGGGGGCTGTTTTGAGTTTTCACCATCAAACGCCATGTTTTGCTTAAGTCTAGAAATATGCAAATTACCGTCGTATTCTCAAACCGGGAGTCTCACGGCTGCGGGGTCAGTTCCTACGAGTTACATTAGTCCCGTGGGAGGTGTTGGTACAACCCACGGGGACGTTCGGGGGCTGTTTCTAGTTCCCACCCTCTAACGCCATGTTCCTACGTCTACAAATATACAAATTATCATCGTATTCTCAAATCGGGAGTCCCGCGGCTGCGGGATCAGTTCGTATGAGTTACATTGGTCCCGTGGGAGGTGTTGGTGCCACCCACGGGGCCGTTAGAGGGCTGTTTCGAGTTTTCACCCCCTAATGCCATGTTTTTAAGCCTAAGTGTATAAATATGCAAATTTTTGTCGTATTCTCAAACCGGGAGTCCCGCGGCTACGTGGTAAGTTCCTACGAGTTACATTGGTCCCGTGGGAGGTGTTGGTGCCTACCATAGGGCCGTTAGGGGGCTGTTTTGGGGTTTCCCCCACTAATGCCATGTTTTTAAGCCTAATTCTAGAAATATGCAAATTATCGTCGTATTCTCAAACTGGGAGTCCCGTGGCTAAACGGTCAGTTCTCACGAGTTACATTTGTCCCGTGGGAGGTGTTGGTGCCTCCCACAGGGTCGTTCGGGGGCTGTTTTGGGTTTTCACCCTCTAACGCCATGTTTTTATGCCTAGGTCTATAACTATGCAAATTATCATCGTATTCTCAAACCGGGAGTCTCGTGGCTACGCGGTCAGTTCCTACGAGTCACATTGATCCCGTGGGAGGTGTTGGTGCCACCCACGGGGCCATTTGGGGGCTATTTCGGGTTTTCACCCACTAACGCCTTGTTTTCAAGCTTAAGCCCTCATATTTTCAAATTATCGTCGTAATCTCAAATCGGGAGTCCCATTATGGGGCAGTTAGTTCCTACGTGTTACATTGGTCTCGTGAAAGGTGTCGGTGCCTCTCACGGGACCCTACGGGGGCTATTTCGTGGTTTCACCCTCTTCGTCTTGTTTTCAATCTATATAGCAGCTATATATGGCCATATATAGCAGCTATATATGAGCCTATATAACTGTTATATATGACCATATATAGCTTCTATATATGGCCATATATAGCAGCTATATATGGCCTTATATTGCAGCTATATATGGGCAGATATAGCAGTTATATAGGCTCATATATAGCTGCTATATATAGGCATATATAGCAGCTATATATGGGCATATATAGCTGCTATATAGGCTCATATATGGCTACTATATATGGGCATATATAGCTGCTTTATATAGCTGCTATATATGGCCATATATAGCTGCTATATAGCTGTTATATTGGCATCAGTTATGTGCGAGTGTGTTATGTTCTACCTAGCTGCCTAACTGAATCGATCCATTAGTGGTCCGCATAGCTTCCTAATTGATTAAATGTTCTGCATTTTGGGGGTTTTGGTATATAGTTTCATACACAAATTACTGGTATATAACTAATAAATTTTCTCCTTTATTAACTAGATTTAGTGGTTGATCTATGGTCCTTATTAAGTGAAAATATTTTCACTTAATATTAGTTCTGATCACAGAAGTTTTTCATCATCTTAACAAAAGTTGATTTGATCACAGTCCACTGATAATGCAGATTACCATTACGGTTGATCTTATCCATAAGGCCTTCAAATTCCAGCATAAGTGGATTCAGGATTCTTTATTTTTGGAGATTATTTCAAATTGTTGTTGGTTTTCAGTTTGATTTTAAGTACTACCTTATTTTGAAACGTATGCACATTTATGTAAAGATATTTTTACCACACTTAGTTTAAGTTATACTTTCATCCGTCACTTATTTTGTCTAGTATCATTATTATCCTTCTGTTTTATGTTTAGTTTACTCTAACTTATGTAGAGTTGGATGGAACTTCGAGGATTTAGAATATTTTTAATCTTTGAAGATGCTTTTTCATTAAAAATTTTATCTTGGTGTGTGTGGTATGTTTATCTGGTATCTATCCAGTTTGTGTGTTTTTTATTGAAAATAACGTTACGGATTGCCATTCAAATAAAGTTTTATAGTTGGTCATGACTTATTATCGGGGAATGCATTGTGTAATTGGGTTATTGGTTAAGATATATACTTTACTCAGTTATGTGTGTGTATATAAAACTTATGCATAATCTAATATCTGCTATGTCCCCTTCCTAAAGTTGTCATTGAAAGGATGCATAATCTAATGGCAAATTTTTTTTAGAGTTCAAATTATGGGGAGAATAGGCATCGATGGTGTAAATGGGAGGACATTACAAGGCCTACAAATTGAGGTGGTCTGGGAGTCAGGAACTTCCATATATATAGAGAAGGCAACCAGGTGGCGGACTTTTTAGCGAAAATGGGAAGTAAAGAAGGGATTAATTGTTTTCACCCTCTAACGCCTTATTGTCAAGATTAAGTCCTTGTATTTTCAAATTATCGTCGTATTCTCAAATCGGGAGTCCCGTGATCGTGCGGTCAGTTCATACGTGTTATATTGGTCCCGTGAGAGGTGTTGGTGCCTCTCATGGGACCGTATGGGGTCTTTTTCGTGTTTTCCCCCTCTAACACCTTATTTTTAAGCTTAAGTCCTAATATTTTCAAATTATCATTGTATTCTCAAACCGAGAGTCCCGTAATCGCGCGATCAGTTCCTACGAGTTACATTGGTCCCGTGAGAAGTGTTAGTGCCTCTTAAGGGGCCGTAGGGGGGCTGTTTCGGGTTTTCACCCACTAACGCCATGTTTTTAAGCCTAAGTCCAGAAATATTCAAATTACTGTCATATTCTCAAATCGGGAGTCCCATGGTTGCGCGGTCAATTCCTACGAGTTACATTGGTCCCGTGCGAGGTGTTGGTGCACTCACGGGGCCGTTCGGGGGCTGTTTCGGGTTTTCACCCACTAACGCCTTGTTTTTAAGCCTAAGTCTAAAAATATACAAATATTCATCATATTCTCAAACCGGGGGTCACATGATCGCGCGGTCAGTTCCTATGAGTTACATTGGTCCCGTGCGAGCTGTTGGTGCTACTCACGGGGCTGTTCGGGGGCTCTAACGCTATGTTTTTAAGCCCGAGTCCAGAAATATTGAAATTATCGTCGTATTCTTGAATCGTGGGTCCCGTGATCGCGCGGTTAGTTTCTACGAGTTACATTGGTCCCGTACGAGGTGTTGGTTCCATTCACGGGGCCGTTTGGGGGTTGTTTAGGCTTTTCACCCACTAACACAATGTTTTCTAGCTTAAGTCCTCATATTTTCAAATATCGTCGTATTCTCAAACCGGGAGTCCCGTTATCGCGCGATTAGTTCCTACGTGTTACATTGGTCCCGTGAGAGGTGTTGGTTCCTCTCACGGGACCGTACAGGGGCTTTTTCGAGTTTTCACCCTCTAACGCCTTGTTTTTAAGCTTAAGTCCTCATAATTATCCCGTATTCGTTCTAATTATCCGATACTCCTTTTAACATACTATCCGACAACAAGCCAACAACCAAACCAAACAAAACCAATAATTATCCCGTACTCCTTCTATCATCTAAAATATTTAATAGATAATGTATATCAATTATATAACTACTTTAGTTAAAGTAAAGAGTACCTGGTGTGTAATGAAGAACTGGTATGTAATGAAGAACTGGTATCTAATTGGTTAGATCTGCAATACGTAAACAATGTGTTATGAAGAAGGGGTATGTAAAATTAAAGAAAGTACCTCACAAAACCACTGAAGAATTAGATATGCTGCCTATAATATGTCGTAGATTTACATATCACGCAGATTTATTCCCCCATTTTAACATCACAATTCGAACGAACATGAGAAACCTACTGCCTATAATATGTAAAGAAAAGTACACAAAGGCAAAGGAGAACAAAAATGTATAATATCAACCCTGTGCCTATAATATCAATGTAGTTGTGATTATTACGTCGCCATTTTAAGGCTTTAAAATACATATCCAATCAAGTTGATCACAACAAATCTCAAACTAAAATAGAAATGTATAAAATCAACAGAATTATGGTATACATGTCAAGTTAAAATATGAATGAACGGAATCAAGTTTCCTTTGTTCCATGTCAAGTTGTAACCTCCTAATATCTTGACGTAAACGTCAAAAAATGCACATTAATCGCAAGATAAGTGATATACTTTTTATAGGCAAATCAAGAACACACCCAACAAATTTAATAACATGTACACTTATCGACACTAGTATCAATTCAATAAATCCAACACAGTATCCAATAACCAAGCCAACAATATCTCACTATAATAATGTGCACACGTGTTTGCGACTAGTATGTAAAAAAAAATCATTTAATTATATTTTGTCAAAAAAAAATCACGACATGCATATAACCCCCAATATAATATGATGACATGCATATAACCCACAACAAGGTGGATGTAATTTTTTTTACTTATTAAAATTCCATTTAATTACATTTTGTCAAAAAAAAATATAATGTCTAGGGTTTTGAATAATATTTTGTCAAAAAAATACACACACATACAATCTAGGGGCTATTGACATAATTTATACATACACACACATACAATCTACGGTTTATTGACATAATCTATACATACACACACATACAATCTAGGGTTTTCTAGACCCTAATATTTTTTTGCCATAAATCTATACATACACACACATACAATCTATACATACACACTCATACAATCTAGGGTTTATTGACATAAAAAATAATTTATTTGTTCATAGTTACATACATAAACACACATATACACATAAATATATGCATACACACATATATAAACATAAATTTATACATAAACACACATACAAACATGAATAATAACCCAAATAGAAATTGATTTTCAATGGCCTACATCAGTTTTGGGGGGTGACGGCTTATGCTAGCACAAATACACGCATACCTTTCAAAACTCATCAAATCGAAATGCACACAGCCCCCACAAATCATCAAATCGAAATGAACACACACATATACACACATACCATTCAAAAATCTTAGCAAAGAAATCGAATCGTAAAAATTGCCCCAAACCCTCTTTGAGGAAATCGTAAACACCCAAATAGGAAATGGGACTGAGATAAGCGGCTTTTTTTTAATGGCTATATCTGGTCACGGCCTAAAGCCGTGACCCACCAGCGCAACCCATTAGTTCTCCAATTGCTGAATGGTCGTGGCTTAGAGCCGTGACCCCCATCCGAGACCACCATAAGGGATATCATGTGTGACTTGCTGATGCTCAAATGAGGGATGGTCACGACCCATAGCCGTGACCCATACCAAGAAATGGTCACGACCCCAAGCTGTGACCCTCAATCTGTGGTGCGCGACCCTTTTTCATCCACCCTAGTGCTTGAATGAGGTATGGTCATGGCCCATAGCCGTGACCCACACCCAGAAATGGCCGTGACCCTAAATGTGTGTACTCTCTTCTTCCTCATGCCATGGGTCACGGACTTGGGTCGTGACCCACCCGTGACCAAGCTTGGAGGGAATTTTGGCGCGATTTTGGCGCCAAGATGGTCACGACCTGGTCACGGCCCAAGTGCGCGACCACTATGGTCACGGACTTGGTCCGTGACCACTTTCCGAGCGTCGATAATTTAGTGTGATAATAAATATGGTCACGCCAAATTTTGAGAGGGTCACGGCCCAAGTCCGCGACCAGCTGGTCGCGGACTTGGGCCGTGACCCACTGGGCGTGACCATTCGCATGATTTGGTGTAGTGTTAAGGGTCTATGGTCACCAAATAATGATGTTTATCCTCATAATTCACTACATTAATGATGTTAAGGGTATGAGGTCACAAAATTAATGATGTTTATCCTCATAATTCACAAAATTAGTGATGTTAAGGGTCTGAGGTCACCAAATTAATGATGTGTATCCTTATAATTCACCAACTTAATGATGTTAAGGGTTTGAGGTCACCAAATTAATGATGTTTATACTCGTAATTCACCAAATTAATGGTGTTAAGGGTTTGAGGTCACCAAATTATTGTTGTTAAGGGTCTGAGGTCACCAAACTAATGATGTTTATCCTCATACTTAAGTAAATTAATGATGGTAAGGGTCTGAGGTCAACAAATTAATGATGTTTACCCTCATAATCCACCAAATTAATGGTGTTAAAGGTCTGAGGTCACTAAATTAATGATGATTCACTAAATTAATGGTGTTAAAGGTCTGAGGTCACCAAATTAATGATTTTTACCCTCATAACTCACCAAATTAATGATGTTTACCCTTATAACTCACCAAATTAATGATGTTAAGATACATAAACTAATACAAATATGTTAATAGAACACTAATGTTTCTCATTGATACTTACTTCTCCATAATTTGATACATGAATTACAAGAGAGCAAGATGACTACAACATCATAAGTAATACTTCTCCAAATGGTCGGCATACCAAGGGTTTGACAAAGGCTATCCTTCAAGGTTTTCTAGCTTATATGTGCCTGGTACAACTTCATCGATGACCCTATAAGAGCCATGCCAATTTGGATGGAGCTTGTGGGGTTTTTGCCATATCTTTTTGAGAACTAGGTCTCCCACAACTATTGACCTTTCTTTCACACTTCTTGCCTCACCTCGACATATTCTCCTCTCTCCTCAATCAGATCAAGATCAAGTCTTCTTTTTGTCACATTTATTTGAGGGTCATACATCTGAATTCTATGAGTAGGAAGTCCAATGTCAGTAGGAATGATATCCTCTGAACCATAGACCAACATGAATGTTGTTTCCCCAGTAGGAGTTTTGAATGTCGTCTTATAGGCCCATAGCACAGCGTAAACCTCTTCAATCCATTTTCCCTTTGCCTCCTCTAGTTTATTCTTAATCCCATCCATTATCATCTGATTTTTCACCTCGGTTTACCAATTTTCTTGGGGTCAACTAGGGGTGGAGAAAAATTATTTGATCCCAACCCTTTCACAATATTTCTCAACAGAGACATTCTTAAACTGAGTCCCATTTTCTGAAATTAAGGTATTTGTGAGACCATATCTACAGTTGATGTTTTTCCATATGAACTAGAAAGTCTTCTACTCTGTAATAGTGATCATCAGCTCAGCGTCTACCCACTTTAAAAAGTAGTATATCACCAAAATAAAAAACTAATAATTATTCACTGCTCTAGGCAAGGGTCCCACTAGATCAATTCCCTAAACTACAAATGACCAGGGAGATGTAATAGAGGTCAGAGGTTAGAGAAATTTGTGGGTAATGGTAGCAAAACATTGACATTTGTCACATTTCTTCACATATGTTGCTGCATCTTTGGCCAGGGTCGGCCACTAGTACCCCCGAGTTATGATCCTTTTAGCCAATTACCTTCCTCAAATATGACTAGAACAAGAACCCTCATGCACGTCTTGAAGAATATATTGCACCTCAGATGGATGGGCACATCTGAGTAATGGGAGTAAAAATCCCTACTTATACAAAGTGTCCCTATGACAGAGAACTTGGAAGCTCTGTATCTCATCTTCCTTCTCTCAGCTTTTGATGGAGGTATCTCCCCCTCTTTGATGTATCTGAATAGAGGATCCACTATGAAGCTCCTATATTCAGATTCAGATAATATCCAGCTGAACTATCATCTTCTTTAATGGTCGGCCGAAGTAGTATCTCAACTGGCACAGTTCATCTAGTGTCAATTCTTATAGCTGAGGCTAACGTCACAAGTGCATCGGCTTGGACGTTGTCCAACCGAGGTATCCTCTTCATATTTACTTCTTTGAAATTTTTTATCATTGACCTTACTCTCTCTAGATATTTTTCCATTCTATCGTCCTTGGATCATATGCCCCCAATATCTGATTCACAGCCAATCTAGAATCACTATGGACTAGGAGATTACAGACACCAAGAGGTCGGGCTAAGGAGATACATGCTACCAAGATTTCATATTAAGACTCATTGTTGGAAGCCTTTAATTCAAACCTTAGAGCATACTCGATGTTTGTTCTGTCTGGTGCCGACACAATCAATCTGGCACCCTTCCATTTTTGCAGGAGGACCCATCAATGAAAAGGCTCCAGACAACACTGTCCTCTGAGAAGTTTCCCTCTATTAGGGATCCTTGTTTGAAAAGATATCTTACCTCTTCATTCTCAACTTCCTTTTCTCTGATTTTTCTTGTCTCTGCCTCAGTTGTGGCAAGGTCGGCACTTCTTCTGGGCTGACTGTCTACAATTTCAAATTGTCATTTTCAACCTCACCCTCGTGCCAAATGAACTCAGCCACAAAGTCTACAAAATCTTGGCCTTTGATTTCCACCCTCGGCTGGTAGACAATATCAAACTCTACTAGCTTAATTTCCCAAGCCATTAGTGTTCCTGATTTCTCATGTTTGTGGATGACCTATCTGAGCGGTGAGTCAGTGAGAATGACCATGGAGTGAGCTTGTAAGTATGGTCTCATCTTTCTTGAAGCATGAATAATAAGAATAATCTAACTCCTCCATCCTAGGATATTTCTGCTCAGACCCTTGGAGATCTTTGCTATTGAAATATATTGGATTATGTATCCCATTCTCTTCCCTAAAAATAGCAGCGCTAATGGCCGACTTCGATACAGTTAAGTACACATACCACTTTTCCCCTTGGACTGGACGAGATAGGAGTCCGGGAAGGACGATGTAAGACTTGAGCTCTATAACATATTTATCACATTCTTTATTCCATTAAAAGGCTTTCCTGAGGACTTTAAAAAATGGAAGACACTTATCTGTGGCCCTAGAGACAAACCTGTTATGGGTAGCCACTCGTCCAGTTAGTCTTTGAACCTCTTTGATAGTCTTGGGTGTCTTCATTTCTAGCAAGCCCTTTATCTTCTATGGATTATCCTCTATCCCCCTTTGATTGACAATGAAGCCCAAAAACTTTCCATCTCTGACACTAAGTACGCACTTAGTTGGATTGAGTTTTATCCTATACTCATCCATGGTATCAAAGGTTTTTTCAAGGCCGGACAAATGAGTGTCAGCCTTCAAACTTTTAGTTAGCTTATTGTCCACATACACCTCTGTGGACTTTCTAATTTTATCCTCAAATATCTTATTCACCAGTCGTTCATATGTAGCCCCATCATTCTTCAGGCCAAAGGGCATCACTTTATAGAAAAACGTACCCTTATCTGTGATAAAAGTTGTTTTCTCGTAGTCAATAGGGTCCATAAAGATTTGGTTGTATCCAGAATATGCATCCGTAAAGCTCATCAACTCATGACCTGCTATGGCGTCCACCATTTAATCAATACGAGGAAGAGGAAAGTTATCTTTGGGGCAAGACTTGTTGAGATGATTAAAGTCCACACACATCCTCCACTTCCCATTGGTTGTTGGCACTATGACGACATTGGATAGCCATTCTGGGTAGATAACTTCTCTAATGAACTCGACTTCTTCAAGCTTGTTAAACTCATCTCGGATAGCATCATTGTAAGGCCCTAAAACACAATTAGTAAGGTTAATTATACGATTATGTACAAGTTAGGAGTTATAAGTTATAAATTGGTTATGTGGTTAAATGCATCATGAAAATATGTTTCTAAATGCATCATTATGTTTATAAAAAGTAAGCTAGAGTGTTGGTGCGAAAGTGGTGATGGTTGGTCGCCAAATGTGAAAGTTATGAAATTTTGAGTAAATAATTACTCTTCTGTTCGAGCCCAAATTAGGTGTAGTAGTTTTATGATTTTGGGAAAACACAAAACATGAAAGTTGTATATGTTTAAGTTATATATTCATAGACACAAAGTGAGAGTAAATCGGGGCCCGAAATAGTGAGTTATGGTGATTTTACGAGGCAGGACAAATCTGTCATTAACGGAATTGTTCTATTGGACCCCTTCTCCAACGAATCACATAATACCACCTTAAAGTGGTCCCATAGCCACGTTTTTTAGCTCATAAGGCAGAACTTATCATCTTTTTCAATTCCTATTTCAAGCTTGAGAAAAATTATGCTTATGGAGAGAGAAAAACAAAGTTAAGGAAGAATTTCTTTGAAAATTCACCATAAATCGAGGAATTCTCGTGAGGTAATTACATCTTTATTAAAGTTTGTCACATGGATGAGTTATATACTTGTCATGTTTTTATTTCTGATTTGGATATATGTTTTAATGATACCCATATTGCTGAATTGTGTTGGAACAAGGATGGGTTAAGAACATAAGTTAGAACCAGAGCTAGGATCGTAAATGCATACTTTAAAGTCCTAAATTTACATCATCTTTTTGTAAAGAATTTTGATTTATAAAATTCATGATTATGATGTATATTTCTGCTAAAATATGTTTATTATATGTTTCCAAGAATTATACTCAAGGTCAAGGTTATGTATGCTTAAAAATGTTAAGTTATGCCTTAATGTTGTATTTTGACCTAGTTATGCTAAAAATGGCATAAATCATGGAATACATATTAGAATTGAGTGATTCAAGTTGGAGAGTAAAATACACTAATACATGTATAACATATCCGAAAATTGTGAAAAAATACCAAGTAATGAACCCTTGGTGATAGTTTGAAGTCTTGGTTTAAAATCTGCCCTAAAGGAGCAAGAATGCATACCAAGTGTTTGACGTTTTGCTCGACATAGAAAATGAGCCCTAGAAATTATGAAACATTAAATTTGTATTATTCAATGTGTTTACTGATATTGGGTGGAATATCATGAAAAGTTATGTTGTACAAAAATTATGAGAATTCCAGAAAGTTGAAGTTGTGTTGTTGTTTTTCTTGAGAAACGATTTGGAAAAGGCTGTAATAAAATGGGCATAACTTTGTCTAGCAAATTCGTAATTTAATTCTGTAAATTGTGTTAGAACCCTAATTAATTGGGTGTTATATAAATGTGAAGTGTCATATGTAATTCCTCTTTAGTTATTTCTGATTAACCAAATTATGTGATGTGTTACTGGGTTTGATGTTAATCGGTGTATTCAAATACTAACGATATTGACTTGTTAGGTGGGGAAGCAGCTATTACTACCATACCAAGGAAGTAGTTGGTATTAATCTTAGCACCAAATCCAAGGTGAGTGACCTTCCTTATGAAATATAAATGCTTATAATTTCATATGGAATGTGTAGTTAAACACATGTGTGAAAATGTTTATGGGAGTAATGTTGTATTTATGAAACATATGCATATGATTAAAAATGTTAAGCGATGTTATATGATGATATGGACTAGTGAGTCCTTTATCTAATGTTAAGGACTGTGGTGGGTCCTACGGGATGTGGTGGTCCTGTTAATCCAACTTAAAGGTTTGTGTACTCGGGCCTAATAAAGGGATGTGGTTGTCCCTAATTACTGTGGTGGGTTAATTGGACTGTGGCGGGTCCAGGCTTGCGAGAGTTTCACAATTCCTGTTGGGTTATAGCATTAGAACAAAATAAAGATGGTTATTCAAATTGGTTATATGTGTGGTATGTGGTCATTCACTAAGCCTTTATAGCTTACACTCCTATAATGTTTTGTTTCAGGTATGCTTATAAATTGGAGTTCACTGCCAAGTTAGGACCTCAAAACGGGGGAGTGATGGATATTTAGTATGGTTTAAATATCAAGATTCCTTTTATGTAATTATTAAACTAAGCACCTTGGTTATGTAAAGTTATGTAGTACTTATAAGTTATAAGTAAAGGCAGTTATGTTTTCATCTACACATACTTTTGGAAAAAAAAATCTTATGCTATTTTCCTCAGAGATTTAAATTAAAGCATTGTTTAAGGCAATTTATCTCTAAATTAATGGATGAGTTTAACAAAATAAATTCGGGGCTCGACAACTTGGTATCAGAGCGTGGTCATTAGGTTCTGGATAGGATGTGAGGGTCTAGATTGGCAGTGGACACTAGAAAGTGAGTTTGTTATGCATCTGGATTTTGACTAACAATGTTAATATTAAACTGCTGCTATTATATTTTGTTTAAGTTAATTATATTGCAGTGAGTGATGGATCCACACGAGCCGCATGATAGAGCAGAGGGTGAGGCATCCTATGTACCTAATAGTCAGCAAGGACATAGACCTATTGAAGTGGATGAACCAGAGGTGCAACAACAACCTATTGATGATGTGGGAAGAATATTACGTGCTGTGGCACAACTTATGGAACAAGCAAGAGGTGGAGAACATGGTGGGAATAGGGACAAATTACATGAGAGGTTCATGAAGTTAAATCCGCCTGCATTTACTGGGACCACGGATCCGTTAGTGGCAGAGGGGTGGGTTAGAAAGATGGAAACAATATTCAAGGTGATGGAAGTGAGAGATGAACAAAAGGTTTTATTAGCAACCTTTAGGTTAGAGGCTGATGCAAAGTTATGGTGGGATGCAACTGAAAGGTTACTTACTACAATGGGGGGAGTGGTGCCAATAAATCCTCCACGAATTACATGGGAGAGGTTTGTGAAAGTGTTCTTTGAAAAATATTTCCCAAGGCTTTATAGGAAAGAGAAAGAGGAAGAATTTATCACGTTGAAACAAGGGAACCGAACAGTGGCAGAGTATGAAGCTTTATTTATATCCTTATCAAGATTTGCACCTGACTTGGTGAGGACGGAAGAAAGTAAATGTGATCTGTTTCAAACCGGGCTGAGTGTAGAGATAAAAAGCATGGTTGCTAATATGAAGATCATAGATTATGTGGACTTGGTTGATAGGGCCATGGTGTCAGAAAAGTCAATGAAAGAAATGCAAGCTGAACACTCGAAGAAAGCTAGACATGATGTTATAAGATCATACGGATGGGAGACGGGAACCTCAACTCAGAGTGTAGCACGAGGAGTACCTAAGGGACAAGAATTTAAAAATAATAGAAGTGCACGTGGAAGATTTCAAGCTCGAGGTGGAAGGACTGGGATGAATCGATCAGAAAATGCATCTGTGATGGGATCGAGGGCCATATTTTGTTATAGATGTGGTGGTCAAGGGCACATGTCTCGGGAGTGTACAATAGCTGAGACGACACCTTTATGTTTCCATTGTCATCAACCGGGGCACTTACGCAAGAATTGTCCAGCGATGGGAGCTACAACGTCAGTTGGGAGTGTGGCAGTAGGAGGTAGGAGTTCTACACAGAATGTACCCAGGGGAGGCAGAGGAGGTATATCGCAAAGTCAAGGCCAAGGCAGAGTGTTTGCACTGACGCAACAAGATGCACAAGCTATGCCTAACGTAGTGACAGGTACACTTCCTATTGGTGATAAAGATGCTTATGTGTTGATAGATCCTGGTTCTACACATTCTTTTGTGTCTTTGCTTTATCTGTTGCATCTTAATAAACCATTATCATCATTAGATTCTGGTTTAGCTATTGTTACTCCAGTGGGGGGGTTGGTTTTTATTGAGAGGGTATATAGGGAGTATGTGGTACAAGTGGGTGAAAAAGAATTACTAGTTGACTTATTACCTCTCGATATGCGTGACTTTGATGTGATACTGGGTATGGATTGGTTAGCCTCATATCATGTATGTTTGGATTGCTTTAAAAAGGAGGTAGTGTTTCAGTTACCGGGTGAACCTGAATTTAAATTTATTGGGGAACGAAATGTCACTCCAACTTGTTTGATTTCTGCTACAAAATGTTATGAACTGCTAAGGAAAGGATGTGAGGGTTATATTGCCCATGTGGTGGACATACGACAAGAGGCTGGAAAATTATCAGATATACCAGTAGTTAATGAGTTTGCAGATGTCTTCCCAGAAGAGCTCCCAGGGTTAGCACCAGACCGTGAGGTGGAATTTTCGATTGAGTTGGTACCAGGAACTGCACCAATATCTATTGCACCATATCGTATGGCCCCTGCAGAATTAAAAGAGCTAAAGATACAGTTGCAAGATTTGTAAGATCGTGGTTTTATAAGGCCTAGTGTATCACCGTGGGGAGCCCCAGTATTGTTTGTGAAAAAGAAAGATGGAACCATGAGGTTGTGCATCGATTATCGTCAATTGAATAAGGTGACTATCCGTAACAAATACCCACTGCCCCGCATTGATGACTTGTTCGATCAGTTGCAAGGAGCCAAAGTGTTTTCTAAGATTGATCTCAGATCCGGATATCATCAATTGAAAGTAAGAGCTTGTGACATTTCTAAAACTGCTTTTCGTTCCAGGTATGGACATTATGAATTTCTTGTCATGCCATTTGGGTTAACAAATGCACCGGCCGTATTCATGGATTTGATGAACCGTATATTTCACCCATATGTGGATTCTTTTGTTATTGTCTTCATCGATGATATTTTGATATATTCTCATAGTAGGGATGAGCATGAATGCCACCTGCGTATTATTTTACAGACCTTGCGAGAGAAGCAGTTGTATGCTAAATTTTCTAAATGTGAATTTTGGCTAGACAAGGTAGTATTTTTGGGGCATGTTATTTCTGCTGATGGTATTTGTGTAGATCCCAAAAAGGTTGAAGCAGTAATGAATTGGGAAAGACCAACTAGTGTGACAGAGGTGCGTAGCTTTTTGGGATTGGCGGGCTATTACAGGAGGTTTATACCGGGGTTTTCTTCTATTGCATTGCCATTAACTAAGCTTACCAGAAAGGAGAACAAGTTTGTGTGGAGTGGCGATTGTGATAAAAGCTTTGAAAGTTTAAAGGGTAAGTTGACATCAGCTCCAGTATTGACTATCCCAATGGGTACAGAAGGTTTAGTTATTTATAGTGATGCCTCGTATCAAGGACTCGGTTGTGTGTTAATGCAGCATGGAAAGGTAATTGCTTTTGCTTCTCGACAGTTAAAGATACATGAACGCAACTACCCTACACACGATCTTGAGTTGGCTGCAGTAGTTTTTGCATTAAAAATCTGGAGACACTACTTATATGGTGTTAGTTGTGAAATTTTTACTGACCATCAAAGCTTAAAATACTTGTTTACACAAAAAGACTTGAACTTGAGGCAAAGAAGGTGGATGGAACTTATAAAAGATTATGATTGCACGATACATCACCATCCGGGTAAAGCTAATGTTGTTGCTGATGCTTTGAGTAGAAAATCTCTAGGCATAGTATCTTGTATTTATTGTATTCGAGTTGACCTGCTGAGAGAGTTAGCTTTAATGGGGGTGGAATTAACTTTGAATGAGTCTTACGGAATAGTGGCACATTTAAATGTTAGACCCACGTTGATAGACGGGATAAAACAAGCACAAGCAGGAGATACAGAATTGGAGAAAGTTAGAGATAATATGAAAAAGGGTAAAGCAAATGAATTTTCTATTCGGGATGATGACATTGTTATGTACGGAGATCGTTTGTGTGTACCTAATGTGCCTGATTTGAGAAGAACGATTTTAGAGGAATCCCACTGTTCTTTATATGCTATGCATCCAGGGAGCACGAAACTGTATAGAGATTTGAAACAATGTTATTGGTGGCCGGGAATGAAACACGACATTGCAGAATTTGTTGCTAGATGTCTAGTTTGCCAACAGGTGAAGGTGGAGCATCAGAAGCCAAGTGGTTTACTACAGCCCTTACCTATTCCTGAGTGGAAATGGGAGCATGTTACTACAGATTTTGTTATAGGTTTACCAAAATCATCACGAGGGTTTGATTCTATTTGGGTTGTCGTTGATAGGTTGACTAAGTCTGCACATTTTCTTCCTGTTAAAACTACTTACTCTATGGATAGATATGCCAAATTATATGTGGATGAGATTATCAGATTGCATGGTGCACCTGTTTCTATTATTTCTGATCGAGATCCTAAGTTTACTTCTCACTTTTGGCCTACTTTACAAGAAGCTTTGGGGACTAAATTGAAATTTAGTACAACTTTTCATCCTCAGACTGATGGGCAGTCAGAAAGAACGATCCAGACACTCGAAGATATGTTACGAATTTGTGTATTGGAGTTCAAGGGAAGTTGGGATGAACACTTGCCACTAATAGAGTTTGCTTATAATAATAGCTATCATTCGAGTATTGAGATGGCTCCTTATGAAGCTTTGTATGGGAGAAAATGCAGAACTCCAGTGTGTTGGACTGAAGTAGGAGAACGAAAACTTCTTGGGCCAGAAATTGTACAGCAGACTACTGAAAAGATCAATCTCATCCATAATAACTTAAAGGTGGCGCAAAGTAGACAGAAAAGTTATGCAGACAACCGAAGGAAAGAATTGAAATTTGAGGAAGGTGATCGAGTATTCCTACGTGTTTCTCCTTGGAGAGGGGTTATGAGATTTGGGAAGAAAGGAAAGTTAAGTCCCAGGTACATTGGCCCGTATGAAATAGTGAAACGGGTTGGATCTGTAGCTTATAAGTTGGCATTACCACCAGACTTGTCTCGGATACACGATGTTTTTCATATATCCATGTTACGTAAGTATGTGTCTGATCCTTCACATGTGTTTACTTCACAACCGATAGAGCTTCAAGATGACCTAACCTACGTGGAGGAACCAATTGCTATTGTAGATCGAAAGGAGCAAGTGTTACGTAGTAAAACCATTTCTCTAGTTAAAGTGATGTGGAGAAGTCAGAATGTGGAGTATGCCACCTGGGAAGGGGAGGATAACATGAAGAAGCAATATCCTAATTTGTTTGGTAAGTTTCTTATGCGTTAAATTTCGAGGACGAAATTTTTATAAGAGGGGTAGAATTGTAAGGCCCTAAAACACAATTAGTAAGGTTAATTATACGATTAAGTACAAGTTAGGAGTTATAAGTTATAAATTGGTTATGTGGTTAAATGCATCATGAAAATATGTTTCTAAATGCATCATTATGTTTATAAAAAGTAAGCTAGAGTGTTGGTGCGAAAGTGGTGATGGTTGGTCGCCAAATGTGAAAGTTATGAAATTTTGAGTAAATAATTACTCTTCTGTTCGAGCCCAAATTAGGTGTAGTAGTTTTATGATTTTGGGAAAACACAAAACATGAAAGTTGTATATGTTTAAGTTATATATTCATAGACACAAAGTGAGAGTAAATCGGGGCCCGAAATAGTGAGTTATGGTGATTTTACGAGGCAGGACAAATCTGTCATTAACGGAATTGTTCTATTGGACCCCTTCTCCAACGAATCACATAATACCACCTTAAAGTGGTCCCATAGCCACGTTTTTTAGCTCATAAGGCAGAACTTATCATCTTTTTCAATTCCTATTTCAAGCTTGAGAAAAATTATGCTTATGGAGAGAGAAAAACAAAGTTAAGGAAGAATTTCTTTGAAAATTCACCATAAATCGAGGAATTCTCGTGAGGTAATTACATCTTTATTAAAGTTTGTCACATGGATGAGTTATATACTTGTCATGTTTTTATTTCTGATTTGGATATATGTTTTAATGATACCCATATTGCTGAATTGTGTTGGAACAAGGATGGGTTAAGAACATAAGTTAGAACCAGAGCTAGGATCGTAAATGCATACTTTAAAGTCCTAAATTTACATCATCTTTTTGTAAAGAATTTTGATTTATAAAATTCATGATTATGATGTATATTTCTGCTAAAATATGTTTATTATATGTTTCCAAGAATTATACTCAAGGTCAAGGTTATGTATGCTTAAAAATGTTAAGTTATGCCTTAATGTTGTATTTTGACCTAGTTATGCTAAAAATGGCATAAATCATGGAATACATATTAGAATTGAGTGATTCAAGTTGGAGAGTAAAATACACTAATACATGTATAACATATCCGAAAATTGTGAAAAAATACCAAGTAATGAACCCTTGGTGATAGTTTGAAGTCTTGGTTTAAAATCTGCCCTAAAGGAGCAAGAATGCATACCAAGTGTTTGACGTTTTGCTCGACATAGAAAATGAGCCCTAGAAATTATGAAACATTAAATTTGTATTATTCAATGTGTTTACTGATATTGGGTGGAATATCATGAAAAGTTATGTTGTACAAAAATTATGAGAATTCCAGAAAGTTGAAGTTGTGTTGTTGTTTTTCTTGAGAAACGATTTGGAAAAGGCTGTAATAAAATGGGCATAACTTTGTCTAGCAAATTCGTAATTTAATTCTGTAAATTGTGTTAGAACCCTAATTAATTGGGTGTTATATAAATGTGAAGTGTCATATGTAATTCCTCTTTAGTTATTTCTGATTAACCAAATTATGTGATGTGTTACTGGGTTTGATGTTAATCGGTGTATTCAAATACTAACGATATTGACTTGTTAGGTGGGGAAGCAGCTATTACTACCATACCAAGGAAGTAGTTGGTATTAATCTTAGCACCAAATCCAAGGTGAGTGACCTTCCTTATGAAATATAAATGCTTATAATTTCATATGGAATGTGTAGTTAAACACATGTGTGAAAATGTTTATGGGAGTAATGTTGTATTTATGAAACATATGCATATGATTAAAAATGTTAAGCGATGTTATATGATGATATGGACTAGTGAGTCCTTTATCTAATGTTAAGGACTGTGGTGGGTCCTACGGGATGTGGTGGTCCTGTTAATCCAACTTAAAGGTTTGTGTACTCGGGCCTAATAAAGGGATGTGGTTGTCCCTAATTACTGTGGTGGGTTAATTGGACTGTGGCGGGTCCAGGCTTGCGAGAGTTTCACAATTCCTGTTGGGTTATAGCATTAGAACAAAATAAAGATGGTTATTCAAATTGGTTATATGTGTGGTATGTGGTCATTCACTAAGCCTTTATAGCTTACACTCCTATAATGTTTTGTTTCAGGTATGCTTATAAATTGGAGTTCACTGCCAAGTTAGGACCTCAAAACGGGGGAGTGATGGATATTTAGTATGGTTTAAATATCAAGATTCCTTTTATGTAATTATTAAACTAAGCACCTTGGTTATGTAAAGTTATGTAGTACTTATAAGTTATAAGTAAAGGCAGTTATGTTTTCATCTACACATACTTTTGGAAAAAAAAATCTTATGCTATTTTCCTCAGAGATTTAAATTAAAGCATTGTTTAAGGCAATTTATCTCTAAATTAATGGATGAGTTTAACAAAATAAATTCGGGGCTCGACAATCATACTTTTTACGGGAGTAGATCCTACACTTATGCTTAATTGTCTTTCCATCTTTCACTACATTAAGCGTGTGACACATGATTTTAGGGTCAATACCTGGCATGTGTACATGGCTCTAGGCGAAGATGCTTTGTCTTCTCTTCAGCAACTTGATTATCTCATCTTTGATCTCAGTCTTTTTTTTGGCTCGTTCTCTTTGAGGACAATGGATTCTACCTCTTCTACGGCCTCCCCCTTTTTTGAGATTTTTCTTATCTCTTGGATTAAGGGTGTCAATGTTGTAAATAATGGTAACTTTTTTGTATGTCTCTCTTTCCTCAGCAGAGTTGAAGTAGCATTATCATGCCAAAGTTTGGTCATCGTGAACTTCTCCTACTCCATAAAGAGTCGAGAATTTTATCATTTGGTGGACCGTTGAAGGCACGACCTTAAACTCTTTGAAGGATACTCGTCCAAGTATGAGGTTGTAGGGCGAGAAGACATTCTTATCCATAACGAAAAAGCTAAATTTTCTAGTTATCCATTTCTCTTCCTATACATCCCTAAGGGGTGAACTTTCTCTCCGCTGAAGACGATAAGAGGATGGTGGTAGGGGAAGATCCTTGATCGGCTAAGTCCCAAGGCCTTGAAATAGGGCCAGAACATGACATCTGCCGAGCTTCCCCCATCAACTAATATCCTCAGAACCTCACTTCCACGTAATCTTTTTGGGATGACGAGAGGGTCATCATGTGGAGTTAGGATACCCTTAAAATCCAGTCTTAAGAAGCTGAGTATCAGGGTGTCCATGTCCACCTTCTTCCTTTTCTCAAATTTCATAATAATTGAAGCCGAGTGCACCACCTCAGACTTTGTAACTACCTTTTACTCTACCACAACAGCTTTTTTGTCGGCTACATCAAAGACTCCCCCTTTTAGTCCCCCACAGATCATACCAACACCAAAAGATATCATGTTTAACCTCTTTACTAATACATTATCATCCTTTGGTGGGGTATGGGACATACGGGATTATGATATTGGGATGGAATTATAATATGGAGACTAGAAAAGAGGAACCATTAACTACGAGGTTAATAGGAAACGTTAAGTGTGCACTCTAGTTGAGAGGTGAGAATGGCAAGTGAGAGTTGGGTCTAACATGTACATAATAAAAGATTTATTTCACTTGTTAAATACTTGCTGTTTTAAAAATCATTTTCACAATCGGGCTCTGACCCGTTTCCTTGCATATTTTCTTTTCTATTGTATCTTCTATATCAGGTGTCCAGCAACAGGGATGCCAACCTTAGCGGATTATGACAGGCTATGGATTTATGGAGTTTTGCTTAAACGCCTATCATCATTTGATTCACAGTATTCTCTTAGTAGGGCATGTCTCCCAAAGGATTCAGTTATCTGCTTCTATCGGGGTCAAATACTATGGTATTCGTGTCATTTTAATACATTCGATATTGTTGGGGATGATTTCAACCCGGAGCTTCCATCTTTTAAAAATCATATCAAATCGAGAAAAAATCAAAAAAATATGCGGTCGGCGCCCACATGACCGTATTGAAAAGATCTACCACTTTCGTGTTTTGGCGGAGAGCTAGATCATTTCTCTTCCTGGCCTAAAATGACCCCAAAGGCTACGAGTTCACTATTCATTGTCTTCCCCAAACTCCCAAACTCCATTTTCCCCATTTTTGTTGTCTCTAACCTCATCCAACAACTCAACCAACATCTAATCTATATTTTTCAACTAACACATCAATTAATTTTGGGTATTAAACTACTTTCTTAGGTTTTGGATCTTAAAACCCCAAAACCCTAGATTTGACATTTCTCCCATTTCAATTCCATTTATTACTCCATTAACATGGTTTTAATACTAGAAATCATTATGAGTTTACATTACATCAATATGTAAACTCATATCTAAGTTTTCCCAATTTTATTTTAAGGGTTCTAACCCGAAATCATATTTTTACCAACTATGATATGAGATTAATGCACAAAAGTAAATAAAGCAAGTAAACACTTTCCTCGTGGATAAAATCCGACGACCTCGAGTCGAATTCGGCGGAGTTTGGCCCGAATCTTCCATTTTCTCTCCACTTTCTTCCTTCCTCTCTCTTTTCTCTCTTTTCTTTCTATTCTCTCCCTCTCTCTCTATTTATAAAGAAAGAAAAAGGGTTTAAACCCTTAAAACCCAAAAACGACTCGTTTACCCAATTACGAGTTACTTTTACCTCTAAAATTACCCGAAACTCATTTTCGACAATCGGACACTCTTTTCTGACTATCTCGGACATTCCGAGACTCACGGCGCAGTCGAAATTCCCATCCGAGGTACTTGACCGCAAATCACTATTCCAACCCAAAATAAATAAATACGGGTTTTCCAATTAAAAAATCTTACCTCACGTCGCTTTACTCAACGGCGACATATAATTAAAATATTTCTACCTATATAGTCCCAAAAATAATCACAACATCCCTCGAAAATCATTTAATTCTCGAATATCCCAAAAATTACTATTTTAGGAAATTCTCCAAATTGCCAATTTATATTTATTTATGGAATTTAATCGTCTCCAAAAGGGCGGGTTGTTACATACTCCCCCCCTACAACGGAATTGCGTCCTTGAAATTCAGGTATAACCTACACCATCTAACTAGGATCACTACAAATCCTAAAACCTCAAGGGAAGGATATTAACTCAATGGTTCCCAACCATGAGCTACACGACTACCACGATCGTAAAGTGACTCTAACATCGTCACATCGCACCCATTATTTCTAGTGCCTAATGGCATAAACTTCAAATTTATATACTACGCCCATTCTATTTCGGGCTGTATATAAACCAACTTACCAAGGTACCCATACACCTTTCTAACATGTGCACATCTTCACATCCATCGTGAACGTCTGACACGTAACACTCTCTCCCAATAAGAATCTCCTTTCTTCGGTGTAATACTCATCTATGGGTACTCCCAACCCGCGAAATTCAATTTTCCTAATCTCGGCACCACTAACATTAACGAACTTACGTCCTAAATAATACTAAAGTCTATGCGATATCCTACCTACACGGAACGAATATAATCCTAAGTATGTCCCTAGTGCCCAAGGCCTCTCTCAACTCCCGACAATTGCTTGGTTTCATGCGTGGGACGTCTCGCCAAGGTAAAATCCAAACAAGGAACCCTCCCGTTACACTACTCCCTCGCGTAGTCGATCATCGAGATATAGCGACCTAAGGCACACCAGCGGGACGTCCTAAATCCTACTAGGCTAGCCTATGAACGCATTCCTACTATCTTATCCTTCCGACCATACAAAAGGAAACCTAATCAAACGAAGTGCCCATTTTCTGTAAAAGTGTCACGTACATAATGCCCAAAGCATACCTTCTCAAAATTTGCCTTTTTATTAAGGCTGCTTATTATCCTCAAACAAATTTCTCTAAGTCCAACCTCACCCACCCACTTGTGGCGAGAGGACAAATTTAGTGCTTTTCCATAGCACAATCTTTCCATAAATATCTCAACATCGTGTGGCTCATAGCCTATAGTGGTTCATCCACACTATAAGACCTTTCCACAAAATCAACATCCTTGCATCCCATAACAGCTATCCACTCCCGACGCCGTTAAGAGTCATGTGTGGAGTGTCTCGCAAAGCGAAATCCAAACAAGGAACCCCTCCAAACATTGACACTTGACTTCGTTGGTTATGGAGTTCCGTTATTTCAACATGCAACCGGGATATCCCTTTCCCCTAATCCAACAAAAAGGTGGTCTGAACTCCTATCTCTAACTAAGAGTCATACCACCCTGCGCTCGCACTAATTTAAGTCCTTGCGCAATCTATAATGAGCTTAATCCTACAGCTCAATAATAATCATGTGGCCTTAAATCATATATATAAGGTCGCCATAAACACAAATCACGATAATGAAACCTCTACTCATCGAAGTTTCGTATCCCATAACAAATAAGGTGAACTCAACCTATATCTAGGTGAGACACCGCAACAATAACCCGTTCCCTCCAGGAACCATGGACACGATAGATTTGCCATTCTTAGCCTGCTATCGCTCCGAAAATACCAATAATATTATATACTCACCACAATACCATACTCGTATAAACATATAGAACGAGTATCCCAAATCAGATATATATGTACACAATATATTAACACCCGCCATAATGGCGAATGAAGGAAAATAAAATTCCTCTATCGCGGAAAACACATAGGCATACATTATAATGTTATCGATACCGCCATAACTCAAATTACACACACGAGTCTAGGGCTAACTAATACCGCGACTTTATCTAGCCACGCCAAATATACCTCTTCCTTCTGAGGTAAAACTCATAACAACATTCTTCTGATTTGGGCTAAATCATGGGGACTCACGGTCAAAACTATCCGTAAGATCCCTTTCGAACCCTCAACATTACTGAAATTCAATCTTAATACCACTCTCTACTTCAGCGGTACTGCAGTAATCCTAACTACCATTCTTTAGTAGTCGCCGCCAAAATCCTTAACAACTGCTATAAGGAGAGTGACCTCTACTAAGGCCCACGTCCCCAATTTCCACCAGCTGCCCCAGCTAAGCCTCACCTCCTTCTACCATCCAAGCTCCGCACACGATTCTCAAACGAGCGCGCAAAAGATTACTATAATATTCTAACATGGCCGGAGAACGAAATCTCACAAGAGAAATCAACAATCCTAATCCCGAGGCTCTATAACAAATCGAGAGCAACGCTGGGCGAACGGAGTGTTACAAATGGTATCAGAGCTTAGGTATATGACAACCCTCGGGGCTTGGATTTTGGGTTCATTGCGTGGTTAGCAATTTTTGGAGATAGAAAATTTTAGGTGATATTCGTGATAGGCATCTAGATTATATGTGAGGAATTTATTTTTTGAGACGAAATTATTTTTGGAGTTAGTGTAGTGGCCTGATTTTGAGAGTTTCGCATTCGGCAAATTTCGAGGGTGAAATTCCATTGTTAGTGGGGAAGTGTAACAACCCGCGTAATTTTGGGCTATTTTAATTAATTTTTTGAAAATGGAGGAAAATAAAGTTTTTGATAAAATTATTTTTATTGGTCGAATATGTTGGTTATTATTTTTAAGGGCGAGAATTTCAAACGGTTTTGAAATCGGAGTTATAATGGATTTTAAAATGATTTTTAATGTTTTTAACTCTTGGAGTTGTTTTGACTTCCAACTCTTCATTTCTTTGCCTTATTTAAAGGAGTCTTTTGGATTCCAACTCTTCATTTCAGTGCATTATAAAAGGAAGTCGTGGGCAACACTTTTAACATACTTTTAGCACAAATTTTGGCAGCAAATATATTTTATATTCCTCTTCTTTTTATATACACATTGGCCCTTGAGATTTTTGAGTTCCAACCTTAGATTAGAGGTGTTCTTGGGGCTATTTTATTGGAGGTTCTTGGAGGAGATTTTGTACATCTTTTGAGTTGATCTTGAGGATGTGATCATTGGTTTCTCATCATGGTTTGAGGTATGGGGTTTTACACAACATGCTCCTTAAATCTTGCGAGTGTCATTCTCTTTGAATTCTTGTTTAATTGAACTCATATTTGAATTGAAAAATTCATCGAAATCTGGAAAATAATTGTTGAAATTATTTTGATTCATGTGGTATCATTATATTGTCGATGAGCACGTTATCATGAGATTTTAATATGGCACGGATGTTAGGCACCCGCCAAAATTCCTGTTTCCCGGGCTATGGCTTGATAAAGCATATACGGATGTGGTGAGGCCTGGTGACCCGGTTAAAGTGTTGTTGAGAAATTATATTGATAAATGCTTTGAGATTTTCATTTCAATTTGAATATTAGTAATCTTGTTGTTACGTTTTATTCACCGTTAATATATTTGTTGAGCATCTTTCTTGTCGTATTGTGTACTTCAGCATATTTTCTTTTAGTGGCAGGTTAGCGCGGATTTTGGGGTGCTATGGAGATTGATTTTAGCGAGGATTGTTTGGGAAAGATTTGTATTATTTATTTTGTTGTATAGAGCTTTGGAGATTTGTATTTTATTCGAGTTAGATAGTTCTAATTTTAATTCGAGAGACTTGTTGTAATTGAAGAGATTGAGATTAGTGGATTTATATTATTGTGGGTTTATTTAGATACTCTATACCTTGTTACTTGTGGATTTAGTTATTTTATCGCATTAGCGCTCTGTTCGCTCTCCCCGGGCGGGCGGGGTGTTACAAATGGTATCAGAGCTTAGGTATACGACAACCCTCAGGGCTTGGATTTTGGGTTCATTGCGTGGTTAGCAATTTTTTGAGATAGAAAATTTTAGGTGATATTCGTGAAAGCATATACGGATGTGGTGAGGCCTGGTGACCCGGTTAAAGTGTTTTCGAGAAATTATAATGATGAAATGATATTGAGATTTGCATTTTGATTTGAATATTCGTACTCGTGTTGTTACGTTTTATTCGTAGCTAATCCGTATTTGTTGAGCATAATTCTTATCGTATTGTGTACTTCCCCATATTTTCTTTTAGTGGCAGGTTAGCGCGGATTTTGGGGCGCTATGGAGATTGATTTTAGCGAGGATTGTTGGGGAAAGATTTGTAATATTTTGATGTATAGAGCTTTGGAGATTTGTATTTTATTTTCGAATTAGTTGTTGTATGTAATTCGAGAGACTTGGTATTTAATTTGAAGAGATTGAGATTTGTAGTTTCTCTTTTGTTGTTGTGGAATTTAGATGCTCTATACCTTGTCACTTGTGAATTTTGATTTATTTTATCGCATTAGCGCTCCGTTCGCTCTCCCCGGGCGGGCAGGATGTTACAATTGGTATCAGAGCTTAGGTATACGGCAACCCTCGGGTCTTGGGTTCATTGCGTGGTTAGAAATTTTGGGAGATAGAAAATTTTAGGTGATATTCGTGTTAGGTTTCGAGATTAGAGGTGATGAATTTATTTTTGGGGAGACGTCAATTATTTTTGGAGATTGTTAGCCTGATTTTTGAGAGTTAGGCATTCGGCGAATTTCGAGGGCAAAATTCCATTGTTAGTGGGGAAGTGTAATAACCCGCGTAATTTTTGGGCTATTTTAATTAATTTCTGGAAAATAGAGGAAAATAAAGTTTTAGATAAAATTATTTTTATTGCTCAAATATGTTGAATATTATTTTTAAAGGCGAGAATTTCAAACGGTTTTGAAATCGGTGTTAAAACGGATTTTAAAATGATTTTTAAATGTTTTTAACTCTTGGAGTTGTTTTGACTTCCAACTCTTCATTTCTTTGCCTTATTTAAAATAGTCTTTTGGATTCCAACTCTTAATTTCTTTGCATTATAAAAGGGAGTCGTGGGCAACCCTTTTAACATACTTTTGGCACAAATTTTGGCAGCAAATATATTTTATATTCCTCTTCTCTTTATTTATACATTGGCCCTTGAGATTTGTGAGTTCCAACCTTAGATTAGAGGTGTTCTTGGGGATATTTTGTTGGAGGTTCTTGGAGAAGATTTTGTAGATCTTTTGAATTGATCTTGAGGATGTGATCATTGGTTTCTCATCATGGTTTGAGGTATGGGGTTTTACACAATATGCTCCTTAAATCTCGCGAGTGTCATTCTCTTTATATTCTTGTTTAATTGAACTCATATTTGAATTGATAAATTCATTGAAATCTGGAAAATAATTGTTGAAATTATTTTGATTCATGTGGTATCATTATATTGTTGAACTCGGGCTCTGACCCGTTTATCTACTTTTCCTTTCTTGCTATATTATATATATATATAGGTGTCCAGACACAGGGACTCCTGGATGACACATCTTTCGAGTCAGACGTCACCTGCAGCAGCTGTGGATGCGTGCAGGATTTTCAGTAGACGCTTCCATTCTTGTAATCTAGATAGGAGGTATTGTATAAACATTCGGGCCAATGGTCCAACTGCTTTTATTTATTCTTTTAGTACATCATTGGATATGGTTGTATATTTTGACCGAGTGTTCGGTTATTTTATTTCATTTCAGTTTCATTTCCGCAAAACTGTGTGGATGTTTTATTTACTGTTGTTAAAAAGAGTAGTAAAGTTAAAATTTTGACACCAGCCTAATAGGTTATTAGTAATTAAATGGATTTTCGACAATGATGCTAAGAATGATCCATATGAGACTCCTGTTTTAATTTAATATTGGAGTGATCACTCTAATATCAGCATTCATACTTAACAGCCATTACTTCCTCAGCATTCATGACCTTCCCAACTATTTCCAGGTCCTCAGCAAACTTCCATAATATCTTCCCTCGTGGAGACCTCCGATGAGGGTTGTTATAGCTATGCTCTCTTCATAGTCTTCCACTTAAAAATTCTCCTTGTTGAACCTTGCGATGTAGTATCTTAAATTCTCATTTTTCCCTTTCTTGACATATAGCAGATGGGTCTTACTTTTTTAAGGTCTTACCCCAGAATAGAAGTTGTGGATGAATCACTTAGCAAACTATTTAAAATTATCAATGGAAATATTTGGAAGGAAAGTGAACCAGAAGTGAGCAGCCCCGGTTAAGGTAGTTGAGAAAGCTCAGCACCTCATATCATCAGAGATGGATTAGATATTTGTTGTTGACTGGTACATTTTAATGTGATGGACAGGTTGGTGCTTCCATCGTATTTGGGGGAGACTACAGGAGGATTGAACTTGGTCGGGGTTGGAAAGTTGGCGATATTTACCATGAAGTGTGAACCCTCTGTATATCCCTTATACAAGGGTCTCAACTTTTTAAGATATTCCCAATCTTATCTTCAAACCTTTGAATTGAGTCATTCCATGGCTTAACAACATCGACCTGGCCGAGGTTGTCCCCTACCACCTCCAAGGGTTCAACTGTTAGTTCCCCTCCTACAGTGCATCGTCGGTTGTTGACCTCCTCCGTCCCGGCAAGGGCTGTGTTTTTTTTCGAACTTCCCGATTTTTCCGATTTCCGATCCGATTTTTTCCGAATTTGGAATGAAATTTTAGTTTGCCTATTTCCGATTTTCCGATTTCCGATTTTTCCGAAAAAAATCGGATCGTAAATCGGAAATAATTTTGAATTTCCGATTTTCCGATTTTTCCGATCCGATTTTTCCGAAACTATGCCGATCCGATTTTTCCGAATTATTTCCGATTTTTTCAGAATTATTTTCCGATTTCCGATTTTTCCGATTTCTATTCATTCGGTTAAATGCTGAGCCTCTTGGGCGAACATCAGAATCTCATCTCCCGCACTGACCTCGGCTGTGGTGAATAGGTCGTAGAGTATTATTGTAATTATTGTATGGATCCTAGCATTATACTGGAGCATCATAGGCGTCCCCATCATCGTACTGGTCCTTAGGGGAAGGGTGTCCTTGCCTCCCCAGGCATAAGTGCCTAGGGTCAACAACGTCCCTCCGTCGCCGGGGAGGAGATAGATCTTTGTGTGGTGCCTGGGGTGGCCCCACGGCCTCCTAGTGTTGTTCTTGTGTGCCTTCCGAAGTGATCATCTCCGGTGAGATTCCTGGAGGACTCATCACCATGTTTTGGATAAATTGGGCAAATTTCTCCTTCATAAATGATTGACTTTCCACCAAGGACTTTAAGGCTGCATCCACCCCCATCCATCACGGACTGTGGTGGTGCGTGGATAGAAGTTGGCCCTCCACCACCAGTTGGTGGAGGAGGTGGTGGTAACTCCAGTGCTATACGTTTGAGCTTTGATTAAGATACTGGTGATCTTGAAAACTTTAATGGATCTCTTTCAATGGTGAAAAAACTCCACACAAGGTGGAGGATTGGTTCACCACCCAAGTCTTCGGGGAGGCCAAGCTTCAAGAAGGAAGAGATATAGATTCTCGTTCCCATAGACGGTGTGAAACTGATGATGACATGAATAGCACTAGTAGATCAAAGTGTTGTTGAGCTCAAACTAGTATAACAATGGCAACAAGTAATATATATATATAGAAAGAGGTGAGGAGAAGAGGATAAACACACTAATATAAGTGGTTCAGCCTATCTAAGCCTACGTCCACTGTGTAGGTGAGTGATGTTCACTATAAAATAAGGGCTCTAATGGCCTTATGATACAATACACACACTTTCTCTCTCTACTGTGAAGTTTAACAAAGCTTCCGCTAGGGTTTACAAAAATCGATGCTTTTACAAGAAAGGGGAGGACTAGCATACATACTGTTTGGGGCGTGTATTGTACCCCCCCAAGCATACAATGAGCATGTATGTGATTATCTATCCAATCTCATGTGGACACCTGGTTGTGACACATGTAGATAATGATGACCAACTATTCCCTCACGTGAGGGAATAATTTAGTCATAAAAGTTTTGTCCACGTGTTCCAAGTCTTACTTATTCTTGAGTATGCTCTAACCTATGACATCATCAACTGGAACCTCGTCCTATCTGGGGATGAGGTTGATGATTCTGGTAGGTGCATTAATTATGCAACCATAACTATAACCTCGGCCAAATTAAATAGCCGGGGTTAGGTGATTAGGTCTAACTGTGGTGTCGGCTAAAGCAGAGTATGAGAGAGATCATAGTTGAGCCCATAAGGCTATATCTGACCTCGAATGATGTGCCCAGCCGAGGTTGATCCACGCCGATTTGACAATATAAAAGATGACCTTCTTGCTGGCTGATGTGACCCTCCTGGGGACTCATCCATGCACTAGGATGATGTTGTTTCTAAGAGTGTGAGGGTACACTTTGGTCATATCAATCACCCCCTAGCCCTTAGTCTTCTATGTGAATATATTGCTGAGGGGTATATATGCTCGGCTTCTTGGGAGGATGTTTATACATATTGGGATATGGGAGTAGTCAATGGGACACATGTCACACTTAGAACTAGTTTGCATCTGCACCAAGGAAATGAGTGATGTGACGACCACTTTTAGTGTTTCGAGGGTAAATGATGAGCGTAAAGACCAAGGTGCCTCATTATTACAATGACATTTAAACCATGTTCTCATTACTTCCCCCTTTCTGCATCCCTTTGGTTTTTTCGGTAGGTTTCCTTTTTCTGGTGAACATTTTCACCACTGTTTGGTGGTTTTAGTGTTAAATGCATGGTTGCTAGGTGGCCCTCAGGCCATATTTGGCTGTTTCGAGATTATTTTAGGTTAAAATTCCAACCCATCGGTTTTCCGATGGCCATCTGGTCATCATCTCTGGTGGGCTTCTACTTCAATGTTCTTCGTGTGCTTGATTGGAAAACCTTTAAATTCCAAGCTTTGATCATTTTGCTTAGGTATTAGAAGTGTTTACCCGTTTGTCTTGTTAGGTTTTATTAGAAGTGCAGTGTTGTCTCTCGAATGCTACGACCTTTGTATAAGCTTGTAGAAGAGTTTCTAACTCACGTGGGGGAATAATTTAGTCATATAGATTTTGTCCACGTGTTCCAAGTCTTCCTTATTCTTGCATATGCTATGACCGGTGACATCATCAACTGGAACCTCCACCTATCTGGGATGAGGTTGATGATTCTGATAGGTACATTGGTCCTGCAACCATGAGTATAACCTCAGCCAAATTAACTAGCCGAGGTTAGTTAACTTGGTCTAACTGTGGTGTTGACTGAAGCAGAGTATGAGTGAGGTCATAATTGATCCCATAAGGTTGTTGCTGACCTCGGTTTTTATGCCTACCCGAGGTTGATCCACATCAATCCATCCTTACAAAAGACAACCTTCTTGCTGACTGATGTGACTCCTCCTGGGGACTCGGCCATGCACTAGGACGATGTTGTTACTCAGACTATGAGGGTAGACTTTGGTCATATCAGTCTATACTAACTTTAACTGATGCCATTATCGCTATTGTTGAGGAACTAATGAAGGAAAAGATGTTATTTCTCAATTACTATGGGAGAATTTAATTCACGCTAAAAACATGACTTCTCACTATGTTAATAAGAGGGGGAAGGAAAGATCTTTTCAAGTAGGTGATCTAGTTTTTCTCAAATTACAGCCATATTGGCAGACAACCATGGCTTTTAGAAGAAATATGAAATTGGCATTTAGTTATTATGGACCATTTAAAGTGGCAACAGAGGTGGGTCATGTACCATAAAAACTAGAGCTTCCTCCTCACTCAAGAATGCACTATGTCTTTCACGTCTCTTAACTGACGAAGAATATTGTTTCCACTGCAATTCATGTCCCTCGTTTACCTATGCTTGGTATAGAAGATCAATTCTTAGTTGAGGCCATAACATCTTTGGAGAAGAGAATGATGAAAAGATTTAACATAATAGTTCCTTATGTATTGGTTCAATGGTCTAATTCCATCACAGAGGATGCCTCTTAGGAAGATTGGAGTTTTATTCATACTAGTTTACCTTGATTTGACGCTTGAGGACAAGGTTTGTGGCCAACGGAAGGGGAATTATCATGAGCATAATATACGATACCGTTATGGGTTATATTCAGTTTAAAGTGACATTTCTTATGTTAGTTAGTCTGTTGGGCGGTTATGAGTTATTGGGTTAATTATAGTTTTAGCCATCAAATTGTAACTGCCTCTTTTATGTCCAATCGTTAGCTCTTGTGATGTAATAGTTAGTATATAAAATAGTGATGTGTAATTTGTAATCCATACTGATAATTTGCTTAATACACTCAAGGTTTAGCAATAAACCCTAACTATCCATTCCTTAATTTTTTCTCTTTTTATCAAAAGTGTTACATCTCATTTAGTAAATTAGTAATTAGTTAATGGCTCTTTTAAACTTTTGTTTTCTCATATACTTTTCATACTTGAATTTCTGTATTTTAGGTTAGAATTGAAACTTTTAAGAAATTTTATGACAAATTAAAAATTTGTTCTGTAGATATGTAATAAGATCTAATCTTCATTGAATCCTTCTTACATTTAGTATAATGTGATTTATAATCCATGTCGCAATATTGAAATGAGATTTAAGTTACATATGAGTTATGAAGAATAAAACTGATCCAAAGTGCCTTAAACACTCAGGTAATCATATAAACTCTTATTTTTCAAGCAATGCAAGGTGAACATTTTTTGGATAAAAAAAATATAAGGCTCTGTTTAGTTGTGAAAAATTATTTTTCATTATCTATTACCAATTGTCATCTCCATTATTAATTTTCATTTTCTATAGAAAATTTTAAAAAGTAGAAAATGCATTCATTTAGTAGAAATAAATTATTATTTTTAAAATGTTGTTTATAGAAAGTTTCAATGTGAAAAATAATTTAGGTAAAGTTTTGGGTTATAATGTATTTAGATAAGTTTAGGGTCCAAATGTAATGTACAAAAAGTTAAGGGGTCAAAATGTAATCTAAAAAATTTTAGGGACCATATATAACTCTAAAAAATTGCAAGTTTGAAATCTAATTTTTTCAAATTGAGATATTGAAATGTAATTTACCAAAACTTTAGGGATCTAAATATAAGTTATGAAAACTTCAGCGACAAAATATAATTTCGGGACTTCAGAAAATTGTAGAAAACTTGATATATTGGTGTAATAATCCTTACTTTTGAGGAAATTATTTTATATTAATTTATTGTGTGAAGTAATTATATAAAATATTGGATGATGGACGAAATGTCATTTTAAGTGAGTTAAAAGATAATATTTACTAGATTTTTGCATATTTACTGTTATGTAAATGTAAATAGCATCATATTAAGTTTTGTAGTGTCGTTGTGCTTTAAACGATATTTATGGTTTCAAAAAATGAAGTCGGAATTTGAAATGATTTATATTATTCCGGATGCCAATTTAGAGGGCACGGTCAATCCCGAAATAGTCGAGAAAGTCAAAATAAGTGTCATATTGTATTTTTGGGTTTCGGGCACTTTTGACAGGTTGTGACTTAAATATGTAGTTACGAGTCATTTTAATGATGTATTAACTTTTAAAGATGGAAATTAAGGCTAAATACCCGATTGAGTCTTACAACCCCTTTTATTTCTTAAGTGTATTCTTACTAAACCTAGAAAGAAAGAGAGAGAAAGAGAATTTGGGGAAAAAAGAGAAAGGAGAAGATTTGAAGAAATTGGGTTTGATCTTGCATCTACCGTAAGGGAATCCGAGATTTCAGCTTAAGGCAAGTTTCTAACTTGCTACTACATGATTTAATGTGAATAATTTGTTGTGATAGTTGTGTAATTGGAGAATTGGAACAAATAGTAAGTTTTGATAAATATTGAGGTTTAACCCATGGATCTTGTTGTTTGTATGATCTAAGTTGGCCATGTGGGCTTATTGAGGTTAAGAGATGTTGTGGTTGTGTGTTAGTTGATGTAACTAAGGGAGTGTAAGAATAAAGGGTTTAAGTTTTGGATTTAGCATTGTATAAGAAGAGTGAATCGTGGGTCTGATGGCGCGGTCGACCGCGGTCCCACGACCGATCGACCGGGCCTTAAGGGGGAGGCATACTGCTTTCTTCGATAAGTATAATTTCAGAGCGCGGTCGACCGCGGTCCCAGGACCGGTCGACCGGGCCTTCCAAAATGAGCTTACTGCATTCCTTTCTAGGCAAAACCGTTGAGGCGCGGTCGACCGCGGTCCCATGACCGGTCGACCGGTCCCCTATTTTTCACTCTTAAATCCCTAATTCTTTTTATCTTCTTTCTTTTAAGATAGGGACTTAGGAACCTTGTTGAATGAAGTAAAACTAGACTATTAGCGTCTATTATTAAGGTATTTAAGAACCTAAGTAGAAATGAGAGTTGGGGATTAGTTCGGAAATTAATTTAGTTAGTTAATTTCGAGGAAGATAAATGATTCTTTATTAGAATAAACTAGTGTGTACCTAAGGAGAATTAGAGTGAGTTAATGTCGACTGTTAGAATAGTATTGAAGAATATCATGCATGAGGAGTTATTTATGGAATGTTAATTAAGGGAGATTTATATTGGGGATAATTAAACGGTAAGGTTTATAATGATGACATTAAATGCTTATGGCTCTGGATAAAATGTAATGCATACTTGATAAAGTAAATAACTTGGGAATGATAAATTTGCATATACACACCTCTCTAAATGATATTATAGGGGAAATTACACATATGAGGTGAAGTCCCCTGGTTAGTTAATGCAGGGCGAATATAATCCTCGGCCATATGACTAGTTATATTATGTTGTGTGATTATTGTTCGAAGTGAGGTAATTCCGGGTGTGGTTATGAATCACTATCGAAAGTATATGGCCGCTTCCCGATGTTATGCGATGTAGGATGCCCAGGTTGTCTTGGTGATAGTCCCTGGAAGATGATAGCTATTTAGGGGCGCGTCCAGTAGGGAAACCTGGAAGGGTGTCTTAGAATCGTTATATGTTGTGAAATATCACTATTCATATTAAAGTGGGATATTATTGATGGCAAAGCACTCTATGAATTAAACTACTTTGAAAACGTCTCCTAAGGAGATATGGAACGTTGAAATGAAATTGTCTAGAAAGGGAATTGAATTATATTTAGTAATATTTTTATTCATATTCTATTGCATAATTAAAATGTGTTCATGCTTTTAGATTGAGTAGTTAGATTCTTATCATTACTCATGATGATTAGATTGTCCATAACTATCATGCATTTTATTCACATGGTGATATATAAAAATCAGGCCCTGACCTATTCATATTTCTTTGCTTTGTATGAATCTAATATTCGCCCAGGTGCTATGCCGCAAGGACACTCGTATTGACTTTTCTATCCCAGTGTCATGGAGCTGTAACACCTTGCAGATGTTACGGGATATTTTGATATAGACGCTTCCATCTTTTGTATTCTAGTTATGATCGGTTACACGTTCGCGCATGTTGCCCAAGCTTTGTACTTGTATGATATTATGAAATGTTATACTTTAATACTCAGTGTAACCTTGTTGTCAATGTCTGTTAACCGACATCTTATTCGGTTATTTTGATGTATATGATGGTTGATAGATTATATGTCTTTAGTTATATTCACCTTCATTTCAATTGGGATTGTTTAGATTTTTCTTTAATTTACTATATAAATTTTGACAATCCGTTTTCTACAATATTGGGTGGTTATCTCGTATATTTATTATATTACTGTGAGGCTAAGAATGGACCATCTATGATTCCTATTAATATTGGAGTAACGGGATGGAAACATTTTATTTTAATAAGCGGGGTGTCACAGATGGTATCAGAGCATCAGTTCTAGAGTCTTTAGGATCTATGAGGACTCATCACGTTCTACCGTAGCGTTCTTTAATATAGATCCCTATTGTTAGGATTGTTTTTTTTTTGTATGGTTTCGATCTTCTGCAAAGATAAATTGTTCTCAATAGTATTCTAATTTGGTTGTTTCTTCATCTCAGTTGTCTCCTAATAGAGGTTGCCCTGCAAGAAGAAATAGAGTTGTAGAGGATGATGTAGGTCCTCCACCTCCACAGCAAGGGACTATTAATGTCGCTTATGTAGCTAACATTTTTGCCCAGGAGGTCAATGCGGCGATGACCGTCGTGGCTCAACAAATTCCCCAAGACCAACAGCCAAGGGCTCAGGAGGTACAAGTCCTTGCGGGACCCTTTCCATGGGAAAGAGTCAGGGAATCCTTTTTAAAGGGTCATCCGCAAGAATTTCAGGGTGGCTCTGACGTCATAGTAGTTAACCAATGCTAAGAGGATATGCAGCGCCATCTTCGTGTGGTAGACTGTAGTGAGGAACGGAAGAAAATCCTTGCTACTTTTAAATTAGTTGGAGTAGCATTACACTGGTGGGAGTCGATGACCACGCCAGAGCAAAGAGACACCATGACTATAATTGACTTTTGGGTTTTATTTGACCGAAATTATTTTCCTCCCGCAGTCCAAAGGGAGATGAGGAAAAAACTTCAAGATGTAGTTAAAGGTGAACGTTCGGTGGCAGAGTATGAGGAGGAATTCTCTCGTTTGGCTAGTTTTGTGGCGGATAAGGTAGCTCCGTAGGAAAGGAGAATGTCCAGGTTCATTGGAGGCTTACACTAGAGAATCCGGCAACACTTGCTTGGGAACATTAGCGTTATAAACATTCGGGGACGTTATGAATGCCACATTACTCCATTGTCCAGATTATCGTTTGCATGTTTAAGGAAGTAAGAAAGATTCAGTTGTGGGGCAAGCAAGTAAGCCAGGAGGCAATGGTACAGGAGGAAGAGCACTACCCTAGCCCCAATCATAGGTAGGTAAGCAAAAGGAGAGGGACGCCCAACAAGGGAATTTGTCCAAAAGACAGCGTTTCGAGGGATTTAATTTCGGTGGTAGTAATTTTAGGCACGGTCAGGGTGCCCAGCAACAACATCAGGCGATTTAGGTAGGTCGGGGTAACAATGGGGCTCGAGGTCAACCGGGCCAAGGGTTTGGGTAGTTCAGAAATAATAGGGGTCGTAATCAGGAAAATATGGTGGGTCGTTGTTTTTAATGTGGGGAGCCGGGTCACTATAGGAAGGCGTGTCCGTAGTTGATTGGGGGACAGTTTCCTAGAATTCAACAGCATAAGCAAGCACCACTACCACCACCAGTGCCTAATTCAATTGTCCCTCCACAACAGGGACAACTACAGTATGGGCATGTCTACCATATACAGTACGCTATGCTTCCTCAATCCCCGCCAACAATCGAGGGTACTTTTCCCATTAATGGGCATATGGGTCGTGTATTGCTTGATACGGGTGCGACAGACTCATTTATTTCTAGAAGTTTTGCTCAATCGACGGGCCTAATTAAATCTGTGGAGAGTACTGTCACTAGTGTTGAATCTTCTATGGGTGATGGTTCACTCATATTCTTTGTTTGTAAACGAGTAGAAATAAATCTTGGTAACTTGTGTTTTGAGGCCGATTTGCTCGTCCTTGATATGGTCGGGTATGATGTAATCCTGGGTATGTATTGGTTAGTAAATTATCGCGCATTAGTAAATTACTATGGGAAAAGTATAGTCTTCGCTATTCCGGGGCAAGAGATGTTTTAAGTTGCTATGCCTCATCCAGAGGGAGACTATAGCACTTATTTGTATTATATTACGTAGGAGGTGATAGACTGGGTTTTGCCGTGGCGCGAGAGCCACCTACGCTCCAACCGATTTATATTCGGCTCACCTGAACTATACACAAACCTAAACTATGACTACACTCAACAGGTGAGTATAACGGTAAGTCGGGTATCGAAAATCCACAGAGACGAGTTGCTAGAATTTATAAGGTTTAATATTCCTAAATAAAAGTGTAAAAGATGATTATACACAAAAAGGGAAAAGATGCATAAAATGGAAATAGTAATCTAGGCGAGGAAAAATAAATCTATATTAAGAAAGCGAGTAAAAACTATAGGTTGCATCGAATATCCCTCACCCGAGTTAATTAGTATAAAATGGTTACATGGGTCGACGAGTTATTACAAATGCCTCTCGTTTCGAAAGTTAATTAAATCAAGGGTTATCACGCCCCTAAATTTGCATAAAATCCTAATACGATTTTGGTGTCAACAAATACCCTGAAAATTACACACGCAATGTCTTAAGCACGAAACATACAAGACATGCCCCATCAAATACCCTACGCATAATAACTAGGACAATGCACCCGAAATAGACCGTAAACACCATTACCAAAGCAAAGCAACATGTCAACCCTAGGTGAGTTTAATCTAACACAACCTAATTTAAATTAGCTAGAAAGCATCATAAATGGCATGTAATAAATGCAAGAAAGTAAACCTATTTATCAAAGCACGTAAATAAATAGTGTAAACCTAAATTTGAAAGCAATAAATAAACAACACAAAGCTTAAACAAATAATAGCAAATAATATAAATGGAGGGGAAGATGAATAGTAACTTACACAACCCAAATGGTGTCAACCCTAGGAGAGATAAGCCAAACCCATAAATCCCCTCCTCTCTAACCTAAAATGAAATATATCCTATTAATAAAAGCCCCAAACATTCTATTTATACAAAAAAAAAAAAAACCAAAAAACCAAGCCAAAAAACCCAAAATAAGTCAATTTTTGTCCATATCTGATGGGCGCGGTTGACCTCTATTTTGGGACCACTCGACCGCGGTTTTCTGAGTTTGCCTTGGGCTGGAGACAGCCCCCTTTTCCTCTCCGAACCAATTTTGATGCGTTGCACGGACATGGCTATAACTCCCTCATACGGAATCGAAATGAGGTGTGGTCGGAACTGACGCGAAGCTAATTCAATTCTATACATGATTATGTTTTTAAACCCTAGAAATTATGCAGTATGAAATTACCAAAATGCCCTTGAAGTACAAGAAAATATAAAAACCTTCCGAAAATGGGCATAACTTCCACATACGGAGTCAGAATGACGCACGGTCAGTGGCCACGAAAAGATATTTTTATGATATACATGTTGGTAACTTCATTACATAAAAAATTATGAGTTTGAAAATAAAAAATTTCCCTTGAAGTAGCATTTGACGACGGAACTTCTCCGGAGTGCAACTGAACCTCACTTTTAGCGTTCCAATACCTACAAAAGCACAATTAACCCCTGCAAAACATATATATGTCCAAATACGAGGTTTTATGGTTAAGAGCATAAATATAGGCATTAAGAACGTAAAAGTGCTAGAATGCATAAAGATAAAGGGCGCAAATATGCAATATTCGTGATGTATCACACCCCCTAACTTAGACATTACTAGTCCCTAGTGATGAAACAAACAAAACCAGCCCATAGAAGGAAATACAAAACATATATATGCATCGAAATATAATTTCCACTTTCGTAGGGAAGACGATTGCATTTAGCATAAGCAATAAGGCGTTAAACCCCTAGGTTACCCTAGTGGACGAGTGTCGTCTCGTGAGGGTTTTCAGGGTTGAAACCCACAAACATCATATGGTTTCCTCAAAATATGCCCAACCCACCATGTGACAAGACCAACAATAAGAACAAGATTTCAACATGTTATTAGCACAATGAACGAATTCAAATAAAAGTACAAATCATTAACATTATAGAATGCACCTCATAGAATTGAAACCTTAAAATGTGGGAGGGGAGCGAGCACATGCAAAGTGTGATTTGGAAAAAACTTATATAAACCGCATAAAAATTAAAGCAAGCATATATTCAATCCTCACGAGCATTACACTCATCAAGTGATTTCACTCAAAACAGGGAGTTAACACATGGGGCATGTGGGCAAAAACAGTAAATGTAAATGGAAACTAGGTCGCACACATGTCACAAATGAAGAACGGTATATATAAAATGAAAAATGTAATCTCAAAGGAAGATACCGCACATTAAAGGAGGCGAAATGCATTTTCACAGATTATCAAAACTTTTATGAGTTTTAAATTAAATACACTTTAAGATCACATAGGACTTTATAGGGTTGTAATGTAGGCTAGGCTAGGGTACGAAATGAAAGGAATGTATGTACGGATTCAAAGTGTTCGGGATGAAAACTTGGGATAATGGGAAAACGCGGGCAATATCAAAAGTTGGAAAACAAGTTCCAAACCAAGAATAAAATGTGTGAATTAGAGAGCGATAAAAGCTTATTGAACTATATACAACATTTACAACTTTCTCTTTCTTTTCTTTTCTTGTTTTTCTCATTTTTCTCTTTTGTTTTCTTTTGCTTTTTGCTTTCTCTTTCTCACACTTTTTTCACATCTCTTTTCTCTACTTTTCAAACTCTCATATGCCTAAATTGCAACAAACATCATAACATCATCATTCAATCCCAAGTAACATTCCAAACAAAGGTATGGAAAGTGTATGTATGGGCTAAAACTCCAATTTAGAGTTGGTTATGGGATTTGGGTTCTGAAACGAAAGCCTATATTTAGGCTAAAAGGGGTTGACAAGGGTAAACAGATAAGGTGAGGTCAAGTTCAATATCGGTGATATAACAAAGATGGCCTATGATCAATTCCGAAAGTTTACGAAATTCTCGAGTCAGAATAATATATGAAAATCATGCTCAAGTAACACATTTCAAGTATGAACTCAATTAATGACCGGTCAAATGAATGAATAGTGAGATTACTGACGAATTCAACATTTTCAATGAGAAAAGAATAGTATATACACTCACAAATGACGGAAGGTACAAAGCTTACTCGGTGTAAGTATATACAATGCAACAAAATATTACCGAGTTATAATAATCTTAAACCAAATCAACAAAACGATAAAAGTGCATGTGCTAATGGGATTAAAGTTTAATTCATGAAGTTATTAATAATATCAATAATCGAGGATAAAAGTCTAACAACTTCTAAAATCGAGAACATGCATCATTGGGTTGTCTATTGGATCGGGCAATTATTGAAATTATTATCGGCATCAAAGGAAAAAAACCCAAAAAAGGAGAAAAAAGAAAGAAAATCTTTTTGAAATTTTTGAATTTTTCTAAGAAAATCATACTAAGTAACTAACATGTGAGAAAAATCATGGACTAAAAACAGAAATGGATAGAATATCCCACACCCCCTAACTTAAAACTTGACATTTACCTCAATGTGAATTAAGAACCAAGTCAAAGAGAGGAAAAGAGCGATATTACCCCAAAGTGGATTGATACCCATAAGAACAAGTCTAAAGAATCTAAAAAACAAGTTAGTACCGAGCATAGAAAAAAAAAATAACAAAAAGCTAACTAATTACAAGAGACTAAATTAAAAAGAGAAAAAAAATAAAGAAAGAAAGAATAAAAAGCTAACTATATACAACCTACTCTTTAGGCTTCACACTAACTATACACTGGAAGTCTAAATAGTTGAGGGTCCACCATAAAAATGAATTGACTTTGGAGGATAAGAGGTGTACCCTCACTCTCAAGAATGCCCTCTGAAAAATATGGATTCCGTTTGAAAAACGGAAGGCATGTGTAAGGAGGAAGAAATGAACCATCGCCAATTAAAAATTTTGGAGGGACGTTGGGGGGTTTGGATTGAACGGGTGACAAGAACATGTGGGGACCGAGAAAAGACGAATATCCTACCAAGGATTTTGAAATTGGAATGGGACGCGGCACACACAAAGGCAAGGATGCGATCGTGGAAGGAAACTCGAACAAGTACTCCTCATTGGGGAAAATATTTAAAACATTAAAGTTTGAAACCGAATCATCAGGTACTTGTGATGGTGTGATAATAGAGAATGAAAATGGGAATGAAAGAAATTCAAACTCGTGAGATGAATCATCATCGCATGAAGATTGAGTTTCGAATGAAATAATATGATTTTCAATGAAATGTTTTTCTTTGGGGTCCAAAGAAGAAATCATTTCATTGCAAATAGATATTACGTCATTTTCATCCTCACTTTCAATATCTATTACGAGATGGGAAAAGTCTAGAATGGTTTGTTCCAAAATAGGCACAAGTACCTCATTTGGTTCAAAACATTCCTCGACTTCAAAAGTCTCGGAAGCAAAATCGTCGTCGGACTCAAATAATAAATCCAATTCATGTTCCCACAAATGATTTTCTTCCCGATAACGATTTTCAATTTTCTCATTCTCATACATACAAAAACCCTCACCGAATGTCATAGGTCGAGGTGCGGATCCGTGAAAATGGGAACTTTGAAAATTACCATCGGCCTTAAACGAAAACTCATTATTATTGGAAATTTGAAAACTATTGCAATTCATTTCAAAATTCCTATTATAAGGAGGTAAAGGCCCAAAATCATTATCATCATCATCAAAATTCCAATAACCTAAGTTTTGACTTTCGTTATACTTGTCCAAAGTCATATTTGAATTTGTTATACTTTGGGATTCTAAGTATTGACTAAAAGTCATAGGATTACGAGCATTTTGAGAATTATAACAATGATTACCGAAAGAATTGGAATAAGCTGGCTTACCCCAAAAATGGCTCAAGTGGCGAATTCCACAAAATAGGTGCGCGCGGGAAAAATTTGAGCATTTCTAAGTGCTCAAATGTGGAACTCCTGCAAAAAGGTTAGCAAATAATACAAATAGAAAGAAAATAATATGAAATACTAAATCAAATAAATTCTAAAACAAACTAGTCCCCGACAACGGTGCCATTTGATAGGTTGGGTACCGCGGCGCGAGAGTCACCTACGCGCCGGTCGTTTTATATTCGGCTCACCTGAACTATACAAAAAACTAAACTACGACTACACTTAACGGGTGAGTATAACGGTAAGTCGAGTATCGAAAATCCACAGAGAAGAGTTGCTAGAATTTATAAGGTTTAATATTCCTAAATAAAAGTGTAAAAGATGATTATACACAAAAAGGGAAAAGATGCATAAAATGGGAATAGTAATCTAGGCGAGGAAAAATAAAGCTAGATTAAGAAAGCGAGCAAAAACTATAGGTTGCGTCGAATATCCCTCACCTGAGTTAATTAGTATAAAATGGTTACATGGGTCGACGAGTTATTAGAATTGTGTCTCGTTTCGACAGTTAATTAAATCAAGGGTTGTCACGCCCCTAAATTTGCATAAAAGCCTAATACGATTTTGGTGTCAACAAATATCCCAAAAATTACGCACGCAAGATTGTAAGCACGGAACATACATGATATGCCCTGACATATCCCCTAGGCATAATAACTAGGACAACGCACTCGAAATAGACTCGTAAACACCATCACCAAAGCAAAGCAACATGTCAACCTAAGGTGAGTTTAATCCGACACAACCTAATTTAAATTACCTAGAAAGCATCATAAATGGCATGTAATAAACGCAAGAAAGTAAACCTAATTATCAAAGCTTCTAAATAAAGCAAGTAAACCTAAATTAGAAAGTAATAAATGAACAACACAAAGCTTAAACAAAGAATAGCAAATAATATAAATGGAGGGGAAGATGAATAGTAACTTACAAAACCCAAATGGTGTCAACCCTAGGAGAGATAAGCCAAACCCATAAATCCCCTTCTCTCTAACCTAAAATAAATATATCCTCTTAATAAAAGCCCCAAACATTCTATTTATACCAAAAAAAAAACCAACAAACCAAGCCAAAAAACCCAAAATAAGTCAATTTTTGTCCATATCTGATGGGCGCGGTCGACCTCTGTTTTGGGACAGGTCGACCGCAGTTTTGAAATTTTCGTTGGGCTGGAGACAACCCCCTTTTTCTCTCCGAACCAATTTTGACGCGTTGCACGGAAACGGTTATAACTCCCTCATACGGAATGGAAATGAGTCGTGGTCAGAACCGACGCGAAGATAATTCAATTATCTACATGATTATATTTTGAAACCCTCCAAATTATGCAGAATGAAATTACCAAAATGCCCTTGAAGTAGAAGAAAATACCGAAACCTTCCGAAAATGGACATAACTTCCATATACAGAGTCAGAATGACGCATGGTCAGTGGCCACGAAAAGATAATTTGATGATCTATATGTTGGTAACTTCATTAAATAAAAAATAGTGAGTTTTAAAAGACCAAATTTCCCTTGAAGTAGCATTCGACGACGAAACTTCTCCAGAATGCAACCGAACCTCACTTTTAGCGTTCCAATACCCATAAAAGCACAATTAACCCCTGTAAAACATATATATGTACAAATCCGATGTTGTTTGGTTAAAAAGTATAGATATAGGCATTAAGAACGTAAAAGTGCTAGAATGCATAAAGATATAGGGCACACATATGCAATATTCGTGATGTATCAAGAGGCTTCTCATGATGTAGTAGTTTCCTTAGAATTTATTCATGTTGTTAGAGACTTCAAAGATGTTTTTCATGAGATATCAAGTTTACCTCCAAGTAGGGAGATTGAATTTGTGATTGATTTAGCACCGAGAACGTGACCGATTGCTAGAGCTATGTACCGTATGGCTCGTGTCGAGATGAGTGAGTAAAGAGATTAGAATCAGAAGTTATTAGAGGAGGGGTTTATTAGGCGTAGTACATCACCGTGGGGAGCTCCTGTATTATTTGTGAAGAAAAGAGATGGTTTTCTCTGTTTGTGCTTAGATTACCAGGAGTTGAATAAAGTTAACTTCAGGAATAAATACCCACTACTTCGGATTGATGATTTGTTCGATCAACTTAGGGGAGCGTTGTAATTTTCTAAAATAGATTTGAGGACTGGGTATCACCAGCTGCGAATACGAGAACACGATGTGGCCAAAACTCTGTTCCTAACTAGATATAAGTCCTATGAATTTCTTATTATGCCTTTCGTGCTAACCAATGATCCTGCAATGTTTATGGACCTTATGAATAGAGTTTTTCGAGACTTCTTGGACTAGTTTGTTATCGTGTTTATTGATGACATCCTAATGTATTCTCAAATAGAAGTTGATCATGCATGCATTTACGGTTGGTCCTGCAAACATTGAGGGATCGTCAATTGTATGCTAAGTTTGAGAAGTGTTGTTTTCGGCTACAGGAAGTACAATTTTAGGGCCATATTGTTACCATTGAGGGTATTTCAGTAGACTCGAGTAAATTTGTTGCGGTGAGGGAATGGGATCAGCCCACGAAACCTATTGAAATTCGCAGTTTTCTAGGTTTGGCTGGCTATTACTACCGATTTATTAAGAGATTTTATAAGATTTCTAGCCCTTTGATAAATTTGACTCCGAAGGGAGTGAGGTTTGTTTGGGATGATTCTTGTCAGCTAGCTTTCGATGAGTTGAAAGATAAGTTGACTTCCGCTCTAGTACTTGCATTACCAAGGCCGGGGTTGGAACATTGATCTTTATAGACGCATCTCTGTAAGAGTTGGGAGGTGTGTTACAATAAGAGCACCAGGCTATTGCTTATGCTTCTCGCAAACTAAAGCCCCCTGAGAAAAATTACCCAGTTCATGATTTGGAACTTGCTGCAGTGGTTTTTGCCTTAAAAATTTGGAGACATTACCTCCTGGGGGAGAAATTTAGTCTTTTCATGGACCACAAATCGTTGCAATATTTATTTTCTCCGAAGGATTTAAACATGCGACAACGTCAGTGGTTAGAGTTTGTTAAGGACTACCAATTTGATATTCATTGTAACCTGGGTAAGGCTAATGTAGTGGCGGATGCATTGAGTCAAAAACTCGAGGGGGAGTTAGCCATGGTATGGAAAGCTAAATAGAAGGAACATAGACAAGAGGACTCTGTTTCTAAGGCTTTTATGTCGGTGTTGACCGTTACGCCTACTATAGTGGTAAGGGTTGTGGAAGCTCAAGGAATGGGCAAAGGTTATCAGGACCATATGCACAAATTGTTAACCAAGGGAGAAGAATCCTACTCCATAAGTTCTGAGGGTGGGTTACGTTTTCACGGGAGACTTATTATCCTAGGTGAAGGGGATTTGAGACGAGACATAATGACAGAATCTCATGGGTCCAAGTTCACAATGCATCCCGGTGGAGACAAAATGTACCAAGACATGCGCCATCAATATTGGTGGGCGGGTATGAAGCGGGACATTTTTGAATTTGTTTCCCAATGTACTACTTGTCAACTGGTGAAAGTAGATCATCAGCGACTGACGAGATTATTACAACCCTTGTAAATACCGGTATAGAAGTGGAAAAGCATCTCGATGGATTTCATCACGGGATTACTGTAATACCCCGCATTTTTTTATTGAATTGAAATTGGAAAAAAAAAATATTCCAGTGTATATATTCGAAATGTTTGGAAATGAAACTATGTCAGTATATATATTCAAAATGATTGGAAATGAAAAATTAAAATGAATCCATTGAGATACGAATGTGCGACTTAAATATTAGAAGCGAATTAACGCGTAAAAGAATCGAGAGAGTTAAATTTGGGGCAATGGCATTTTTGTAAATAAACTAACCCTAGGTATAAATAGAAAAGACGAGAAGAAGTCTTCATTTTATCATTTCACAATGGGGGCTAGGGTTTGGTAGAGAGAGAGAGTAAGAAGAGAAGAAAGCTAAGAGGATTTCAAGAGGATTTCAAGAAGATTCAACTTCTCCATACAATCCAAGGCAAGTTAATAACCTATATGTGTATATTATGTCTCTATAACGAAATTTCACATGAACATGTATTTGGATCCCTAAATTAATATAAAATTAATGTTAAAAATGATATGCAATGCATTAGGATCATCATCCATGTAGATTCAAATGCAATACCATCATTATAGGGATTGAGATGTAGAATAACCTCTTGAAATTTAGAAATCTATGAAATTAAGTAAACCGTCATATTAAAAACTGTTTTGAGCTATTTTGGTTCCGAAAATGGATATTTCGTTCACGTAACCCGGTACAAAATCATATTCTGAAAAACTTTGTAGTTTTCAGTTTTTCCGAAAACAGATCGAAAAAGTCTCAAATCGGCGTTTTAAAATTCTGCGCAGAAAGTTGTCGTGAACAGGTCCGAACTGTATATGTTTGTTTCAAATCTGTTTTAAGTAGGCTACGGTAACGTGCTTGCATGACCTTTTAGAAAATTACGTTCCGAACAACTTTGTAGCTTTAAGTTTTTCCAAAAACGGATCAAAAAAGCCTCAAATCGGCGTTTTAAAATTCTGGGCAGAAAGTTGTCGAAAACAGGTGCGAATATTATATAATAATTTTGGGTCTATTTTATGCAGGCTATTGAAACATGCCCGCAGGTCCTTATAGAAAATCATGTTCCGAACAACTTTGTAGTTTTAAGTTTTTCCAAAAACGGATCGAAAGAGCCTCAAATCTGCATTTTAAATTCTGGGCAGCACGTTGTTGAAATAAGAGTGATAATATTTTTCATGTTGTTAGTAAGATAATTGTGGTGTTGTGCCTAATATCCTAACTTGATCACATACTTATGGTTATTAGGGATATATAACGTTGAAATGATTTTATGTTGAATTAGTAAATTAATGATGTAAATTATTTTATATTATAAATAATGACTATTGTATAACTCGAGTAACATACTTGACACGATTGTATATATATATAAGCGTGAAATTGTTTTACATGTATATTGTCGAGTATACACTAGACTAGTCCTCCGGTCGACGTAGGCACATGTTGAATTTGATTTTTTTGTGATTGATCCTGTTAGGTTCCGCTCGAGTGCCATGCCAAAGATAAACCACTGAAATCGGACACATGGTTGTAATGCGGGTCGGATAGAAAGACCTTGAAACGCCGTGTGATTTAGGACTTAGTACAATTGCCCTTGCCACGTAATATTGGAGAGTATTCGTGTGTAGGCCTAGTATTACGACTTGTTCCCCCGGGTATCGATAGTGACCCGATATGACTTGTTATGTGAGACATATGCTTCTATCTTAAAATAATATCCCGAATCGATGCATTTGATATTATACTTGAAGGAAATATTTTGATCCGTTAAATACTGAAATGAGGTTAATAATAATTAATCATGATACAATATGAGACTACACGTTACTCGAGTTTGGGTTGGGTAGTCATGAGATAGGAACATTGTTTGGGTAATTGAAAAACTTAATTACTGGAGACGAGTAATGACTAGTGTGCTTTCATTATAAGTACATCTTATAATCTTATAGCTTGTTTTATTGCTATGACGTTCGTCTATCTTGCTTCTTGCTCCTCTCCTATATATATAATATATGATAGGTCCTCGTCCCGATGGACAATAGACTATGGAGCTTGATGAGATCATATCAATCTTAGGATTCCTGTAGCTGTGGAGTTATTCTATTTTAATTTATGTCGCTTGTTTCACTTTTCTTGACGGTGGTATCAGAGATTAATGTCACGCTGTTGATACTTGGTATTTGAGAGAATTGTTGTATTATTCTTTCCCGTTTTGTGTTGGACCGCATGTATTGGCATTTTATATTTTCAGTTTGAGATTACTGGTGGATTATTGCAGTTAATAGTTATGAGTTGGTTTCACTTGTTATAGTTGTTATTATATGATTTGGTTACACATATGAGAGTGTACATGTTTACTTTACTGCATTTATTTAAATTTTGTTTCTAATGCTGACATATTGACGCTACGCTTTAATTTAATTAGGCGTAGGTAACTGAATTAGATATAAAAATCAGGGTTGTCACAGTTAGTATAAGAACACGGTTTTAGATCCTTTAGGGATCTGAGGGAGTCCGTTACGTTTTCTGTACATCGTTTCCTTTATACGTAGAGCCTTACGATTAGTTATTGTATTCGATGACTTGGAATATCTTCACGCTACGATTTTGATGGGTGATTCGGAACTAGCCTTGTGTATAGGGAGGGTTACTTATTTGGATTTGATTCGTGAGACGTCCCACGCATGAGGTGAATCTTCAATCGACCACAGGATAGTACGCGTGAGGTCTGTGTGTGAGTACTTGTTGTAATTATGACTAGTCCTCCACTTGAATAATTTTTTTAGGATACGTGTTCACTTACTATCTTTTAAGATAGTGATTTGATGAGATGTGGACTCTGGGAGGGCAAAGGGTCCAAGAATTTTAAGAGTCCGCAATTCGCGTGCAACTATCGTAGTTTCATCGCCCACCGGTAGGCGAGAAAACCGATCTTGAACTCAATGATTGAGTTGACTTTTGGTGATTTAGGGGGAGGAAACACCCGTATATTTGTTGTGCATTATCAACTTTGAATATCGTCTCTCTTTTGGCTGTAAAGAAGTTGGTATAAGTTATAGCCCGCCCTGTAGTACCACTAAGTTTTTGGTACCACTTGCGCGTGTAGTTGTCTGAAGTTGTTTCCAATATGGAAGGGTGGAGCTTTAGATATGGAACACCTCAAAATGATGTGGTCCAGTTGTTGTTATGACATTTTCCTGAGAAGAAATTATCATGCTCCACCCGTAATGGACAGACTATTGAGGCATTCAATGACGTATTAATAAGTGAATGGTTAACGGAGTAAGGCTTGTGATAATAAAAGTATATTATTACTCATGAACATGTAAAGTAAGGGTTTTGATTCGAGAGAGGACTACTCCAAATCGGTGTATGTCCCACACCATCAAAGGATGACCTGAGAGGTCCAATTTTGGTGTGCACAAGAGTGTTATCATACTTATGAAAAGCACGAACTAGATTCATCCGTTTGATGATGTTCGATGGGAGATTCATGAGTTTGAATCTGCAATGGATAAATGATTATCCTTGAAATATTGTGTTGATATCAAGGAAGTTTAGTAGGCGTGTAAACCTACACGTTGTCCACACAAGCGATATTTGTCGCACTGGGGTGGCATAGTGGTTTTTAGTGTTCTGATCGTATAAAATCCGTAATGGAATCACCTTAAGGACGATTAGGTGTGTGTTCGGTCATGCACAAGATATATTAGTGGGTTGGTTACTCACTTGTTCAGAGTGGAATATTTCGGCAAGTTATCCCAAACAAGTTCATGAGAATGTATCAGTAATGTTAAGATATCTTGGCCATGGACACTAGGGATGAGGAAGTCCGTATCGCAAGGTCATATGAGGATTGACATTGGAGAAGTCCATAATTTTTTTAGTAGTTTTATTTTCGTATTTAACAATTAATGGAGTTCAGTGTTCTTCGTAAATCCCTAGTTCAGAACTGGTGTTCGATAAGATGTGGTTATCTTGCTTTGTAGCACCGGTATATTTGTTAAAAGACGGCGAGAGAGGAACATGAATATGGGTGTGCTAAGGGATGGACTTGAGTTGGAGTTACCAGTTGTGAACCCTACAATGAGTAGAGAATCTCTAAAGACGATTTTTGGAGTGAGAACATCACGAGGGAGTGTTCAATAGGAGTTTCATTTTATGCGAGGGTGATTGCTTGAGTTGGTGATATATCCACGAGTTCGATTCCATGTTATCACCCGGTGATTGGGGGTACTAATTTGTTGCACCGTGATAATGGTGGTGCTTGATTGTGAATCCATTAGATATGGGAATGTGGCTATATTATGGCCCTCGTTATGTATTAATGTGAATTATAGCACGAGTGAGTAGTTAGTGACATGATGTTTACTTAGATCATGTGTGATTAAAGACGCGTTCCGAAATTAGTGTAAGATGTTCGATTTTGGTGATGTCTAGACTAGTGAATATTCATAGAATGGTCTTGATGGTCTTTTGATAATGGTAGAGTCGTGTGTATCTCGGTCAGTTTTTGGTTGACTGATGATACTGTTACCAACTTAGTGTCGTCATTAATGGCAAGGATTGAGACATTTTGGGATTCTAAATGTCGTACCATTCATTGAAATGGTTGTCATAACCTCCACTGTAGGGGGACAATAAGAGAGTGTTTCGACCGTTATTGAGAAGTTTTGTAAGGATGGCGTGTACTCTTGGGCAAACACCCGCGAATGGGTTCGTAAGGCATTTAATTTTTACTTCAGTTATGTTTGGATTACAGAGTGTTAATTGGGGTCACGGTACGTGAAGGTACCCGTTGCCTTATATTTACGACCTTTGACATGTTGGATAGCAGACCGTTCTTCATAAAGATTAGGTAGCATTAGTGTGCTGGAAGATGAGTATTCAGATGGTGAGTGTGCCAAATCCTATATTCTGATTTGGTAGGATAAGTGGGAATGTTTAGTCTTACCTCGTTGCTTGGAAAGTATACAAGCCTTATTCGTGGTTTGAAGAACCAATTTCATTTCATATTCGGTGAGAAAATTCTAATATACTCACAGTCCAAGGAAAATCTTGTCGGATGGGTTGAATTCCTATACGTGTTTTTAATAAAAGAGCGGTATATCGAATCTAGCGAGGGTCTATAAGCTTTGGTTAGAGCTACCAAAGTGAGAAGTGGGTGTGTGCAAGGGGGAATATTGCATCTTAGGTTAGTTCGAAACCTTTGTGTGAAGGATCGTTAACCGCCGAGAATGCAACTTTGTCGGTGTTGTCTTGTTTGAGAGAGTATGAACCTTGCTGATATTATTTACATAAGTCTAGACTTGGAAAGATGGAACAATATTCGCACGTGCATAGAAGTTGTATGCTTATGCACATGTGCAACCTTAGTGGATCCTAAGGGTTGCCATATCGATTAACTCACCATCAATATAATTGCAAGGCAAGTGTTATTGACAACTCGGAGTAAAGTTGGCTTTTGAGCTTTCAGTACCATCGGTTAGTGGATTCTAAGTTGAATATCGAGGCATGATTGATGAATAGTGACATCTGTATTGAATAGGTGATTATTTGTTGTGTGATGAAACGTTTAGTCTAGAGATAAATGTTTTTTACGAGTTAGATGATTCTTGTACCACTAGGGGTCTTGAATTGATAAATTCCTTATCTCAACAAGCTGACAGTAGTGTATCGGAGGGGTTCCTTATTTGGATTTCGCTTGCGAGACACTCCACGCATGAAACTTAGCAAGTCGGGACTTGGGGGTATTGATTTTAGGATCATCTTAGTAGTTCAGTTATGTTAGGTTTTGGGGTGAGACTTCGGTTGTACAGTTAGAAATGGAAAAGTATCTCCATGGATTTCATTATTGGGTTGCCCAAATCGCAGCGCGGTCATGATTCGATTTGGGTCATCATCGACAGACTGCAAAGATGGATCTTTCCTTCTAGTGATGATGGATTATACGGTAGCACAGTATGCAATGATTTTTATTAATGAGATTATAAAGTTGCATGGGGTACCGCGTGATATCGTGTCCGACTGTGGCAGTGTCTTCATCTCGCACTTTTGGGGTGGTCTTTACGAGGCGATGGGAGTTTAGTTGAGTTTAAGTATTGCGTTCCACCCTCAGTTTGATGGTCAGACATTTTGGAGGACATGCTATGATTTTGTCTGTTGGACTTCAAAGGTGGTTAGGATACACATTTACCACATGTGGAGTTCGCATACAATAATAGTTATCAGACAAACTATTGTCATAAAACCATATGAGGATTTTTACGACAGGTCTTGTCGATCCCCTACATATTGGTTGGAGTTCGGAGAGCACCGGATGCTGGGTGTGAATATTTTTAGGGAGACTTCGAAGAAGGTTGACTTGATTTGTGCACGGATGAAGACCGCGCAAGATCGTCATAAGACTTATGTTAACATAAGGCAGAGGCAGTTAGAGTTCGCTGTTGGGGACCAAGTGCTGTTGAGGGTCTCACCCATGAGAGGCGTTGTTCGTTTTGGTGCCAAAAGGAAGATTTCAACGCGATACGTGGGTTCGTGTACTGTGTTGGGTAGGGTGGGATCAGTTTCCTACCATTTAGCCCTACCCTACCAGCTCCAGTGGGTACACGATATTTTTTTATGTATCCATGTTGAGGAAGTTCTTATGTCCCGAGGACTCACACCTACACATAGAGTTAGATGGGGTTGAGCTGCAGCCCAATGGGAGCTATGAGGAGAGGTCGGTTAGGATCCGAGATCATCGTGAGCAGCAGTTGAGGTCAAAAGTTATTCCTCTTGTTCGTGTTATGTGGAGTAATCATGATGAGTGTGAGGCCACTTGGGAGAGAGAGGATGACTTGCGAATTAGTCACCCATATCTCTTCATGGAAGTTACGTACGAAACTACCTTACTTGACTTGAATTGATTTGTTTTAATTTGGATTTCGAGGATGAAATCCCGTTCGTGGAGGGGGAGAATGTAATACCCCATATTTTTGATTGAATTGAAATTGGAAAAAAAAAAATATTCGAGTGTATATATTCGAAATGTTTGGAAGTGAAACTATGTCAGTATATATATTCAAAATGATTGGAAATGAAAAGTTAAAATGAATCCATTGAGATACGAAGGTGCGACTTAAATATGAAATAAGAATTAACGCGTAAAACAATTGAGAGAGTTAAATTGGGGGCAATGGCATTTTTGTAAAAAAAACTAACCCTAGGTATAAATAGAAAAGAAGAGAAGAAGTCTTCATTTTATCATTTCACAATGGGGGATAGGGTTTGGTAGAGAGAGAGAGTAAGAAGAGAAGAAAGCTAAGAGGATTTCAAGAAGATTCAACTTCTCCATACCAAGGCAAGTTAATAACCTATATGTGTATATTATGTATCTATAATGAAATTTCACATGAACATGTATTTGGATCCCTAAATTAATATGAAATTGATGTTAAAAATGATATGCAATGTATTAGGATCATCATCCATGTAGATTCAAATGCAATAACATCATTATAGGGATTGAGATGTAGAATGTGGAGATAATGATTATGCAACACAAATAAATATGAGAGAGGTAGTGACCAAGAAAGAGAAAATAAAACGCCAATCACACAACAACGGATGCACGTGGTTCAGCAAAGAGGTGCCTACGTCCACGATGGTGCAGTCAGTATTATTTCTCAATATTCTGGGGAATGAGTACCGAGAATACAACTTGTCCTTTGCCCCGGACCTAGGGTTTAATTTATATACATGTAGGTCAGTTAATGGAGATGATGGGTTCCTCCATTATAGCCATCTCCCCTATAACTTCCTTTCATGGGATCGTGCTTCCCTACAACTTCCCTTTATGGGATCGTGGGGAAAGTGGATCGATACAAGAGATGAGGGGCCTGGACTTTGGGCCGCTAGGGCTGGGCTACTCGTCCAGGACTATAGCACTAAATTCCGGGTACCCACAATTTCCCTTAAATTTGTTGTGCCATGCATGTGGGCTCAACAGATTTAAATGATTAGCCATAATGGCCGTGCCGTAATTCCTCGGGAGCTGTAGAGTCGATTTCTGGCGGCAGCCGCTTCGCTTACTGTTCGATATGATTAGATTTTGAAGGTTTGTTGGAATAAGGCTCATTTCTTTTCGTCATTTCAGCTTTTCCAGCAATCTTCTATCTTCTGAGAACTCTTGCGCTTCGTACCTTCTTCTTTCGATCTCTACTCTTGTTGCTTCTTCGTCATTTGACCAGATCTTCTGCCTTGCAAGTTTCTCGTGCCCTTTGCATTTTCTCTTTGGTTTGTAGCTTTTCTTGTATTTCGCAATGGCGAAGATTGGAAATAGGTCAATCTCGGAATTTATAAAATTCTACAACATTCCTGAGTGGGTAGAGATTGAGTGTTGTTCCTCGCCTCCTAGGAACGTTAGGGATATAGAGGATGCCCACTGGATTCATGTTTTTTTTCTCTCCCAAGGGGGACTTACTTTTCCCCCTAATGATCTGTTTTTGCATTTCTTTAGCTATTTTAGTATTGTACCTGCACAATGTTCGCCCAATGTATGGAAAATAGTGAACGGCGTGCATAGGATAAATCAACTGTATGGCACAAGGTTAGGGCTCGTCGAGGTCTGCTTTTGTTACTCCTTCTCTCGAACTAGTTCAGGTGTCCTGTACCTCAAAGCTAGGAGCCCTGATAGGGTATTGGTAGTAAATCTACCTGATTCCCATAAGGCCTACTGGCAGGAAGGTTTTCTTGTTAGGAATTGACAGTTATCTCCCCAATCTGAAGGGTCGAGGTCTGAGAGGTTCACTGTTCCCTTTTATGGGGAAGAATATATAGGTAGATATCATACTATTGTTTCAATCTCTGCTGATTTATGACTTTTCTAACTCCTCTTTGTTTTTTCTTCTATAGCGAGGTCGAAGAACTTGGAGCCTGCCCTCACCGAGGTTCGAATTTTTGAGTTGGTTAAAGCTTGGAACATCCGAGAGCCTTTGGGTGACAGCGAGCATCCCAGGTCTGCTGCTTTCTTGTTAGAGTATAAGAACGTAGGCTCTAGCTTCATAGCACGACCTGTGGACAGTGTACCAGAGTTTGATTCTTTAGGAGAGACTACTGCTGAGCCGATACCGTTGGACGAATAAAAGACCAGCTCTGAAAGTGAGCCTGTAGGTAATCTCGATGAAGTGAGCTCTGATAGTAGCAGCTCTTCTGATTGTGAGGAGGCTTCCAAGGCTCGAGGATCGTCGAGTACTTACAGTAGCTCCGGTGAAGATATGCCTCCAAGGAAGAACCTGATCAGAGATGATGATGATGATGACCATGTGCTCCTTGCTCAAAGGTCAAAGAAGTAGAAGTCTTCATCTGGGTTTGTGGCTACAGGTTCTCGGCCTTCCTCCCAGGAGCAAGAGAGGAAGAGGAGAGAAGAAGAGCAGGTGAAAGAGAGGGAGAGAAAGAAGGAGGAGGAGAAGAAGAAGGTGGAAGAAAGGAAAAGGGTCGAGGAGAAGAGGAAGAGAGAGAGCGAGAAGGAGGAGGAGAAGAGGCGAGCTGAGGCAAGGACAAAGGCCGGGCAGGCCTTAGTTCTAGTGTCCGCTCTGCCAGAGGGAGCTTCCATGGCAATCTCCCCTCAGCTAGCTCCGGCTCTGCTTGAGAGAGTTGTCCTCCCGGCTGATCGCCAATGGGTAATAGGTTCGGAGCATCTGGCCCTTCAGGCTAGTCAGAGGCTTGCTCTGGTAAGGTTTCTTTTCCTCTCATGTTTTCCTGACTTCTCTTGCTTTCCTCTTCTTATATCTTTTTCTTTTTCATAGTTCGTTACTGACTTCGTTGTGCTGTATCGCTCACGCGACGAGCTGGTGAAGAAGAATGGTGAACTGGAGCAAGAAAACTCTGCTCTGAAGCTGAAGGGTAAGGAGCTCGAGGCTAGTTTTAAGGCTGTCGATGCTGCTCGGATCTCGTCTGATTTGGCCCTTTCCACTAAGAATAAGGAGAGAAGTGCGGCGATCTCGGAACTAAAAGAGATGAGGCAGGCCTACGACCTAGTTTGCTCGAGCAAACTAGCTGTGCTGGAGGAGAAAAGGGTTCTCTCTGAAGAGCTGGAGAAGAAGGAGTCCGAGGCTGTTACTGCCAAGGAAGATTCTTATAATTCCGGCTGGGCTGCTGCGTATGAGGACGCTGAAGTTCAGAAAGGCTACATCAGCCGTCTGAACTTCAAGAAAGGGTGGAATAAGGGTCTCGTGGTTGCTGGGGTGGACGTTGCATCCCCACTCTTTGATGAGCACGATCCAGGGCCGAGGCCAGTCGTAGATAAGGGCCCTGCCCCAACTGCTGAAGGCACTGATCATGTTTCTCGGGTGACTCCTGCTGACGCCCCTTTGGTTGAGAGGACAGAGGACACCCCTGCAGAGGGCAATGCCCCCACTGATGCTGATAAGGACAAGGGGCCACCCGAGGTTGCCAATTGATAGGGCTGCTTTGTAATTTTTTTCTTTTTCAATCTGATGTTACCTCGTTCCTTATTAATGAAAAGACTTAATTTTTGTTTATGCTGATCTCTTTCTCTTCTTCTTCTTTTACTTGTAGTTGGTTGATGTTGATGACTATATTCCTGTTACCTCCCAATTGGGTAGGACTCTTGGTCCTAATGCAAGCCCTGCTGTTCGCCAGGCCTTTGCTAGACTTTGCAGGTTTACTAAGTCAAGGAACCAAAAATATAAGGATCAGTCCGAGCTGGTGGCCAAGCTGAAGGACAGGCTCTAGGAGATGGAAGAAATCGGTGCCTCAGTACAAGAAGAAGTCAGTGCACTGAGAGAAAGGTTGCTGGAGGCCACCGAGATTAACCAGGTTGGGGAGTTCCTACAGCAGGAGAAAGAAGACTTGAGGAGGGAGGTCTTAAAGCTTAAGGAGAATTCGCCGAGCATCGTTTCGGCAGTCCTGCAAGGCTCTTCTTCGTCGCGAGCTGCTCGGCCTCCCCTTCCGTGTGCTAGAAGGAGTGCCAGGGGTAGGAATAGGGAAGCCGAGGAACAGCGTGAGAGGGAGATGGAGGAGCTGCGCGATGATGTTCAGCGAGTTTATGTAACTGCTGCTGGGCTCCAGAGGGACATCACCCGACTACGGCATTTGTTCAAGAAGGGTCCTCGACAAGTGTGGTCTGATGGCTACGATCAAGGCTGGCTGGATGCTCCAACAAGACTATCAGAGTTTGAGGAACTTTCCTTTATCAGAGGGTGGTTGAGTGCCCTGAAAGAGCTGCAGGTCCTGAGGAACTCGGTGTTATGGTATCGACACGAGATGTCCTCCTCCACTCTGATGCCCAATCCATTCAGGAGGGATGATCGATGGATCCCCATTGATGCTATTCCCTGGCAACTATTGGAGTTGGACGCAAATGAGGTCGTGGAAGAGCTAGCCCCCACTCCTGATGATGGAAGAAGAGCTAAAGTTGCTGATTATCTTGTTAGGAGGCTTCCACCTCCTTGAGATTTTGTTATTTTTTTCTTTTTGATAGTGTAAAATGCTTTGGGAGAGCTTCGCCGACTAAACATGTATTATCATTGTTTGTAAATATAAAGGATTAATGAAAACTTCGCGTTTTGGGTAATTTTGCCAACTAAACGTGTTCATCCAATCTTTTAATATTTTGCTGCTTCATAATCCTTTTTATTTTTTCATGCGAGTGTCCTCCCAGTCCAGTATGATGCAAGAATACCATTGTGCCCTCACTTTACCTTTTAGGTTGTGTCGTCACACTCCCTTAGGCCTAAGTAGGGCAATTGGCGAGGACACACCTGATATTGGATGTCCTCATCCGATCATGATTTTGTTTAACCAAAGTGGGTTTGATGCCTAAGGATACTCTGTAGGGCTTCATATATTGCCAGGGGCAATGCTAAGAGGTCTGTCGTGTTTCATGACGATGACCTGAGGAGGGGTGTTCCCCTGCTATGTCGACCATTATGCCTGTGATTTGGAAGGGATGTGTAATAAAATATAACTGTTACTAATTAGAGAGTGATCAACTCAGAGATTTTCATTAGTGAAATGGGAAATGAACTGTCCTTTCACGTAACGAATACAATAAAATATTTAATAATAGAATTCCTAAAAATAGAATTTCTTGAGATTAGCTGCGTTCCACGCTCGTGGTATCTCCCTGCCCTCCATCGTTTCCAAATGATAGGAACCTTGCAGGTCGTCTCTAATTATCTTATAAGGTCCTTCCCAGTTTGGGCCTAGTTTACCGTCTGATGGCTTCATTGTGTTGCCCAGGACCTTTCTTAGAACATAGTCCCCAACTTTGAATTTCCTCGGATTGACCCTTTTGCTGTAGTGCTTTGCGAGCTGTTGCTGATAGCTCGCTAGTTTTACTAGGGCAAGTTCCCTGCGCTCGTCGGCCAGGTCGAGTTCAGCGAGCAAAGCCTCATCGTTCTGGCCTTGTTCGACAAGGTCGGATCTCATTTTTGGCAATCTCACTTCTAGTGGGATGATCGCCTCCATACCATATGTTAGTGAGAATGGCGTTTCTCCTGTTGCTCTCCTAGGAGTCGTTCTGTATGCCCATAGGATATGCGGTAGCTCGGTTGCCCATGCGCCTTTGGCTCGCTCTACCCGCTTCTTCAATCCAGTGATCACTATTTTGTTGGAAGCTTCAGCTTGTCCGTTGCTTTGAGGTAGGCCACCGAGCTAAAGTGGTGCCTGATCCTGTGTTCGTTGCAGAAGTCCTGAAAAGGGCCACTCTCGAACTGTGTTCCATTGTCAGTGATGATGGTTCTGGGGATTCTGAATCGAGTGATTACATTCCTCCATACGAACCTTATCATGTCAGCATCTCGGATGTTCTCCAGTGGTTCTGCCTCGATCCACTTGGTAAAGTAGTCAGTTGCAACCAACAGGTATTTGCGATTGCTGGCAGCGGTGGCCAGTGGTCCCACGATGTCCATTCCCCATTGGGCGAAAGGCCAGGGGCTGGTCAGGGATTTTAATTCGTTGACGGGCTGGTGGACCATAGGAGCGTGAAGTTGGCATTTCAGGCATTTGCGGAATATACCGCGGAGTCCTTTTACATGTATGGCCACCAATAACCTTCCTTCATTGCTCGGAAGGCTAGAGATCTTCCTCCGACATGACTTCCACAGATTCCTTCGTGAAGCTCGTGAAGCACTGCCTTGACATCGCCTGGGTGGACGCATCTAAGGTAGGGTTCGGAGAAAGATCTTTTATACAAGTCGCCTCCTGTGGATAAGTGAAAGCGATCAACTTTGACTCTTATCTGGTGGGCAGTTCTCTTGTCCTCTGGAAGCGTTCCGTCCTTTAAATAGTCCTTCAAGGGATCTATCCAGCTGGGGGCTGATTCTAATTGGAGTATTGGTTTCGCGTTTGGCAGCTCGCAGTTGGGGTGAATGCTTGGGCCACTGAGGAAATCGATAGGGATAACTCTTTTAAGGCTAGAATCAACTGCCGAACTCAGGGCTGCTAACGCATCAGCGTGGCTATTTTGCCCCCTGGGAAACTGCTGGATGTTGATCTCTTCAAAGCTCGTCATCAAGTTTTTCACCAAGGAGAGGTAGGTGGCCATTCTTTCATCCTTTGCGTTATAGTATCCACTTATCTGGTTGGAAACTAGTTGCGAATTGCCGAATACCTGCAAACTCTTTGCTCCCAGAGTTTGCACTTTTTGGAGACCTGCTATTAGGGCTTCGTATTCAGCTTCGTTGTTGGAGGCTGCAAATCCCATCCTGATTCCTTGCTCAAGGACTGTGTTTTCTGGAGTGATGAGAACAATTCCTACCCCTGCCCCCTTTGAGTTGGAGGCTCCATCAACAAATAGTTTACAGCTTTCCATTGTAGCTTGGTTGTTTTGATATGTTGGCTTAGGCTGGTCGGAGGGTTCTTCGCCTGTGAACTCAGCTATGAAATCAACGAGGATTTGACACTTGATAGCTGTCCTTGGTTGAAATTGGATGTCAAACCGGCCGAGCTCGACTGACCATTTAGACAGTTTGCCAAACAAATCCGCCTTCCTTAGGACAGCCTTGAGGGGGTATGATGTAAGGACGATGATCGTATAAGCTTCGAAGTAATGCTTCAGCTTTCTCGAGGTTATTACTAGGGCGAATTCGAGCTTTTCCAATGGTAGGTAGCTCTGCTCGACATCTAATAAGGTTTTGCTCGCGTAATAGACGGGATGTTGGATTCCTGTAACTTCGCACATTAGCACCGAGCTGACAGTATGACTGGATACAGAGAGGTAGAGGTACAAAGAGTCCATTTGTTGTGGTATGACAAGCAGTGGTGGAGTGCTTAGGTAGGACTTGAGCTCATCCAATGCTCGCGAGCAATCTGGGCTCCACTCTACTGTTTTGCTGCCTTTAAGAGTTGGAAAAAAGGCTTGCATCTCTCGGAGGATTTAGAAATGAAACGATTCAGAGCAGCGAGCATTCCAGTGAGCTTCTGTACATCCCGGATTGTGCGAGGAGGTTGCACTCTATTGATTGCATCAATCTGGTCCGGATTAGCCTCTATGCCTCGCTTGCTGACCAAATACCCAAGAAATTTCCCTGATTGGACACCGAAGGAACACTTGCTCGCATTAAGTTTCATTCGGTACCACTTGAGGATTTTGAAGGTACTTGACAGGTCCGAGAGGTGATTCTCCTTCTCCTTGCTCTTGACGAGCATGTTGTTGATGTAGACCTCGATTGTGTCTCCCATTTGATTCTTGAACATTTTAGTAACTAGCCGCTGATAGGTTGCCCCTGCATTTTTTAGCCCAAAAGGCATGACCTTGTAACAATATAAACCAACCGTCGTGATGAACACCGTTTTGTCCTGATCTGGGGCATACAAGGGAATTTGGTGATATCCTGAGTAAGCATCCAGGAAACTCATTCGTTCGTGAGCTGCGGTGGCGTCTACTAGTTGGTCTATTTTTGGAAGAGGGAAGCTATCCTTGGGGCAAGCTTTGTTGAGGTCAGTGAAGTCTATGCAAATTCTCCACTTTCTGTTGCTTTTCGGAACTACCACTAGGTTGGATAACCATATGGGGAATTGCACTTCCCGTATGGATCCTTCATCCAGCAGTTTTTCGACTTCTTTTTCTATTGCTCTAGCCTTCTCGGGAGCAGTTCGCCGTGCCTTCTGCGTTATCGGCTTGAATGTGGGATCGACGTGCAACTTGTGGCAGACCATATTGGGATCGATTCCTGGCAGCTCATAAGGTTCCCAAGCGAAAACATCTATGTTGCTTCTGAGTAAGGTTGACAACTCCTTTTGCTCTTGGTCAGTGAGTGACGCTCCGATCAGGCAGACTCTGATGTTGTCGCCTTCCCTAGCCGCCACTTCTACCAGGTCCTCGACGACACGCTCGGAGGGGAGGAGCCTGGTCTCTTCCACTCCAGGCCTTCCATATTTTAATTGCTATTTGGAAGGAATTGCACCTTCCTCCACTTTCTCGCTGGGTTGATCGACTTTTTTCTCTGGCTTTGGTCGGATGGCCGCTATGAAGCACTTCCTTGCCATCGCCTGGTCGCCGTGTATCTCCATTACTCCTCGCTCGGTAACATATTTGAGCTTCTGATGGTAGGTCAAGGAGACTGCCTTCATCGCATGAAGCCATCCCCTGCCCAGGATGGCCTGATACGGTGAATCAATGTCGACCACCAAAAACTCGATCATCTTGGAAACATTTCCAGCGTGTACTGGGAGTACTATTTTGCCCAGGGGCATGGTCATTTTTCCAGCGAAGCCGACCAGAGGGACAGTAGCTCCCTTTAGGTCGGCGACGCTCAACTTCAATTTCCTGAATAGGTCTATGTACATTACTTCAGATGAGCTTCCTTGATCGACGAGCAGCCTATCGATGTCAAAGTTGGCTATCCTGAGTGTAATGACCAAGGCATCATGATGTGGGGTCCTTACTCCCACAAGGTCTTCATCCGTGAAAATAATATGCTGGTTATAGTTGATGTCCTCTGCTCGCTGACGTTTTCCTGACTGTGATTTTGCTGGATCAATCTGAAAAGCTTGCATTACCGCTGTCAGTTTCTTTACCTCCATTCGAGTTGAGTTCTCTTATTTTTGCTTGACGTCAGATACTCCGTGGATTACTGCGAATTCGTGTCCGACATCATCCTCCAGTACGTTGTCGGGTTTCGCCTCTCTGTGGGCAGCCACTTTCTCTACCCTCTTTTCCACAAAGTCATTCAAATGTCCAAACTGGGCCAACTCCTCGAGGTGGGACTTAAGAGCCTTGCAGTGCTCGGTCTTATGCCCTCCCTCTTTGTGGAAAGCGCATCTTAATGCATTGTTTCTTTTCGAGGGGTCTCCTCCCATTTTCTGGGGCCATTTGATGAACGGATCATCCTTGATCTTCACGAGAATTTTGTAAATTGGCTATTTGAAGACGGTGTTGACCGCCTGGAACGATTTTGTTACGTCAGGGTTCCCTCCGTTTCGTGAGCCATTCTTGCCCCCACTATTTCGTCCTTTCTTCTGGTTCTCAACTTTCTCACTTCCCTTGGTAGTGAGCTTGCCTCGACCGTTTTCTCCTATATTAAGGCGGGTAACATCTTCCACCTTTGCGTATTTCTCAATCCGGGCCATCAGGTCATCAATGGCCATAGCTTCCTTCTTCGTCAAGGACTGGTAAAGGAGGGAAGAGCTAGGTAACCCAATTTTGAAGGAAGCCACTGCCACCTCTTCCGCACAGTCCTCGATCTCGTTGAATAACTCCCAGTACCTCTTAGCATAGTCTCGGAGTGTTTCTTCAGGCATTTTCTTCATAGTTAACAGAGCATCCATCCTTTTGGGATGGGAACTGCTGGTGATGAACCGGGCCTTAAAGAGCTCGGCCAGTGATTTGAAATTTTTGATGGATCGGTAAGGGAGTTTTTCGAACCAATTCTGGGCCACGTCGTGGAGGCTCGAGGGGAAAATACGGCACATCAATGCATCCCGGTGATTCTAGAGGGTCATGGCCTGCCGGTACTGCTTGGCATGATCAATGGGATCAGTCTTCCCGTCGTAAATCTTGAACCTTGGAATGGCAAATTTCTTGGGAGCCTCTTCCTCTTCAATTTCCCTCGTGAAGGGTGACTTCATCTGGGTCTTGAGTGCTTTCCTGGCGAGTTCTCTGGTTGACCTGGTGCCGCGGTGAGCTGGATGTTGGTCCATTTCTCTGCGGACCAGGTTCCGTATGTTTTCGTCGCTGCGAGCAGGGCTCTAGTAGCGACTAGCTCTTTTTAGTTGTTCGCGGAGGTCGTCGTCTGAGTTGCCACCTTCGACCCTTTGATATTCCCACCTAGGATTCCTTCCTCGGCTATGAGATTTTCTCTCCAGAGGGCTAGGAGTGTGATAGGGGTGTCTCCTGGTATCAGGACGTAGTTCCTTCTCCAGTCTTTCCAGTCTTCTTTTCAAGCGAGCATTCTCAGCCTCGTATCTGCGAGAAGACTCCCTCTGTTCGTGGAGCCTTGCCTCGTATGCATCAATCAATCTGGATATCTGCATGGATCTTGCTGGTCCTTGACTTTCTTCTGAGGCTGGCCTTTCCAAGCGAGCCCCACGATCTGAACGCCGGACTTCAGACCTAATCCTGCGAGGAGCGGGTGTCTCTTGAATATCTCCTGCTTGAGGAGCATTGCTTTTGTGACCAGACATCTTAGATTCTTTTCTTGGTGTGGGCTCTTCTCAGGGAAAGATGAACGTTTCCCACAGACGGCGCCAATTGTGGAGACAATGATTATGCAACACAAATAAATATGAGAGAGGTAGTGACCAAGAAAGAACAAATAAAACGCCAATCACACAACAACGGATGTACGTGGTTCAGCAAAGAGGTGCCTACGTCCACGGTGGTGCAGTCAGTATTATTTCTCAATATTCTAGGGAATGAGTACAGAGAATACAACTTTTCCTTTACCCCGGACCTAGGGTTTAATTTATATGCGTGTAGGTTAGTTAATGGAGATGATGGGTTCCTCCATATTAGCCATCTCCCCTATAACTTCCTTTCATGGGATTGTGCTTCCCTACAACTTCCCTTTATGGGATCGTGGAGAAATTGGATCGATACAAGAGATGAGGGGCCTGGACTTTGGGCCGCTAGGGCTGGGCTACTCGTCCAGGCCTGTAGCACTAAATTCCGGGTACCCACATAGAACAACCTCTTGAATTTTAGAAATCTATGAAATTAAGTAAATCGTCATATTAAAAACTGTTTTGAGCTGTTTTGGTTCCGAAAATGGATATTTCGTTGGCGTGACCCAGTAGAAAATCATATGCTGAACAACTTTGTAGTTTCAAGTTTTTCCGAAAACGGATCGGAAAAGTCTCAAATCGGCGTTTTAAAATTCTGCGCAGAAAGTTGTCGTGAACAGGTCCGAACTGTATATGTTAGTTTCAGATCTATTTTAAGTAGGCTACGGTAGCATGCTTGCGTGTCCTTGTAGAAAATCACGTTCCGAACAACTTTGTAACTTTAAGTTTTTCCAAAAACGGATCGAAAAAGTCTCAAATCGGCGTTTTGAAATTTTGAGCAGAAAGTTTTCGAAAATAGGGGCGAATATTATATATTAGTTTTTGGTCTTTTTTATGCAGGCTATGGAAATGTGCCCACGTGTACTTATAGAAAATCATGTTCCGAACAACTTTGTAGTTTTAAGTTTTTCCAAAAACGGATCGAAAGAGCCTCGAATCTGCATTTTAAATTCTGGGCAGCATGTTGTTGAAATAAGAGTGACAATATTTTTCATGTTGTTAGTAAGATAATTGTCGTGTTGTGCATAATATCCTAACTTCATCACATACTTATGGTTATTAGGGATATTTAACCTTGAAATGATTTGATGTTGAATTAGTAAATTAATGATGTAAATTATGTTATATTATAAATAATGACTATTGTATAACTCGAGTAAGAGACTTGACACGATTGTATATATACATAAGCGTGAAATTGTTTTACATGTATATTGTCGAGTATACACTAGAGTAGTCCTCCGGTCGACGTAGGCACATGTTGAATTCGATTTTTTTGTGATTGATCCGGTTAGGTTCCGCTCGAGTGCCGTGTCGGAGATAAACCACCGAAATCGAACACATGGTTGTAACGCGGGTCGGATAGAAAGACCTTGAAACGGCATGTGATTTAGGACTTAGTACGATTGCCCTTGCCACGTAATATTAGAGAGTATTTGTGTGTAGGCCTAGTGTTACGACTTGTTCCCCCGGGTATCGATAGTGACCCGATATGACTTGTTGTGTGCGATATTATGCTTGTGTCTTAAAATAATATCCCGAATCGATGCATTTGATATTATACTGAAGGAAATATTTTGATACGTTAAATACTGGAATGAGATTAATAGTAATTAATCATGATACGATATGAGACAACACGTTACTCGATTTTGGGTTGGGTAGTCACGACAGAGGAACATTGCTTGGGTAATTGAACAACTTAATTACTGGAGACGAGTAATGACTAGTGTGCTTTCATTATAAGTACATCTTATAATCTTATTGCTTGTTTTCTTGCTTTGACATTTGTCTATCTTGCTTCTTGATCCTCTCCTATATATATAATTTTCACGACCCCGACCCAAAATAGTATTAGGGAACGAGTGTCTTGACATGCCACCAAGGCAACAAATATTCCAATTTAATTGTTTCCTTAAATAAGTGCAACGGATGTATTATTACATGGTTATGAATCGTAAAATACTGAAAGTAAAGGAATTACGTCATCAGATCTTTCTAAAGGAAACTTCATATATATTAAAAGTAATAACGAGTTACAACTTAAGAGAAAATTTAAACCTTATTACAAGAGAGCCAGACATGCTCTAAATAAACATTTTACAAAAACAGCTCTAGAAGATAAATCTTCAATATAGTCCATTTTCATTCCGTCCGTGAACCTAAACGTTTCCTGAAAAATGTTTATTTATACAACATCAGCTAAAAGCCGAATGAGGTTCAATCTCCAGACATTCCAGGGTTTTCAGAAAATAGATACCTATTCAAGTCAAAAGAGAAGGCATATACATATATGGAGAGGAACTTGCAGTAAATAGATATAATTTTGAAATGAAATTATATATATCACAATTGGATAGCTCAGAATAAGAATAATGCAACAAATCAAATGTGATATCTTTTTCTTTCAATCATATCATTTTAATGGCCAAGTACACTCTAATACCGTATTCTTCTACCGTATTATACCCCGGTAGTTGAGGATCAATCGAACTAGTTCGTCACAACGCCTTATTTAGGGCACACCAGCGATAACCCTGCTGGGAAGGTCAGTCAGTAAAGAGGTCCCTTAGGCCGAATCATATTTAAAATATTCAATATCCTTTTCAATAATCATTTTAATCGGTATGTTTATATGGACAAATATAAACATATCACAAATGAATCAATCATCGGTATCACACGAATTTTGAGAATAAAAGCTGTTCACAAAATACATATAGTTTGCATAATATCATATAATCAAAATACACAAGGAATGTCAGAGTACACACCCAAAATGGAGGTCAAATTTACTGGTATTGAGTCTTCGATCACACGTTAATCTGATAAAGATTTAAGTACACGTTCTAAGGTCCAGTTTATACTATACTTTAATAATAACTTCCTCTTTTAAGGGATTACTGAATCTCTATTTGTTAACTTTTAAAACTCATTGATCGTAATTGAAGAATTCAATTCATAGTCTTTCCTCATCAGTCGGTTCCCAGTAGAGATGGAGGGTCACAGGGGCACCACTTAAATACCATCTCATCTAGACAGAACTTCACCGGGCCTTACTTTGGAATTACTTAAATCGGAATCCATAATAACGAGCAATTTCTTTAAAAAGAGTTATTTATAAAAGCGTATAATTTCAAACAAGTTTATAAAATTAACTTGGATTTGTTCTAAATTTTAAGTTTTGATTAGTGAATTCTTTATTGTATTTTACCAGCATAACTACTAAGTAAGGCTATAAAACAATAAATTAAAACTATAAAGATGAATTATAACATTAAGATTACCTTAAGATGAATATCCCTAAGAACTTCTTCTTAAACTTTCTCACACTTTCTCTCACACTTTCTTTCTATAATTCTCAAGGAATTGGTGTGAGTTTAAAATGATCCCCCAAAGGCCCTATTTATAGTTTTCCAAAGATATTTAGGTATTGACACGTGTCTGGGCGATAAGGTTTCACTTTGGTGAGTCGTCGTTCACGTGTCGTGCAACGGATCAGCCTTGCAGTCTTTGTTTACCAAACGGCGACACGTGTTTTTTTTCCTTTTTCTAGAGGATTTACATGATTTTTATCCTTTCCTATAGAGGTGACACATGTGCAGTGGATATGTTCAAAAACCGAGCACGAGGTGTCGAGGATAGGTATTAAGGGTATAAGGGTCATTTCGGACCTGAAGGGCATTTTGGTAATTTCACACCATATATTTTCAATATTTCTTTTAGGTCCCTGAAAATATTTTATTTACGAGAAGGCCCCTTTTGATTTTTCATTTTGGTCCCTGAAACTTTCTTTATTAAAACCAAGTCCCTAAAGTTTCATAAAATTGTATTTTCTACCCCAAAACTTATCACTTAGCTTAGGATGTGCCATAAAATCTCAATCTGACCCATTTTACCGTTGATTCTTCAAATTGAAAAATGGGATTTGTCAAATTAAGAACTTGGAATATCATATATGTAATAATATATCATTATTAGATAGTAAGTATGACGAAATTGAAAGAAGACAATTATATATTGGCATAAGAAAATAGGGTTATTACATCCTAACCTCCTTATAAAAAGTTTGGTCCCCAAACTTTACTTACATTAATTTCCAAAAAGGTGTGGATATCTCTCTTTTATTTCATCTTCCCGCTCCCATGTTGCTTCTTCAACAGAATGATTCCGCCATAATACTTTGACTAGTGGAATAACCTTGGTTCGTAATATTTGATCTTTATGGTCCAAGATTTCCACTGGATGCCCAATGTATGTCAAATCTTCTCTAACTTGAAGAGGATCGTGACTTAAGCTATGTGCTGGATCAGGGATGTATTTCTTCATCATTGAAACATGAAACACATTATGCACACTCGAGAGTTCAGGGGGTAAGGCTATTCGATACGCAACAACACATATCCTTTCAAGGATTTCAAAAGGTCCTATGTATCTTGGACTCACCTTTCCTTTTTCCCAAATCGGATTACTCCCTTTGTTGGTGATACTCGTAAGAAAACATAGTCTCCTCTTTGGAATTCTAACGATCGATACCGATTGTCAACATAACTCTTTTGACGGCTTTGAGCGATTTGAAGTCGGTCTTGTATCAATTTCACTTTCTTTGTTGTGACCTGAATCAATTCTGGTCCCAATAATTTTCTTTCTCAAACTTCTACCCAATATGCAGGAGAACGACACCTTCTACCATAGAGTGCCTCATACGGAGCCATTTGAATACTTGCTTGATAGCTATTATTATATGCAAATTCCACTAACGGTAAATGATCGTCCCAATTCCTCTTCAAATCAAGTACACATGCCCTAAGCATATCCTCTAAGGTTTGGATGGTTCTCTCCGATTGTCCGTCTGTTTGAGGATGAAAAGCGGTGCTGAAATTCAATTTCGTTCCCATGGCTACTTGTAGGCTTTTCCAAAAGCGAGACATGAATCTAGGGTCACGATCAGAAATAATTGAAATTGGGGTTCCATGAAGCTTAATAATTTTCCGTATATACAATTTAGCTAACTTTTCTAAGGAATGGGTAATCTTAATGGCAAGAAAATGAGAAGATTTAGTTAACCTATCAATAATTACCCAAATGGAATCATTACCATTGGAACTCCTTGGTAGCCCTATCACAAAATCCATGGTAATATGTTCCCATTTCCACTCAGGGATTGGTAAAGGTTGTAATAATCCTGATGGTTTTTGATGTTCGGCTTTTACTTGTTGACAGATCAAGCACTGAGATACAAACTCTGCTATCTCCCTTTTCATGTTATTCCACCAAAACACTTCTCGGAGATCTCTGTACATCTTGGTATTTCCGGGATGAACTGTGAATCTCGAGTAATGACCTTCCTCCAAAATCTGCCTTTTTAGTTGGGCATCACCAGGTATACAGACTCTATTTCCAAACCTTAATATATCATCTCGTATCATAAATTCAATTCTCTTCCCTTCAATAACCTCTTCTTTAATCCTCCTCAATTGTGGGTCATTTACTTATGCAACTTTAATTCTTTCCATCAACGTGGGTTGTATTTGTAAGTTTGCGATTATTCCTCCTTTGCATAAATACGTACATCTATTTCCATACTTCTCAAATCTTTCAATAGAGCTTCATGGCTGGTAATAAGACATGCTAAATTTGGTTTAGACTTTCTACTCAACGCGTCGGCAACTACATTAGCTTTCCCCGGGTGATAGTGAATATTTACATCATAATCCTTCATCAATTTTAACCACCTCCTTTGTCTCATGTTTAATTCCTTCTGAGTAAAGATATATTACAAACTTTTATGATCGGTATAAATCTCACAAGTCTCACCATACAAATAATGTCTCCAAATCTTAAGAGCAAAAATTACCGCTGCTAATTCTAAGTCATGGATTGGATAATTTTGCTCATGGGGTTTTAACTGTCTCGAGGCATAAGCTACTACTTTTCCATTTTGCATTAGCACACATCCCAAACCATTTTTAGAAGCATCACTATAAATCACAAATCCTCCTGTACCGGAAGGAATAGTCAAAATTGGGATAGTTACTAGTCGATTCTTAAGTTCTCAAAAACTATTCTCAACTTCCTCAGACCATTCATATTTCACCGTCTTTTGTGTTAACCTAGACAGAGGTTTGGCAATACTAGAAAATCCTTCAACAAATCTTCGATAATAACCTGCTAATCCTAGGAAACTACGAATCTCCGTTACATTAGTTGGTGTTGGCCAATCTAGTATAGCCTTGATCTTTTGAGGATCAACCGACACTCCTTCCTTGGATATGACATGTCCTAGAAAAGAAACACTAGGCAACCAAAATTCACACTTCTTTAATTTTTCATATAATTTCTCTTTCCTAAGGATTTGTAATACTATCTCCAAATGCTTCTCGTGTTCTTCAATACCTTTGGAATAAATAAGGATGTCATCAATGAAAACAACCACACACTGATCGAGATATTTCCTAAACACTCTATTCATCATATCCATAAAAGCGGCTGGTGCATTAGTTAATCCAAATGGCATCACAAGAAATTCATAGTGACCATATCTAGTACGAAAAGCTGATTTCGAAATATCCTCTTCCTTAATCTTCAATTGGTGGTAGCCTGACCTAAGGTCAATCTTTGAAAATACTTGCGCACCTTGCAGTTGGTCAAACAAATCATCTATACGAGGTAAGGGGTATTTATTCTTAATGGTCACCTTATTTAGTTCACGATAATCTATACATAACCTCATTGTTCCATCCTTCTTTTTAACAAATAACACTGGAGCACCCCAAGGGGATATACTAGGTCTAATAAAACCCTTGTCTAACAGATCTTGTAATTGAACTTTTAATTCCCTTAACTCTAAAGGTGCCATGCGATAAGGTGGTTTTGACATTGGTGTGGTTCCAGGAACAAGGTCAATGGTAAATTCTACTTCTCTACTAGGAGGTAGACTGGGCAAATCATCTGGAAAAACATCTGGAAAAAGCCTAGTTATAGGGATATCTTCTAAACTAGGCTCTTTTGTTTTAAATCAATAACACTGGCAAGATATCCTTGACATCCCTTCTTAAGAAAACTACAAGCTTGCATTGCAGAGATAATACGCATGGCAGATAAGATGCTAGTTCCTTCAAAACTGAATTCTGGTTGATTAGGAATTTGGAAAATAACTCTCTTCTCAAAACAATCCACCCTAGCATGATATGATGCTAACCAATCCATCCCCAAAATGACTTCAAAATCTCTTATGTCTAAAACTATCAAATCAATGAATAGTTTATGACTACTGACATTTATAGGGCAAGACTTATATACTAATGTTCCCATCAATAACTCACCCGAAGGAGTAGCAACGTGTATGATATGATTCAAGGATTCAGGAATATTAGGAAAGCGATTAACAAAATGCACAGACACAAATGAATGGGTATAACCAGGATCAATTAAAACTTGAAAAGGTTGTGCACATATAGAAAGTGTACCTGACACTACTGCATTAGAAGCCTTTGCATCGGAAAGATTAAAGACTCTACCTTGTCTGGCCTGATCCTTGTTGTCATTAGAAGTCTTTGTTTCCGTCTTCCCCTTGTTAGGACAATCTCGCATTTTATTCCCCTTTTGGCCACACCCAAAGCAACTCCCCGTCTCCAGGTAACACGGACGCCCTCTATGAATATTACCACAACGTTGGCATTTATCAACATTAGTGGTTTTGTTTACTAAAGGTTGACCTATATTAGGTATAGTCCTAAAGGGTTTGTTATTGGGGTTCCTTCCTCTTTGTTCTCCACACTTCCTCTTCCCCTCTCTAACCTGATTATATTCTTCACTATCCTTCTCAGCTATTGTTGCCCTAGCCACCACGTCATTATATGTTGTCAACTTTAGGATGGAAATTCGGCTACGAATATTCAACCTTAACCCACGTTCAAACTTCTTGGCTCTTAAAACATCGGTTATCACAACATGAGGTGCGAAACGGGATAACTCAGTAAACTTTGCCTCATATTGACTAACCGTCATATTTCTTTGAACCAGACCCATGAAGTCAGTTGCTTTTTGGTCTTGCACCGTTTCGAGAAAGTATTTCTCGTAGAAGGTCACTAAGAAGTCATTCTAACCTATGGGATTATTCCTTTCCCCATGCATTCTCTTAGTCATTCTCCACCAATGTTCGGCTTCACCTTCTAACATGAATGTTCCAAATAAAACCCGTTGTTCATCTGTACACTTAAGAACATCGAACATCTTTTCCATTTGCATCACCCAATTTTCTGCTTCAGTGGGGTTAGGAGTCCCTTTAAAAGACGGAGGATTCAACTTCTTGAATTGTTCAATAGTACAACTACTTAGTTCAAGATTCTTTGGTGCTCTATTATTCACCTGATGCTCCACAATTCTTGCTAGACTTTCAATTGCCTTGTATGCACCTTCCAGCCCTTCCATACTCGAACCACTAGTCCTTGGAGTTGATCTTGCCTTGGTCATTTTCTATAGTCATGGCCAAACGTAAGATGTATTATACTAGCCCAAGATTGAATTTTAGAAGAACAATGATATATAAATAATTATATATAGACTATAAAAAATATGGAGGGTTATCACATAAGTCGGATATTTAATCCTATAACCTATGTATGGAGACTTAAAATCGATAACGTTCGAAACTTATGTTCAGTAGTCTACGGGTTCATAACCTATGCTCTGATACCACCACTGTCACGACCCCGACCCAAAATAGTATTAGGGAACGAGTGTCTTGACATGCCACCAAGGCAACAAATATTCCAATTTAATTATTTCCTTAAATAAGTGCGACGGATGTATTATTACATGGTTATGAATCGTAAAATACTGAAAGTAAAGGAATTACGTCATCAGAGCTTTCTAAAGGAAACTTCATATATATTAAAAGTAATAACGAGTTACAACTTAAGAGAAAATTTAAACCTTATTACAAGAGAGCCAGACATGCTCTAAATAAACATTTTACAAAAACAGCTCTAGAAGATAAATCTTCAATATAGTCCATTTTCATTCCGTCCGTGAGCCTAAACGTTTCCTGAAAAATGTTTATTTATACAACATCAGCTAAAAGCCGAATGAGGTTCAATCTCCAGACATTCCAGGGTTTTCAGAAAATAGATACCTATTCAAGTCAAAAGAGAAGGCATATACATATATGGAGAGGAACTTGTAGTAAATAGATATAATTTTGAAATGAAATTATATATATCACAATTGGATAGCTCAGAATAAGAATAATGCAACAAATCAAATGTGATATCTTTTTCTTTCAATCATATCATTTTAATGGCCAAGTACACTCTAATACCGTATTCTTCTACCGTATTATACCCCGGTAGTTGAAGGTCAATCGAACTAGTTCGTCACAATGCCTTATTTAGGGCACACCAGCGATAACCCAACTGGGAAGGTCAGTCAGTAAAGAGGTCCCTTAGGCCGAATCATATTTTCAATATTCAATATCCTTTTCAATAATCATTTTAATCGGTATGTTTATATGGACAAATATAAACATATCACAAATGAATTAATCATCGGTATCACATGAATTTTGAGAATAAAAGCAGTTCACAAAATACATATAGTTTGCATAATATCATATAATCAAAATACACAAGGAATGTCAGAGTACTCACCCAAAATGGAGGTCAAATTTACTGGTATTGAGTCTTCGATCACACGTTAATCTGATAAAGATTTAAGTACACGTTCTAAGGTCCAGTTTATACTATACTTTAATAATAACTTCCTCTTTTAAGGGATTACTGAATCTCTATTTGTTAACTTTTAAAACTCATTGATCGTAATTGAAGAATTCAATTCATAGTCTTTCCTCATCAGTCGGTTCCTAGTAGAGATGGGCGGTCACAGGGGCACCACTTAAATACCATCTCATCTAGACAGAACATTTCCGGATTCATTCCCAGTAGAGATGGAGGGTCACAGGGACAACACTTAAATACCATCTCATCTAGACAGAACTTCACCAGGCCTGACTTTGGAATTACTTAAATTGGATTCCATAATAACGAGCAATTTCTTTAAAAAGAATTATTTTTAAAAGCGTATAATTTCAAACAAGTTTATAAAATTAACTTGGATTTGTTCTAAATTTTAAGTTTTGATTAGTGAATTCTTTATTGTATTTTACCAGCATAACTACTAAGTAAGGCTATAAAACTATAAATTAAAACTATAAAGATGCATTATAACATTAAATTACCTTAAGATGAATATCCCTAAGAACTTCTTCTTAAACTTTCTCACACTTTCTCTCACTATTTCTTTCTATAATTCTCAAGGAATTGGTGTGAGTTTAAAATGATCCCCCAAAGGCCTTATTTATAGTTTTCCAAAGATATTTAGGTGTTGACACGTGTCTGGGTGATAAGGTTTCACTTTGGTGAGTCGTCGTTCACGTGTCGTGCAACGGATCAGCCTTGCAGTCTTGGTTTACCAAACGGCGACACGTGCTTTTTTCCTTTTTCTAGAGGATTTACATGAGTTTTATCCTTACCTATAGAGGTGACACATGTGTAGTGGATATGTTCAAAAACTGAGCACGAGGTGTCGAGGATAGGTATTAAGGGTATAAGGGTCATTTCAGACCTGAAGGGCATTTTGGTAATTTCACACCAGATATTTTCAATATTTCTTTTGGGGCCCTGAAAATATTTTATTTACGAAAAGGCCCCTTTTGATTTTTCATTTTGGTCCCTGAAACTTTCTTTATTAAAACCAAGTCCCTAAAGTTTCATAAAATTGTATTTTCTACCCCAAAACTTATCACTTAGCTTAGGATGTGCCATAAAATCTCAATCTGACCCATTTTACCGTTGATTCTTTCAATTGAAAAATGGGATTTATTAAATTAAGAACTCGGAATATCATATATGTAATAATATATCATTATTAGATAGTAAGTATGAAGAAATTGAAAGAAGACAATTATATATTGGCATAAGAAAATAGGGTTATTACAATAATATATGATAGGTCCTCATCCCGATGGACAATAGACTATGGATCTTGATGAGTTCATATCAATCTTAGGATTCCTATAGTTGTGGAGTTATTCTATTTTAATTTATGTCACTTGTTTCCCTTTTCTTGAGGGTGGTATCAGAGATTAATATCATGTTGTTGATACTTGGTATTTGAGAGAATTGTTGCATTATTCTTTCCCGTTTTTTGTTGGGCCGCATGTATTGGCATTTTATATTTTCAGTTTGAGATTACTGGTGGATTATTGCAGTTAATAGTTATGAGTTGATTTCACTTGTTATAATTGTTATTATATGATTTGGTTACACATATGAGAGTGTACATGTTTAGTTTACTGCATTTATTTAAATTTTGTTTCTAATGCCAACATATTGACGCTCCGCTTTAATTTAATTGGGCGTAGCTAACCGAATTAAATATAAAAAGAAGGGTTGTCATAATTTCCAACATCACAAAGCGGTCATGATTCCATTTTGGTTATCGTTGATCGCTTAACAAAGTTGGCACATTTCTTACCAGTAAGTACAGACTACAATACTACTCGTTATGCCCGACTATTTACTGCGGAGATTGTCAGACTCCACAAGATGCCTATTAATATCGTCTCCGATCGAGTCAAATTTTTTGTTTCCCATTTTTGGAGAAGTTTAAAGTTGAGTACCTCGTATCACACACAAACAAATGGGCATATAGAAAGAGTTAACCAAATGTTAAACGATATGCTCAGAATGTGTGTAATTTATTTCAAAGGAGGATGGGAACAATACCTTCCCTTGGTCGAATTTGCCTATAATAATTCCTACCAATTCACTATCGGGATGGAACCCTATGAAGCATTATATGGGCGACCGTGTATATCCCTTACTTGTTGGTTGGAATAAGGGGATAATAAATTTCTTGGACCTGAAATGATCTAAGATACTTCTTTAAAGATTGAAATTATTCGCAATCGCATCCGAATCGCTCAAAATCGTCAAAAGAGTTATGCTGATGCGAATAGAAGGCATGTGGAATTGGAGGATGGAGATCAAGTTTTCGTGCGAATATCGCCAATGAAGGGTATAAAGCGATTTGAGAAGAAAGAAAAGCTTGCCCCACATTACGTAGGCCCTTTTCCCATTACTGCTAAAGTAGGACCAGTAGCTTATGAACTTGACTTACCGAAACACGTACAACAGATTCTTGATGTGTTTCATGTTTCATCCTTGAAAAAGTAAAAGAGGTGTGAAGGAGCTCACTGAAACATTCCTTTAGATAGTATCTAATTGCAACCTGATATTTTTTACGAGGAAGAACCAGTTGCAATCTTAGATCACGTGGATCATAGGCTAAGATCTCAAGTGGTGTCCTTGGTTCGGGTCCAATGGGGACATCACAATATTGAGGAGTCAACCAGGGAACGTGAGGACGATATGCGAGAAAAGAATACACATATCTTTTTGCAAGGTACGCCTAAATTTTGAGGGCAAAATTCCCTTATAAGGGGGGGAGTATGTAATAACCCTTACTTTTGAGTAAATTATTTTATATTAATTTACCGTGTGAAGTAATTATATAAAATATTGGATGATGGATTAAATGTCATTTTAAGTGAGTTAAAAGATAATATTTACTAGATTTTTGCATATTTACTATTATGTGAATGTAAATAGCATCATGTTAAGTTTTGTAGTGTCGTTGTGCTTTAAATGACATTTATGGTTTCAAAAAATGAAGTCGGAATTTGAACTAATTTATAATATTACGGATGCCAATTTAGAGGGCATGGTCAGTCCCGAAATAGTCGAGATAGTCAAAATAAGTGCATATTGTATTTTTGGGTTTCGGGCACTTTTGACAGGTTGTGACTTAAATATGTAGTTACGAGTCATTTTAATGACGTATTAACTTTTAAAGATGGTAATTAAGGCTAAATACCTGATTGAGTCTTACAACCCCTTTTATTCCTTAAGTATATTCTTATTAATCCTAGAAAGAAAGAGAGAGAAAGAGAATTTGGGGCAAAGAAGAGAAAGGAGAAGAATTAAAGAAATTGGGTTTGATCTTGAATCTACCGTAAGGGAATTCAAGATTTGAGCTTAAGGAAAGTTTCTAACTTGCTACTACATGATTTAATGGGAATAATTTGTTGTGATAGTTATGTAATTGGAGAATTGGAAAAAATAGTAAGTTTTGATAAATATTGAGGTTTAACCCTTGGATCTTATTGTTTGTATGATCTAAGTTGTCCATGTGAGCTTGTTGGGGTGAGGAGATGTTGTGGTTCTGTGTTAGTTGATGTTAAATAAGGGAGTGTGAGAATAAAGGTTTTAAGTTTTGGATTTAGCATTGTATAAGAAGAGTGAATCGTGGGTCTGATAGGCGCGGTCGATCGCGGTCCCACGACGGGTCGACCGGGCCTTAAGGGGGAGGCATACTGCTTTCTTCGATAAGTATAAATTCAGAGCGTGGCCGACCGCGGTCCCGGACAAGTTAAACGGTCCTTCCAAAATGAGCTTATTGCATTCCTTTCTAGGCTAAACCGTTGAGGCGCGGTCGACCGCGGTCCCATGACTGGTCGACCGGTCCCCTGTTTTTCACTCTTAAATCCCTAATTCTTTTATGTATGCTCGTGCGCTCACTAAAGATACAGTTGATCCCGAGTTCGAAACACAGGAGTGACTTCTTTATGTATGCTCCTGCCCAAAGGCACGACGAAAATTCCAAAATTTTCAAAGTACCTAATTGCAAAATGGTGAAAATTTCATTCCCCGACAAAATTTCTAAAGTTTGTAATGTTTTTTAATTCCGAAAACAAACCAAAGATCATAATGTTTTTTAAACATTCACGTAAAGCTTTTAGAAAATGGTAGAAATAGCTTTGGAAATGTTTATCGTTTTTCTATTAAAAATTTCTAATTTTTTAATAAATAAACTGAAAAATAATAAAAAAAACATTTTGGGATTGTCACTTTTTTTTCTGTTAAAAAATTAAAAACAACAAAGAGAATAAAAATAGTATTCATTATTATTTTCGAATAATAATAAATAATTTTAAACATAGTAGCCAAAAGATTTATTATATAACGTAAATAATTGTAAACAATTTTTAAAAAAATGAGCAAAACATCCTTTATTTATAAGCCTATTGATCCTGTTTAAGAAATAAAAAATACTTCAACAATAATAACTAATAGTTTGTTAAAATAATAATAGTCCATCAAGGACCTCGTATAAACAAAATAATCAAAAAGTGTAATTTTCCTATTACAACCAAGTCAAGTACAATAAAACATGAAACTCACCACACTAAATTGAACATATATACGACTTTCCAATACACATTAGCCAAATTTATAGGTACTAATACAAAACTAAACTATTATAGTAACCCTACTTGAAACTAATTATAAACAAATCTATAGTGCCCCTACTTTAAAAACTCAATAGTGGTTATCCATAACTAATTTCCTCGCACGACAATCCCATGAACGTAATGTTGACTTCACATTAGGAACCTTCAACAAAATTATTAAAAAGTATTAGTTTCGTCATGCAACAGCGGCATACACTACAACTTTAGCGTTTTGGAAAGTGAAATATTAGAACACATACTAAAACATAATAACACATACGTATGCTCGGGTTCAAACTTGAATAATATGAGTATATGCCTGTGAATAGTAACATATAAAAGCCAGTTAGAAGAACCATAAAAAACTAAAACTCAATCAAAATCACATGTAATGCTAAACCATTTGATTCAAACTCTCATCTTCCAAAACTCAAAATGAACGACACATAAGGAAAAAACTTAGGTCTAGAAGCTACTCAAATGATTTATTCAACAACACAAAATTAATAGTGTATTCATTCCACAACGATTCAAAAACAGTGTATTCATTCAATAACGATTCAAGAATAGAGGATTCGATCAATAATGATTCAAGACCAAACAACACTTAAACTCAGCTAAAAATGTACTCACTAAAATCATATAATAACATGCTGCAAACACCAAAGTGTCATCACTAATAGGCTTAATCAATATAAGAGAAATCATGTAATTTTGAATTATGTGCCAGATTACCAGTGCAGATTTCTTTAACACGAAGTAAAATTGTAGTGCTCTCGTGTGGGGATCAACTGATCACTACTTAGTATAGAAGAATAAGACACGCGTAATGAAAAACAAACTAAGTTACTAGTGAACTAATCTATATCCACCACCTATATGATAAGGTTTCAATAGTTGGAGACATGCTTATTTACCAGCATTCCACCCTTTGGCGATGAGCTCCATCGCCTTCTTATTTCTGTCGTGCATTCCTCTCTGTGGATTAAAGTGGGAAAGATGAAAGGTTTTTTTAAGAGTATCCTTTATAAAGAAGGATTTAACAATATTATTTGTCTTTGTGCGGAATCAAGCACACCAATCCTGCATGAGTTTAAAGATACAGACTATAGGATAGCAGTTGATTATCGTGGCATTGTTGAGAGCTTTCTAGTTAACAATCGCGGAGATTCGGGTATATCGATATTTTAGGAAATAACCATCCAGAATGCCTATTTCTATCCTATCAAATTTCTCTATTCTGAAATGATTGTTCAATGTTTACTAATAATGATGTTTTAAGTGTAAGAAATAAATGTCCATTTTTTTATCACTCTACCAACATAGTAATTGCCCTGCCATTGAGACTTGTATCAACACATAATAAGCAGTAATAGAGCTTTGACATCAGAACCAAATTAAAACAGATCAGTACAAACCTGTAAAAGACAAATTAAAATAGAAACAAATCCGCCTAAAAACAAATTGAAACAAATCAGAAACATAAACATACCATACATGATATTAAAACCAATAGAGCTTTGACATCAGACTCCCAAAGATTAAATAGTTGATGAAATAATTGACAACAGAACATTCAAAATGAAATTTTAAAACACTTATAATCATCATATCTCAATTAAAATATGGATACGGGGGTCATTAGAAAATCAATCAAACACCTAAATAAGTAATCAATTTCATACAACATAATTAAATTAATGATTCCAGGAAACATATTCATTCAACAATGATTCCAAACTGTATTTTGGTGTACAAAATAATGTTAATTTCCTAGCAACACAACCAAGAAACTATAAAATCTATGTAGGCAGAGGGAATTGAATCGTAAATCAACTAACCTCTTTGATTTATAATTCTATTTTGTAGCTTAAATTTGAGCTGCGTGAAAATCTTACGTTTTCCGTGGGCATTATATTTTCTTGGTATTTTATTAGATGTGATGAATGGAAATAGGCATACATATGCACCCAAAGTCACTGTTAAAAGTAAACAAAGAAAAAAAATTGTTAAGGCTAGTTATTTCGCACATTGGAATATGTGACTATTGAAACTTGTTGAATAATGAGACCAAACTAATGAAAACATTGAAGGGACCTATATCCATAGAACCAATATCTTGTCACATAACACAAAAATTAATCAACTGACTCATAATTGCTACATATATGAGCAGTTTCATTCAAACACCCCCTAAAAAAATATGTAGATAGGTTATCAATTGCTACATGTCAATTAAGGGGGCTTAGACGTCACCCTATCCCACAACTGAGTTCAAAATAGACTAACAAGAGGTTAGAGTTAATCACTGACAAACCATATTATTGATAATGAAAACTGGATGATCTCGATGCAAAATCTATACATCATAAATTCACACCTGCCATTTTGATAAACAGACGCATCTGAGGGATCGAGATCCAATCGACCATAGATTCACACCTGCCCTTCACGCATGATTTGTAGGATTCCAATAAATGACACATAAAGTTAAAACTTAATCTATAAATCTATAAAAATGTAAAGAAGAGAATAAGTTTGTTTACAGATCTGATAAGAGGGATTATTGAGTCTAGTTCAAAATATGCAAAAAGGATGTAAAGGGGTGTTATTAAAGTTTTTATATGGAGATATAAAGTTGGATAACTTATCTTGGTGTTGTGGCCTGGCTGGTGGAATAGGTATGTTACATATCTGGTTTGATGGATGTTGTTGACGCTGCGACATTGGTTGAAGATCTTACCCATCTTGGTAGATTTGTTACAAAAATCCTATAATGAAGAAATTTAATGGAAGATCAATAAATAAATGCATAGATAAAGTGAGAGAAAAATAAAGATACCATTGGTAGAGCCATGGACATTCGATGAAGAGAGAGTTGGGCATATATGGTTCGTTGAGCATTACACAGACCAAAGAGAGAATATAGAGATAAGGTACCCATTAATATCCCTACTGTGCATCATAGCCACCAAATGTGAGCAGGTGGGAAGGATGGTAGTGATGGTGACTAAATCACATGAACCCCAGCACGTAATATCCTACCGAAGAGCCTCAAAGTTCCATCATGATCACCAACTTATTCATGAACACATATTATCGAGTTCCACAAAAATATATCCTTCTCAGCCATCAACTCAAAAAATCTCTAACAAATTGCTAACACATTTGCATTTTTCGTAGAAATCAATCAACGAATTTGAAATTACAACACCTACAACATACCCCAATCGTGTACAGTAATCGGTAGACCTGTTAAGTTCTTATGTACAGCATTCGGTACACCTACAATCATATGGTTTAGCAGATCTCAAAAACCATATGGTTTAGCACATTGTCTCACATTTTATTAAAAACCATTGGGTTTGGTCACACATTGTCTTAGATTTATTCTCATGACTTCAGTTGCTGTGATTGTAGTGTTGTGCATCTCCAGCATACCTCTAGACCAACTTTATATCCCATTTTCATGCTTCTCCGTGGGTGTCTAACGTGTATAGAACCTCCAAAGATGGTATTTTGTGTCCTACACAGTTGTCAAAAACTCGTAGCAAACTCATTGTATGAGCTACAACAGATGTCCTGCTAATCCTCCAAAATGAACCTGTTAATCCTCTGTAAATACCATATTTGAAATGTGCATATGAGAAAAATAATTTTAGAAGCTATTCATGTCTAATGTTATAGTAGCAGTTAATGAATAGTAGTAGCAGCTAGCCTATGGTGCAATAGAACCGAATCATTTAAGCGAGACAATAGAAACCTCTCTTTCTACTGGCCTCTGTTTCTGGAGAGCACCCTCATGCTCCTTATCCACATGATCTCTGTGGGAAACCTTGTGTCTGTTGTACCCTATTTTAGGGGAAAGATAGAGATATTCAAAGTAGTTTATGCAAAATATAGTTTGTGTAAATAACAATTAACTACACCTACTTCAGTGCATTATTTAAACTATCATAATGTAAGACTAAGATAAAAATACATGTGCATACATATATAAACATATAATTAAAATCAAAACAAAGGCTTACAATATTACCATTACGTTTATTGTCATATTATTTTAAATTTTTTTAACTCTCACTACTTAGTTATTAAAGAGAACTTTTTAACAATGTATTAAATAATCACATAAAAGATATGAAATAAACATCTTATAGTATAAATTATCAACATAAATATCAAATATATAAACTAAAATCTCCAAACACTCTAGGTTTTTGTTATCAATGCACTGTAACCTAACATAACCCATGATTCAGTCACAATTGGTTGTACCCGACCTGATCTAATAGTGATCACAGTTGGGAACAAATAGTGATGACAATTGGTTGTGCCCGACGATCAATTTGTGGATTCTCAACGAGTTTGAATGGGTTGTGGATCATCAAAATAGGAGGGTGAGTCGCTAAATCCTTCAGCTATGGAGGATATAGCCACTGATGGTTTGGAAATCTAGTTACCATGAATATATTTTATTTCTGGTTGTAGTCTAACTTTCTAACAATTGTCGAATCTTTTCATTATGACTCGATTGCTGTCGTCCAACTTTCTCACCACTCCGGCAAACTATTACAAATATTGACCCAAAATAAATTACGACTGATATGTAGTGCGGTGGCTAGAGGTGGATATTATCCATGAATCATCTATATTACGGTGGGGTATAACCGGGCGAAATAGGTATTGCTATGAAATAGAAACCTATAAAAGGAGAAAATGAAGTGTTAGATAGTGGTAGAGTGGGATAGTGTTTGGATAGTGCAATACAATCAAAGCCTTATTTTTCTAATTTTTATCATAAACGAACATGAAAAAATATACATGGTTAATGTTTTTAAGAGTAATTGGGTATTGATCTGCAAAACAAACATGTAAGCGCATTAATTGTACACATTAAAACAGTAGATATAAAAAATTTAAAATCTTAGTCCACAAACAATATTACTGACTACGCTTGGTAATACAAAGTGATACATGTAATGCAAAGTGATATACTAATCTAAAAGAAATTACTATTGATCATTGTGATACATTAATCATATAATAGGTGTGTAAAGACAATTCACATTTAAAAATGAAATATAATAGAAAAAGATATAAAAATTACTTATAACATAATGTATTATTTAGTACAACCAGGTTAAACAACAGAGAAATAAAACTCTAAAGTAAGAACAACTACATATACCAGCTGTGAAAAATGATATATACACCTAGCATCTAACGTATAATGAAGTCAAAAAGTTAACAAAGAATGAAATATTACACGATAAGTCTAAAATATATTCAACCATAATATTATTAAATTTAATAAATACTAAATACCCCCCTAGTACGCCTCTACCCCATAATAAATCCAAATTAGCTGATTCTATATCACACACCTTAAACAAACACTTAATTCATCAAGATCGTAAAAATCTGAAACCAAAACAGAAAGTTAAAAATATGCAATAACTGGAACTTCTTTAAGATAGGAAATAAAAAAAACATAACTATGTAACACTGACTTTCCATTACCATCACTGTTGTACACCATAAACTCCATTAGTTCTCTTTGATAACAAACAAAAAGTCTTTAATGAGTAGTCCAGGTTTTCAGGGTTATTTCGTTAAAGAACTTCCTTGCAACTAAAGATGGGGGAAAAGGATTGCAAAAATCAGTTCTTTATTTATGCGATCTCCAACCTTTGAAATAACCATCAAAACAAACAAAAAGCAACAAAATCTTGTAGATCTAAACGGATTTGGTTTTGAAACAAATATCCTCTTATCAACATACCATTCAAACAAAGTGTCATTGAAGTAAAACATAGTACCTCGAATCTATTAGGTATAAGCTCCATCTCAGTACTGTAGATCAAAACCTGCACCGAGAGAGAGAGAGAGTGAAGCACCTTATACTCTTGACTCACTTGAGTCTATATTGTATAAGTGTTCATCTAGTTTGGAAATTGTGACAAAATTATGTCTAACCTAGAATTCAAAGAACCTCAGAGCTTGCATTTCTATTTCATCTTTGATTGAAGGGATCTAGACCTAATTACCAACACTCACACACAGTAGAATGAATCATTTACATGTCATACTGCATATTAGTGTGTGTACATATGTTGAGTGTGTTAAAATCCCCAATATTGTTTTTTAAATATTTTTTGGGATTTTTTAAAACATTTTAAAAATAAGGTTTTATTAATAAAACTTGGTTTTAAAAGGTTATGGGGTAAATCTGCTATTTTAGAATGTTGGTTTAATTGTCTAAAGTTGCCTTGGGTAGAATTTGAAAGTGGCAGAGACTTCAGGGTTTACATTGTAATTACTTTAGACGCGCATTTTATCTCGCCTCATATGCCAACATGTGTTAGCTTCTGATTGGTGAGAAGTGTGTTTCCTTGCTGAGACAAATCGAGTGATCATTTTCATCCCTAGGATCGTTCTTATCAACGATCTGCATGTCTTCCATTATAATCCCTGTGATCCCCTTTGAACCAATCAGGAGAGCATTAACCACCGCATATCGTATACCCTTGGATCTAAGTCAATTGAAATTGACTAAATCTGGTCCCTTGATTTCAATCCTTATTCTCGAACCTTCCCAGCCTCTTATAAAACTCTCAGCATTAGAAGACTTTTATCATTTCGTCATTTGAGATAAAGAAAGAGAGAGTAGAGAGAGAAGAGATAGAGAAGACAGAAACCAGAAGAGAGAGAAAGAGTTAAAAACCCTAACTCTAACCCTAAATCGTCTAAACAGTTCAAACCAAATGTAAACCTTCAAACCTCTATACTTTACCAAACACAACCTTGAGTGTTTGAGTGCTTTGAGAGATGATTTGAGAGCTGGTTTGTTGCTGTAACCTCTTCTTCTTTGGATCTTGTTTCCAACTTAATCATTTTCTTAGATCTATTGTTCTTGTATATAGAAATTTTTCAGATCTGAGTTTTTCATGATATATTACACTTAGTTTGCATGTTTGTTTCTCAGCTTGAGAAATATTTTTTTGATTCATTTTCTGTAAATGTTTTTAACTTTTAAATCAACAAAAAAGTTTTTTGTTTCTAGTTATCTTAAAACAAGACCTTAGACCTAGTTTGGAATCACACTTGGAGGTTTTCAATCTCGAAAATCTTTTCAAAACTCTGAGATTGATTAAGATCTTGACTGTCTTCTAAGCAAGATATCCGTGGTTCTGGGATTGTTTTAAAGGTCAAAAAGGTTAAGTTTTGTGAGAAGGGAGAAAAAGAAAACTCACAGCATATAGACTTATATGTAATTTGCTAGGATTGTTTGTACATGATAAGTGTGTGTGTGTGTGTGTGTGCATCCATGTGTTAGAGAGCACCTCCACAAACACTTTCACTCTACCACACGAAAAGTGTTGGTAATAAGATCTTGAGAAAAAGAGTCGACGTAAAGAGATTGAACAAATTGGAGTTAACAAACTGAGAGGACAACATCAACAATCAGAACTGCAGAGAAGTTATGAGGACACCAGAGGTTACATTCCTAAACTTATATAGGTCTGAGTTGTATGCATGTTTGTTATATAGTTTGTAACTGCTAAATTTGTTTATAGTGGATTTTTGTTTTACTCCGTAGAGGGAGTCGTGGATGTTTCCTCGGTTGGGTGAGTTTTTACCACGTAAAAATCTTGTTCTTAATCTTCCTACATCTTCTCATCTCATTCTTTGTTGTGCTGGGTTTAAAATCTTGTTTAAAACTGTTTAATAAACCTGTTATTCAAATCTTGAATAGATATCGTACATACTGTTATCAAACACATCTTGTGTTCAAATAGTTTTGGTTTTTGAGAAAAGAGTTTCTTCAAAAAATAGTTCGGAGTTACTTAAATAGTTTAATTTTATTAAACGACTCTAGTAACATAATTTCAATTAGTATCAGAGCTTGGTAAACTTCCTTTAAAGAGATCCTGTGTTTCTGAAATTGTTTTCTGAAAATCAAATATGGACGAGAAAAATGAAAGATTTGGTAACTTGACCAGACGTCATATCTTTGATGGAACCAATTTTGCTTACTGGAAAGTAAGAATGATTGCTTTCATTCAAGGAACTCTTGGAGATGATGTCTGGGACATTGTTGAAAATGGTTATACTTTTCCTACAAAACCAGCCACTGAAGGAAGTAATGAGAGGGTTAATAAATCATTAAGCGAGTTCACTCAAGAAGAGAAACAAGTTTCTCGAAATAATAACAAAGGAAAGAATGCCATATTTATGTCTATAAATGAACATGAGTTCAAAATAATCTCATCCTGTACCACTTCTAAGGAAGCTTGGGACACTTTAGTTACTGCTCATGAAGGTGACACTAAAGTTAAGGCTGCTAAAACTCAAATGGTCATTCAACAGTATAATTCCCTAATTATGTCTGAGACTGAGTCATTTGATGACTTCTATATGAACCTGACTGATATTGTGACAAAGCTACATGCTAATGGGATAACATATGATAGACAAGAAATTGTATCTAAAATTCTGAGATCATTACCACAGAAATTTGATAACAAAAGATATGTTATTGAGGAAATGTGTGATATTAATCTCACTCCTGAACTACTCAGTAGTAAATTAAGAACTATGGAAATGGAACTGGAATTTAAGAAACAATTGACCCAGTCCCATGGGAAACAGACTAGTTCCAATCTAAGCTTCTCTTCTAAATTGATTAAGCATGAGTTTAATACTTCCAATGATGATTCTGATGAGGAATGCGATATAGAGAGTTTGGACAATCAGATTGCCTTAATGTAAAAAAAGTTTAAGAAAATCATTAAATTTTGAAACAACATGGCAAATAAACAATGCAAGTCCAATTATCCAACTCCTTTCAATCACAGACTTCATGAGAAAAGCCATGACAAAAATCACAAGGACTCTCACACTAGACCTAACAGAGACCTTAAGAAGACTGAATGCTATAGATGTGGTAAACTAGGACACATTGCACAAGACTGTAGAGTTAACTTGAACACTCAAAACAAACACGCTAGAGCCAACATTTGCAAGACATGGGATGGTTCAAGTGAATCTGAAAATGAGGAACCTGATTCATCTGATAACCTGACAAAAACTCTAATTATAGGAAGAGAAAGACCAAACCTAAGAGAACATTTCCTAGAAGGATTCCTAAGCACTTTCCTAAACCAAATGCTCATGTTTTTCATAAAACTCAAAATCATGCGCAAAACATTTTTCAACAAAAATCGAATGCTCGCAGATTTTATCAGCTGAGAGCTAATAAGTGCAAAATGAAAACTAGAGCTATTTGGGTTAGAAAAGATGATATATTACCTCGGATGAAGTGTAACATAGTTATTACTGCTTTAAAAGCTGAACACACGTCATCTGGTTGGTATTTAGACTCTGGATGTTCTAAGCACATGACTGGGGATGATACTAAACTTTTGAACAAAACCAGCTTTGCCGGTGGAAAAGTTATTTTTGGTGATGGAGTATCATCTCAAATCATAGGCAAAGGAACTCTCCACGAAGAAGGACTCCCTGTTCTTGAAAATGTCCTTCTAGTTAAAGGTCTCAAGGCCAATCTACTTAGTATATCGCAATTTTGTGACTCAGATCATACTGTTACCTTTTCAAAGAATAATTGCAAAAAATTTAAATGAAAAAGGTGAATGCATAATTACAGGATTCAGGACTCCTGACAATTGTTATACTGTCATGAACAATTCTGAAATCTGTAATGTTGCCATAATGGATGACAACGAGATATGGCATAACAGAATGGGTCATATAAATTACGATAACCTTAGTATATGACCTCTCAAGAAATAGTTAGAGGAGTTCCTAAAATCAAACCCATTCCTAACATTGTCTGTGGTTCCCGTCAGGAAGGTAAAATTGTTAAGGCACCTCATAAGAAAGTTAATGATGTTCTTACCTCAAATCCCTTGGAGCTCATCCATATGGACCTAATGGGTCCCTCCCAAACTGTTAGTCTTTGTGGACACAGTTATATTTTAGTTATGGTTGATGACTTCACAAGATTTACTTGGGTAGCCTTTTTAAAACAAAAGTCTAACACTTTTCAAACTTTCTTAAAAATACTTATTCGGATTGAAAATGAAAAGGACACTCAAGTAAATAGAATCCGTAGTGATAGAGGTGGAGAATTCGAAGACACTGGTATAATAGAGTATTGTGACTATAATGATTACAAACACGAGTTTAGTGCTCCTAAGACTCCTCAACAAAATGGGATCGCAGAGAGAAAGAGTCGTACCCTTCAAGAGATGGCACGTGTTATGTTACATGCCAAGAGTTTTCCTAAATATTTTTGGGTAGAATCTATTCGCACTGCCTGTCACATCATAAATAGGGTCTATCTTAGAAATAATTCCAAACAAACCCCTTACGAACTTTGGTACAAGAAAAATCCCAATCTTAAGTACCTTAGAACTTTTGGTAGTACATGTTATGTATGCAAAGATAGGGAACACTTGTCCAAATTTGAGAGCCGAGGAGATAAAGCTATATTTTTAGGATACTCGCCTATTAGTAGAGCCTATCAAGTGTATAATCTTCGCACTAAAACCTTGATGGAATCCATAAATGTAATTGTGAGTGACACTACTGTAGAGAGTAAGCCTGGTGAATCAACTATTGAGTAAGATCCTACAAACATTTTAGAAAATAACTCTCCTGAAATAGATGATTCATTACCAATTGAGACACCTGAAGTACCTAATTGGGTTTTTAAAGATCATCCCATAAATAACGTAGTTGGTAACCCTAGTGAGCCAGTGCGTACAAGATCCCAACTAAGAAACTATGCACATTATGCATTTTTGTTTCCCTAGTGGAACCAAAGAATGTAAATGAGGCATTGAATGACTCTCACTGGATTTCTGCTATGCAGGAAGAACTTCTTCAATTTGTCATTCATGATGTTTGGTATCTTGTTCCTCGTCCTGATCACAAAAAGGTTATTGGCACACATTTGATTTTTAAAAATAAGTCTGATGAAAGTGGGATAATCATTAGAAATAAAGCTAGATTAGTTTCTCAAGGATACTCTCAAATTGAAGGAATAGATTTTAACGAGACCTTTGCTCCTGTTACTCGGCTAGAATCTGTTTGTCTTCTCTTTGCTATAGCTTGCCACATGCATTTTACACTTTACCAAATGGATGTCAAATCTGCATTCCTTAATGGAATATTGACTGAAGAGACCTATGTAGAACAACCTAAAGGGTTCATTGACCCTCAATATCCAAATCATGTATTTCGTCTTAAAAAGGCTTTGTATGGCCTTAAAAAAGTACCTAGAGCTTGGTATGAGCGGCTTTCCAGTTTCCTCTTAGATAAAGGTTTCAAAAGAGGTGGAAATGATCAAACTCTTTTTGTCAAACATTTTGACAAACACATCATTATTGCTCAAGTTTATGTTGACGATATTATGTTTGGATCAACTTCTCCCTCAGAAGTAAAATCCTTCTCTGAAATTATGCATAAGGAATTTCAAATGTCTCTTATGGGGGAGTTGCAATTTTTCTTAGGTCTTCAAGTCAAACAAAATTCAGAAGGATTATTTGTCTCGCAATCTAAATACGCTTTAGAGATAGTAAAGAAATTTGTCCTTGAGAGTGCTAAAGATGCTAAAACGCCCATGAGTACTACGGTAAAACAATCCAAAGACGAAACTGGAAAATTCATAAATCCTACTCTATATCGTAGTATGATAGGAACCTTACTATATCTTACTACCTCGCATCCTGATATAATGTATGCTTTGTGTTTATGTGCTCGTTATCAAAATAATCCTAAAGAGAGCCATGTGAATTATGTTATACGTATCATTAAATATGTAAAAGGCACTCTGAATCTAGGACTTTGGTACACTAATGACACACCAAGCACTATAATTGGGTACACTGATGCTGACTGGGCTAGGTGTACTGATGATAGTAAAATCACATCAGGAGCATGTTATTATATAGGTAATAACTTGGTAGGATGGAGTAGTAAGAAACAAAACTGCACATCACTCTCAACAACTGAATCTGAATACATAGCAGCTGGCAGCTGTTGTGCTCAATTACTATGGCTTAAACAAATGCTAAGTGATTATGGTATTCAAGAAAACCAATTGCATCTCTATTGTGATAATCAAAGTGTGCTTAATATTTCTAAAAACCATGTTCGACACTCGTGAACAAAACACATTAAAATAAGACATCATTTTATACGCGAATTGGTTGAAACTAAGGAATTAGAAATCAATTATCTTCCTACTGATCTACAACTTGCAGATATGTTTACCAAACCTTTAGATTACAATTGATTTATTTCTTTGCGTAAATCTATTGGTATGGTGTGTGCTGATTAATCTCTTTGTTTTTTTTCCCTTTGTCCATTTGAGACAAAATGGGGGATAAATTTGAGTCTCTAATGACTCTTTATATATGCTAAACAGCTTGATCTTAGTGATTCATTCCAGGTTTTTGTACAGTTTTACTCAACAGTTGTAATAGGGTATTCAATTGTAAATAGTTGAGTTATGTACTTTTCCTTTCTAGGATTTAGGTAGATAGATTTTTATAGGAATAGGTTTCCTTTCTTTTTAATGCCCTATGAGTTCTAGTTGACTCAAAGAAAATTTTGTCTCATATTTCCAAAGGGGGAGATTGAAGCACCCTATACTCTTGACTCACTTGAGTCTATATTGTATAAGTGTTAATCCAGTTTGGAAATTGTGACAAAATTATGTCTAACCTAGAATCCAAAGAACCTCAGAGCTTGCATTTCTATTTCATCTTTGATTGAAGGGATCTATACCTAATTACCAACACTCACACACAGCAGAATGAATCATTTACATGTCATACTGCATATTAGTGTGTGTACATATGTTGAGTGTGTTTAAATCCCCAATATTGTTTTTTAAATATTTTTTGGGATTTTTTAAAACATTTTAAAAATAAGGTTTTATTAATAAAACTTGGTTTTAAAAGGTTATGGGGTAAATCTGCTATTTTAGAATGTTGGTTTAATTGTCTAAAGTTGCCTTTGGTAGAATTCGAAAGCGGCAGATACTTCAGGGTTTACATTGTAATTACTTTAGACGCGCGTTTTATCTCGCCTCATATGCCAACATGTGTTAGCTTCTGATTGGTGAGAAGTGTGTTTCCTTGCTGAGACAAATCGAGTGATCATTTTCATCCCTTGGATCGTTCTTATCAACGATCTGCATGTCTTCCATCATAATCCCTGTGATCCCCTTTGAACCAATCAGGAGAGCTTTAACCACCGCATATCATATGCCCTTGGGTCTAAGTCAATTGAACTTGACTAAATTTGGTCCCTTGATTTCAATCCTTATTCTCGAACCTTCCCAACCTCTTATAAAAAGGCTCCTACTCTCAGCATTAGAAGACTTTTGCCATTTCGTCATTTAAGAGAAAAGAAAGAGAGAGTAGAGAGAGAAGAGAGAGAGAAGAGAGAAACCAGAAGAGAGAGAAAGAGTTAGAAACCCTAACCCTAACCCTAAATCGTCTAAACAGTTCAAACCAAATGTAAACCTTCAAACCTCTATACTTTACCAAACACAACCTTGAGTGTTTGAGTGCTTTGAGAGATGATTTGAGAGTTGGTTTGTTGCTGTAACCTCTTCTTCTTTGGATCTTGTTTCCAACTTAAGCATTTTCTTAGATCTATTGTTCTTGTATATAGAAATTTTTAGATCTGAGTTTTTCATGATATATTACACTTAGTTTGCATGTTTGTTTCTCAGCTTGAGAAATATTTTGTTGATTTGTTTTCTGTAAATGCTTTTAACTTTTAAATCAATAAAAAAGTTTTTTGTTTCTAGTTCTCTTGAAACAAGACCTTAGACCTAGTTTGGAATCACACTTGGAGGTTTTCAATCTCGAAAATCTTTTCAAAACTCTGAGATTGATTAAGATCTTGACTGTCTTCTAAGAAAGATATCCGTGGATTCTGGGATTGTTTTAAAGGTCAAAAAGGTTAAGTTTTGTGAGAAGAGAGAAAAAGAAAACTCACAGCATATAGACTTATATGTAATTTTGTAGGACTATTTGTACATGATAAGTGTGTGTGTGTGCATGCATGTGTTAGAGAGCACCTCCACAAACACTTTCACTCTACCACACGAAAAGTGTTGGTAATAAGATCTTGAGAAAAAGAGTCGACGTAAAGAGCCTGAACTAATTGGAGTTAACAAACTGAGAGGACAACATCAACAATCAGAACTGCAGAGAAGTTATAAGGACACGAGAGGGTACATTCCTAAACTTATATAGGTATGAGTTGTATGCATGTTTGTTATATAGTTTGTAACTGTTAAATTTGTTTATAGTGGATTTTTGTTTTACTCCGTAGATGGAGTCGTGGATGTTTCCTCAGTTGGGTGAGGTTTTAACACGTAAAAATCTTGTTCTTAATCTTCCTACATCTTCTCATCTCATTCTTGGTTGTGCTGGGTTTAAAAGCTTGTTTAAAACTATTTATTAAACTTGTTATTCAAATCTTGAATAGATCTCGTACATACTCTTATCAAACACATCTTGTGTTCAAATAGTTTTGGTTTTTAAGAAAAGAGCTTCTTCAAAAAATAGTTTGGAGTTACTTAAATAGTTTAATTTTATTAAACGGCTTTAGTAACAGAATTTATTTTATTAAACGGATTTAGTAACAGAATTTCAGAGAGAGAGAGAGAAGCAGACCTTTGTTCGTATAACAAATAAAAAAAAGATAAATATGGAGAAAAATATGGTTCTGATCTACAGTCATGTGGGATACGCAGTCGTGGGTAGGGTGAGGATGCGGTGGAGAGGAGGAGGAGGTGACGCAAAGAGGAGGAGGAGGAGGGGGAAGCAGCCGTGACGGATTTGAGGGGAGGCCCGTTTGAGAGGGAGATAACGAGGTCAGGGATAGCATATGGGGAAGCATCGAATGAGGGGGGGGGGAGAGAAAATGAGAGGTGTGTAGGTTTTGATGCGTGTAGATTACTAATATACCCTTTATATTTAAATCATATGGATACTTTAGAAGGAAAATGGGGGGGGGGGGGGGGGGATGTCAAATTTAAGGGATAAAAGAGGAAATGTTTGAAAAAATACATTTCATTACATCAACTTTTGATCTTATGACATACCTAAGTTTTCTACTTTATTATATAGATATATACTAGGGTATGCCAGTGCCTGAAGTCACGATGATAATTTTTCAAAGTATTAAGTCATGTATAAATTAAGTAAGTTCTTATATAACACAAATACGATAAATAATTTTAAAAAAATTGTGAGTTCTCCACTGATTATTCCACATAGCATGTTCTTTTTTATACCACTTGAGACAATACTACAAAAATCATCAATATGGACTCTACAATTTGAAATAATGTTAAGGAGAAAAGATCATGTAAAAAATCATGAGAAGAAACCACCAAGTATAAACAAAAATAAAACAACTCTTATATATATATATATATATATATATATATATATATATATATATATATATATATATATATATATATATATATTATAAAAAGCATTGGTGTCTTAACAGAATTCTCAAAATACACCGCATTTTTCTAAGAATAAAGGTGCGTACATAGTTTAGCTTCTCTCCTTTATAAAATGAATGTTCTCTCTTTGGACAAAAAAACTACTCATAAAATAAAAAGAAAGCTAATGACCCGGGCCTAGCAACCAATTATATGATTTTACTGTTGGGCGCATTGCAATCTCTGAGCTCCACCGCCATGCATGTCATCAATATCATCATAAGCTTCCTGCTGCTTAAGATCACCAAGAAACTGTGGAAAACAATTCGAGACAAATAATTTCTCCAGTAATAATTTTGGTGACCAAGCAAGAAATTGATACATTAAAGAGCACCAAATATAACCCTAATAATATCCCAAATATCAAACCTGAAAATTCGATCCCCAATGCGGGTTGGGAAACTCGTTTTCATCACAGTTAATTTTGTAATATATTGTATAATTGATTACTATGGCCATACTCTTGTCACCACCTAATGGAAAAAATAATCAGAAAGTCAAACGTGGTTGGGGGCTGAGAGGTTTTAATAGAAATAAACCATTTCAAAATGGCACACCTCTAAAAAGAATGCAATGCAAATAAAATACCTGATTTCAAAGTTCGTGATTTACCACAACAAAACAACTTTAAAAAATGTAAACAACATACCAGATACATGTAAACCCCCAAAATGTAAACTGAGCCTTGAAGAAGAAGAAGAAGAAGAAGAAGAAGATGGAGATGTGTTAGAGTGTGTGTGTGTGTGTGTGTGTGAGAGAGAGAGAGAGAGAGAGAGGAGAAGAATAAACTTGAAGAAGGAGAAGCGAAGACTGAGAGAGAAATAGGGAAGGTTAAGCATTTGCGTGAGAGAATCTGAGTATATGAAGGCAGGTTCAGCTTGTACAAATGATATTTCTCGACACCTGAAACAAAAAAAAATATCTGAATGAATTAATTAAATACACTTATACGCTCTAGGAAATATTATAAAATCTCACGTATAGAAGGTACAAATCTAAAATAAAAGAAATAATTCAAGTCCAAGATGCTTGTATGTAAAGTAATGAAGATAGCTTGGAATGTTCTATTTATATATGCTATAATTATTGAATATAAAAAATGCCAATTAAAAAATGAAAGCACCATGTGGAGGCATACTCAAGTTAACATAGTTTAGGCCAAAATACAAAATCCACTTAAAATGAACTAAACTGGATGAAATGAAAAAACAAAATAAAATCAAGTTTAGGTCAATATAATCCATTTCATAATCCTAACTTAGAAGGAAAACTTCAATTTATAATTTTTAATCTTCCTAAAATTCAGGGAATAGATTAAAAATTAAGTGCCATTAAGGAATTTCGAAATAAAAATAGAGTCACAAAGGCAATGCATTTGTCAACCATGTTGTGTTTTCATTTCGAACGCAGTGGAGATATTAAGCCTACGAATCGTATACTACTTTTCGTTTCACTTATGTATAAAGTTATCCAGTCCTCACCAAGCATATCCAACAACAGTTGTCTCACACAAAATCTAGGCCAGAATGCAGATGAAGATGGCTAGTTCTATAACCAACATCCCATTCACACCTACATGACAAACGAAAACCGTATTCCTAACCCTCCCCTTGGATCCATATATAAGTGAATCAGTATTTTAGTTTCTTATAATTATTCAACATATTTATGAAGAACTTAAGAGGGAAAGATTATCAATTATTCCACATATTTCACTCTTATATAATTTCATGAGATGTTCAAATTAATAGAAAGAAGATTGCTTATGAAGATATCATTCCTTATTCATAAATTGCACTGGTGACAGTAAAAGCAACAACTTATGCATCCACTATTTCATTCGAAAAAAATATGTAGAAGGATGGTCAGTAATGACAATCTACGTACTACACTAAAACAGTAGTAACCAATTCCCATAAGTAAATAAACAAATTCTTAATTTAGCACAAAAGACTTACCAATGCATAGTTCAAAAATCCACCCGAACGCTTATCAGGAGACCCAAACTCCACGTCATTATCAACCATATTCTTAAACCTCCCCTTGCATCCATACATAAGTGAATCATCTTTTCAGTTTCTTACAATTAGTCAACATGATTGTAATACCCCGCATTTTTATGACTTTTAAAATTGGGGATTTATTGAATTTAATTGAGATATTAATTTAATATTAATTAGACATTTTATTTTAAATATTTACTAGCGTGACGAGAGTTAGTAATTATTGGGAATTTGTTGAATATTACTAGATGAGAAGAGTAATATATGAGATTGATTTTAGTCAAATTTTCACGAGTGAATAAAATAGCAATTATGGAAATTTAATTTGGGACGCGCCTGTGTCTTGTCAGGACTAAATTATTATTATTATTAAAGTGAATAAATTATATGTCATCCGTATAGTCGTTCTAAGTGCGCCTAAGTGTCCGAAGGGTCGAGATAGTCAGAAAAGTGTACCCGGGGGTTTAGTTTGGGTCTCGGGGCGTTTTTAGGCCTAATTATCATCCCGAGAGGGTATTTTAGACATTTTGTATTTTTGGGTAATTAAACCCACGAATTTTCTTAGTATTTATTAGCCATTTAGAGTTGTCTCTTGGGGTTAACAAACACAAAGCCTAAGCCAACCATTAGAGAAGAAGGTGAAGTGATTAGAGAAGAAGATGAATAGATTTGAGAAGAAGGTGAAGAGTCTTAAAGCAATGCAAGGCCTAGAACTCACTCGATTGCACCGCCACCACCACCAAAACGTAGATCGCATGGCGAGGAACGCACCCATATAATTTTCATCAATAAATCAGACCCTTGAATCCGAGGCAAGTATCTATCTTGCTAAATTCCAAGTTAATATACCTTCCATGTTAGTCTAGGAATGAAAATCATATGTTTTAATTGAAGAAATTATATGTTTTGGAAGAGAATCCATATATGTCATAGGGAGAATACATGTACTCTGAAATCTTGATCATATGTAGAGAATTATCCACAAATTTATTATGATATTTGGGAAGAAAATCTGGATTAAAATAGAGGTTTGTGATTATTCGTACAAAATTTGGCTTTATGAATAAATCTGAGATTAAACCCCTTTTTGATTGATTCGTTGAGGATTTATTGATGTCGTTACGTTAGAACTTGTTTATGTGCATTGCTTAGACACTTGGATTACTTTGATGGGAGTTTGGTATGAAATTATAGAGGTTTGGAGGGGTTAAATTGGTTGAACCTGTAGGTTGAATATTGCAGAAAATTGGGCACGAACTGTTTGTTCGATCGATCGACCCCCTTTCCTCGATCGATCGACCCCTCCTGGAAAACTGCATATTTTTCTCCTTTTTGTTTAATCCAGTTAAGATATGTAAGAACCCTTGATTATTATTTATGGAGTATAATGGGTTATGAAAAGTACCAGTAGGGTCTAAGTAGACTTCGTTGAGTGAAATTAATATGAGATGAAATTTTGGGTTAACGGGGAGTTATTCATACATTAGAAATTGTGCGTACGTTTACTAAAAGATTGAGACTCGTGAAAGATTTAGACTAGAAGGTAAATGAGGGTATACCTACTGAAATTTATACTTAGTGAGAAAAAATATTTCGAGAGATGAGAAGTAATAACGAAGTAAATAATAAATGAGAATAAAAGAGACGAATCCATTATGAGAAATCATTGAGTAAAATTTATGTTGAGAATGGATAATAACCATTATGGGTCGTGGGAGAACCTAATTTGGAAAATATGAATATTTATATGTATGACTGTGTGATTGTGCATATATATGGTATCTGTGTATGACATACTCAGCTTACTTGTTATCTGTAACAACCCGTCCTTTTTGGAGATGATTAAATTCCATAATTTTATATAAATTAGAGATTTAAAGACTTTTCCGGAATAGTGATTTTTGGCATTTTCGAGGATTAGATGATTTTCGATGGATGGTGTGCTTACTTCTGGTATTAAGTAAATGATTTGGAGTATTTTAATGATATGTCGCTGCTAGGTAAAGCGACAGCAGATAATATTTTAATGAGGATACCGCATTTAGTTATATGGGTCAGAATAGTGATTTGCGGTCAAGTACATCGGACGGAAATTTCGTCTGCGTCGTGAGTCTCAGAATGTCCGAGATAGTCGGAAAAGAGTGCCCGATTGTCGAAATTGAGTTTCTGGGAATTTTAAAGTTAAATGGGCTCGTAATTGAGTAAACGAGTCGTTTTTGGGTTTTAAGGGTTAAAACCCTTTATCTTTCTTTACAAGGAGGGAGAGAAGGATAAAAGAGAAGAAAAGAGAGAGAAGAGAGAGATGAGGAGAGAAAAAGAGGAGAAAGGGGAGATTTTGGAAAAACTCCGCCAGATTCGACTCGAGGTCGTCGGATTTTATCCTCCAGACAAGTGTTTACTTGCTTTATTTCATTTTGTGCAATTATCTCATATCATGGTTGGTAAAAATATGATTTTTGGGTTAGAGCCCTTAAAAAAAATTTGAGAAAATTGGATATGAGTTTACATATTGATGTAATGTAAACTCTTAAAGATTTCTAGTGTTAAAACCATGTTAATGGAGGGTAAGATTGAATTTAAAGGGGAGAAATGCCAAAATTAGGTTTTTAATGGTTTTAGGGTTTAAATCTAAAAGAAATGGTTTAATACCCCAAAATAATTGATGTGTTAGTTGCAAAACAAATATTACATGTTTATTGAGTTGTTGGTTGAGATTAGAAACCATAAATATGGAGATTGGATTGAGTTTTGGGTATTTTGGAGATTGAAAAATCACCCAAACAGTGACCCTCGAAATGGCCGAATCGATTCGCCTAAGGCGATCTGCATTTCTGTAGTGGGTCAAATTGATTCGGGTTTAGACCGAATCGATTCGCCATCAAGGACTTATTTGCAGAATACTTTCCGAATCGATTCAGATTGGGGACCGAATCGATTCACCTACCCAAATCGATTCGCCAAAGGGGCGAATCTATTCTCTTAGGTGAGAATTGCCAGTTTTATCCCCTTAAGAGTATGGGGACTTAAATTACCATTTGGGATTTTTATGGGGATTCCTAGTTATGTTATCGGGACTCCTAAATGATGGTTTTGAGGATTAATAAACATTTAGATGAAAGAGAATGCCTTAGATTGGGGTAGGGCAAAATCCAGGGAATGGGCCTACTTTATGTTCAGGAAAGAACACTCCCTGGAATATTTCCGTGGGATTTTAGGCCTATATAATTATGCGTATAGAAAGCATAGTTATATTGATTTTTCTAGGTAGAATCCTATGAGGTGATTAGGATAATTTGGAAATATATAAATATATGTTTTCGCTTAGTGTGGAGTGTTATAATTTGAGATATCCAATAAGTCCTTAGATGGGATTTTGGTATTTATCATTTATCAAAGTAAGGAAATACTTTGGGTTTAGTATCATGCGAATATGAATGCATGACTATGATTCTTTGAGAGAATCTTTTCGATTATTGGTAATCGTTAGATGGTTTGGCAAATATGGCCATTTATATATATTCGAGGAGGAATATATGGTATATATATATACAATGTGATTAAAGTATATATATGATATGATGTTAATGATTTTGAAAATAAAATATAAAATTTTTCAAAATGGAAAAGAAACGGTTTTCATAACTAAAAATTTATGGTTAACACCCTCTCTAAATGACATCATAAGGGAAGTTCGCGTGTGAGCTGAAGCCCCCTGGCTAATGAATACAGGATGGATATAGTCCTAGGACATATGAGAATTTATGTTATGTTTTTCTGTGATGGTTAGGTAATTCCGGGTGTGGTTATGACTAGCCCGTAGGCATATGGCCACTTCTCGACGTCTTGCGTATAGATGCTCAGGTGTCGTAATTGATAGGCACTAGAAGATGATGGTCATTTAGGGGAGAGCCCTGGCGGGCGATCTTTGAACACGTTATATTATATATATGATTGTTTTCAATGATGTGGGACATTTTTGGTATTAAAGAAATTTTTGATAATAAATTGGCTTTAATTACATTTCCTAGATGGAAGAAGGAAAATGGGATAAATGATTTGGCTTCAATTGCATTTCCTGGATGGAAGAAGGGAAATGGGAGCATATGAAACGAAAAGAATTTTTATGATAATAAAACTGGCTTTTTAAAAGGTTATATATATGTTGAAGCAATTCATGATAATGAATTGGCTTTTATATACATTTCCTAGATATAAGAAGGGAAACGGAATGTTTTGAGATAGTAATGGAAATAAATTTTCATTCCGGGAGATAGATCCGGATGTATATGGTAATATGTATATATATTGATAAATCGAGTATTGAGGGTCTAATGGATCCCGACGATCGACCTTGTCGCGTTGTAGTGTATCAGGGGGGTTCCTTGTTTGGATTTCGCTTCGCGAGACACCCCAAGCACGAATATGGTTTAGTGTTGAGACTGGGGAGAAGCTTAGCCCTTATAACATATCTTGGACTATCTGGGGTTGATAGTGGTTGGGTGATAGACTAGTTTAGCAGGGTAGCTTGACTAGGATGTTTAGAGGGATGCGCTAGGAGTGCACTGTTAGAAGAGAGGTGAGGGGTATCTAATGGGAGTGCGATACCAATTTAAATATGAGATAAAAATATTTTTTTCTAAAAATAAGACATTTATGCACTTGCTAAATATTTTCAAAACTCGGGCTCCGACCCATTTATCTACTTTTCCTCTCTTGCTATATATATATATAGCTGTCCAGACACAGGGATGCCTTGATGACATTCCCTTCGAGTCAGACGTCAGCTGCAGCAGCAGTGGATGTGTGCAGGTTCTCGATAGCCGCTTCCATCTTTGTAATCTAGATAGGAGGTATTGCATAAACATTCGGGCCAGTGGTCCAACTCTATTTATTTATTCTTTCGTACGACATTCGATATGGTTGTATACTTTGACCGAGTTTTTGGTTATTTTATTTCATTTCATTTCAGTTTCATTTACGCATACAGTGTGGATGTTTTAATTTGTATTCGTTTAAAAAGGGTAGTTAAGTAAAATTTTGACATCGGCCTAATAGGTTATTAGTAATTAAATGGATTTTCGACAGTGATGCTAAGAATGATCCATATGAGATTATTGTTCTAATTTAAGATAGGAGTGATCGTCTGGTATTTTATTAGGCGGGGTGTCATAGATGGTATTAGGGCATCAGGTTCTAGTATCCCTAGGAATCTGTGCAAACGTACTACACTTTCAGCGTTGCTCTCAATTTGTTATAGAGCCTCAGGATTAGGATTGTTGATTTCCCTTGTGAGATTTCATTATCCTTCCATGTTATAAAATTATAGTGATCTTTTGCGCGCTCGTTTGAGAATCGTGTGCGGGGCTTGGATTGCAGCAGGAGGTGGGGCTTAGCTAGAGCAGCTGGTAGAAGTTGGGGACGAGGACCTTAGTCGAGGTCGCTTTCCCTGTGGCAAGTGCTAAGAATTTTGGTGACGACTACTAAAGTATAGTAGTCTTGAGTATTGCAGTACCGCTATAGTAGAGAATGGTACTGAGGTTGAATTTTTAGTAAAGTTAAGGGTTTGTAAGTGATCTTACGAATAGTCTTAACCGTGAGTCCCCATGATTCAGCATGGATGAGAAGATTGCAGTTCTGAATTATTCACATAAGGATCGGTCAGAGGCCGGCAGTGGATAAAGAGTGATATGGAGAATGGGTATGTTCAAGGACCCCATTGGTGGACATCCACCTGGGGAATTTTTTAAAACGAAGTTGTTGTTATGAGTTTCACCTCAGAAGGAAGGGTATAATTGGCGTCGCTAGATAAAGTCGCGGTGTTCGTTAGCCCTAGATTCGTGTGTGTATTTTGAGTTTTGTGGCGGTCTCGATAACCTTATATCATGCATGCCTATGTGTTTTCCACGGTAGCAGAGTTTTATTTTTCTTCAGTCGCCATAAAGGCGCTTGTTGATATATAGAATGTATATATATATATATATATATATATATATATATATATATATATATATATATATTGGTTGTGATACTCATTTTATAAGTATTATACGAGTATGGTAATATGGTGAGTATAAGATGTTATGGTATTTTCGGAGCGATAGCAGGCTAATGATGGCAAGACTATCGTGTCCACAGTTCCAGGGTGGAACGGGTTGTGGTTGCGATATCTCACCTAGATATAGGTTGAGTTCGCCTTTATTATGTGCATAGATGGAACTTCGATGAGGAGAGGTTTCATTATCATGATTTGAGGATGTGGAGGCCTTATATATATGATTTAAGGCCGCATGATTATTGTTGAGATGTAGGATTTAGCTAATTATTGATTGCGCAAGGACTTAAAATTAGTGCAAGCGAGGGGTGGTGTGACTCTTAGTTAGAGATAGGAGGTCAAACCACTTTTTGTTGGAATAGGGGATAGGGTTATCCCGGTTGCATGTTTGAAATAACGGACCTCCATGACCGATAAAGTTAAGTAGGACTGTGTGGAAGGGTTCCTTGTTTGGATTTCGCTTTTCGAGATGCTCCACACATGAATCTTAGCGGCGGCGGGAGTGGAAAGATGTATTAGATGCAAGGATGTTGGTTTGTGAATAAGTCTTATAGTGTGGATGAACCACTATAGACTATGAGCCATGTGATGATGGTATGCTTATGGAAATATTGTGCTATGGAAAAGCACTAAAGTTGTCCTCTCGCCACAAGTAGGTGGGTGAAGTAGGACTTAGAGAAATTGATTTGAGGATTATAGTCAGGCCTTGATGAAAAGGGAAATTTTGAGAAGATATGTTTTGGGTATGAGGTTTGTGACACTTTTTCAGAAAGTGGTCACTTCGATTAGTTAGGTTTCCTTTCGTATGGGAGGAAGGATAGAATAGTAAGAATTATTTTGTAGGTTAGCGTGATAGGATTTAGGAAGTCCCGCTGGTATGCCTTACGTCGCTATATCTCGATGACCGACAACGCGAGGGAGTAGTGTAACGGGAGGGTTCCTTGTTTGGATTTTGCTTTTGCGAGACGTCCCACGCATGA